>CM077645.1:433512-1033512 GCA_039707465.1 Rhabdophis nuchalis
TAACCCTAACCCTAACCCTAACCCTAACCCTAACCCTAACCCTAACCCTAACCCTAACCCTAACCCTAACCCTAACCTAACCCTAACCCTAACCCTAACCCTAACCCTAACCCTAACCCTAACCCTAACCCTAACCCTAACCCTAACCCTAACCCTAACCCTAACCCAACCCTAACCCTAACCCTAACCCTAACCCTAACCCTAACCCTAACCCTAACCCTAACCCTAACCCTAACCCTAACCCTAACCCTAACCCTAACCCTAACCCTAACCCTAACCCTAACCCTAACCCTAACCCTAACCCTAACCCTAACCCTAACCCTAACCCTAACCCTAACCCTAACCCTAACCCTAACCCTAACCCTAACCCTAACCCTAACCCTAACCCTAGGAAAGGAAAGAACCCTAACCCTAACCCTAACCCTAACCCTAACCCTAACCCTAACCCTAACCCTAACCCTAACCCTAACCCTAACCCTAACCCTAACCCTAACCCTAACCTAACCTAACCCTAACCCTAACCCTAACCCTAACCCTAACCCTAACCCTAACCCTAACCCTAACCCTAACCCTAACCCTAACCCTAACCCTAACCCTAACCCTAACCCTAACCCTAACCCTAACCCTAACCCTAACCCTAACCCTAACCCTAACCCTAACCCTAACCCTAACCCTAACCCTAACCCTAACCCTAACCCTAACCCTAACCCTAACCCTAACCCTAACCCTAACCCTAACCCTAACCCTAACCCTAACCCTAACCCTAACCCTAACCCTAACCCTAACCCTAACCCTAACCCTAACCCAACCCTAACCCTAACCCTAACCCTACCCCCTAACCCTAACCATAACCCTAACCCTAACCCTAACCCTAACCCTAACCCTAACCCTAACCCTAACCCTAACCCTAACCCTAACCCTAACCCTAACCCTAACCCTAACCCTAACCCTAACCCTAACCCTAACCCTAACCCTAACCCTAACCCTAACCCTAACCCTAACCCTAACCCTAACCCTAACCCTAACCCTAACCCTAACCCTAACCCTAACCCTAACCCTAACCCTAACCCTAACCCTAACCCTAACCCTAACCCTAACCCTAACCCTAACCCCTAACCCTAACCCTAACCCTAACCCTAACCCTAACCCTAACCCTAACCCTAACCCTAACCCTAACCCTAACCCTAACCCTAACCCTAACCCTAACCCTAACCCTAACCCTAACCCTAACCTAACCCTAACCCTAACCCTAACCCTAACCCTAACCCTAACCCTAACCCTAACCCTAACCCCAACCCTAACCCTAACCCTAACCCTAACCCTAACCCTAACCCTAACCCTAACCCTAACCCTAACCCTAACCCTAACCCTAACCCTAACCCTAACCCTAACCAACCAACTCCTAACCCTAACCCTAACCCTAACCCTAACCCTAACCCTAACCCTAACCCTAACCCTAACCCTAACCCTAACCCTAACCTAACCCTAACCCTAACCCTAACCCTAACCCTAACCCCTAACCCTAACCCTAACCCTAACCCTAACCCCTACCCTAACCCTAACCCTAACCAACCTAACCCTAACCCTAACCCTAACCCTAACCCTAACCCTAACCCTAACCCTAACCCTAACCCTAACCCTAACCCTAACCCTAACCCTAACCCTAACCCTAACCCTAACCCTAACCCTAACCCTAACCCTAACCCAACCCTAACCCTAACCCTAACCCTAACCCTAACCCTAACCCTAACCCTAACCCTAACCCTAACCCTAACCCTAACCCTAACCCTAACCCTAACCCTAACCCTAACCCTAACCCTAACCTAACCCTAACCCTAACCCTAACCCTAACCCTAACCCTAACCCTAACCCTAACCCTAACCCTAACCCTAACCCTAACCCTAACCCTAACCCTAACCCTAACCCTAACCCTAACCCTAACCCTAACCCTAACCCTAACCCTAACCCTAACCCTAACCCTAACCCTAACCCTAACCCTAACCCTAACCCTAACCCTAACCCTAACCCTAACCCTAACCCTAACCCTAACCCTAACCCTAACCCTAACCCTAACCCTAACCCTAACCCTAACCCTAACCCTAACCCTAACCCTAACCCTAACCCTAACCCTAACCCTAACCCTAACCCTAACCCTAACCCTAACCCTAACCCTAACCCTAACCCTAACCCTAACCCTAACCCTAACCCTAACCCTAACCCTAACCCTAACCCTAACCCTAACCCTAACCCTAACCCTAACCCTAACCCTAACCCTAACCCTAACCCTAACCCTAACCCTAACCCTAACCCTAACCCTAACCCTAACCCTAACCCTAACCCTAACCCTAACCCTAACCCTAACCCTAACCCTAACCCTAACCCTAACCCTAACCCTAACCCTAACCCTAACCCTAACCCTAACCCTAACCCTAACCCTAACCCTAACCCTAACCCTAACCCTAACCCTAACCCTAACCCTAACCCTAAATTGGCGGAAGAGGGAGGGGGGTTAGGAGACTGCTTTCTTCTTTTCCCTCCCCCACCATCCCCGATAACCAAAGACATCGTGTATTAGCTCGCTCAGGAATCCTAAACTCTTAAACCGGTGGTTCTCGACTTGTGGGTCGTGACTCCTTTGGGGCCTTCCGCAACCGTCTCCTAAGACCGTTGGAAAACACGTATTTTTTTTAAAAAAATACAGATAACGTAAAATAATTTTATGGTTGGGGGTCGCCAGGCGTGACTAACTGTATTGGAGAGTCAAGGTGTTTAGGAAGGTTGAGACCCGCTTCCCGTTAGTCATTTACATTAAACCTTTCCCTTTAGTTAAAAACAAGAAAAATAAGTTAAGGAAACTGAAGGATAGTGATACAAGTATTAAAGTAGAAACTTGTTATTTTAATAATACAAGAAACAGGTATTGCATTAAAGTAGAAATTAGTTATTTTACATATCTGTTGCATTTAAGTAGAAACTTGCTATCTGTTATGTTGTAGCATCTTATACTGCTGTGGAGACATATGCCTGCAATCCATTGCATCCTTCCTGTGATAAGATCTGAAATCTTCCTATACCACCTCTGCTTCCTTCAGGAAAAGAGAACTTTGCTCTCCTCAAATACCAGAGCAATCTTCACACCTTTTGTGCTGCTAAATGGGCAATTAAGCAAACAGAGAAGGGAAAAAATAACAAACCTTTTGAGCCAGGAAGCATGCAAATCTGAGTTAGGATATATGATCAAAGTTTTACAATGTGTTAGGTTATATGACTTAAGGTTTGACTTGAAGTTTACAATGTTGATTAGAGTGAGTTAGAATAATTAGAATGCAAAGAACAAAGACCTTTTTGAAGAACAAAGTTCTTTTGGTGTATAAGAAAGGAGAGCGTCCCATTGAGTTTTTGTAGAACTTTCCCACCGTGTCCCTTGTACATGGGTTTGGGATTTCTTACCCAGAACTTTAACTTTGATCAAAGAATAAAGTCTGTTTTCTTTGTTTTCCAAGCCTCCGTTTAAGTCTTCTTTTGCTTCATTTTTGGCTTAAGCGTTTCCCTAACCTTACAAAACAATTGGTCCGTTGCTGGGAGAAAATGGCAAGAAGGTGAAAAGCGATGAGGAGAAAGCGGAACTATTTAACTCATTTTTTGCATCTGTCTTGACGCAAAGGAAAACAAACAGTCCGACCTACCGCAAAAATCAGATTAGGAACGTCGGTTGAAATAGGAAAGAAATGGTAAGTGAGCGCCTGTCTACCCTAGACGAGTTCAAATCGCCAGGATCGGGTGGATTATACCCGGGGTTCTGAAGAAACTGGCAGACGAGATCTCGGAACCGCTGGACTATATCTTTCGGAGGTCCTGGAGCACCGGGGAACTGCCGGAGGACTGGAAAAGAGTTGATGTGCTTCCCGTCTTCAAAAAAGGAAAAAAGATAGATCCGGGAAACTATAGCCCTATCGGCCTGACCTCAATACCGGGGAAGATGCTGGAAAAGATAATCGAGCGATGAATTAGCGAACGCCTAGAAGTAAACAAAGTCATAGCCGAAAGCCAACGTGGGTTTGTCAAAAACAGATCGTGCCGGACTAATCGTATTGCGTTCTTTGACAAAGTGACAAAGTTAGTGGACCGGAGGAATACTGTCGATATAATTTACTTGGACTTCAGCAAGGCGTTTGATAAAGTACACCGTAACCTACTACTAGAATAATGTGGGTTAGATGGCATCTCCGCCAGATGGATTCGTAACTGGCTGACCGACCGCACGCAACGTGTAGCCCTCGATGGAACTACTCTTCGATGTCTTTATCGATGTTCTGGATGAGGGGATAAATGGAGAACTCGTCAAATTTGCAGATGACGCCGAGATGGCGGGAATAACTGACCCTCCGGAAGATAGGCTTAAGATACAGAAGGATCTTGACAAACCTGAACATTGGGCGCTATCTAACTAAATAAAATTCAAAGGTGAAAAAAGGAAGGTTATACATTTAGACGATAAAAACAAAATGCACGGGTACGGTATAGGTGTTACCTTGCTCGTTAGTAGCAACTGTGAGAGGGGTCTTGGAATCCTAGTGGACAACCGTTTAAATATGAGCCTGCGGTGTGCGGTGGCGGCTGCCAAAAAAGCCAACGTGGTTCTAGGCTGCGTAAACAGAGGGATACAATCAAGATCACGTGAACTGTTAATACCGCTTTATATTGCCTTGGTGAGGCCACGCTTGGAATACTGCAGTTGCCACGACGTGAAAAAAATGTGGAGACTCTAGAAAGAGGGCAGAGAAGAACAACAAAGAGGATTAGGAGACTGGAGGCTAAAACATAAAGAACGGTTGCAGAAACTGGGTATGTCTAGTTTAATGAAAAGAAGGACTAGGGGAGAAATGATAGCTGTGTTCCGGGATCTCAGGAGTTGCCACAAAAAAGAGGGAGTCAAACTATTCTCCAAAGCCCCCGAGGGCAGGACAAGAAGCAATGGGTGGAAACTAATCAAGGAGAGAAGCAACTTAGAAATGAGGAGAAATTTCCTAATGAATCGGTAGAAAGGCTTGCCTCCAGGAGTTTTGAATGCTCCAATGCTAGAAGTGTTTAAGAAGATGTTGGATAGCCGTTTATCTGAAATGGTCTAGGGTTTTCTGCCTAGGCAGAGGGTTGGACTAGAACACCTCCAAGGTCCCTTCCGACTCTGCTATTTTATTGTATTGTATTTGTCACTAAAGTGCGATTAGAAAAGGGGGAGGGGAGGGAGGATTTTAGACAAAGGGGTCTCATAGCCCTGTGGCACGTGGAGGTCAGCCTTTTTCCGTCAGACTTTAGTTTTATACCCCTTTTTGTTGTATAACAGAAGTTAGGTGGGGAGAGGTGAGGCGGCCTGGAAATGAAAGGCATACCTTACTTTTTTTTTTTAAGATTTCATTACAAGGAGCTCTGAATGGAGGTAGTAAACGTAACGCAAAACTACTCACCTGTAGACTTCGAGCGCTCACCGTCTCCTCGCGCTCTTCTGCCCCCGCACAGGGGCTACCGCGTGAGGGCCGGAGCGGGGAAGCGGAGTCTGCTGCCCTTCCGGACTGGCCCCCGGGGCTACCCGCGCAGGAACGCAACTTCGCCCGCTCCCTCCCCCCCCTCCCCTCTCCTCCCCCCCCCCCCGCAGCGCCCTCTGCCCCCCTCCTTTCCCCGCTCACCCTTCCGCAGTGCTGTTCCTGGGCGCCGGCTGGGACTCGCTCTTCTTCTGCCTGAAGGAATCGGCGGTGCTGGCGGGCGGTTCTTCCACGTGTGGACCTGACGGAGGTGGCCTCCCGCGCAAAGCAGCCCTTGTGGCCGGCTGGGCGGAGCTAAGCGCCTTGGCAGGCGGCGGGCGCGAGGGTGGGTGAGAGGTACAGAAGGGAGGGAGTGTCCCTATTGTTTATTCTATATCTATTGACGCTATTATACGCCTTTTAAGGCTTTTCTATCGGCTTCCCTTGTGCCTGTTGTGCACCGTTAACGGGTTAATGAGCGGGAGACCTCCGCTTAAGGCTTTTCAAGCGGGATTCCTTCTTCTGTGCCTGTATGGAGGCCCCCTAGCCCTCCTACGCGTTGAATAAAGATACGGAATAATAAAGATCCTAGGTTTTATTGGTTTTTGTGGTTCCTTCTTAGACGGCGGACCGGACTCTCGTTCTAGGACTGCTTACCAAAAAAGGGACCCTCCCTTTATAGATCGCTAGGGAAGGAAATCTGGTTGCGTTGCTTCCAGGACAGCTGGGACGGAAAGGTTGCTCGTAAAGGAACGAGAGGTGGGGGCTGCTGCGTGAATCAATCGCGGAGCAATAAACCTCTTCCTTTGCATTGTGGCTTCCGTTCCATTGTGGACAAGTTTCTCATACTACTGGCAAAAATCGTGCAGACGTATTGCCTATTGCAGTGGTGGGTAAACTCATTAGTCAATAGAGCCAAATATCATCAGTAATCTGGGATCTGCCAGTCTCTTTCTGTCCTGTGGAGTGGGGGATAGCATAGGCCATTCACCTAGATCAGGCATGTCCAAAGTCAGGCCCGGGGGCCATTTGCGGCCCGGGGGTCGGTTTAATACGGCCCTCCAACAGCCCTCCCTGCTCTGTGTAAATGTGGCCGTCCCTTCCTCCCTCTGTCTCTGGGGCTGTGTGGCTGGGAGGGAGGTGGACGGAGGTTACGGACGCCTCCTCCCGCAGCGGGCGAAGGAGCAGGCGGGGTGAGCACCCAAGGCTACCGTCATCTTAAGCACCACCGAGGCTGTCGCCCGGCAGGGGCGTCAGGCAGGGAAGCCTGTCGCGCCTCCATCGCTGCACGTTCTGGGGCTGCGAAGCTGGGAGGGAGGTGAATGCGCGGCCCCAGAACGTCCGCTTGGCGCGTTCACCTCCCTCCCAGCCACGCAGCCCCAGAACGTGCAGCTCCTGCCGCACAAGGTCGCCCGGCAGGCATGGAAGACGGACGCGCGGCCTCAGAACGTAAGCCGTGGTGCCTGCCGGAGGGAGCCGCGATGGAGACGCGACCGGCTTCCCTGCCTGACGCCCCTAGCCTTGGGTGCTCACCCCGCCTGCTCCCTCGCCCGCTGCGAGTGGCGAGGGAGTGACTGACAGACACAGAGAGAGACAGAAGGGGAGGGAGGGAAAGACAGAGAGGCAGACAGAGACAGAGAGAAAGAGAGGGAGGGAGAGAGACGGAGAGAGACACAGATAGAGAATGAATCGGAATCGGATTGAATCGGAGACAGACGGGGAAAGAGGGAGAGACAGACATACAGAGAGAAGGAGGGAGGGAGAGAATCAGAGAGAGTGACACACACAGAGACAGGGAGAGACAGAGAGAGGGAGGGAGAGACATATAGATAGAGACTGATTAAGTGAGTGAGAGACAGACAGACAGACAGACACACACACAGAGTGACAGAGAGAGAGAAAGAGAAAGAGAGAAAGAAAGAAAGAGAAAGAGAAGGAAAGAGAAAGAGAGAGAGAGAGAGAAAGAGACAGAAAGAAAGAGAGAGAGAGAGAGAGAAAGAGAGAAAGAGAGAGAAATGGAGAGAGAGAGAGAGAGGAAGAAAGAGAGAGAAAGAGAGAGTGAGAGAGAAAGGGAGACAGAAAGAAAGAGAAAAAGAGAGAGAGAAAGAAAGAGAGAAAGAGCGAGAGAAATGGAGAGAGAGAGAGAGGAAGAAAGAGAGAGAGAGAGAAAGAGAGACAGAAAGAAAGAAAAAGAGAGAGAAAGAAAGAGAGAAAGAGCGAGAGAAATGGAGAGAGAGGAAGAAAGAGAGAAAGAGGTAGGTAAGTTTTTTTTAATTTATTTTCAATACATTGTGAAAATTCAACTGTCAGTTGATCTTAATGTTATGAAATGAAAAGTATGTCATTTGCAATTAACTTGGCATAAAATAATTTATTTGCATTTAATTGTAATGGTTCAAAGAATGTTTGGAAAAATGTTCGGCCCTCCACCATGTTCACTTCATCCAATCTGGCCCTCTTTGAAAAAAGTTTGGACACCACTGACCTAGATGGTATTTGCCATTCGACTTAATCGTCCTGCTCGTCCTGGACGCCCCCCTCCTTGCCTCTTCGGCCGCTCAAACCTGGTACGGCTCAGGCTAGGTGGCTGCAGCGCTGTCTGTTAATACCTCGCGCTGCCCGATGGTCCATCACGCTCCGGCCTGGCCTCCTCATTGTGCGGTCTGGCATCTGCCTGGCTTCGGCCTCAATCACCACACGGCCACGCTCTCACCTCCGCTTCAACTCCCTCCTCGTTCGTCCCTCATAGCCACTCAAGGTCTCTCGGGGCTCCCCTTGGTCTCTGCGGCCTGTACTCATCCAGCCGCCTGGCTGCCTCTCCATAGGGCTTCCAGCCTCACCATTCCGGCCTCTCCATAGGGCTTCCGGCCTCTCCATGGGGCTTCCGCGCCTGCGTCTTCCGCGCCGTCAAAAACATCCGCTTCACCGAATGGGACCGGACTTGTCCCATTTCGGCGGCAGAGCATCCAGCTTGCTAAAGCTAGCCCCCCAGAGATGGACAACGGGGCTAGCAGCGACCTCCTCGATCTCACATAGCCCCTGGACCCGAGCTGTGCTCAAGGAACCGACTCCATCTTAGCGCATGCGCTAAGAACAACGATTTAAATTTCTTTTGAGAGCCAAAAGGTGTGGCCTGTTTTGTGGGAGTGGCTCAACGGTCATGTGACCAGGTGGGCATGGCCAATTTGGAAAATGAGGTGAAACTCATTTAACGACGGTCTTGCTTAGCAACCAAAAATATTTTTTATTTTTCTGCCTGCAGAACCGGCTTTCCTCACAGGAGGACAGATTTCTGTCCTGGTGAATTAACACTGCAGGCCATCCCATTAAAAAGCTGTTTCTGGATGGGAAGTAACGGACTCAGGCTCAACCCGACCAAGACCGAGTGGCTGTGGTTTCTGGCTGCCCGATTCAACCAGTTGATGCCATCTCTGGCCATAGGGGGCGAACATCTTGCCCCTGTGGATGGGGTGCGTAACTTGGGTGTCCTCCTGGATACCCGGCTGTCCATGGAAGATCAAGTGACAGCCGTGGCCAGGAGGGCTTTTTACCAGGTTCGCCTGGTACGCCAGTTGCGCCCCCTATTGGATCGGGACGCCCTTTGCACAGTCACTCATGCTCTCGTGACATCCCGACTGGACTATTGTAACTCTCTCTACATGGGGCTCCCCTTGAGGTGCACCCGGAGGCTTCAGTTGGTCCAGAACGCAGCCGCGCGAGCAATAATGGGAACCTCTACGTTTACCCACGTAACACCGCTCTTGCGCGAGCTGCACTGGCTACCTGTCGTCTTTCGGGTGTGCTTCAAGGTGTTAGTCATCATCTTCAAAGCGCTCCATGGCTCGGGACCTAGCTATCTGCGGGATCGGATCCTGCCCCATACATCCTCACGGCCGATTCGCTCCCACAGAGAGGGACTTCTCCGGGTGCCGTCCACTAGACTTTGTCAGCGGGCGACGCCCAGGGGAAGGGCCTTCTCTGTGGCGGGCCCAGCCCTCTGGAACGACCTTCCCCCCGATATTAGGACAACTACGGACCTCCGCTCCTTCCGTTTAAAATTAAAGACACATCTTTTTCGCCTGGCCGGCCTTGGGTAGTCTCTTCTAAGGTTAGGGGTTTTAGGGGTAGTTTTAGTTTAGTTTATGGGTTTTTAGCGCAGGACTAATTTAATTCATTTTTAATTTTGTATTCTGTCTGTGGTTTAACTGTATTTTTTTTAATTGAAAAAGTTTTATTCACACAGATTTCCCCCCTTTTTACCCCCCCCCGACATATAATATAAATCACATACAAATACTATACCCCCCTCACCCCATCTTAAAATGAGTTTCTCATTCAGATATTATACCCCCTCACCTCCCAGCAGACACAATATAAGTTTCTCTTAGTATATCAATATCCCATTAACACCATCTTCTAAGTTAATTAAAGATATAAAAAACATAATATAAATTTCTCTTTAAAAAAAACCCTATCCCATTATTCCCCTCTCTAAATTAATCATACATATGTATTACCCCACCCTCCACCCTAACCCTCCCCCACCTCCCATTCAAACCCACCCCCCTGACTTCCGCTATACACCACTCTAATAATTCCCAGCATCCCAAATATTATTTACTCTATTCACCTATCAATCTAAGCATTCTTACCTAAAAGCTACATAGTACTTCCTAATCTGATATTTATTCTGTATATAATCAATCCATTAGAAACCTTATAACAAACTCAACATAAACACCCACACCTTTAACCTTATAGTTAAACATTAAAATACATAGAAAATAATTCTTAAGATCTAAATACCGTGTCATATAACCTAACACTTATAAAACTTGAACCATATGTCCCTATCACAGGAAGGATACAGTAAATTGCAAGAAAATTTCTACTTCATTACATAAATGATGATAATTTCTTGGAATGAAGATACCATCTATAAAATATAATATAAACTTCTTCCAACAGATATTCCAAACCAAAAACGCAATATCGTAACAACCAGATCGACTGCAAATGCTCTGGTGCTATATCCCTTTTGCCTTATAGCTATGCCATTTAAGAGATTCAAATCCAAAATTATATTCAACAAGACTTCTAAGATTAAAATATATAACATTAGAGATAATAAACCTTATCCAAATCCCATGTTTCATTTTTCCCCCTCAAGTCTTGATTAGAGAATTCTGGTTCATTCACTCATGGGCCTTTTCCACTTCCAAAAAAAACCCCAGCAT
This sequence comes from Rhabdophis nuchalis, assembly GCA_039707465.1. Lineage (NCBI taxonomy): Eukaryota > Metazoa > Chordata > Lepidosauria > Squamata > Natricidae > Rhabdophis > Rhabdophis nuchalis. Next base: position 444,269 of record CM077645.1, read on the forward strand.
TGCAGAGATAGACTAGATAGACAATTGAAAAATATAAGTTGCCTTACATTCTCCCTCACATATCCCCTCTTAAATAACTGGCATCAATCTGTTGGGGTAAACACCCATACATAATAATAATTTCTTCAAATCTAAATACCATCTACAAAATATATTATAAAAATCCTCCCATGAGTTCTATATCTATACAAATTTAGCATTTAACTTTCAAAGTTCAGCCCAAGTTTTTTCCCAGAACACTAACATAATATTAATCCTTTCCGCGTCAATGTTCATAATGTTTTATCTGTATTTTTAATTGCCTGTGCCCCGCCTCGAGTCCCTTTGGGGGGAGAGCGCGGGATATAAAATTAAAATTATTATATTATTATTATTATTATTATGTTTCATTTTGGTCCTGCAGTACCGGCTTTCCCCACAGGAGGGCACATTACGGTCACGTTGAATTAAAACTGCAGGCCCTCCCATTAAAAAGATTTTTCTTTTTCTGCCTGCAGTACCGGCTTTCACCACAGGAGGGCAGATTACTCTCCCAGTGAATTAACAGTGGAGGCCATCCCATTAAAAAGGTTCTACATTTTGGGCCTGCAGTACCAGCTTTCCCCACCCGAGGGCACATTTCTGTCCCATTTAATTAAGACTGCAGGCCCTCCCATTAAAAAGATTTTACATTTTGGGCCTGCAGTACCGGCTTTCCCCACAGGAGGGCAGATTTCTGTCCTGGTGAATTAACACTGCAGGCCATCCCATTAAAAAGCTGTTTCATTTTGGTCCTGCAGTACCGGCTTTCCCCACAGGAGGGCACATTACTGTCACGTTGAATTAAGACTGCAGGCCCTCCCATTAAAAAGGTTTTTCTTCTAAAGAGGAGATCAGGGGGGACATTGACCTAGTGTCAGGCCTGCTTCTTCGTTGACTTAGGAAAGACCACGCTTAGACATTATTTTGAAATGAATAAGGCTCCTTTTACTAAGTAACAAAAGTGTACAGACCAAGTAAAGCTGAGAATGAATAGTTTAGGCGCGAACAGAAAGTATTAAGCTTAAGCCCATCCCAATCCCCAAACCCCCCCTTTGCACTGTCCAATATGCTTCCATCTCCAACATCAGGTGGGCAGGTCTTCACCATCCTGGAATGCAGGTCCGTTAACCAAGAGATAACACGAACCATCAACATTGTCCACCAGCAGAACACACTCATCCCAACGCCCCCCACCCTCCCCGTTTCCATGGCAGCGAAGCAGGAACTAGCGAGACTGACATCCGGACCTCCTCCAGGAACAGCGGGAAATCCGGGGCAGCAATCGGAACACGATAGGCTACACCTGAAAGACAAGGAAGGACAGACAAACAACAGATAGGAGAAGGGAAAAAAGTCAAGGTTTGTGTGGATATTTGGCATAAAACTGGCGTACCAGTTTAGGAGCTTTGAGATGCTCTTTATCCACCCATTCGTTGTGAGAAGGGGGAAAATCTTTCCACATGACCAGGAACTGAGTCTTATTCCTGCGGATTCTGGAGTCCAAAATATCGCGGACCTCATAATGCTGGTGACCATCCACCATGGTAGGCGCAGGTGTATCAGGCAGCTGTTTGCGGAGATGGGAGGTACGAGCAGGTTTCAGCAAGTGAACATGGAATACAGGGTATAGTCGCCGGTAGGTCTTTGGGAGATCCAAACGGACCGACACAGAGCTGATAATCTTGGTTATTTTGAAAGGACCAACAAATTTGGGACCCAACTTCTTGCATTTCTGGGGGCTATCTAAATTTTTGGTAGATACATAAACTTGATCGCCAACTTTGTAGGAGGGAGGGACTGCCCGTTTCCTGTCAGCGTACAATTTGTGCGAATCATGGGCATCGTTCAAAGTTTTCCGGAGAACTGGCCAAACAGAAGACAGTCTAGAGGTCCATTCAGTTAATGAGGGAACTGTCGGCGAGTCATGAGGCAGTTCGGGGATGGGTACAAAGTCCTGCCCGTAGATGATTTTAAAGGGGGTCATATTTGTACTGGAGTGAACAGAGTTATTATATGCCACTTCGGCATGTATGAGAAGATCAGCCCAATCATCCTGTTGAAAATTAATAAAGCAACGTAAGTACTGTTCCAGAATGGAATTAACCCTTTCACAAGATCCATTCGTCTGAGGGTGGTAGGCGGAGCTTAAGCTCTGGGCGGAGCCAATCAGTCTCAAAAATTCTTTCCAAAAAAGGGAAGTAAACTGGGTCCCCCTATCGGAGATGATGCGTTGCGGGACGCCATGAAAACGATAGATATGAGAAACGAATAGTCGAGCCAGAGATTTGGAAGAAGGAATTTTAGCACAGGGGACAAAATGAACTTGTTTAGAAAAAAGATCGGTAACTACCCAGATAACGGTATAGCCCTGACTGGGCGGAAGATCAACTATAAAGTCCATTGAAATTTCCTTCCAAGGTCTCTCCGGCGTAGCTACAGACTGGAGAAGACCCTGTGGCTTACCCGGCGCACGTTTGGAAGCCGCACATACGGGGCAACTGGCAATATACGATTCAACATCTTTTTTCAAGGAGGGCCACCAGAACTGTCGTTTGACAAGGTGCACAGTTTTAACGAAGCCGAAATGACCAGCTAAACGTGAGTCGTGTGCGCGTTGCAAGACAAAAGGACGTAATGTAGCAGGAACATAGATCTTCGAGCCAATCCAGGGAAGATCGTCTCTGGTAGTGCAATCACCAGAATGTGCTGAATACCAATCATCAGTAAGTAGTTCGTCCTTAATACGAGCAATCAGGTCAGTAGGTGGAGTAGTTTGGACAGTTGCATGGCCCTTAGCAGATACTGGAGAAGCTGGCAAAGTGAGGGGCATGATGGGTTGTACTACAGTGAGTTTGGAAACATCATACTGTGGCAATCTGGAAAGCGCATCAGCCATGAAATTTTTGCCTCCTGGAATATATTTAAGGTGGAAATTGAAACGATGGAAATAGTGAGCCCAACGAAGTTGCCTTGGGGACAATTTCCGAGAGGAGGTAAGAGCTTCCAAATTTTTATGGTCCGTCCAAACTTCGAAAGGATGGGGGGCACCTTCAAGGAAATGACGCCAAGTCATGAGAGCCCACCGAACAGCAAAAGCCTCTTTCTCCCAAATCGCCCAACCACGTTCGGACGTAGTGAGTTTCCGAGAGGTGTAGGCACAGGGTTGCAATTGGCCACGTTGATTGAGTTGTAACAAGACCGCTCCCACAGCGACATCACTGGCATCCGCCTGAATTACAAACAGGGAATTTACATCGGGGTGTTTAAGAATAGGTTCAGCCGCAAACAAACGTTTAAGCTTCTCGAAAGCGGCTTGACATTCCATTGTCCATTTAAGTGGGGACCCTGGACGAGGCTTTCCTTCTCCTTTTGTTTTTAGAAGGTTTGTAATGGGTAAGGCAATATCAGCGAATGACGGAATAAATTGGCGGTAAAAATTTGCAAATCCCAAAAAACTCTGTAGTTGTTTACGAGTACGGGGAGGGGCCCACTCCGTCACTGCCTTGACTTTAGCAGGATCCATTTCAACTCCCTCAGAAGAGATACGGTAGCCCAAATAGTCAATTTGTTCCTGGTGAAACTCACACTTAGAGAGCTTGGCATAAAGTTCTGCGGAACGCAGTTTGTTTAACACGGAGCGTACCAGTTTAACGTGCTCGTCGTGAGTAAACCATTATGTCATCAATGTAAACAATAACTCCCTTGTAAAGGTGCTCGTGGAGAACCTCATTTATCAGTTGCATAAATACTGAAGGGGCACCTTGAAGACCGAACGGGAGGACTTTAAATTGAAAACATCCTAGCGGGCAGTTAAAAGCTGTTTTCCATTCGTCCCCCTCCTTGATTCTGACCCTGTAATAGGCTTCACGTAAGTCCAATTTCGTAAAAATCTTACCGGTAGCCAGGTGAGCCAGCATGTCCTTCATGAGCGGAAGGGGGTAGATATTGTGTTCACAAATGGTGTTGAGATAGGAGTAGTCTTGTATTAATCTTAGAGTACCATCTTTTTTCTCCCTAAACATAACTGGTGCAGCTACACGCGGCCTAGCTGGTTCAATGAAACCCCGTTGAAGATTTTTATCGATGAATTTACGTAATTCCTCCATCTCCCGTGGGGTCATGGAGTACATGCGAGGTTTGGGCAATTGAACCCCAGGGAGGAAATCAATTGAACAGTCAGTAGCTCTATGAGGAGGGAGGGAATCACAAGATCTTTCACTGAAAGCATCCTTTAGGTCCCAATATTCCCTGGGAATTTTCTCTTCGCCTGGTATGACTTCAGGTGATGGGAAATCCAATAAAGGTGCAGCAGATTCAATAAGGGGAGGTGGGTGATTTTGCGGGGGTTGACTATTCTCTGACGGAAGAGAGGTATGTTCCGGGAGAGATAAAGGTATGCGTACCCAACCTTCCTTCCAGTTTATCAGAGGATTCCATTTACGAAGCCAATTGACCCCCAAAATTACAGCATTATCGGCAATGGCAGTTACAATAAAGTTGATGGTCTCAGTATGGCCTGTGCCTATAGAAACATGAATTGGTTCGGTGATAAAAGATGCTGGGGTTCCCCCAGCTACAGAACCATCCATTTGGCAAAAGGCTATGGGAGTTTTCAGGGTCTTAAGGTGAAAACCCATCGAAGACACGATGTCTTGGCTTATGAGACATTTTGAGCACCCAGAGTCAATGAGAGCCTGCACATTGCATGTACGGCCAGTAGATGGAGCTAAAAGCTTTAAATTAATATAAAGGGGCCCGGAGCGATGACTCACCAGATTGTCGTCAGAAGAGTCTGAAGACGCCTCCCAATCATCAGGGCCAGCGGTGGGCTGGTCAGCAGAGAGGTTGATGGGCTCCACCCCACTCATAGCTGGTTTGGTGCACGCGATTGGCGTCTTAGGATGTTTCCGGTCCGAGGAAGAAGGAGGGCGTGGAGGTGGTCTTGATCGGCATTTGTCTGCCCAGTGCCCCTCCTTTCCACAGCGATAACAGCTGCCTGAGCGAGGCTGGGTTGTTCTCCCCTCCCCCCTTTGCATGCGTACATCTTTCGCAGGGGGGTGAGATTTGGGGCTATCTTCCTGTGGTTTTTTCTCCAAACGGACTGGATCCTGTAAGTGGGCTTGATCCAATTCAACATCTGAAGCTAGATCTATCCATTCATTCAAAGTCTCGGGGCGAAATCTGTTCACACATGTTTGATAAATGTCTTTATTCAGCCCTTCAACATAAATGTCCATTAGGGCCTGTTCACTATAACCAACCATAAACACTGATAACTCCTGAAAAATTTGCGTGTAAGCCCGAACAGACATGCCCCCCTGCTGTAAGGTTTTTAGTTTCATCTTTGCTTTCCTTTCAACACGGGGGTCTTCAAAACGCCTTCTAAGAGCATTCATGAAACGATCGAAATCGCGCAGCGCAGGTGAGCGGCAATTATGCAATGAAACCAGCCACTTAGAAGCTTGATCTTCTAAGGTCATAGAAACAATTCTGATTTTGATTTCATCGTCCAAGTCAGCTGCGTAAAACTGCATGAAATTATCGACGTGAATTAGAAAAAACGCCAGTTTGTCGGCACTTCCGTCGTATTTTACACCCAGAGGAGGCAGTTTTGCAAGTCGGCGGGGGTTAATGGGATTGGCTTCTCTTCCGGCCTGAGGGGGGGGGGAGGGTGTTGAACTCCTGCTTTGCCTGGCAGAAGCTGCCTCTCTCCGCAATTCCCTGCCGGCCTGAGGAGGGGGGGATGGTGTTGAAGCCCTGCTTCGCCTGGCAGGAGCTGCCTGTGAACTTTTTGGCTGTTTGCGTTCCGCCTCCCTCCCCCAGATTTTTTCCAGGGCCATTCTTTTCTCATCTGCCTGGCGGAGTAAATCCTGAGCCATTTCTTTTAACTCCCTTTCTTCTCTTAAGAGCTCCGGAATGACCTTCTTTGGGGAAAGTCGACGCCTGGAGACGTTTACCCCACTCATTCCTACCCCTTCGGACCAACGTTTTGGTTTGACTGATTCTTCAGCTGGCAGATTTAGATCTAGGCCAGCCAAGCAGTCCATCACTGACCTGGTCTCTTCAGATTGAACAGGAGGATGCGATGCTTCAGCTCCCAAAATTGGTTCAGGCAGGACCTCCACCAACGGAGGCTCCTCTTGTGAAGGTTCCGACATCAGGTCAGGGTTTTTTGTGATTCTCAGCTTAATGTCAGGCCTGCTTCTTCGTTGACTTAGGAAAGACCACGCTTAGACATTATTTTGAAATGAATAAGGCTCCTTTTACTAAGTAACAAAAGTGTACAGACCAAGTAAAGCTGAGAATGAATAGTTTAGGCGCGAACAGAAAGTATTAAGCTTAAGCCCATCCCAATCCCCAAACCCCCCCTTTGCACTGTCCAATATGCTTCCATCTCCAACATCAGGTGGGCAGGTCTTCACCATCCTGGAATGCAGGTCCGTTAACCAAGAGATAACACGAACCATCAACATTGTCCACCAGCAGAACACACTCATCCCAACGCCCCCCACCCTCCCCGTTTCCATGGCAGCGAAGCAGGAACTAGCGAGACTGACACCTAGTCTATAGAATTAACTCAACATATGCCAGGTTAAATGAAGTACCCAGAGAGATACATATTAAATTTGTTAGAAGGTCGACCAGGGAGGGAATTCTGAAGGCGCAGAGAGACGGGCCTTTAATTTACCAACAAAAGGAAGTCGCCATCTTGAAGCAGATCCCAAAAAAGATTAGAGAGGTGAGGAGGAAGTATTCCTTCTTATCTAAAAAATTGTTTAACCACGGGATTTGGTTTAAGTGGGCGATGCCAGAAGGGATGTTGGTGTTCTGGGAAGGAGGAAGAGTAAGGCTTAAAACAGTTGCTGAGGCAGAAGCCTTTCTTAAAAAACATTCTTCTATCCTGGGGGAAGATCCAGGAGGGGCAGAGGGGGCCACGGAGGAGAACAAGAAGACACAATTGCCAAGAGACTTAGATCTAAAAAATGACTTTGCTTTTTATTGACATAGTGTAATTCTTTGTTTGGATGTTTGTACATTATTGCCAGCATATAATTTAGAATGTATGATTTACGCATTTGTCTTCACCTTGTTGTATTGATGAACAGTGTATCACCAATGTCTTACCACGCAGCCCGGAGGGGCCAACGACTTCGACGTGAAAGTTCTCAAAAAAAATTTTGTATCACCTTACCCTACCCTATCCCAAAAATTTGTAAAACCAATAAAACTTTTGCAATATAAAAAAGGTTTTTCTTTTTCTTCCTGCAGTACCGGCTTTCCCCACCCGAGGGCACACTTCTGTCCCATTTAATTAAGACTGCAGGCCCTCCCATTAAAAATATTTTATATATTTTGGGTCTGCAGTACCGGCTTTCCCCACAGGAGGGCACATTTCTGTCCCGTTGAATTAAGACTGCAGGCCCTCTCATTAAAAAACTTCTTCATTTTGGGCATGCAGTACCGGCTTTCACCACAGGAATTTGAATTTTGAATTTATTTAGATTTATAGAACCGCCCTTCTCCATCGAAATGGACCCAGGGCGGTGCACGGGGAATTAAAATCAATAAATAACAATAAATACAGAGTAATTAAAAATAAATTAAACTAAAAACCTGTGCTAAAAAATCCCAATTAAAATTCTAAAATACATTTACTCATTGGCTAAGCTAGACCGGCTTGATGGAACAGATATGTCTTAAGTGAGCAGCGAAAGAGGGGAAGGTCTGTGATGGTCCGAAGTTTGGGGGGGTAGGTCGTTCCAGACGGATGGCCCAGCCCAGCCACTGAGAAGGCCCTCCCCCTGGGCACTGCTAGCCGGCATTGGCCGGCGGATGGTACCCTGAGGAGGCCCTCCCTATGGGAGCGGATCGGACGGAGGGAGGCATGCGGTAGGAGACGGTCCCGCAAATAACGTGCCATGGAGCGATTCAAAGATGGTAACAAGCACCTTGAAGTGCACCCGGAAGGCCACCGGCAGCCAGTGCAGCTCGCGCAGGAGAGGTGTTACGTGGGAGCTTCGAGATGCTCCCAGAATCCCCCGCGCGGCCACATTCTGTACTAACGGGAGCCTCCGGATGCACCTCAAGGGGAGTCCCATGTAGAGAGCGTTACAGTAGGAGAGCTGATTTCCCTCCCAGTGAATTAACATTGGAGGCCATCCCATTAAAAAGGTTTTACATTTTGGGCCTGAAGTACAAGGTTTCCCCACCCGAGGGCACATTTCTGTCCCATTTAATTAAGACTGCAGGCCCTCCCATTAAAAAGATTTTATATTTTGGGCCTGCAGTATCGGCTTTTCCCACTAGAGGGCAGATTTCTCCCCCGGTGAATTAACAGTGTAGGCCATCCCATTAAAAAGGTTCTACATTTTGGGCCTGCAGGACCGGCTTTCCCCACAGGAGGGTACATTTCTGTCCCATTTAATTAAGACTGCAGGCCCTCCCATTAAAAAGGTTTTTCTTTTTCTGCCTGCAGTACCGGCTTTCACCACAGGAGGGCAGATTACTCTCCTAGTGCAGGGGTCTGCAAAGTCGGCTCTTTTAAGACTGGGGGACTTCAACTCCCAGAGTTCCCCAGCCAGCATAGCATAGCTGGCTGGGGAATTCTGGGAGTTGAAGTCCCCCAGTCTTAAAAGAGCCGACTTTGCAGACCCCTGCCCTAGTGAATTAACAGTGGAGGCCATCCCATTAAAAAGGTTTTACATTTTGGGCCTGTAGTACCGGCTTTCCCCACAGGAGGGCACATTTCTGTCCCATTTAATTAAGACTGCAGGCCCGCCCATTTAAAAAGTTTTTCTTTTTCTGCCTGCAGTACCGCTTTCACTACGGGAGGGCAGGTTTCTCTCCCGATGAATTAAGACGGAAAAATCGTTTTAAAATGCCGTCGGATTTTTTGTGTGTGGCTGCTGTTCCTTGTTTAACCACTGGATGGCATGATTTTCTGCCCTCTTAGCGATAGTTTAGTCCGTCGAAAATGCCTAAGGTGGCCTCTATGTTAATTCTATGGGATGGGAATCTGCCCTCATGTGGTCAAAGCCGGTATTGCGGCTGGAAAAAGAAAACCTTTTAAATCGGATTTTAAGCTCGTTATCCTGTAATTTTATTGTTAACGCCTTACTAATATTAATAAGTAAGGCTTTTGAAGCAGGATGGCTTCTTCTGGGATTGTGTTGCAGACCCTGGGCCTCTTAACATACAGAATAATACACTTAAAATCCGATTAAAAGGTTTTATTTCTTTGGCTTGCTGGCCATGTGACTGAGTGGGAGTGGCATGGCACTTCAACGGCATCGCTGGGATGGTTGGGGGTAGAAATGTACATTGCATTGCCTTGTGCCCCTTGCAGGCCAGATAGACCCGGTAGCCTGCTTCTGCCTGCCCTCCAACCCTCCCAGGGACTGCCTGTTGGTCCAGAACCCCCAGTCCGGTTGCTATTCCATTGGCCGCATGTGTCAGCACTCCTAATGCACCCATGGAAACACAACTCCGAGATGGATAGATTCCGCAAAAGGTTTATTGGATGCATTCTATTGGCACAAGTGGTGAAAACCAACTCTGAAAGTTCCTCCATTTTCAGCTAACGTCAAGTGAAAATTCCCCCTTTTTCTCCCAAGTCATCAGTCACATTGTCCAATCGAGGTGCCAGCCGTCTGCTGGGTTGCTCCGCTCCACTCTTTGACTCCACTTTTGACTGTAAAGCCTCAGCTATGTATCCCCCCTCCCACTGTCCGTTCTTCTGCCCTGTGGCAACCCTGAAGCCTGCAAGGTGGCCTCAGCCAGGATCGCTTCAGGGTTGACACCAAGCAAGCCTGGCGTAGCCTGCCCCCTGCCTGGCTTCCCAGCCTCCCAGAGACTGCCTGATGGTCCAGATGGATACGTCCTGCCATACCTGAAACTCGTGCTTCTAACCCTCACAAGCGGGGGTGGAAATCGACCGGTTTGGGCGAACGTGCAGCTGGGAGCTACAGGGAGCAAGTGGGCCCGCCCGCCCCTGAACTTTTACGGGCATTTCCAATTCGACAATACTGTTTTCTGGTCCAAACTGGAAGAAATCTTTACTTCATATGAATTATTTTCTCTTTTTCTTGGTTGTCCGGTCCCGGACATCGTCTCTGCTGTCCGTTTCTCTCGGGCTTGGTCAGCGTTTGCAGATAAAAATGTCCCAGCTATCCTTCCAACGTAGAGCCTGCAACTCGGATTTCGAGAGTGCCGGTTCTCCGTAGGCGAGAGGGCGGAAGGTGTGGTACGTCAGGTAGATGGAAGACATCCGGGCCGCCACCAAAGCACTGAGCATGCTCTTGTAAAGCCTCGATCTGTCCAACAGGGAGACAAGCGTAATAAAAGGAGGATGAGACTCTAGAGAGAATGCAGAGAAGAGCAACCGAGATTATTTGGGAGGCTAAAACAGCTCCGCTTTTATTCACTATGGGAATATTTCCTATATGGGAGGGGCCATTCATTGTTCACCTGTGGCCTTACTTCCAAGTCCACCCTGTTCTTTAGCTGTTCCCTTCTCCTGGCAGCTGTGCGTGCCCACATCGGGAACAGGCTCCAGCTGTTCCTCTGCCCCACTGATGTCCGACTCCGAAGGCAGCTGAAAACTGTCAGAGGGCTCTGCCCCCCCCCCTGCCTCCGATACAGAGCCCTCCTCAGAGCCTTCCCCAGACTCCAGGACTAGGCCGGGTTCCTCCCCAACCTCCTGGCTGTCTGTCTGCCACCAGTTCCACTGGCGGGCCACCACGCCAGCTGTCCTACCTGCAAAGGAAGGTGCTGGTGTGCTGCAGAACGACGGGTATCAGGAGGATTTGGAAAGTGACGGCCGGCAGGTAATGGGAAAGGAAGAGGTTCTTCTCCATCAGGAAGAAAGGCAGGTAGTTTGTGGCCCATCTGCCCACGCAGATCCCTCCGGCCAGGAGCCACTGCTGCCAAGTCTCTGCAGAGGAGTGGGATGGGGAAAAGGGCAAGTCAGTTTCTCAGCCTGAGAAAATGCCAGGATGGGACAGAGAGGAGAACAAGAAATGAACGGAGGGACATTTCACCACCTTGCAGGCAGGATGGGTGCAGTGAATGCAAGAGAGTTCATTGAGTCCTGGAATTCCGCAAGAGTCAGTGCGTCCAGCAACAGACACACTGATCTATCATCAGACGTGGAGTTCTACCGGGTCGGGTGAACTGGTAGCTCCGGCTATCAGCTGGGAGCAAGCCTTTTCTTCTGACTTTCAGCTGGGCGCATGCAAAGCGAACCGCTTGTTAAACTGGTAGGATCGCAGCCCTGCCTACAACCGGCCTGCGGACCACCCCATCTCGGAACCCAAATCAACCACACAGCCCACCGGAGACAGACCCACCCTCAACCAACTCACGCAATTGCACACCCCCAACCCCACCCCTAGCAGTTCACCTCCCGATGGGCCTGACCTGAGATAATCTGAAATGAATTACTAGAGGTTCTCCTGCCTGAGCAGGGGGCTGACTAGAAGACCTCCCAGGTCCCTTCCAGGATTAAAGCCAATTTTTGGGCAGGAAAAGACCTGAAAAGGCTTTAACCTTCTGCAACAGGTCTAGGCCAACCCAATTAAAGGGTCCTGGATGGAAGATCAAGATGGGGTTGGAGGTCCCAGACCTTCAGGGATATCCCAGATATTCCGCCGCCACCGAAGCAGGTGCACCAGGAACAAAACCATATAGATGACAGTGGTTGATGAGGTTGCCCAGAAGGTGAATTTGAGCTTGGCCAAGAAAGATCGAGAAGATGCTTTGAGTTGTGTTTTGCGACCTTCTGACAAGCCACCTTCATTTTAACAACTGTGTTACTAACTGAACAACTGCAGTGATTTGCTTAGCGGAAATCTGCTGCCATGATGGCCATGTGAGAAAGTCAGAAGGGCCTGGTTAGTCAGGGCAACTGGTGCATTCCCCAGGTGGCAGAGCCAGAATTGAGACCTGTGGGTGCTGGGAAGATCAGAGAAGTTGTGGCAGATAAAGCTGGAAGCAAGGAAAAAGAGTGGCAGCACCAAACCAAAGTCAAGGAAGGGAAACAAAAGTCTACAATTAATGGCCGGTCACAAGATCAGTCAATGCCCAATGGTGGCTCTGTCAGAACATTAGAACAGTTTTATTGTCACTTTGACACTTTGAACGTATGCTAATCGGCATATGTTAAATACAATTTCACTGCATATAGCTCTGAAACGTCACCCCCTCCGATGCACACTACATTCACCAAATATAAATACAGAATTATGCATATATGCACATATATATGCAGGGAAGAAGTCCAGAAGGTATCCGCATGGTGCTCCGGAAACAATGTAAATGTAAAAATGTAAAAATCTAAATACCAGTAAGATGAAGGAGATGGTGCTAGATTTCTGGAAGAGAGAAACCTACCTCACTGTATATCTTATCAATATATATATGTAAGGTTTTGAAAATACATTGAGACCCTTAGAAAACGTTCAAGTCACAATGAGCCAAACAAGAGACTTAAACGGAGGCTTGAAGAACAGAGAAAACAGACTTTATTCTTTGATCAAAGTTAAAGTTCTGGGTAAGAAAATCCCAAACCCATGTACAAGGGACATGGTCGGAAAGTTCTACAAAACTCAAGGGTGCAGAGTCCTTTCTTATACACGAAAAGATGTTTGATCTTCAAAAGGATCTTTCTTCTTCTAATTCTAATTACTCTCTAGCCATATATCTAGCGACATTGTAAACTTCCAAGTCAAACCTTAAGTCATATAACTAACTATTCTAAATCACTCTAATCAACAGTGTAAACTTCAAGTCAAACCTTAAGTCATATAACCTAACATTGTAAAACTTAGATCATATATCCTAACTCAGATTTGCATCCTTCCTGGCTCAAAAGGTTTGTTATCTTTTCCCTTCTCTGTTTGCTTAATTGCCCATTTAGCAGCACAAACGATGTGAAGATTGCTCTGGAATTTGAGGAGAGCAAAGTTCTCTTTTCCTGAAGGAAACAAAGGTGGCATATGAAGATTTCAGATCTTATCACAGGATTTGACATTTGCCAGATATCTTACAGACCCCAATCACAGGACCCCAGGAAATCAGCCCCAAGGCACAAAGGAATCCACAGCACGCAAGCATCTACATTACAAATACAAGGCATAATATATGTGCGTTACAGAAAGCAAATGTTTCTATTAATCAACAAGTTTGTATCATTATTACCATAACTCTACATATATATAGATAAGATAGACCAGTGATGGCGAACCTTTTTCGTGTTGCGTGCCAAAAGTACGTGAACACGCACACACCTACACTCCCGCGTGCCAGTGCCCATAATGCAATGCCATGCACGGACCTCCGCCACGAATTTTCCCTATGCTCACGCGCATATCTACCACCACCACCACCCCTTTTGGATCAATATTTGCCGGCACAAATGGCCTGCCTTTGCAGAGGCGGCAGCAGCTCCTCCTCCAGGCAGCCTCACACTCTAGGCAGCGTCCATCCAGCCTCCCTCCCTGCCGCCCCGTGTGCCCAGGCAGCCCTTCCGCCTGCAGTTATTATTGCTGCTGCTGCTGCTGCTATTCTGGAGCCTCGCTACTCCCCCCCCCCCCCCCACACACACAAGCAACTTCACTCCAAATGAGGCAGAGGGAGGGGGATGGTAACGAAGAGATGGTGGCCGATTCCTAATCCTAATCCTTTTCTCTCGCCAGCGTTCCTCCTGCGCAACTCTACTGCCCCAGAAGGGCAGCTGTAGCGGCAGGGGGAAAGCCAAGAGTGACTGGACAGCTCGGGCACTCAAGAGAGCAAGGCAGTACGATGGCTGTTGTCCCCCCCTCCCCTCTTTCCAGAAAGCCCCCCCCCCTCCTTTTTGCTTTTCTCTGGACCTGCATCGCCAGACGGCCAGCTGAACTCCAGGCAGCTTCCACGGGAGGGCTCTCTCAGCTGCTGCCGGGTGAGGAGAACTCTAAAAAGCTGCCTTGCCTCTTCTCCTCCTCTCCCCCCCCCCCCGTGGGAGTCGCTGAGAAAGGGGCCAGGAAGGTGGCGGCACTTGACTGCAGGTGCATTTGCAAGCTGCCTGAAGTTGAGCTTCTTTGCAGAAAATAGCCCCCCTCCTTCTTGCTCTTCTCTGGACCTGCATTGCCAGATGGCCGGCTCAACTTCTGGCAGCTTGCAAATGCGCCTGCAGTCAAGTGCCGCCACCTTCCTGGCCCCTTTCTCAGCGACTCCCACTCGGGGGGGGGGGGGGGGAGAAGAGGCAAGGCAGCTTTTTAGAGTTCTCCTCACCCGGAAGCAGAGTTGCGCAGGAGGAACGCTGGAGAGAGAAAAGGATTAGGAATCGGCCACCGCCTCTTCTTTACCATCCCCCTCCCTCTGTCTAACTTGGAGTGAAGTTGTTTGTGTGTGGGGGGAGGAGTAGCGAGGCTCCAGAATAGCAGCAGCAGCAATAATAACTGCAGGCGGGAGGGCTGCCAGGGCCCACGGGGCAGCAGGGACGGAGGCAGATGCGATGGCCGGCTCCTCCTCCTCCTGCCAGACTCACGGGGCATGGGGTATCTGTGCCACCCCCCCACCCCCCCTGAATGCGCGCTCTCCCCACTTCCCTCACACATGCACCTGCAACCTCCCCTACTCGCCACGCATTCACACGTGTCTCCTGCCGACACCAGAGAACCCAAAATCAGCTGCCTGGCAGGAGGCACGTGGGCATGTGCAGTGGATCTGAGCTGGGCGACTGTTCGCGTGCCAGCAATAAGGGCTCCGCGTGCCGCCTGTGGCACATGTGCCATAGGTTCGCCATCTCTGAGATAGACCATAACCTACTAGATAAAGTAGAAGAATGTGCGTTAGACAGCATCACTACCAGATGGATTCATAACTGACCAACTGCACTCAACGTGTAGTCCTCAATGGAACTGCATCTACATTGAGGGAAGTATGCAGTGGAGTCCCCCACGGCTCTGTTTTAGGTCCACTACTCTTCAACATCTTCATCAATGATTTGGACAAGGGAATAAATGGGGAACTTATCAAATTTGCAGATGACACCAAGCTGGCAGGAATAGCCAACACTCCAGAAGATAGGCTTAAGTTCTTCGTATGTCTTAGTCTCCAGTCCCCTAATCATATTTGTTGCTCTTCTCTACACTCTTTCTAGAGTCTCCACTTTTCTACATCGTGGCAACCAAAACTGAATGCAGTATTCCAAGTGTGGCATTACAAAGTGGTATTAACACTTCACATGATCTTGATTCTATCCCTCTGTTTATGCAGTCTAGGTTGGCTTTTTTGGCAGCTGCTGCACACTGTTAACTCATATTTAAATGGTTGTCTACTAGGACTCCAAAGTCCCTCTCACAGTTATTACTATTGAGCAAGGTACCACATATACTGTACCTGTGCATTTCGGTTTTTTTGCTTAAATATAGAACCTTTTCACCATTGAATTTCATTTTATTAGATAGTGCCCAATGTTCAAGTTTGTCAAGATCCTTCTGTATCTTAAGCCTATCTTCTGGAGTGTTGGCTATTCCTGCCAGTTAATTTGGCTATTCCTGCCTGCAAATTTGATGAGTTCCCCATTTATCCCCTCATCCAAATCATTGATGAAGATGTTGAAGAGTCCTGGACCAAAAACAGAGCCTTGGGGGACTCCACTGCATACTTCCCTCCATGTAGATGCAGTTCCATTGAGGACTACACGTTGAGTGCGGTTGGTCAGCCGGTTACGAATCCATCTGGTAGTGAGGCTGTCTAACCCACAATTTTCTACTTTATCTAATAGTAGGTTATGGTCTACTTCAGTGATGGCGAACCTTTTTTGCCTTGGGTGCCAAAAGCACACACACTTGCACTATTGTGCACACTCGTGTGCCCAATGCCTCCCATGCCGTGCCCCCTGAGAATACATGTGTGACATCCCCTGCTGTCCAGTGTATGTACACACGGCTTTTTTGGAGACTGGGGAGGGCAAAAATCCCCAGAGGCCAGAAACAGCCCATTTTCTGACTTCCGGTGGGTCCGGTAGGTCCATTTTTTGCCCTCCCAAGGCTCCAGAAGCTTTCTAGGAGCCTGGAGAGGGCAGAAAAAGGCCCAACACACAAACCGGAAGTTCAGGAATGGACTTCCAGGTTGCCTGTTGGGCCACTTTTCTCCCTCTGGAGGCTTCAGGAGGGCAAAAAATGGCTGAAAATCAAAGCCGAAAATCAGCTAGCCAGCACGCTCATGTGTGCTGAAGCTGACAGGGCAATGCCTCGCGTGCCCTCAGAAATGGCTTCGCGTGCCACCTGTGGCACCCGTGCCATAGGTTCTCCATCATGGGTCTAGTTTATCAAATGCCTTACTGAAGTCCAAGTAAATTATATCGACGGCGTTCCTCTGGTCCACTAATTTTGTCACTTTGTCAAAGAATGCAATAAGATTAGTCTGGCATGATCTGCTTTTGACAAGCCCATGTTGCCTTTTGGTTATTACTTTGTTTGCTTCTAGGTGTTCACTTATTTGTTGCTTAATTATCTTTTCCAGAATCTTTCCTGGTATTGAGGTCAGGCTGATGGGTCTATAGTTTCCTGGATCTATTTTTTTTCCTTTTTTGAAGATGGGAACCACATCAGCTCTTTTCCCGTCCTCTGGTAGTTCCCTGGAGTTCCAGGATCTCTGAAAGATATAGTTCAGTGTTTCTGAGATCTCGTCTGCCAGTTCCTTCAGAACCCTGGGGTGTAATCCATCCGGTCCTGGTGATTTGAACTCGTCTAGGGTAGACAGGTGCTCACTTACCATTTTCTTCCCTATTTCAACTTGTGTTCCTAATCTGATTTTTGTGGTGCTGTTTTTGATAGATTGGATTGTTTTATCCCTTTGTGTAAAGACAGATGCAAAAAATGAGTTTAGTTCTGCTTTCTCCCTGTTGCTTATCATCTTCTTGCCATTTTCTCCCAGCGATGAAACCAAGGAACTTTTACCTCTTTGTTCCTTATTTGCCCCCATCCACCCCACCGTTTTCCTAAAGCCGAAAGGGTGCAAAGAGGCCTCTCAACCGCTGGGGGCGTCATCACCACCATCGGTTCTCTAGCGCTTCCTTACGGATACAAGTCAGCCATGCCAGGAAGGAAGTGGAGGACAGCCCGGGGCAGACAGGAAGTGGGCCATACCGGGAAGGTCGCCCAGAGAGAACCGGGCGGGGGGCGCTCTCGCTGCTGCTGCTGCTCCTCCGCCCACGCCAGTCTCCGGAACCCCGCCACGGACGCAGCGCGCACGGTCTGCAGGCGGGACACAAAAAGCGAAGGTCCTCGGGCGGCGCGGAAGGCGGCCCGCGGGCGACGATGGTGCTGCGGCGGCTGCTTTTCGCCCTGCTGAACGACCCTCGGCTCCTGGACCGCCTGGCGGCGGCACGACCCATCCGAGCAGCGGCGCGCCTGACGGCCGTGGCCCTCACCCGCGGACTGCGCCTGCGCGAAACCTTCCTGCGCGAGCTGAAGGAGGAAGCGGCGCGCGCAAAGGACGCCGGCTGGCCCCCTCGTCCTCCCGGGCCGAAGAAGGGGCAGAGCCCGTAAGGGCGCTCTTCTTTCTGGAGGAACTGCGCAGGCGTGGAGAGGCGGGGCTTCCAAACGGCGTTGTTTGGCCGCATCACCCCCTCCCCCCCCCCCCCCCCATGGGAGCTCCGGGGGCGAAGGAAGGCGCGCGACCGAGTGGGGGGAGGGCGCGGGGACCGGAGCCGCTGCCGAGGCGTCCCCTGCGGCGCCTGGAGGGTCTTGGGCCTCCTAAATCCCCGCTTCCTTTTTTCCGGAGTGGGACCCGAGGCTGAGGCCGAAGCGGAGCTTCGGGTTTGCTCCGCCGCTGCTCAGCCCCGCGAGGGGAGGGGAGGGGAGGGGAGGGGCAAGGCCAGTGACTTGGGTCGGAGTTTCAGCGGCGTTTCCCCACGACTGACGCCAAGCAACGTTCTATGAACAGAACCGTTAGGTGAGCAGGAAGAAATGAAGCATTAAAGGACCGCGGGATTTGGCCTGGAAATTGCCTGAATCGCACTCTGATTGCCTCTGGTTATACCATGTTTTTAATTATGGCTTCCTTAATAATAAAGTGGGACCTAACCAAATAAAGTGAGTTTGATTAAGCCATTAAAAAAAGGACTCCCAACGCCACTGTGCGATTGCTGGATAACTAACTGGCCCAGCAGATGTGTCTCTTATGCAGAAGAGTCCGCTGAACGGGCAGGAACGATGGATCGCCAACTAGGGTTATGGCATGGGGGCGGGCGCAATGTCCTAGGCACGTGTCATTCACAAGATAAAATGGTGTTCTGTATGTCTTCGTGCATATTATATGCAGTGGATCTTATTTGTATGTTGACCAACAGTGCCAGCGTCGTGGTTTTAACCAGACAACTATAATTATTGTAGTTTAAAACTAGTTGGGTTGTGCTGGGTAACAGTAAGAACAATCAACCAATGGAACAGAAGTTGCCTTCAGCAGTGATGGGTGCTCCCAACACCGGAGGCTGTTGCAATGTATTAATTGCTTCTCAACCTGGTACATTATTACTATTGTTAGAGAAAGAGTTTTATTTACTATTGACCAGGGAAACTTGCAAGACCGTAATCCAATTCCATACATTTTCAGTCTGCTGGGTGTTCCTGAACATGTGGAGCAAAGCTGAGATTTCAACCTCAGTAATAAGGGATGTAATTTGGAACTTATTTTACAGTGATGGTATTTTGGTATAACATACATGATTGAAAATGGGGGTCGAAAAAGAAAGGAAACCTCAGATGATGCTAAATAATATTCTGAAAATTTGGAAACTATCAAAGAATGGAGAATATATTATGTGCAGATGAAAATGTTTCATTCGGGTGGAAAGACCCGAATGATTTAATAGCAGAATAGAAGGCATGCGATTTAATAGCAGAATAGAAGGCATGCATTCCCTCTCTATATATGAGTTTCTGGCAGCAAGGGGGAAAACTGATTGATACAATTTTATGTGATCAAGGTTTAATTTAATTTAATTAAAAACTGATTTCTGTGTGTATTCTACTTGGATATAGCCTGACTCCAATTGACTCAGCTCTATGGTACAAATGCACAGCTTTTCTTTTTTCTGTTTATTTTTTAAGCTTAACGTTTTTTGGTTCTCATATTATTCAATTTCCTATTGGTTGGAATTTTTTTTTGTTATATTTTATATATGCGTCTACAAAATACACCAAGGCTTTTAGAGCTCCCGTGACCAAGTAAGACTTTATTGAACAGGCCATATCCAAAACAGGGTCTTATGTCTGGGTGGAGGACAGTATTGCAATCAGCCTGTTTTATCTGTTGAGGTTGGATCCTGCAGCCTTGGAGGGAGCCCTTTTGTCTTTGGTGGTGACAGGGTGTTGCCAAAGCAGAAATGGCAGGAAGATCGTCCATGCTCATCCATCTGCTCTTGGTACTCTCCATACTTCCTAGTCCACAACAAGCGTCTCTGGTCACTTAACATGTCGATTGTTGTGTTCCGGAGCAATGAGAGTTGCATGCAGTAAAGAATCTTTTCAAGCACATATAAGCCAGTAGATGTAAGTACGACCAAGAATGTCTCTTTGTCTTTCTTACCATGCTCCGTATCAGCACAATCAAGAAAAGGAGCAGCCCCCTGACTCCCAAGTGAGATGGTTGGAATGAAAAGGCAATTTAGAGAAGGCTCTGATTCACACCAAATCTGGCTTCAGTGTTGTTGATTTTATTTGATAGCAAAGCCAATTATGTCTCAGCATTTTGTGCAAAGAAGGTCACTATGACTTGCTTAATATGTCATGGTTAAAAATCTGGCTTACCAATTTACCCTTAGAATGCCAGGGAGGAACATTAAATATTCCACAATTGATGACTGATTCCATGAGGATTGCCTAATTTTTAAGTCTTGTGGTTGCATTTTGTATTGATGCACCTGAGATGGGGCTCACGAAGTGAAAATTATTGCAAGAGTCAGAATTGGCATCAGGAGGAGAATCACATTCAGAGACTTGGTTGCTGCAGCATAATAAAAATAAAGACATAAAAGCATTATTAGCAATCTTTCTAGACTGAACTTAGGGAGTCAGCCTGACATTCACCCCAGGATAGTGCATTCTCATTTGGCTAAGCGGGTCTCCACTTTGACAGCAGTTGAGGGTGTAAATGGCTTTGTTTCTGCTACATCTGTTAATTGCAGATACTGGCAATAGAACAGAGTCCTGGCTGCGTGTGAAAAGTAAGCATTACTACTTACTACCTATATACCTTGCGTACACCCCACACATTCAGTCCTTAGAGGGTGAAAGAAATTCAGGGAGATTCCCTGAATCAGGGAGGCACATGGGTCATTTTTTGTCTCCAGATTGGCTTTCCATAAATGGAATGGGAGTCCTCTACCAGCCCAGACACTTAAGGGTCTTCTTAAAAGAGTTTCTTTTTCCTTGTTAACCAGAAAGAGCATGATGGGCTTACCGGCTCTTGAGCACTGGGAAGAGGGTTCCAGGATCCCTTCTAAAGAGTCAAGGAACGGCCGCCCCAGCCAGGACTCGAAGGTTCTTCTCTCTCCCACTGGCACAATTTTAACCGTGGAGTCCTTGAAGATTAAATCCTGCTTTTGGAATTCTGATGAACTGAACATTTTAAATCCATTCTGGTTGTTGTCATCGCCAAAGAAATCCTGAAAGTTAAGCGAGCGTTTTTCTAACAGGCACTTGCAATCCCTTAGGAAGCCTCTGCCCTGGGGTTGGGCTCTGTCAGGAGCTGCTGGGGACCCTGTAGGGCCCTCTACCCTTCTGAGTAAAGGGAGTATCCAGGCTTGCCTAGAGTACAGGCCTTGCCATGCTGCAGATCCCAGGCAGCTCCTGTCCTCAGGGAGCACAAGTGTCCAACAATGGCAGGCCCTAAGCCGGATTGAGAAAATGCAGTACCCACATCGCATGCTCTGCCCATACAAATAAGCCCCATGGGGGTTTTTTCGTCTGTATCTGCTGCTGCTGCTGCTGCTGTGGTATGAGGGGAAAGAAATCTCCATTAACAAGATGGCTACTCAGCCGTGATGAACCCAACACCTTGGGTAAAGAGCAGCTTCCGGAGGTGTAAGGAGGAGAGGCAGCAGGTCCACTAGTTCCTTCTAGACTCTGCAGGGTCGCCCTTCCATGGTTACCCTCTGTCCCTGGAACTGGCAGCCAGGCTTTCTCAGTGATATTGCTGGCCTTCTGGAACAGTTGAACTATGTTCCTGCACTTCCCCATATAAATGCTGCGTGTATCAAAAGTGCAGAATCTTTTACTACAGCCCTTGCCCAAGGAGTATATCTATGTGGCCCATGTTATGGACTTGGGTTCAAGAAACGTGTTTTACATAATGGGCGAGGAAGGGAATTGTTCTTTTGCTCACTTTTAAGTCTTTGTTCTACTTTTCCATCAGAATAAGTCACCTGTGGCTTAAGTTCATTGTGCCATATCCTTCACTATTATTGTATGTGTATTTCTAGCTTACTGTTTCCTTGTTTTCTTGGCATATTGTAGAACCTATTTAGTTAGTTTTTTATCTCCTACAGTATGTCTTCTATAAACTAGAGCAGAAAAACAATAATAACTAACAAGCTAGTGGTAAAGTCCTTCATCTAGTATTCCCAGCCTGGTTTAGTGATGGTAGACTTGCCCAACCAGACCGGAACCCTCCTAAAATGTAAAGGAGAAAAGCAAATGGCCCCATCGTAGCAATGAGTAACAAAGGCAGCAGGCTTCCTCCCACTTCTGGGTCCTGTTGGAGAAGGGCGGGATATAAATTGAATAAATAAAATAAAACTTCTCAGGCGAAGCCTACCTGAGCCTTATCCAGAAGTCCATACACAGCCAGGGCATTGATGTCTGGGTGGACCATAATGGCACGAGGAGGCACTTGGCCCCAATGACAACCAGCAAACTGGTCAACTTCAGCACGGGCACCGTTTGGGCATAAGAGCTGGAAATCACCAGACCGAAGCCTTGAGGCCCAGGCGTCACTATTGTGCCCTGAAAGAAGGAAAGAGAGTCCGAAGCATTTCAGACATGACAGTCAACACAGCCATATGACGAAAGAGTTCACTTACCATCGGTGTTTTCAAAGACTGAACTATGCTTGACAAAAGCCACATCACCACGCCCCTCTGCTAAGCATCTGCAAAGAGATCATTAATCCCATTAGCCACTTGGCTGCAGGGGTGCAAGCTAGGCCTCCCCCCCCCCACCTCCCCGTCAAGAGCAACCAGGACCCCAAGAGCAGCCTGTGCATCCTGCTTTTCTCCTCTCTGCAAAACAATGCTTCCATTTATTCCAAGGAAGAGGAGAAGCTGGCTCTTTCCTCTCTCCCAGCCACACTGTCTAGTGATAGCTGAGGGGGGGCAGGGAGAGGGAGGTAGCCAAAGTGCAAGAGGCGTTAAAAGTAGGTAACATCTACTCCATATTTTTGACATCCAAATGTGGATAAAACTCAGCACTTCTCCATTTTGGTACTTGCCAGACAGAAAAGAGTGACTTAGTCCAGAGGGCAAGGAGTGAATCTGGATTCTTCCTAAAACCGGAAGTGAAGCCCCCTGTCCCTCTCATTACCTGAAGGCTCCTGTGTAGCCATAATAGGTCTCCTGGCTGCTGGCGTTGCACCTGAAATTCCCCTGGCTGTCCCCAATGCAGAGCTCACAGAGGTTGGCTGGGTAGCCCTCCTTCTCAGCCGTCGGAATGCAGCTGGCAGAGAAGAAGCCGCTCACCGCTGAAACAAGAGGAGAAGAGCCAGAGTCCAAGAGGGCGACACTAGGAAGCAGGTGGCTCAGCGACTGACGATTGGCCCACAATCTCCACTGGATGTTGCTTCTCAAGCTTCCACGGCTCTTTTTCTGAAGTCAACCTTTCTAACGTGACTTTTGAACTCCCCTCCTGCCAGTCGGTGGTTATGCCCCTGGGTCTCCTGGAGTTTTGCTCAGTATTGAAAATACTGCCTTCTAGAACCTTATTCACAGCCTTAATATATTCAAACGTTTCAATCGTGCCCCCCCCCACCCCCACCTTTCCTTTCTGTCCTTCAGCTCCTGTACATATTCAGCTCCTCCCGACTCTCCTGGTGCATTTCGTCCCTCGGACCTTGTGTCTTTTTTGTTGCCCATCTCTGATTTATCTGTATCTTCTTTCTTTTTTTTTGAAAATTTTATTTTTGAATAAACATAAACACCACACAAAAAATCCTCTTTCTTGACATGCTGTAGAAAGTGTGTCAGTTGGTTACAAAAAGCTTTCGTGCATCTCTTCCACAGTCACCACCTATAATTCATATCAGATCATGTATTTTGAATCAAATATATTTATACATATTACTATCATCATACCTCAATTTTCCTTTGACTATAATTGTTTTAACATCCTTTTGTATAAAACATTCCAAAATGTAAAACATAACCACATAATGGCCACATAATAGCTATTTCCAATATCATCCAATAACATTAGATCCTCATGACCTATTCTATATAACAATAAATAATATTTAGTAACAAGGTTTCTAGTCCTCCTTTCCGAATCACTGTTTACAATTTATGTCCTATTTTTTTTAATTGAACCAATACATATACATACGTTGTTATCATTGTCAATCATTTGTTTGAATATCCACTGTCATAAATTTTTTTACCCTTAAACTCAAAGCTTAACTAAATTTAACTTAATTTTTTAGTATTAGCATTTGTATATAACAAAAATTTCTAATCTTCCTTGCATAGTCACCATTTGCTATTCATATCCAATTACTTATCAAATCAATACATATGTATACATTATTATCATTATCAATTATTTATTTAAACATATCTATTAAAAACTGTGTTACTAACTTAACAGCTGCAGTGATTCACTTAACAACTGTGGCAAGAAAGGTCATAAAATGGGGCAACACTCACTTAAAAACTGTCCTGATTAGCAATGGAAATTTGGGGCTTGATTGTAGTCGTAAGACAAGAGCTGCTTGTACTACAGATATTAAGCTTCCCCGGTTAGAAGAGATGATTGAAGAGGTCAATTAATGGTCCAGCGAGCACATCTAGAAGTTCCCTCAGAAACCCTGGAAAAGAGCCTGCATCCTCCGGCCTGTGTTGGTTACAGGCAGGTCTCCCTTAATATAAGAATTGCTTTCATTTTTTATTTTGGTGATCACAGATTTTTCTCCTTCTGTCTCTAGTGTACCTAAAAAGGCTTTATATCCCTTTTTAATAGGTAAAGATACAGGTTCCCTTTGCATATACGTGATAGTCATTCCCGACTCTAGGGGGCGGTGCTCATCTCCGTTTCCAAGCTGAAGAGCCAGCACTGTCTGATGACAATTCTATGGTCATGTGGCTGACATGACTCAACACTGAAGGCGCACGGAATGCTGTTCCCTTCCCACCAAAGGTGATCCCTATTTTTCTACTTGCATTTTTTACGAGCTTTCGAACTGCTAGGTAGGCAGAAGATGGGACAGGAGCTCACTCCCTTACCCAGAGCTAGGGATTCAAAATGCCGACCTTTCTGATCGACAAGCTCAGCGTCTTAGCTACTGAGCCTTTTTAATAGATTTTGCCAATTCATCCTCTTTCTGCACTTTAGCAGCAGTAATAATCTCTTTGGCTTCCTTCTGGGGGTTCTTATGCACCTCTCCATCAGCTCTATTTCTGCTATCCTTCTATTTGCTGTATGCTGATTTTTTTTTCTCCTTTATTATCCTAAGTACATCTGCTATGAACCAGAGAAGATTTCTCTTTCTTTTGCTTTTGCTAATGTGTCTCACACAGAGACCAGTTGCATCCAAGATGCTTTCAAATAGATTGGGTGTTTTCTGAATTAGTGTTTCTTTTATACCCTTCTTCACATTAGCGGCAACTCTACCCTTACTCCTTTTCTACTCTGCCTTTTCTGTATAGTATGTAACCTGGCATACTTACATCCCTACCACTGGAATCTCTGAACCGTCTCTTTGTAATTGCAATAAGACCCAAGTTATCCCTAGATGTCACAGCTGTTAGTTCACAAAGTTTGTTGCCTAGGTTTGGACTGTACCTTCGTCAGTTGTTGTTCCTGATCTGAATGGCATTGTTTTGTCAGATTTGTCTCGGTTCTTGGGAGTCTTTGCTTGAGCCTTGTCAGTGACAAGCTCAAGTCTTCAGTCTCACACACACACACACATGGTATCCTATTGACCATGGTATCCTATTGCGCCGACTGGGGGGGTTGGGGCTGGGAGGCACCGTTTTACGGTGGTTCTCGTCCTACCTCTCTGGTCGGTCGCAATATGTGTTGACGGGGGGGCAGAGGTCGACCTCGAGACCCCTCCTATGTGGGGTTCCCCAGGGTTTGGTCCTCTCGCCCCTCCTGTTTAACACATATATGAAGCCGCTGGGCGAGATCATCCGTGGCTTTGGGGTGGAGTACCACCTGTACGCAGGCGACACCCAGCTGTACATATCCACCCCAAACCACCCCAACGATGCTGCCGAAGTGCTGTCCTGGTGTTTGGAGGCTGTACGGATCTGGATGTGTGGTAACAAACTCAAGCTCAACCCCTCCAAGACCGAGTGGCTGTGGTTTCCGGCACCCCGGTTCAGCCAGATTACTCCAACTCTGGCCATTGGGGACGAAACACTGGCCCCCGTGGAGAGGGCGCGCAATTTGGGTGTCCTCCTGGATTCCCGGCTGTCCATGGAGGACCATGTGGCGGCCGTGGCCAGGGGGGCGTTTCATCAGGTACGCCTGATGCGCCAATTGCGCCCCTTACTGGACCGGGCTGCCCTTCGCACAGTCACTCAAGCTCTCGTGACGTCCCGGCTCGACTACTGTAATGCTCTCTACATGGGGCTTCCATTGAGGTGCACTCGAAAGCTACAGTTAGTCCAGAATGCGGCCGCGTGGGTGATTACGGGAGCTACTAGATGCTCCCACATAACACCGATCCTGCGCGAGCTGCACTGGCTTCCTGTGGTCTTTCGGGTGCGCTTCAAGGTTTTGACGACCATCTTTAAAGCGCTCCATGGCTCGGGGCCTAGTTATATGCGAGACCGCCTCCTGCCCCATACATCCCTTCGGCCGATCCGCTCCCACAGAGAGGGTCTTCTCAGGGTGCCGTCGGCCGGGAAATGCCGTCTGGCGACACCCAGGGGAGGAGCCTTCTCTGTGGCGGGCCCTGCCCTTTGGAACGACCTACCCCCTGAATTGCGCGCCATCACCGGCCTCCGCCTCTTCCGCCAGTGTCTGAAGACACATCTTTTCCAGCAAGCCGGCCTAGCCTAACCTCCCATGGGGACTATTTTAGAGAGTTTTAAATTGGGAATTTTAAAATTAGTTTTAGCATAGGATTAGATTAATTTAATATGTTCTTAAATTATGTATTTATTGTTTATATGTTTTTTAAATTCCTGTGCGCCGCCCTGGGTCCTCTGTGGAGAAGGGCGGGATATAAATATAAATAAAATTAAAAAAAAAAAACACATGCACACACACACACACAGCCTTTACCTTTGAGAAGGTTGCATTTCTGGGGCTGAATGAACCCCTTTTGCAACAGCAGGCCGATGGGTATGTTCCAGCCGGCCATCCGCCCGTAGCCAGTGTGGCAGGACCTTTTCTGCTGTAGGTCATAGATGGTGAAGACATCAGATGTTGCTCGCTTCACCACTGCCACTGCATAGTAGGCGCTCACGGTATCTCCGTCTGCACGTAGGGAGGAGAAGGGGAGAGCAAAGCAAGCCTTGAGATGCCCCGTTCTACAGCTCAGCCTCCAAGGCTTCAGAGGGGTGCCCTAAGGCCACTCATTGGGTCATCTGGACATATCAGAAGGCGCCAAGCTTGGTAAGAATATAGTGCTACCACCACCACCACCACCACCTGTGCATGGGGAAAATGTGATGAGGGATGAACTGTACCACTCCTTGTCATCTTGGTCAAATTTGGTGGGGTCTGGAAGACACAGTAAACTAGGCTACGTTCAGCCTAAGACCATTTAAAGGGCTATCACAGAGAAAAGATTTATCCTCTGCAGCTCTTGAGGAGAAATCAGAAGGAGCTTTCAGAGAGAGATGGGAACACAAAAGAGAGAAGAGTGACACTAAGCAGTAGAACAGCCTGTCTCCTGAGACTAGAGGTTTTCAAGGCAAAGTTGAATTTGTCGGGGATGTCCTGGGGAGGATTCCTGCCCTGGGCACTGGAACCCAGTCATGGTCCCTTCCAACACGGTTGTTCTGCGATTCTAGCTCAAGGCCGTTAGGTTAAGCTGACAATACCCCCCACCCCCAATCAAGACAAGGGCTATGCTGCCCTCGTGGAACTGGGTTCGATTTTGGTCCTGTCAGAACTGGGTTTCCCCTGGATGAGCAGATACATTTCTTTGGAGCTTTTCATCTTTCTCAGTAAAGGCTTATGTAACTCTAGTGGACCGACATGTTTTAGATGAGGCCAATAAGTTGGCACATCCCACAACATT
This sequence comes from Rhabdophis nuchalis, assembly GCA_039707465.1. Taxonomy (NCBI): domain Eukaryota; kingdom Metazoa; phylum Chordata; class Lepidosauria; order Squamata; family Natricidae; genus Rhabdophis; species Rhabdophis nuchalis. Next base: position 471,743 of record CM077645.1, read on the forward strand.
TCAAAATGGAACAACTTGGGCACGCCGATCAATGTGCTTGTATTTCCCTATTTCAAGGCTAACTAGGAATATGCAGCAAGTAAGAGCTGTTTGGGGGACATAAATTAGAAAGCATTTTATGGGTTTTAAACCAGCAGTACAGTAACCACAGGTGACCCTGAAAATGAAATAGCTGGAACTTAGGTCCTTCTTTGTGAAGTTGTGGGTCAGTCCCCTAAACCAGCCTTACCTACTAGGGTAACATCCATAACCCTTGAAAGAGGGTAGTTAAGTCGTCTATAAGCTCTCATTACACCTCATGTGCATATTCATGCATATTGGCTGACCAACCACACTCAACGTGTAGTCCTCAATGGAACTGCATCTACATTGAGGGAAGTATGCAGTGGAGTCCCCCAAGGCTCTGTTTTAGGCCCAGTACTCTTCAACATCTTCATCAATGATTTGGATGAGGTGATAAATGGGGAACTCATCAAATTTGCAGATGACACCAAGCTGGCAGGAATAGCCAACACTCCAGAAGATAGGCTTAAGATACAGAAGGATCTTGACAAACTTGAACATTGGGCACTATCTAATAAAATGAAATTCAATGGTGAAAAGAGGAAGGTTCTACATTTAGGCAAGAAAAAAAGAAAGGTACAGTATATGTACCTGCGCATGCGCAAAAAAATGGAGACGGACCTTTGAATGCGGAGGGAAGGCGAGGGAAGGCCTTTCGCCCACGAGGATGACAGCCGGTCAAGCTCCGCTCCTGTTGGCTAGCCCTGGTAAGCCGCTGATTTTGCGGACACACTGGAGCGTTTTTCGGCTCCTGGGGAGGCATGGGCTGGCAGGGAGCCGGAGCGGTAAACCAGAGCCGGGAGTGGCAGAGCCGCCATGCCAGCCATCCCTCGCTACAAGAGGAGCGGCTTGACTCTCGGAGATGGCGCAGGCGAGCGGCAACAGGATCCGGAGGTGGAGACGGATCTGGAACAACTCGGGAGGCCGTCCAGACAGTGGGCAGAGGGTGCACGATTGCCGAATGGAGCAGCGCGGCGCAGCATGGAGCGGAGACCGGTATGGACGCCTGGCGCCGCGCGGAAGACCAGCGCGTTATGGCACAGCGTGGCACGACATATTATGACTTTACCATCGATCTTTACCATCGAGAGACGTGAAATGGGGGTTGAAGTGACTACCTGGACAGAAATGGGGGTTGAAGTGACTACCTGGATCGGGGGTGAGTGGCTAGTCTAGACACTCCCACATAACACCTATCCTGCGCGAGCTGCACTGGCTTCCTGTATGGTCTTTCAGGTGCGCTTCAAGGTCTTGACCACCATCTTTAAAGCGCTCCATGGCTCGGGACCTAGTTACATGCGAGACCGTCTCCTGCCCCATACATCCCTTAGACCGATACGCTCCCACAGAGAGGGCCTTCTCAGGGTGCCGTCGGCCGGACAATGCCGACTGGCGACACCCAGGGGGAGAGCCTTCTCTGTGGCGGACCCAGCCCTTTGGAACGACTTACCCCCTGAACTTTGCACCATCTCCGACCTCCGCCTCTTCCGCAAGTGCCTAAAGACACATTTGTTCCATCTAGCCGGCCTAGCGTAACCTCCACAATGACTATTTTAGACAGTTTTAAATTTTGGGGATTTTAATTTGGTTTTAGCGCAGGATGGTTATCAAATAAGTTTTTAAAATTTTTTACGTGATTTTGTATGTATTTTTAAATTCCTGTGTACCGCCCTGGGTCCTTTTGGAGAAGGGCGGGGCATAAATTTAATAAAATAAAAAATAAAATAAAAAAATAGTCTTGAACTATAACCTACAGAAATAGCGCCCGGCCCGAACATCGGCCAGGTTGCACCGGCTTGAATTACGATCTCGGCCCAATGGCGGCCTAAACATCGGCCTAGACGCCCGGCCTGGAAACCTTTTGGCACTCCCCTCATTGATTGACCCCCTACTTAACCCCCCCCCCCCGTTACACCTCCTTGCCTGATAATTCTGAGAATCTTAAGAACTCTAAGAACTTCAAGGCCATTTGCCCTCCTGCTCTCATCTATCGATCTACCCTAACTCCGGATTTATCAATTATGTGAATTATGAATTAATTACCATCATTTAAATTTTTCCTGCTTGATGCCCCCCTTTCCCATGATTAGATCTGTAATGGAATTTTTTCCCTCAGGCCTATTGTGATTACATCTCTTTCCTGCACTTTATTATATCTATCATGTCTGCCACGTATTCAAGGGCTACTCTCCTCTCCCTGCGAGAGTCTCTTCCTGCACAGGTCTGGCCCTCAGAGTTAACGAAGGGCCACCTCAAGGACGGGCTTATCAGCCAGGAGAGGTGGGAGAAACGTAAGCTGCACAGTTTTTTTAGTTAGCTTTTTAAATCGGGTTTTAAGGGGTTCCAGGGTGGTGGGTGGGTTTAGTCATGCTGGCTCTACCGGATACAAGCTAGTCCAGCCGAGAGCGGCGAGAGTGAGGGTAGAGGGTCTGATATTAAGAGGGGGGCAAGGGTTGATCCTACAGAGGGCCATTCCATCATGACGGTACTGGGGAGGGACAGGTATGGCGGGAGCCAGAGATCATATCAAGTGTTGGGGGGGGCGTATCCGCTGTTTGCAAGCGGTCGCCCGCCCCGACTCCCGGGGCTCCTCCCGCAACCTAGGAGGTTGGGGATTACAGAGCCCAGGCCCTAGGCTAATGTTGTGCAACGCCAAGTCCGTGGTGAACAAAGCCCCCCTCATTTATGATCTAGTGGCAGAGGGGGACCCGAACCTGGTGGGTTTCACAGAAACCTGGCTGGGGCACAAGGGAGGTGTCCCCCTCGTAGAGATGTGCCCCCCAGGTTACCTGGCACTACCCTGGTGGGGGAGTGGAGGTTATTATTAAGGAAAGTCTGAAGCCGAGGGAGGCCACTGTGCCTCAGGTAGTCGGGTGTGAATCCCTGTATGTGAAATGGGGACTTGGGAGGCAGCTGGGCCTGCTGGTCGTGTACCTTGCTCCCCGCTACGTGTCAGCAGCCCTACCCGAGCTCCTCGAGGTGATCGCTGAGGTGGCGGTTGATACCCCCAGACTCCTAGTCATGGGGGATTTCAACCTGCCATCGGTAGGCGAGTCATCTGAGGCAGCTCGGGAGTTCATGGCCTCCATGACGGCCATGGAACTGACCCAGGTAATTCAAGGCCCCACACATACAGGGGGAAACACACTAGACCTGATTTTTGCCTCTAGCCAGTGGTTGAGTGATCTAGGAGTAGGGGAACTAGCCATCGTGAACCCCTGCCATGGTCAGATTACTCTCTCCTTCGGCTGGACTTCCCAACCGCTACACCCCACCGCGGGGAGGCGGAACCAGAGATTTTATTTATTTATTTTTATTTTATTCGATTTGTAGACCGCACCAATCTCCGTCGAGAAGGACTCTGGGAGGTGCACAGGCAATTAAAACAACAATAAATAGATAACAACACTTACAAAAGTTAAAAAGAGATTAAATTACAAACCTCAGCTAAAATTCCCAATAAAAACCTATCAAACCATTTTTCTAATGTAACTGAAGTTCTATCGTACCAAGACCTAAGTTCTAAGCTAGTCCAGCTTGTTGGAAGAGGTATGTCTTGAGTGAGCGGCGGAAGAGGGGAAGGTCCGTGATACCGAAATGGTTCCGCCCCACGTGCCTGATGGACCCTGAAAGGTTCCAGATGGAGCTTGAGCCTATACCTGTAACCCTAACCCGCGGCTCGACTGAGGGCCTAGTGGCAGCATGGAATAGCGCTGCCACAGGGGCCTTGGACCGGGTCGTGCCCTTGCGGCCTCTCACGCGGCGCTGATCCACCATCGCTCCTTGGTTTTCGGAGGAGCTGAGGGTGATGAAACACCGCAAGAGACGCCTAGAGAGCAGGTGGAGATCCACTCGCTCCGAATCTGATCGAACACAGGCGAGGTCCTATTTAAGAACCTACCTTGTGGCGATAAGGATGGCGAAACGTACTCATCTCGCCACCCTTATCGCATCCGCAGATAATCGCCCTGCCGCCATGTTTAGAGTGACCCACTCCCTTCTTCATCAAGGGCCGCGGGAAGCTCCTTTGCAGGGCAGAGCAGAGGAATTTGGAAATTATCTGCAGGATAAAATCGCTCGGATCCGGGACAACATGGCCTCCAATAGATTGGGGCGGACCGTCCGAGTCGGGTCTTGAGACCGTTTTGTGGGATGAGTTCGACTTTGTTACTTCCGAAGACATGGACAGGTTGCCGAGGCGGCTGAATGCCACCACATGTTTACTGGACCCGTGTCCCTCCTGGTTGGTACTGGCCTCCTGGGAGGTGACTCGAGGCTGGCTCCAGGAAATAGTGAACGCTTCTTTGAGTGAGGGGTTCTTGCCTGCCGTCTTGAAAGAGGCGGTGGTGAGACCCCTCCTCAAGAAGACTTCCCTGGACCCAGCGTTGTTAACTAATTATCGTCCGGTCTCCAACCTTCACTTTCTTGTGAAGGTTGTTGAGAGTGTGGTGGCACAGCAGTTCCCTTGACACCTGGAGGAAACTGCTTATCTAGACCCGTGCCAGTCCGGCTTCCGCCCCGAGCACAGCACTGAGACAGCATTGGTCGCGTTGGTAGATGATCTCTGGAGGGCCAGAGATAGAGGTTATTCCTCTATCCGGGTCCTGTTAGACCTCTCAGCGGCTTTTGATACCATCGACTATGGTATCTTATTGCACCGACTGGAGGGGTTGGGATTGGGGGGCACTGTATTGCAGTGGTTCTCCTCCTACCTCTCCGGTCGGTCGCAATTTGTGTTGACAGGAGGAGAGAGGTCGACGTCGAGGCCCCTAACTTCTGGGGTGCCTCAGGGGTAGGTCCTCTTGCCCCTCCTGTTCAACACCTACATAAAGCCGCTGGGTGAGATCATCCGTGGTTGTGGGGTAGAGTACCATCAGCACGCTGATGATACTCAGCTGTACATATCTACCCCCAACCACCCCAACGATGCTGTCAAAGTGATGTCCCGGTGTGTGGAGGCCGTGCGGCTCTGGATGGGAAGTAACAAACTCCAGCTCAACCCGTCCAAGACCGAGTGGCTGTGGTTTCCGGCGTCCCGGCATAGCCAGCTAGTTCCATCGTATAGTAGTAACTGTGAGAGAGATCATGGAGTCCTAGTGGACAACCATTTAAATGTGAGCCAGCAGTGTGCAGCAACTGCCAAAAAAGTCAACCTAGGCTGCATAAACAGAGGGATAGAATCAAGAAGTGTTAATACCACTTTATAATGCCACACTTGGAATCCTACATTCCATTTTGGTCACCACGATGTAGAAAAAATGTGGAGACTCTAGAAAGAGTGCAGAGAATAGCAACAAAGATGATTAGGGGACTGGAGACTAAAACATATGAAGAATGGTAACAGGAACTGGGTATGTCTCGTTTAATGAAAAGAAGGACTAGGGGAGACATGATAGCAGTCTTCCAATATCTCAGGGGTTGCCCCAAAGAAGTGGGAGTCAAGCTCTTCTCCAAGGCACCTGAGGGTAGAACAAGAAGACCTGGTTGGACCATGAGGGGGGAGTGCCCCTCGTTGAGATGTGCCCACCAGGTTACCGGGCATTCCATCAGCCACGGGCCCAGGGTTGGGGTGGGGGGGTGGGGGTTGTCATAAAGGAGGGTCTAGATCCGAGGGAGACCGCTGTGCCGCAGCGGGCTGTAAGTCCCTATGCGGGAAGTGGGGTCATGGGAGGCAGCTGGGCTTGCTGATTGTGTACCTGGCTCCCCGCTATGTATCAGCAGCCCTACCTGAGCTTCTCGATGTGATAGCTGAGGTGGTGGTTGATACCCCCCAGACTGTTAGTCATGGGGGATTTCAACCTGCCATCGGTAGGCGAAGCATCTGAGATGGCCCGGGAGTTCATGGCCTCCCACAGAGAGGGACTTCTCCGGGTGCCGTCCACTAGGCTGTGCCAGCGGGCGACGTCCAGGGGAAGGGCCTTCTCTGTGGCGGGCCCGACCCTCTGGAACGACCTTCCCTCCGAAATCAGAACGACCACTGACCTTCGCTCCTTCCGACAGCTTTTAAAAACTCATTTCTTCCGTTTGGCTGGCCTAGGGTAATTTTAATTAGTTATGGTGTTAAGGGGTTTTAGGGACAGTTTTTAGTTTTTATAGATGTTTTTAGCGCAGGATATGTTTAATTGTGTTTTTAAATTTTGTACTCTGTGTTTATTGTTTTTTAATTCTCCTGTGCCCCGCCTCGAGTCCCTCTGGGGAGAGAGAGCGGGTTAGAAATAAAAATTTATTATTATTATTATTATTATGACGGCCATGGAACTGACCCAATTAATTAATGACCCCACTCACACTGGGGGACACACGCTGGACCTAGTTTTTGTCTCCGGCCAATGGTTGAGTGATCTTGGATTAGGGGAATTAGTCATCGCACCCGTCATGGTCAGACCACTCTCTCCTCTGGCTTGACCTTCCAACCGCTACACCCCACCGTGGGGAGGCAGAACCAGAAGTGCCGAGATGGTTCCGCCCCAGGCGCCTGATGGACCCGGAGAGGTTCCAGACGGAGCTTGGGGCAATACCTGAGACCCTGACCCGCGACTCGACTGAGGACCTAGTGGCCGCCTGGAATAGTGTGGCCATGGGGGCCCTGGATTGGGTCGTGCCCTTGCGGCCTCTCACTCGGCGTCGATCCACCTTGGCTCCTTGGTTTTCTGAGGAGCTGAGGGCGATGAAACACCGAAAGAGATGCCTAGAGAGCGTTTGGAGGTCCACTCGCTCCGAATCTGACCGGACACGGGTAAGGTCGCATTTGAAGACCTACCTTGTGGCAATAAGAGCGGCGAAACGAGATTATCTCTCCGTTCTTATCGCATCTGCAGATAACCGCCCTGCCGCCCTGTTTAGAGTGACCCGCTCCCTCCTTCAACAGAGGCCGCGGGAAGCTCCTTTGCAGGGTAGAGCAGAGGAATTTGGATGTTATCTGCATGATAAAATCGTTCAGATCCGGGACGAGCTGGCCTCCGACTGGGTTAGTCCAGGCGGGCTGACAGAGGCAGGTCTTGAGACTGTTGTTTGGGAAGAGTTCGATCCTGTGACTCCTGATGACATGGCTAGTACTCCTGGCTAGTACTGGCCTCCCGGGAGGTTCCACGAGGCTGGCTCCAGGGAATTGTTAATGCTTTGTTGAGCGAGGGGTTCTTACTGACCGTCTTGAAAGAGGCGGTGGTGAGACCCCTCCTCAAGAAGCCCTCCCTGGACCCAGCTGTGTTAGCCAACTATCGTCTGGTCTCCAACCTTCGCTTTCTTGCGAAGGTTGTCGAGAGTGTGGTGGCACAACAGTTCCCCCAGCACATGGAGGAAACTGTCTATCTAGACCCGCGCCAGTCCAGCTTCCGGCCTGGGTACAGCACAGAGACGGCATTGGTCGCATTAGTAGATGATCTCTGGAGGGTTCGGGATAGAGGTTGTTCCTCTGTCCTGGTCCTATTAGATCTCTCAGCGGCTTTCAGTTCTAATATTTTTATGATTATTATTTTTTCCATTTCAAAAACATTTCAAAAACATTCATTGATATACATTCTTATGTCCTCTCGGTTCTCTCACCCCTCCTGTTCAATATCTATATGAAGCCGCTGGGTGAGATCATCCGTGGTTTTGGGGTAGAGTTCCATCAGTACGCTGATGACACTCAGCTGTACATCTCTACCCGACCACCCCAACGATGCCGTCGAAGTGATGTCCTGGTGCTTGGAGGCCATGCGAGTCTGGATGGGGAGGAACAGGCTTCGACTCAACCCGTCCAAGACCGAGTGGCTGTGGTTCCCGACGTCACGATATAGCCAGTTGGTTCCATCTCTGGCTACCGGGGGCGAGTCATTAGCTCCCGCGGAGAGGGCCCGCAACTTGGGCGTCCTCCTGGATTCTCGGCTGTCTTTGGCTGACCATTTGACAGCCGTGGCCAGGGGGGCTTTCCATCAGGTTTACCTGATACGCCAGTTGCGCCCCTTTCTAGATCGTGACGCCCTACGCACGGTCACTCAAGCCCTCGTCATCTCCCGCCTGGACTACTGCAACGCTCTCTACATGGGGCTTCCCTTGAGGTGCACTCGGAGGCTTCAGCTAGTTCAGAATGCAGCTGCGCGGGGGATTTTGGGAGTCTTGAGATATTCCCATGTAACACCCCTCCTGCGCGAGCTGCACTGGCTGCCTGTGGCCTTCCGGGTGCGCTTCAAGGTGTTAGTAACCATCTTATAGCGCTCCATGGCATGGGACCTGGTTACTTGCGGGACCGCCTCCTACCACATACTTCCTGACAGAACAATTAATCAGTGGAACAGAAGTTGCCTCCAGAAGTTGTGAATGCCCCAACACTGGAAGTCTTTAAGAAGATGTTGGGTAGGCATTTGTCTGAAATGATATAAGGTTTCCTGCCTAGGCAGGGGGTTGGACTAGAGGACCTCCAACTCTGCTATTGTATATTCACAGAACTAATGTACTGAAACGTCTGGTTCAGAACATCCATGCCGGAGGCCACAGGTTCTTTGCGCATGTCCTCTAGCAGCAATGGACAGCCAGTTATGGATGGCTTCTCTCTTTGGATACCAAGTAAAAATCAGACTGTTCATCTGCTTACATCTACTGGAAAGGAAAATTACCCTCAATTCAAAGTGATTCTTCAATATTAAACCTAAATTATTTCCTTTATTCCAATAATTTTTGTTAATTGCACCCTCCCTGAGATTTGTTAATGCAGGCTAATTACAAAGAAGAGAGAGAGAGAAGAAGCATGCAAAAGAACTGGCATAATAGTGTGCCCTCTATTACCTTCTAGAAGGAAGCATAAAAGCCATCTTCCTTCTGCCATTTTTCTTTTGTGAGATCAAAGGGGCAGCACAGGCTGCACCCCGAAGGGGAGAGTGAGCGAGGACACAGTATTAATGGAGCTGGCCTCAGCCCGAGAACTCTGTAGGGTCTCTTAGAAAGACGGTGGAAGCGAAGCAAGAGGCAGGCAGCATCTGCTCCGTGGGGCCTTCCCTGCAGGGCGCCTGAAAGGTCCTCAGAGAATCGCTTCTGTCCAAGACTTCAGCAACATTTCCACTTCCTTGTGGGCGCTGAGTCTACAAGCAGCTGCACAACGGCTGGGACACAAGGCTCCTGTGTGCTCTTCTTACCTGCGTAGTGTTCTGCAGCAGCAGGCACCAGGCCATACGTCTTCCCGGCTACGTAAACATCCTTTCCAGCCAGAACCACAGCATCAGCGTCTCTTTTCTGAAAGGGAGTCAAAAGGGGTCGGAATGTTCCCCTTCAAGGCTTGGCTGCCTCCGGAGGGCCCCTTCTCTCCCCAGGCGGCCCATTCAACCCAGCCGCTGCCTGCCAGTGAGAGCCAGGAAAAAAGTGGCTGGCAGTTAGCCGCACCAGGTAGTCTAGACGAGAAGCACAAATTGACAATCCTGACGATTCTCCGGTCTGCGGGGCTTCCTCCTGCCTCCCAGGCTCCCTCCAACGTGCCACTGCAGGTGCCAAGGGACGACCAGACGGAGCCTCTCTGGCCCCAAGGAAAGGAAGCCCAGGGAAGCCCAAAGGGCCCACCCAGCCAAGCTTCTCCAATTCCCCAGCCAGCCTCACCCTCCAAAGGGGTTATTCAGCTTTCTCGGGAGTGGGAGAGGGCAAGGAGCCCTCCCAGCAGCAAACCTAGAAAGGCTGTTGATCCTTTCATAGCAACTTCACTCCCCACAGCCGTCCTTCCCACGCCGGTCTTTGGAGGGAGGTCAGATCAAGACGTAGGCGTGGCAGGATAGTAATATGTTCAGCAAGGCTGTTTAACCACCGTGAAAGTCTGCCAGGCTTTCTTGCTTGTCCATTTTAACCCCAGCCACATCAAGGTGGGGTTGTTTCGCGTTTCTTTCTCAGGACAAAACTCTTTTCTGAAAGCCCCCCCACACACACACTAAAAAGTCATTTTTGGGCGCCCGTCTCAGGGCCAGAGCTACATGCATTTGAATCCCAGAACTTCCTCACATGGAAGTGGCTCACATCTCTTTTTGGGTGGCTGAGTGCCCCATCCTTGCACTGAGAAGGCACATTCCCAAGGCTTACACATGCCCTGGAGCACGGCTGCCCTCAAGAAAAAGCACACACATAGAGACACACAAACACATGGGGCAGGTGTCCTTGCATCACCCTCCACTGAGTATCCATTGCATCTGCTCTCTGAAATCTCTCCTCCCACCCCCCGAATGAGGCTGGTCCCAATCCCCCTGCCCCCAACCTTCTGCAAGAGCCTAAGGACCTCCTGCTCCGCCAGTTGGCCTGGGTCTGCAGTGGGGCTGGGGGGGGGGGGGGTTTCACGTTTGAAGTAGCTTATAGAATAATATCAGATCCCACTTCCTCTCCCCATCCCATCTTTTAGCTACCGTATTTTGGATTTCTTTAGTTTTGCAGCATTCTATTTATACACTTTTATTTTTAATATTGTAAGCCCCCCCCCCCCCCGAGTTAGCCTGTGGTGAGGTGGGTAGCCAATAAATTTGGTAAATAAATAAAATAAATAACTCTCACCTGAATGCGTTCCATGCATTGCTCTGGACTCTGGGCTGAAACACACTGGATGTCTGGCTTCAGATTCTGGCTCTTAAAAGCGGCAGCCATCTTGCTGCATTTCCAGATTTCCTCAGTGGACAAGACGCACCAGCGCAGGAATTCTGGCAGCCCTGCGTCAGAAGAGGAAGAGCCCCATGATGAGGGCTTCTTTCAATGCAGAAACAATTGCTTGCATCAGTTTTCCAAGCCAACAGAGGCAAACCCGGAGTTCTATCCCTAGACAAGTCTGGTCTAATATTTTATTTATTTATTTACCTACTCAATTTATATAGCTACCCATCTCACATTTGTGACTCAGGACACCTTCCAATTAATTCATAAGCAGGGCCAAAAACCCACTAACAGCTCTACAAATAATGCAAATGTTAAAAACAATTAAACAGTTGAAGGCCCTATAATAATAATCTTTATTGTCATTGTAAAAATTACAATGAAATTGGTTAGTTAGAATAGGGCAATCACCAGGACCCCATAGTAACCAAGAAAGCCAGGTCATTGCTTGCATCCCCAAGAATGCTGATGATGTCAAAACAGACTCAGGGTAGCCGGAAAAGAGAACTTGGAGACCATTATGGGAAACTCCCTAGAAAAGACCTTAGGATATTGTCTAAGAGACAAGTCTCCCTTTCAGGACCTTTGTGGGTGTTCTATCACTGGAGGTTTTCAAGAAGGGACTGGACAGCCATTCGTCTGAAATGGTATAGGGCCTCCTGCTTGAGTGAGGGGTTGGACTAGAAGACCCCCAAGGTCCCTTTCCAACTTCGTTATTCTCTATTCAGTACAGTAGTTGGATTTTCTGTTGCCCCACACTGCCAACTCTCATTGCCTCTTCCCCTTCCACCTCAGTTCTCTCCTCAGGACAGCAGAACCAAGAAGACATTTTTAGTTATAAAGGCAACTTGCAAGACATACTTTTAGGATCGCAATCCAAGCCTCGCATGGCATGCAGGTATTCATCTCCCAACCAGGCCTGGTAGTTCTGTTCCATAATGGGAACCAGCTTTGCAGTAGAGTCTTTAAAGAGAAGATTTTTCCCTCCATAGGCTGTTGAGTCAAACATCTGGAAGCTGGAGTTTCCACCATTAAACCTTTGCTGTAACACGGAGAGAAAAGCCCATCTGCCTTGGGAAAACCTCTGAATTCCCAAAGATAAAGTCGCAATGTTCTTCAGCTCTGCCACTCTCAGATAATTTGAAAAGGGTCTGACCGAACATCAGCCAAAACCCAAAGGCTTTACCTGCACAGGCCGGCTCCAGCAGCTGCCTTCTGTGGCTCCTCTGACTTTCCTTCCTCAGAGCTCGGCTGAAGAGCCAAAGCAGAGGCCATGCGCCCCTCTCCCTCTGGGAGCCAAGCGGGCCAAAGAATGGGAGGAAAAGCCAGGAGGCCACTGTGATGCTGGGCTGGGACCATCGCAATCTGGGTCCAAGCCACCCTCAGCCTGAACCTCTCTAGGTAACAGACACACTGATCTGAGTGGGGATATATTGGAGGAAAATCCCCACGGAAGCCACCTTCAGCTCTTGGAGCACAAAAATGCCTAAGTAGAAGGTCCTTTATTTTGTACTTGTTTATCGCATTTAGAAGCTGCCCATCTCCCACGCAGAGGGACCTATGTACCTTTAAAAGGATGGGCAATGTGTAGCCTCCAAGCTCCCTCCCGACCACATTGTTGAACCTCTAGCAGCACAAGGTTTCATAACGCATTATTTATTATTTATTTCCAAGCGTTTGAAAATGAATTTGCATGGCTTAACATTATACATAAGAACAACAACCCATTAAACAACTATAAATCAGGATACCCATAAATCTCTGCCTGTCTAGTTGAGCACCAATGTTTACCCCCTTTCTAAATCACGAATAGCACGTGGAGAGCAATCTCTTCCATGGGGTCTCCCTGAGTGAGAACCTTCCGCTCCTGGCCGGCACATGGTGGGCAGACCCAAAGGGAAATGGGAGCTGAGCTGTAGAGGGACCCTCAGTTGTGCTCTACTGGCAGCAAGGACAGGCCCACAGCAGAGGCTGGGCTCTGCTCAAGGGGCTCCCCCCAAGGAGCAGCCGGGCTGTTGCCTTCTGGGATGCAGCCAGGGACAGTCTGCCTGGAGCGCACGCAGAGGTCTTAACCAGAGGACGGCCAGGGCAGGAGAAAGAGCAGGGCTGACCAAAAGTGCTGGTGGCCATGGCCTCCCTCTGGTGCTCCAGTAGGAGCCCCGAGTCCAAGAGTCACACCGGGGGCCACACGCTGGATCTTGTTTTTATCTCCGGCCAGTGGAGAAGTGATCTGGGATTAGGGGATCTAACGATTACGCCCCTGTCATGGACAGATCACTCTCTCCTTCGACTAGACTTCCCAACCGCCCCACTCCACCGCGGGGAGGCGGAACCGAAAATACCAAGATGGTTCTGCCCCAGGCTCCTGAGGGACCCAGAGAGGTTCCAGACGGAGCTTGGGCCAATATCGGGGACCCTGACCCGCGACTCAACTGAGGACCTGGTGGCTGCCTGGAATAATGTGGCCACTGGGGCCCTGGACCGGGTCGCGACCTTGCGGCCTCTTGCGGCGCCGAACTACCTTGGCTCCTTGGTTCTGCGAGGAGCTGAGGGCATTGAAGCGCCGCAAGAGATGCCTGGAGAGCATTTGGAGATCCACTTGCACCGAATCTGACCGAACTCATGCTAGGTCCCTCTTGAGGACCTACCTTGTGGCAATAAGACCGGCGAAACGTAATTATCTCGCCGTCCTTATCGCATCCACAGATAACCGCCCTGCCGCCCTGTTTAGAGTGACCCGCTCCCTTCTCCAACAGGGACCACAGGAAGCTCCTTTGCAGGGTCGTGCAGAGGAGTTTGGACATTATCTGCAGGAGAAAGTCACTCAGATCCGGAGCGAGTTGGCCTCCAATGAGGTTAGTCAGGGCGGGCAATCGGAGGCAGGTCTTGAGACTGTTTTGTGGGAAGAATTTGACTTTGTGACTCCAGTTGACATGGACAGGTTGTTGGGGCGACTGAACGCTACCACATGTTTATTGGACCCGTGTCCCTCCTGGCTGGTACTGGCCTCCCGGGAGGTCACACGAGGCTGGCTCCAGGAAATAGTGAATGCCTCTTTGAGCGAGGGGTTTCTTCCGGCCGTCTTGAAAGAGGCGGTGGTGAGACCCCTCCTCAAGAAGCCTTCCCTGGACCCAGTATTGTTGGTTAATTACCGTCCGGTCTCCAACCTTAGCTTTCTAGCTAAGGTTGTAGAGAGTGTGGTAGCTCAACAGTTCCCCCGACACCTTGAGGAAACCGTCTATCTAGACCCGCGCCAGTCTGGCTTGCATCCCGGGCACAGCACGGAGACGCCATTGGTCACGTTGGTAGATGATCTCTGGAGGGCCCGGGACAGGGGTTGTTTATTTTATTTATTTTATTTATTTTAATCACATTTATATCCCGCCCTTCTCCACAAAGGACCCAGGGCGGCGCACAGGAATTTAAAATTTGTTTTGTATGAAACAATAAATACAGAATTTAAAAACATATTAAATTATAATCCTATGCTAAAATCCAAATTAAAATCCCCAATTTAAAACTATCTAAAATAGTCCCAACGGGAGGTTAGGCTAGGCCGGCTTGCTGAAAGAGATGTGTCTTTAGACACTGGCGGAAGAGGCGGAGGTCCGAGATGGTACGCAATTCAGGGGGTAGGTCGTTCCAAAGGGCAGGGCCCACCACAGAGAAGGCTCTTCCCCTGGGTGTCGCCAGACAGCATTGCCCGGTCGACGGCACCCTGAGAAGGCCCTCTCTGTGGGAGCGGATCGGCCGAAGGGATGTATGGGGCAGGAGGCGGTCTCGCATATAACTAGGCCCCGAGCCATGGAGCGCTTTAAAGATAGTAAAAATGGTTGTTCCTCTGTCCTGGTCCTATTAGACCTCTCAGCGGCTTTTGATACCATCAACCATGGTATCCTATTGCACCAGCTGGAGGGGTTGGGATTGGGAGGCACTGTACTGCAGTGGTTCTCTTCCTACCTCTCTGACCGGTCGCAATGTGTGTTGACAGGTGGGCAGAGATTGACCTCGAGGCCCCTCATATGTGGGGTACCTCAGGGGTCGGTCCTCTCACCCCTCCTGTTTAACATCTATATGAAGCCGCTGGGTGAGATCATCCATGGCTTTGGGGTAGAATACCATCAGTATGCTGATGATACTCAGCTGTACATTTCTACCCCTGGCCACCCCAACGATGCCGTGGAAGTGATGTCTCGGTGTCTGGAGGCCGTGCGGGTCTGGATGGGGAGGAACAAACTCAGACTCAACCCGTCCAAGACCGAGTGGCTGTGGTTTCCGGCATCTCGATATAGCCAGTTAACTCCATCTCTGGCTATCGGGAACGAGTCATTAGCCCCCACGGAAAGGGCTCGCAACTTGGGCGTCCTCCTGGATGCGCGGCTGTCCTTGGACGACCAAGTGACGGCCATGGCCAGGAGGGCTTTTTATCAGGTTCACCTGATACGCCAGTTGCGCCCCTTTCTGGATCGGGATGCCCTATGCACGGTCACTCAAGCCCTTGTTATCTCCCGCCTGGACTACTGCAACGCTCTCTACATGGGGCTCCCCTTGAGGTGCGCCCGGAGACTTCAGCTAGTGCAGAATGCGGCCGCGTGGGGGATTCTGGGAGTCTCACAGTACTCCCATATAACACCTCTCCTGCGCGAGCTGCACTGGCTGCCTGTGGTCTTCCGGGTGCGCTTCAAGGTGTTAGTAACCATCTTTAAAGTGCTCCATGGCACGGGTCCTGGTTATTTGCGAGACCGCCTCCTGCCACACACCTCCCTTCCGCCCTCTCCCACGAGAGGCGGACAGGTCGAAGGGAGGCTGTGGGCCTCCTCAGGGTGCCGTCAGCCGGTCAATGCCGGCTGGCGACTCCCAGGGGAAGGGCCTCTGGAACGACCTGCCCCCCGATATCCGTACCATCAGGGACCTACGCCTCTTCCGTCGGATGTTAAAAGCACATTTCTTCCATCTGGCCGGCCTGACATAGACTAAGGGTATAATTTTAAATTTTGGGATATTTAATTGTTTTAACTTTTAAATTATCTTAACCATTTTAGCACAGATCTAATAATTTAATGCTATTTTATATTTTGTATGTGTTGTGCGTTTTTATCTTTCTGTGCACCGCCCTGTGTCCCACCAGGGAAAATAGGGCGGTATATAAGTCGAATAAATAAATAAAAAGAGGTCACCCACATGGAGCCCTTCCAAAAGTCCCTGGGAGATTTCCGTAAAGGGCACAATGGCTTTACAGTGTGATCTGACTAGACCGAAAAAGGCAAAGAAGGCCTCTCTTCTTTAACCCCCCCCCCCCCCCGGAAGCCTCCCTAACCATGGCCCTGTGTGGTGCCATTAATGGGTCCACTTGGCAGCGTCTCCTCTCTGCCAGCCCTGAACTGCAACTTCACTGACACGAGGCCCCTGCTCAGCCTGTGGCTTTGTGGCCCCCATGCAGCTGTGAAAGGCACACCTGTGGCAGAGGAGCCACTTTAGTACTGAGACCAACAGCTGCTGAATTTGCTTTGAGGGGACAGAAGCTCAGCAAGAAAATAACATGAAATGCACACGCCTCTCGCTTCAGTCACTCAACTCTAGTGGGCTTGCAAGCAGCAACACGCAGAGAAGACGAGACAGCCATCTACAGAGCCTGGGAAGACTCACCTGTCCTTGATCCAGCACTTCAAAGATGAGGCTGCCTTCCACATCCTGCCTGGTGATCAGGGCATGAGCAGGGACCCGTGACAGGTGACAGGTCCGCCACTCACTGACTGCTGCCCGGCTCCCGTCCCGGCAGAGCAGCTGGAAGTCCTCCAAGGTCCAGGAAGGCTGAGCTTGGCCTGAAAGAAGAGCATCCCCAGGACCCAAGGCTGAAGGGCTGGCCTTCCCCCTCCCCCTCCCCCTCCCCACAACCCCCGAGCCACAGGCTGGACGTTTCAGAGGGGCTGGTAGGTCATCCCAAGCGGGCTGAACATAAATTAGGTTTATTTTAAAATGAGGTTGAAAGAGTAAGAAAAGTAAATATACATCATTTAAAAATGGCTGTTCCTTTTTTTAAATTTATAGTTCTAGGAAGCATCTTATTCCTGACAAAATAGAGGAAGCTTTACATTCAATCTGGTTTCACACATAACTTGCTAAACCCAGGTTTGCAGGCCATAATTCTTGTGTTCACATAGACTACCTACCCAGAATTATCTAGAGGACACTGTATCTGCTTTGATACTTGATGTTCAAACAAGCGCTCACCTAACCCAGCCTGCAATTAGGGAAATGTCCATGGAGATCATCAGTCATCCAGGTCATGGTTGTCCCAAAAGGTGCTTTTCAAGGGGCAACTGGACATTCATTTGCATTCTTTCTGAAGCTGAAGAAGTTTCTTAGATGAGAAGTGAAACGTCTTCAAAGAAAAACAAGAAGGTCCAGTTGCCTCTGGAAGAAAGCAAATTTGCAGATTGTGGTTAGGGATACATTTCTGGGGAAGCCGATTGCCCTCGCCCCCCTGCCCCACCAACTGGGAGGAAAAGAATGTGACCTAGGCCTGCCCTGGCTGGACTCCTCTCACCTCCCACCCACCCCAACACTTCTTCTTTGGACCTTCTGAACTGAGGAGGAGGAGGATGGGAGATATGCTGTGCCCAATTTCCTCTCGCCTGTTGCAAACTCCTCACCACTATCTCCCCTGGAGGAGGCCCAGAGGATGGTCCAGCCTCTTCTTGGCAGGGAAGACTTGACTGAGGACAGGAGTGTGGAATGCTGGAGTTTTTATTTAGGGCAACCTAAAAAGAAAACTTGGCCACAAGCAAACCTTGGACATTTTATAATTTATAATAAAGTTTCATAAACCTGGAGTGCTGCTACATAAAATTTCACAGCAAGAACAGCTGATGAGTGGGACTTGCTGAAGAAGGAGATACTAAAAGCACAATTAGAACACGGTTTGAGTGAGGGAAAGTAAAATGTAGGAGAAGAAGCTGGACAAGGAGACGTGAAAGCAAAGCGAAGACGGATGTGGGGAGGGGAAAGAAGGAACAGCAGCCAAGGTAGAGCCCGGCCATACTAGGCTGATGATGTCGGGAACACAAAAAACTCGGACTAATCTGCACTTAAAACAACCACCAAAGGAATGGGGTATAATAGAAATATGCTCAAAAGAAAAAGAATCAGTATATCAGGGTGAAGAAGGCAAAATGCTAACAGTTAACAAAGAAAAACAGAATCACACAATTTGGTCTTTTCTGGACCAAACGTGGGGGGGGGGGGGGGAGAGCAGGACAAGAGGACAGTTCGACTCAGATCAGGGAATTCCTGCCCATGTGGAACAGCTCACCATCCGTGGCTTCGGTCACCGTGGTGTGCTTGACAAAGGCGACCTCTCCCGGCCCATCCACCAGGCACCTGTGGGGAGCACCGGCAGGCGTTGGCCACAGACCCTCTGCGGGTCCCACTCAGAGGACCCTCAAGGGGCATCTTGCCTGCGGCAGGGCTCTGTGCTAGTATGACATCCCCGCTCCCCCGGGCAATGGATCTCACTGTGGCTCCTCCCGCCGTTACCTGAAGGCACCCAGGTAGTCGTAATATTCCTCTCTGGGGCTCAGCTCACACTTGTTCTGCCCAGCAGGGTCTCCTTTGCAGAGTTCACAGAGGGATGGAGGGTCCCCCACGGCAGTTGCTCCAGGGACACAGCTGGCCTTGAAATAGTCACTGACGGCTGAAAGGGGGGGGGCGGAAGAGGAGGAGGGGGTCTGCCTCTCCAGTTGCAACATCCTCCTCCATCCTGCCTCCCTCCCTGCCCCAGGGAAAAGGACCACAAGGCATAAAGCCATTTTGGGGACCCAGCAGGCCTTACCTTCGGTGACCCGGCAACCCATCATGGGCATTCGGCCACTATCAAGGAGGAGACCCACTGGGATGTTCCAGCCAGCTGTTCTGTTGATCCCTGTATGACAGGTCTTGGCCCCTCTCAGCCGGTTGATGGTCAGGTTGGAAGTGGCCTTCACCACAGCCACTGCATAGTAGGAAGTGCCAACATCTAGAGAGGCAAAGAGGGAGCCACTTAGTCTGGCTTCTCTCTGCTGGCTGGAGGAGGAGTGCTGGCTGACGGCAAACCCCCAAGTGCAGCGATATCATTCTGCTCGTAGCAGGCAGACAAACCACTCGGTCCTCCTTGGTCTGGGAAATAATACACTTCTATAAGAGACAGTAGAATGAAGTATCTTTTTTTAAGGAAGAGGAGGAGGAGAAAGAAGGAAGGAAGGGAGAGAGAGAGAGAGAGAGAGAGAGAGAGAGAGAGAGAGGGAGAGAGAGAGAGAGAGAGAGAGAGAGAGAGAGAAACTACATCAAATTTCATTGCTCAATCAAAAGAGAACTTCAAAGGAGAACAAGAGGCCAATAAGGCATTTGTTAAGTACTTTGCAGACAATGAAAACAGACACGGGTTATCCGTGCTTTGCACACTGTGTCCTGACAGAGCGTTGTTTTGCCCTCAGCACATGCAGTGCGCTAGCAACGCTTGCTTCCTCTGCTGCGCTGATCTGGAAAAGGGTCTCTTCTTACAGCGCCGGTTCCTCAAGTGCAAAATAGGATCATCAGCAACTGTGCGAACCCCAGGAGAGGCTCCTTCTTTTGTCCAAAGGAGCAGCTTTATGACAGCTGTTTAATCGGCAGCTATTAAGTCTTGCCTGGAAATGGGCAGCTGCCGCCCCTCACCCATTTACCTTGGCCATAGGCTTCGGCCACGACTGGTTTCAGATCGTGTTCCTTCCCAGCCTGGTAAAGGATGCCCCCGTCCACGGTGGCTGTATCAGCCAAATTCCTCTGCGTGCAAAAAGAGAACTTCCTGGTTAGCAGAGAGGCCACCTGGCAACGGCCACAAGAAGGTGTTCTTAGGACACAGATGATGGACGGGCTGCTAAAGCAAGGTCATGGCACACGCTTGAAAATAAATCAGAAAGACTTATTAATAGGGGGAGTCTGTCTCTCCGTCTCACAAGAACAAAGAATGCTTATCAACAGGAAACATACATGTGTAAAGCTTGTAGCAATTATGGGTAGTTGGAAAGTTGATAAAAGCAACAAGATTTAGACAATTTGCAGACCTCAGCTAAAAGTTAGGAATAGGGATGGCCAACAACAAATGAAATGTCTATTGGATAACTCCTGGGGCATTCATTGGCTAAGACCTAGGAATGGGACAGCTATAGACCAATAAAACAAATTGTAGAATTAGTGCTAAAATGTTTATTAGAGGATATTTCTTACTGTTTCACCTTGTCCCGCCTTCTCCTTTAGTGACTTTCTTAATCCTTTGTTCTTGGCCTTTTGACCAGGAACCCTTTTCCTTGGAGTACTCCAATAAAAAGCAGTCAGAAAACCTGCACCTCGTGTCTGGCGTTCGTCATTGGCTTCGGCACCAGGCTCACACCCGAATTGGGGACAACACAGAGGGCTGGCGTGACTGGGCCATTTGCCAAAAGCTCTGCTCTGCTCCATGTGAAGGTTAGGAGACTTCCAAGAGCCTCCCTCAGGTGCTCACTTGAGATCGAAGAGCCCGGAAGAGCCCTGCTGCACCCCTTCCATAAGCAATGGATTTCTCCCCCTACTCGCAGGAGCTGCTCTTCTGTGCAACTCCTTGGCCCAAGGCACTAACCCTTTATCCTTCATCGTGCACTTCCTGCAGAGTCTCTCTGCACTATCTTGGAAACTGGCATGAGGAACACAAACTGCCAGTTATGGCCTCCTTATTTTGGTTTGCCACAGATGCAATCTGCTTTTGTGAGATCCTTGGTGCTGTCTTAGCTTGGTTGTTTTCTTGCAGATATTTCATTACCTAACTAGCTAACATCATCAGTGCTAGAAGAGAGGGTGGTTTGGTCTCTGTTTATATGCAAGTGGTTTGCTATATCAGTGTTGATGGGACTCTTCTCTTCTCTCTTTGCAATCACAAAAAGGCAGACAGGGAAGCTTGGTAGCACTTAACATAGTTTGAAATATAACGCTATTCATTTATTTTTACATGGGTCAGATGAGAGGTTGATTTCAGCTTAATTAATTTGTATATAGCTTAGTATAGTATAAGGTTGCAGCTCTAAGCACAGTTACAATGAGTTAATTCCAAATTTAAAAAAACCAAAGCCTGGGAAATGGACAAAGACTTACTATTTGTCTAGCATCTAAGGTCTCAGACTCCATTGGAGTTGTGTGGCTAATCAATTCAAATAAATAAATAAATAAATATCCACCAGGACAAGAAGCACTTTTTTATGCTGTAGCCTACTCTATGTCCACCAATTGTGAAACCAACTATTGGAAAGCTTCTTTCTTTGGGGGCAAGAGATCAGAAACAAAATGTCCCCCTATGTCCCAATGCGCCATTCATATTGCCCTCCCGTCCCCTTGCAGATCTGGAAGCAAATTCATACTTACGTTAATCATAGAGGTGCAGCCGATTACTGAGCCACCATTGACGCAGGCCAGTTCAGGGAAGAGGTTTGCCCTGGAGAAGGCCTTGCTCATGTCGCTACACTTGGCCAACTCTTGGTCAGAGACTGTGCACCAGCGCAGCTGGCTCAACATGGCAGCTGAAAAGAACACGTGCACCGACACGCACACGTGCAAAGAGCGGTTAAGAATTCCTGGCTCAAATAGCAGGCAGCCCAGAATCAAGTGCATTCATAAACTGGGTTTGCAAATGTGAGGGACCATCTTTCTCGTGGTTTCTACCCATCCGACCTAGTTAGGAAGGGCATCCTCTGGGCCTTGATGGCCAAAAAATGGCACTTGGCAGGGCTGCGAGGAACTTCTGGGAACCTCTGCTTCTGGAGATCAGGATGGTCTGACCCTGCTGGTCTTCCTTATGGCCCTGAAGACCAGACTCTGGCCTGGGCTTGGAGCCCCAGGGTTACCCAAGGACCCTCTTCTTAGTTATGCTAGTGATCTGGGTGGATGCTGCCCAGCCACTGGGTAGTTTAACTTTTGTATAATGGCTTTTATAACCCTAACTATGATTTTGTTTGCTGTTCTGAATCACTGGTCGATATGGCCGGCCATATACATTAGATAAATAAATTGAAAATAACTTATCCAGAGATAACTAAATAGTCACCACAGGTAATAGATCTATGTCTGAGCAGAGGCAGAAGGGAGAGCATCTCATCCATCTTAGTAAACAAGAAACCCCTTGGCTAAGATTGGCGACCAGAGGAAGAAGACAAAACCAGCCAAACCCTTGCGGCTCCTTTGAGTGGCCTAAAAAGCGGATTCCAGTGCCCATCGGCTGTGGCTACTAGAGTGAGGGAGACCCGACTCTCCTCTTTCCACCAGAGGCACCTTCTCTGCAGGTGTGTCATTCCGGTCATTGCACCCAAGGAAAGGCACAGATTGCAATCCACATCCTTGTCAGAGCTTTTGCTCTTTGGACAGGCTGTTGCTGCCTTCTCCTCCTCCTCCTCCTCCTCCTCCCAGCTTTAGGTGGTTTCAGCCACGCTGTGAGGAACAAGCCCAGGTCATGCTTGGAGCAGCCCTGGTGGTATGAGAAGACAGTTTCCCACAAGCGCTTGCAAATCCGGAAGGCGACAAGAGGCAGCAAAGTAGTTGTTATTAAACAAGCCCCAACTTTGTCTCGGTCTACATTTCTGTATGGTCCAGAAAGCAAAGGAAAGAAGTCTGTAGGTCTGGAAAAGTCCCGAAACCTACTGGAATATACTTTCTCAAATATTTCCCCCCTCTTCTTCAAATGATAATAATGACTAGCAATCAATAATAATGCAAGAGCCAACAAAAATCCCACTGATACATAGAAGAGTCACCATTGCAAGCCAGAAGGGGAGCATTTCTGCACATGATGGAAGTTAGATGGATTTCTCTAGAAATTGCACCAGAAGCACCTCCTGAATCCACCGTGGCCAAGGAAAACATACCCCTACCTGTGGGGAAGCAAAGTAGAAGGGCGAAAAAGCCTGCTGGGTGCCTCATGGCGGAAGTCCTGTGTCTCCACTCTCTCTCCAGCCCTGCCAGCAAAGGGAGAGGACTCTGGCCCCTTTCGCAGCCCTGGTCCTCCTCCTGGTCCCTCCCTCTTAGGACACAGGCTGGGCCCTTGGGGTGGGGAGTGAGGAGGAGCTGCTGCGCCTGGAGATGTTAATACCTGCCAAGGTTCAAATAAATGTGTCCTCCAGCCAGGAAAGGAAGAGTCTGGCCTGCCCAGCAGTACCACCTCATGGCTGGAAGGAATCACGGCTCTCGCGAAGGACCCCAAATAAATAAATAAATATAAATAAATAACTTTGCATTTATTAACCACTCCCTCTCCCCACAGGGACCCGGGGCGGTGCACAGGAGAAACTAAAAACAATATAAACAATCAATACAAAATATACAGTTTAAAACACCATTAAACTATGTTATCCCGTGCTAAAAAATTAAAACCCATTAAAATACATTTAAAAATCTATAGACAGAGAGACTATCCAAGGCCGGCCAGTCGAAAGAAATGGGTCTTTAGTTTCATACGGAAGGAGCGGAGGTCCGTGGTCGTTCTGATATCGGGGGGAAGGTCGTTCCAGAGGGCCGGGCCCGCCACAGAGAGAGCCCTTCCCCTGGGCGTCGCCCGCTGACAAAGTCTGGTGGACGGCACCCGGAGAAGTCCCTCTCTGTGGGAGCGAATCGGTCGTGAGGATGTATGGGGCAGGATCCGATCCCGCAGATAGCTAGGTCCCGAGCCATGGAGCGCCTTAAAGATGATAGTTAGCACCTTGAAGCGCACCCGGAAGACGACAGGCAGCCAGTGCAGCTCGCGCAGGAGTGGTGTAACGTGGGCGAACCTGGTGGTCCCCATAATTGCCCGCGCGGCTGCATTCTGAACTAACTGAAGCCTCCGGGTGCACCTCAAGGGAAGCCCCATGTAGAGAGAGTTACAATAGTCCAGTCGGGATGTCACGAGGGCATGAGTGACTGTGCGAAGGGCGTCCCGATCCAATAGGGGGCGCAATTGGCGAACCAGGCGAACCTGGTAAAACGCCCTCCTGGCCACGGCTGTCACTTGCTCTTCCATAGACAGCCGGGTATCCAGGAGGACACCCAAATTGCGCGCCCCATCCACAGGGGCAAGATGTTCGCCCCCTATGGCCAGCGTTGGAGAAAGCTGGTTGAATCGGGCAGCCGGAAACCACAGCCACTCGGTCTTGGTCGGGTTGAGCCTGAGTCCGTTACTTCCCATCCAGAAGCAGCAAGCCGGGGAAGGAGGATGGAAACCAAGGGAGGAAGCAATTCTACAAGGCGGGGGGAATGGGGGACGTCAAGCTGAGGTCAAGCCGAGTCCTCTGGGCAGCACCAGAGCAAGCCTCAGTCCCAATTTGGCAGCAGCTGGCTTCGGGTCCAGGCATTTATTTTTTATGAAGTAAATTATTTGGCCACCCACTTCTCTCCACTCGGGCAGTTAACATTAAAAACCAGCGAATCAACTCCCCCCCCCCCCCAATGAACAAGGAACAATGTCCTTGGCTTATAACCATTCATTTAGTGACCGTTCAAAGTTACACTAGCACTGAAAAAAGTAACTTATGACGGTTCTTCACACTTATGACCATTGCACTATACCCTTTTTGATCAAAATTCAGATGCTTGTCAAGTGACTCATGTTCATGACGGTCGCAATGTCCCTCGGTCATGTGAACCCCTTGTGCGACTTTCTGACTTTCTTGTTAAGATTCACTTAACAACCGTGTTACTAACTGCAGTGATTCACTTAACAACTGAAGCAAGAAAGGTCGTAAAGTTCATTGAACAAATGTCTTGCTTAGCAGCAGAAATGGGGCTACCCTTGATGACTGTTCAAAATTTTCAGCTGGAACTAAATGCAGTGATGTGTGTTTCTGACAGAACATGTTACACCCCTCCGCTTCGCGAGCCGCACTGGTTACCAGATTATTTCCAGGTCCAATTCATGGGATGTTGATCTTCAAAGCCTTACATGTCAAGGAACCGGTTATCTGAGGCAGCGCAGCTCCCTGCACACCTGCCCATCCCATCAGATGCAGCAGAGGGCAGGATCTGTGGGTTCTGTGTAGCATCTGGCAGGCCCTCGTTGGGGGCCGTTCCCACTGTGGTTGCCTCCCTTGTGAAATACCCTCCTGCAAAGCGAACCTCCTGAAGGTCCCTGAAAGGCGGCTTGGGCCATCAAGCCTGGGTACCTTGGGGGACTGCTGAATTAGTGAGGTGGTCTCCGTTATGATCAGCTTCTCTTCACCCACTACTTTGCCTTAGCTTCGTTTTTAATATTTTTAATGTTTCTGAATAATGACTGTTTTGAGTAAACCCTGTTTAAGGTGGTTGTATGCTGCTCAAGTGTCCCTTGCTACGTGAGATGTAGACCTTGGACCTCACCCTGCAATTGTCCCCAGTCGTTTGGCCCACTCGGGGGCCCTTGGTGTAGGCAGCTCTGAGACCCAGGCACTCAGCTCAACTGGGTTGGTCTAGGCAGCTCACTGGGGCTTTAATCAGGCTTGGATCCTTCGGTTGATGGCAGTCTGGCTTCAACTAACTCAAGCCCTCACTCATGGCAAACGGCACAATCTTATTTCTTAAAGCAGCTTATTACCTAGGTAAATTGTACAAATGGTTTTTTTTTTAAATAATTATACAAAACAAATGTTACCAAAACTTTTCAATGATTCCATGTCTACTAAAAAGGGGGTTTATTCATATTTATGCATATGATATTGAGAACTATTGGGGAAAATGCAGTCTGGTAAATTGTTGGCGTTCATTTTAAAGCAATACTTGCAAATAATGTTCTTACAATTAAAGATTTCAAGGGAAACATAAAATTATCTGAATCTGATAAATTAGCAATGTTCATACCTGATTTACAATATTTAGTTGATGGACGAAAAAAAACCCTTTGCTGTGGTGATATAAATTTTTACACCATTTTGTTGGTAAATTTGGTTCTCCTTTCAATTCCATTGACAGGATGAGATGCTGGATTTTAATGCATTAGGAGAGGCAACCAAATGGAATTATTTCTTCTCTACCCTTCCAGATGCTATTTTTTCCTTTTCAGTTTGTCTTTATTTATTTATTTATTTATTTATTTATTTATTTATTTATTTATTTATTTATTTATTTATTTTAATCACATTTATATCCCGCCCTTCTCCACAAGGACCCAGGGCGGCGCACAGAAATTTAAAAGCATACAAAAACAATACAATAAATACAAAATTTAAAAATATATTAAATTAAATTATAATCCTATGCTAAAATCAAATTAAAATCCCCAATTTAAAACTATCTAAATAGTCTCGACGGGAGGGTTAGGCTAGGCCGGCTTGCTGGAAAAGATGTGTCTTTAGACACTGGCGGAAGAGACGGAGGTCCGTGATGGTACGCAATTCAGGGGGTAGGTCGTTCCAAAGGGCAGGGCCCGCCACAGAGAAGGCTCTTCCCCTGGGTGTCGCCAGACGGCATTGCCCGGCTGACGGCACCCTGAGAAGGCCAACTCTGTGGGAGCGGATCGGCCGAAGGGATGTATGGGGCAGGAGACGGTCTCACATATAACTAGGCCCCGAGCCATGAGCGCTTTAAAGATGGTCGTCAAAACCTTGAAACGCACCCGAAAGACCACAGGAAGCCAGTGCAGCTCGCGCAGGATCGGTGTTATATGGGAGCATCTAGAGGCTCCCGTAATCACCCGCGCAGCTGCATTCTGGACTAACTGTAGCTTTCGAGTGCACCTCAAGGGAAGCGCCATGTAGAGAGCATTACAGTAGTCGAGTTGGGACGTCACGAGAGCTTGAGTGACTGTGCGAAGGGCAGCCCGGTCCAGTAAGGGGCGCAATTGGCGCATCAGGTGTACCTGATGAAACGCCCCCCTGGCCACGGCTGCCACATGGTCCTCCATAGACAGCCGAGAGTCCAGGAGGACACCCAAATTGCGCACCCTCTCCACGGGGGCCAGTGTTTCACCCCCAATGGCCAGAGTTGGAGTAATCTGGCTGAACCGGGGTGCCGGAAACCACAGCCACTCAGTCTTGGACGGGTTGAGCTTGAGTTTGTTATTACCCATCCAGATCCGTACGGCCTCCAAACACCGGGACATCACCTCAACGGCATCGTTGGGGTGGTCTGGGGTGGATTTGTACAATTGAGTGTCATCAGCGTACAGATGATATCCCACCCCAAAACCATGGATGATCTCGCCCAGCGGCTTCATATATGTGTTAAACAGGAGGGGCGAGAGGACCGACCCCTGAGGAACCCCGCATAAGAGGGGTCTCGAGGTCGACCTCTGCCCTCCTGTCAACACATATTGCGACCGACCAGAGAGGTAGGACGAGAACCACCATAAAATGGTGCCTCCCAGCCCCAACCCCCCCAGTCGGCGCAATAGGATACCATGGTCGATGGTATCAAAAGCCGCTGAGAGGTCTAACAGGCCTAGGATAGAGGAACAGCCTCTATCCCGCGCCCTCCAGAGATCATCAACCAACGCGACCAATGCCGTCTCGGTGCTGTGACCGGGTCGGAAGCCGGACTGGTGCGGTTCTAGATAATCAATTTCCTCCAGGTGTCGCGGAAACTGTTGGGCCACCACACTCTCAACAACCTTCACTAAAAAGTGAAGGTTGGAGACCGGACGATAGTTCTCCCATAATGCTGGGTCCAGGGACGGCTTCTTGAGGAGGGGCCTCACTACCGCCTCTTTCAAGACGGCAGGCAAGGACCCCTCACTCAAAGATGCATTGACAATGCCCTGGAGCCAGCCTCGTGTCGTCTCCCAGGATGCCAGTACAAGCCAGGAGGGACACAGGTCCAATAAACATGTGGTCGCCTTAAGTCTCCTTGACAGCCTGTCCATATCCTCGGTAGTAACAAAGTCAAACTCCTCCCAGAATGGTGCCTCAAGACCAGCCTCGGACAATCCCACTGGACCACTGTCGATGGAGGGTAGCTCATTCCGAATCCGAGTGATTTTGTCCTGCAGATAAATCCCAAATTCCTCTGCTCGTCCCTGCAGAGGGGCTTCCCGCGGCCTCTGATGGAGGGAGCGGGTCACCCCAAACAGGGCGGCAGGGTGGTTATCTGCGGATGCAATGAGGGGGGCGCAATACTCGCGTTTGGCCACCCTTATCGCCACTAAGTAAGTCCTAATGTGGGTTCTCACTAGTGTTTAGTCGGCTTCGGAGCGAGAGGATCTCCATCTGCTCTCTAGGCGTCTCTTGTGGCGCTTCATCTCCCTCAGCTCCTCAGTAAACCAAGGAGCCTGGGTGATTCGTCACCGCAAGAGAGGCCGCAAGGGCGCGACTCGGTCCAAGGCCCCCGTGGCCGCACTTAACCATGCAGCCACTAGGTCCTCAGTCGAGTCGTGGGGCAAGTCCACAGGAATTGGCCCAAGCTCCCTCTGGAACCTTTCCGGGTCCATCAGGAGCCTGGGGCGGAACCATCTAGGAATGTCCGGTTCCGCCTCCCCGCGGTGAGGTGAGGCGATTGGAAAGTCCAGCCGGAGGAGAGCGTGATCTGTCCATGACAAGGGTGTGATGGCTAAATCCCCTGTTCCCAGATCACTACTCCACTGTCCCGAGACGAAGATCAAATCCAGGGTGTGTCCCCCCTCATGAGTAGGGCCTAAAACTACCTGGGTCAGGTCCATGGCCGTCATGGAAGCCATGAACTCCCGAGCTGCTCCAGAGGTTTCGCCTACTGACGGCAAGTTAAAGTCCCCCATGACCAGAAGTCTGGGGGTCTCAACCGCCGCCTCGGCTATCACCTCTAGGAGCTCGGGCAGGGCTGTTGTTGCATAGCGAGGAGCCAGGTATACAACTAACACGCCCAACTGCCTCCCTAGGCCCCATCTCAGGCAGAGAGACTCACACCCGGTCGTCTGAGGGATCGTGGTCTCCTTCGGCTCAAGACCTTCCTTAACCATAATCGCCACCCCCCCACCCCTCCCTAGGGCCCTAGGCTGATGAAAGGCTCGGTAACCTGGTGGGCACATTTCTACAAGGGGTAAACCCCCCTCGTGGCCCAACCAGGTCTCCGTTATACTCACCAGGTCCGGGTCCCCCTCTGACACAAGGTCATGGATGAGGGGGGCTTTCTGTACCATGGACCTGGCATTGCATAACATCAGCCTAGGGCCCTGGTCCTGTGATTCCTGCCCTCCTAGTCTGCGATGGGAGGACGGAGAGTTGGAGCGCGTGACCGCCTGTGACCAGATTTATAGAATTAATTCAGCATATGCCAGAATAAATGATGTAACCAGAGAGATAAATATTAAATTTGTAAGAAGTTCAACAAGGGATGAGATCCTGAGAGCACAGCGAGAACGCCCTTTGATATACTATTTTGAAGCAGATCCCGAAAAAGATTCGAGAGATAAGAAGGAAATATTCCTTCTTGTCCAAAAAATTGTACAAAAAAAGGGTGTGGTTCAAATGGTTGATGCCTGAAGGAATGTTGGTGTTCTGGGAGGGGGGAAGAGTAAGAATTAAAACAATTGAAGAGGCGGAAGCCTTTCTTAAAAAACATTCCTCAATCCTGGAGGATGAAAATGGGGGAGCGGGAGGGGCCATGGCTCCGCCCACCGGCGGGAAGGAAGAAGAAGACACAATAGCCAAAAGACTCAGATCACAAAAATGATTTTTTCTTTTAGACATTGTAATTCCTAAACGGATGTTAACAGGAACAAATGATTGAATGCATGGAATTTATGACATGATATGTATGTATCTCTTTCCACCTTATATTGAAAGAATTTTGTATCAAGTCTCGGAGGCGGCCACCACCTCCGACATGGAAGCCCTAAAATATTTCTACTATATCCTACATACCCTTTTCCTTTTTATAAATTTGTAAAAACCAATAAAAATTGTTGTTCAGGAAAAAAAAAAGCCTTTGATAACGTGAACTGGAAATTTATGTTGCAACAACTAGAACAAATGAAATTTGGCCAAAATTTTATACATGTTATAAGTACTATATATCACAATCAAATAGCTAAGATAATAATAAATGGAGAATTTTCAGACAACATTAAGATAAAAAGAGGTACAAGACAAGGCTGCCCACTATCCCCTTTATTTTTTGTATTAACGCTAGAAGTGTTAAATAGAAAGATAAGAGAAGACAAAGGAATAAAGGGAATGACAATTAGGAAAGAACAATATAAATTACAAGCATTCGCAGATGACCTGTGCCCTTCGCACAGTCACTCAGGCCCTTGTGACATCCCGACTCGACTACTGCAATGCTCTCTACATGGGGCTTCCTTTGAGGTGCACTTGAAAGCTACAGTTAGTGCAGAATGCAGCCGCGCGGGTGATTACGGGAGCATCTAGATGCTCCCATATAACACCGATCCTGCACGAGCTGCACTGGCTTCCTGTGGTCTTTCGGTGTGCTTCAAGGTTTTGACGACCATCTTCAAAGCGCTCCATGGCTCGGGACCTAGTTACATGCGAGACCGTCTCCTGCCCCATACATCCCTTAGACCGATACGCTCCCACAGAGAGGGCCTTCTCAGGGTGCCGTCGGCCGGACAATGCTGACTGGCGACACCCAGGGGAAGGGCCTTCTCTGTGGCGGGCGCTGCCCTGTGGAACGACCTACCCCCTGAACTACGTACCATCACCGACCTCCGCCTCTTCCGCCAGTGTTTAAAAACACACCTGTTTCTTCAAGCCGGCCTAACATAGCCTCCGCTGTGACTAGTATTAGATAGTTTTAAAATGGGGGGTTTTAAGTGGTTTTAGCGCAGGTTTTTGTTATTTAATAGGTTTTAAATTTGTGTATTTTGTATTACGTTATGTTATGTTATTTTAAATTCCTGTGCGCCGCCCTGGGTCCTTCTGGAGAAGGGCAGGATACAAATTGAATAAAATCTAAATCTAAACCTAGTTTTTATTCTTGAAGGACCACCCGAAACAGCGTCCAAATTGATAGGAAAAATGGAGAATTATGGAAAAATAACAGGCTTGAAAATAAATAAAGATAAAACCCAAATATTGACAAAGAATATGTCAACAAGAAGAACTAACAGAAACCTTGAAAATTCAAACCACAAATAGGGTTAAATATTTAGGAATCTACTTGACATCTAGATGTAGCACTCTTAAAAAGGAGAACTATTCTAAACTCATACAACAAATAGCAGCAGATCTTATGAGATGGCAGAATTTACAATTATCATTGATTGGGAGAATAGCTACAATAAAAATGAATATTTTACCTAAAGTATTATATTTATTCCAGACAATCCCAATCAGATTGGGTAAGGATTTTTTTGAAGAGCTGAAGAAAATGGTTTTAAAGTTTATATGGCAAAGGAAAAAAGCAAGAATAAAACTAAAAATTTTACAAGATGTCAAAATAAGGGGAGGTATGGGATTACCTGATTGGGAACTATATTATCAAGCTGCAAATTTGATGTGGATTAAAGATTGGATAACATTAAGAAACACTAGGCTCTTAGAACTAGAAGGACATGATTTGTTATCGGGATGGCACGCAGCTCTATGGTATAGAAACAATAGGGAACATGGTTTCTTGAGAAGGCATTACATAAGAGAATCTTTGATTTTAAACTGGGAAAAGATTAAGAGATTGCATTACCTTAAAATACCAGTCTGGGTATCAACTGTTGAAGCATTTTCATATGCAATAATATACAAAAAGGAACGAACAATCAGATATTCTGAGTTATTGAACTCAAGGGGTGATCTTAAAACTATTCAGGAATTAAAACAAGAAGGAATGGCTATTAATTGGTATACATACATGCAAATACATTCTAGATATAAGGAAGATCAAAAAAAGGAGGAGTTTATGACAAAATGACGGAATTAGATAAAATCTTAACAGGTGTGGATGAAAAAATAATTAAAAAACGATGCCTACTTATTAGAGTTTAAGCTTCAGGAAGAGCAAGTGAAAGAAGCTATGATAACATGGGGGGAGAAACTTTGGCCATGGGATCGATTTAGATAAGTGGCAAAAATTGTGGACACAAAATTATAAAATGACAATGTCAACTGCTTATAAAGAGAACTTGTATAAGATGTTTTACAGGTGGCATTTATCACCATCGAGAATTGCAAGAATGAATAAGAACAAATCCGAAAAATGTTGGAAATGCCATCAGACGCCTGGCTCTTACTATCATATGTGGTGGACTTGCTAGGAGGCTAAAAGCTATTGGACTATGATTCACACATGGCTGGAGAGAATGACACAAGAACACATAGATTTTAAACCTGAACTTTTTTTGCTTGGAATTACGTCAGAAACGTTTGATAAGAATTTGAAATACTTAATTGTAAATATCTTGACAGCAGCTAGAATTGTATTTGCAAAAAATTGGAGAAATGAGAAATTATCTTCACAGGAAGAAGTTATTTGTAAAATTATGGAATGTGCATAGATGAGTCGATTAACATTTGACATTAGAGAGCAAGAGAGCGAACAATTTTATGAAATATGGAATAAGTTTTATCAATGGTTGGAAAAAAGGGAAACTTAAGAGATATAATATACATATTATATTATTATAAAACTTGGATAAATTTTTGTCTTTAGAGGGAGAAAATATTTTGCTTTATAATGGCAAAGTGACCTCTAGAGACAATGGAAAACAATGTCATAAAATGGGAGGACTTTCTTTTTTCTTTTCCTTCCTTTTTTTAATACCTTGCTTATATATTGAATAATCGTGGGGAAAAGATTGAATTGATAAATGAAAATGTTGTTATGTGAAACAAAGGTGATATATATGTGATGAAAGGAAAATTGATAAATATGTTTGTGATTTTAAGCATTGACGCACAGAACGTTTGCCCGAACGGCATGTTGTACAAAGCATGAGATGAATGATGTTTTTTACTTGTTTTTAATGTTAAAAATAAAAAAATTCTTTAAAAGAAAGAAAAGAAACTACCCACAGCCACCTATACCAGGAAAGCATGACTAGGTGCTGCTGGCAAATTCCATTTTTATTTTCACAGTCCTGTCTGAAAACCCAATTCTTAATCTTTTCTCTGTGGTGCAATAGCAATAGTGTAACGCGGCAAGTCACACACGCTGTTTAGTACGTGGCTCTTTTTCCAAAGAACTGATAAGGGCTTGCTTATAGTTTTATTTATCTATCAAATTTCTATCCTGCCTGAGAGGCCAAAGATTATTCTAGGCAGCTTACAGACCCTGAGTAAAATGCGAAATAAAACATTAAAACAATAAGTAAAGATTAATCCATCGGACCGAGCCAGTTTCTCAGATAGCCAGGCAGGGCTTTACAGGCGATCCCCAACACCTTGAGCTGGACCTGGAAGCTCAGGGGCAGCTTGGCTTGAACTCTGGACTCTGAAGGGAAACAACTGGAGCCCGTCTCCATTTCCTGGGGGCGGGGGGAGGCCAGGAACAGCGGGGTGCACTGCTTTGGGGTTCAGAAGCCCACAGGGGGCAAAAACCTGTCAAAAGCATAGTAGCAAAAATTGACTTGCTTATAGTCAATCTTTTCTGTTCTCAAAATTAGGTGTGAAAATTATGTATTTTGTGGAGCATTTTTAAGAAAACAGTTCTCACACTTAGATTTTAATTAAGGAAAGTTTAATATATATGTATATGTGAATATATATATATAGTTTCATTATAACAAAATAAGCAATTGTTATGAGTATAATATTCATTAAAATCTGGCTAAGAATGTATTTATATTTTTAGATACTGAGAACTTATAATCATTATAATTGCATTTAAAATATTTTCAAAGCAAAATTCATAATTCTTAAGTGAAGTTCAAGCTTTTTAAGCACCTATAATTTGAAAATGCAGTTATCCATTAAGACCTGTAAAACATCCCAAGTAGTTTTGTAGGATCTAGTTTAAAAGCAGGAGGAGGATATTCCAACCTGTAAGAGCAACAACAAAAATAATAATAATGAGGCTATAAAGTTATTCTTATGAAATTATGAAAATTAGTTTTTCCTTTTCAAATAATGCCATTTAAGAATACATTAGCTTTGATTTTGATTTTTTTTAAAAATTACTGTAAACTGAGAGAAAAAATATATTTATGGCAGAAACTGAGAAACTATAATTTGAACCCAAATCTCTTGAAGGAAACCATGCTAGCAAATCAAACGTGCAAAACTGCTCACAATTTACATTAAGACCACTTTTCTTTCTTCTTATTATAAAATTGTTAAAAGGCTGCATAAAAAGCTTTGTTTTCTCAAAGTCTCTGAAGGATACTTTCCCTTAAACATTAAGGAATTTTAACCGCATTATTCTCCATCTCTATCCACAGGAGTGGAAAGAGTCCCCGGATTCTTGAGAAAAGAGCCCTTGGCCAGCAGCTTGCGAAACATGGAAACCATAGAGGGGCTTTGTACGTCCCAGAGGAGCCCCGAGGAGGGAGCGCCGGCAGGCAGGCAGGCAGGCAGGCAGGCTGGCCCCTGGAGTCAGGGGACCCTCAGAGCTTCTCCTTGGCGGGCACCCAAATGACGGGGCTGGAGTGCTCCTCAATGACTTGCTTGACATGATTGTAAATCTCTTCCAATGTGTCGCCTTGCACAATGGCTGTAGGGATGCAAACAAGACAGCTCCTGAGGACCCCATTCTTCCCTTTGCTTCCGCAGAGCTCTTGCAGCCCCCACCCCCACCCCCTGATTCTGGGTGCACACCCCCCCACCCCCACTGCGAGGCTTGGTCCCCTTCGATTCTCTGTGGCTCAATTATTTCCCCTAAAGATGCTCAGGGGGGAAAAAGGGGTGGGGGGGATATTCAGAGCCTTGGCCTTCTAGTTCACCAGATGACCGTAGGGGAGCCTTTCTGGGCAGAATCCCCCCACACGCAAATGGGGAGCAGCCACTAACTGGGCCCTCCATGGACAGAGCCGAGCCCCGGGGCATCTCTGGCACTCCAGAAGGCAACGGAGAGCAGAGGAGAACTGCCCGGTGCAGACTCCAAAGGCCGGGGGCCACAGAGACAGCCGATTCCTGCCATCGTCTCTAAGAGAGTGAAGGTCCCGGCTGCTCCTGGGACGCTCCAGGGCGGCCCTCGAGAGCAAAAAGAAAAGAGCACCAAATGTGGAACAGAGGCAGAGGCTCCAACCTGTAAAATGTTCTGTAAATTCTTGCTCCAGCTTCATGGCTCGTTCAAAGGTTTTTCGAGCTTGCTCATCTGTTAATCGCTTATTCATTTCCCTGAGTTTGCAGATATTTCAAAACAGATTTAGCAGATTTAGTTAAACACGCACAGGAAGTTCAGGGGGGGGAGGGGGGGCTAGGCAGGGCTTCCTTTTCTTGGGGGTGAGAAACGGGGCGGGCGGGCAAGTGGGCAGGCAGGGGTGTTCCTCCAATCTTAACCTCCCCAGGTTGCCACCCCTCACCACTTTAATAACTTTGTGGAACTCTGCCACAGGAATGCCGAACATCAGGGAAGACATGGGGGGGGGGCGCTTTTCAGTTCGGGGGGAGAGGGCGGGGCCTGGGTCTCACGGACTGTAGCCAGCTCGCCAGACGACGGCCAAGGCTGCTTTCTTGGAAGGCTCCTTGGGGGTTGCCCTGAAGGAGCCCCAGCAGCCAGAGGGGATGGGAAGGAGCAAGCACTCACATGATGTTCTCCACGGACTTGGGCTTGATGAAGATGGCGACCGGGTGCAGCTGGGCGCTCTGCAGCCTCTTGATGGCGTTCCCAGAAACATCAAGGATGCAGTGCTTGCCCTGGAGGGAAGGAGAGGCTGCCTGAGGAACCGCTCAAGGCCCCTGGATGTGGAGCCTCAAAGGGGGGAGTGGGGAGTACTGCCTTTACCTTCTCGGCAACCTCCCTCACGGACCGGACGCTTGTCCCATAGAGGTGGTTGTTGTACTGGCCAGCTTCAATGAACCGGTGATCCTGGATGTCTTTCTCCATTTGTTCTCGTGACATCACAAAGTGGTAATCTCGCCCATCCACCTCGTAATCTCGCTTCGGTCGGGTCGTATCTTGAGAGTGAGCAAGAGAGAGATCGGAGATTGGGTGGAGGTCAGCGAATGTCCACCGGCAGTGAGTTCTTCTATTGAAGCTGCAAAGCAGCCAGACACGAGACCCAACAAGGAGAGATGCCCGCGTGGCACACACACATCGATGCCCAAAAGAAAGGCTGACAGAAGGGTGGTGGCGGTGAGCGTATGCAGGTAGGATGGCCTTCCGTGGTTACCCTGGCTCTGGTCCTTCAGAAAGGATTGGAACCTTCTGGCGGAGCCCTCTTAGGAGTCCAAAGGAGCTCCCGCAATCTCTTCAGACAGATTTGATCAGGACAAATGCCCTGCTGAGTCGATTCTGGGCCTGCTCTGTCATCTCCCCCCCCCCCGCCCCCCGGAGAAGGTGGGCCTAGGTGCCAATTAAGGGGGGACCCAGGAAGAGAGCCTGTACTGGTGTTGCACCTGCCCAAGGGAACCTCACACACCACCATGCCACTGGAAGTCGGATGGGCTCTGGCCACGTCTGCCTCTGGGGTGGCCAGGGAGACAGCATGCCATGACCTTGAGAGACGAGAGGAAGAGACGCAGCCCCAGCTTCACCTGACCGTCAGAAGCCGGAGGGAGAAAAAGCCTCACGCCCAACATCCCAGAGGATCCCGGCCAGAATCCCAGCGGGAGGGAGCCGGCCTTGGGCAGCGAGGGTGACTCCCGAGGAGGACGGGATGGCTGCTGCCCCTGTTCTGTTACCCAAGTGAAGTTTTGGCTGAAGGGTCCAGCGGGCCACTCCAGCCATCGCTTACGAGGGCCAATTGCAAGGGGCCGCATGGAAAAGTCTCATCTACAGGTGAGACTCGAAAAATTTGAATATCGTGCAAAAGTTCATTTAGTTCAGTAATGCAACTTAAAAGGTGAAACTAATGTATGAGATAAGACAGGCAAAGCAGGATAGTTCAAGCCATGATTTGTCATAATTGTGATGATTATGGCATACAGCTCATGAAAACCCCAAATCCACCATCTCAGAAAGTTAGAATGTTACATGCAATCAATAAAACGAGGCTTGTACATATGAAAACTATAATCATGCCTATGTACTCAGTGCTTGGTTTGGGCCCCTTTTGCAGCAGTTACTGCCTCAATGCGGCATGTGGCATGGAAGCTCTCAGCCTGTGGCACTGCTGAGGTGCTATGATAAGACCAGGATGCTCCAATAGGGGCCTTCAGCTCTTCTGCATCGTTCGGTCTCATGTCTCTCATCTTTCTCTTGGCCATGCCCCACAGGTTCTCTACGGGGGTTCAGGTCAGGCGAGCACAGTACTACAGTTCACACCTTGAACTATCCTGCTTTGCCTGTAATGAGTCTTATCTCATATATTAGTTTTACCTTTTAAGTTGCATTACTGAAATAAATGAACTTTTGCACGATATCCTAATTTTTCGAGTTTCACCTAGAAGTTTCAAGCACCACGAGGAAAGGAACAGCCGCAGCCGCTCCACCCACAGCCCCCCCCCAGCCCCCCAGGTGGCATACGTACGTGGGACGCAAGAGCCGAACTTGTCAGGGAATTCCGAGATGAGGTCGTCATTGATGCGGTCTTTCATGGGGCCCAGGACAATCACGGGGCGCGTGTAGCTGACTGGGAGACAGAAAGAGGCCCGGCCGCCTCCAGTTAGGGAATTCTGGCAGAGCGAGGGGAGAGCAAAGGAGCCACTCCTCCATAGCAATAGCAGCCCCCTCTTTCCTGGAAGGCGGCCAGGCGCTGAAGGAAGTGGGGAAAGGGCGCTGGGTGACTGGCCCTCCGGTCCGAGCCGCTTCCTCAAAGGCCTGACCCAGAGGACCAGAAGCATGGAGGGGCCGAGAGGACAGGAAGGCGGGCAAAGCAAGGCACCGCACTCTCCATCCCTGGGACCGCAAAAGGTGCGATCGCTCACACTTACAACCGGTGGCAACGTCAAGTGACCGCAATTGGCAATACTCTGTTGCTGGTTTATGGCATGTTTTGCCAGTAAAGAGCCTCCATTTGGGAGAATGAATTTGGTTAAGGACTACTTAAAATCAAATCAAATCACGTGATGACCCAGTTAATGATCACAACAACGTACGATCAGAATCGTGAGCTCAGCTATGGTCATTAAGTGAGCACTAGAGCCTGGAGGTGGGGGGCAGGGGGGGTTGAGAGGAAGGCCCTCTGAATCAGAGACTATACGGGAAGCCCACAAAAGGAGAGGCTGGGAGAGCCCCTGCTTTAAATGCTCGTTGTAAATAGATTTGCTGTGTAAAGCAAACAAGCCAT
Source organism: Rhabdophis nuchalis (assembly GCA_039707465.1). NCBI lineage: Eukaryota > Metazoa > Chordata > Lepidosauria > Squamata > Natricidae > Rhabdophis > Rhabdophis nuchalis. The sequence goes on from CM077645.1 coordinate 509,625, forward strand.
TCTGTGAACACGGTAGTCGTAAGTGCAAATCCATTCATGCCAAGGGGCATTTTTTCTTCTGCCAGAAACCAGTAAGAAGCATCATGAAAAGGGCAGGGAGAGCCGAGAAGAACTTATCTATGTATTGTTGTTGTTGTTGTTGTTTTTAATTTCCCTGTGCACCGCCCAGAGTCCGTCTCGACGGAGATTGGTGCGGTTTATAAATCGAATAAAATTGAAATTGAAAATTGAAATTGAAATTGAATTCCCAGGCAGGCAGGCACCATGGCCCCTGCTCTTCCAACAAGAGCCATCAGGAACAGGGTAAGCAATTTCAATTTCAATTTCAATTTATTTCGATTTGTATACCGCGCCTATCTCCATCGAGATGGACCCAGGGCGGTGCACAGGAAATTAAAAACCACAATAACACTAATACAATAATACAATAAAAAAGAATTAAATTAAGAGCCTGTGCTAAAATTCCCTTAATAAAAAACCCAATATCCATTTACTAATTTACTAATTGGCAGGAGCTGTGTCGCGTCCAAGATCTAAACTCTAAGCTAGGCCAGCTTGCTGGAAAAAGTATGTCTTGAGTGAGCGGCGAAAGAGGGGAAGGTCCGTGATAGTACGAAGTTCGGGGGGTAGGTCGTTCCAGAGGGCCGGCGCTGCCACAGAGAAGGCCCTACCCCTGGGCACCGCTAGCCGGCATTGACCAGTGGTTGGCACCCTGAGGAGGCCCTCCCTGTGGGAGCGAATCGGTCGAAGGGAGGTATGAGGCAGGAGATGGTCCCGCAAGTAGCTAGGCCCCGAGCCATGGAGTGATTTAAAGATGGTGACAAGCACCTTGAAGCGCACCCGGAAGGCCACCGGTAGCCAGGGCAGATCGCGCAGGAGAGGTGTTACGTGGGAGTTTCGAGAATCCTCCCAGAATCCCCCGCGCGTCCGCATTCTGCACCAACTGCAGCCTCCGGATGCACCTCAAGGGGAGCCCCATGTAGAGAGCGTTACAATAGTCTAGGCGGGACGTCACGAGTGCTTGAGTGACAGTGCGGAGGGCGTCCCGGTCAAGAAAGGGACGCAACTGGCGTACCAGGCGTACCTGGTAGAAGGCCCCCCTGGTCACGGCCGTCACATGGTTATCCAAGGACAGCCGCGAATCCAGGAGGACTCCCAAGTTGCGAGCCCTTTCCACGGGGGCCAGTGATTCGCCCCCGATCACCAGCATTAGAGTTAGCTGGCTATGCCAGGACGCCGGAAACCACAGCCACTCGGTCTTGGACCAAACACGGGGACATCACTTTGACAGCATCATTGGGGTGGTTGGGGGTAGTTATGTACAGCTGAGTATCATCAGTGTACTGATGGTACTCTACCCCACAACCACGGATGATCTCACCCAGCGGCTTCATATAGGTGTTGAACAGGAGGGGCGAGAGGACCGACCCCTGAGGCACCCCGCATGTTAGGGGCCTCGACGTCGACCTCTGCCCTCCTATCAACACAAATTGCGACTGACCGGAGAGGTAGGAGGAGAACCACTGTAGTACAGTGCCCCCCAATCCCAACCTCTCCAGTCGATGCAATAGGATACCATGGTCGATGGTATCAAAAGCCGCTGAGAGGTCTAACAGGACCAAGATAGAGGAATGTCCTCTATCTCTGGCCCTCCAGAGATCATCCACAAACGCGACCAATGCCATCTCAGTGCTGTGCCCGGGGCGGAAGCTGGACTGGCGCAGGTCTAGATAAGCAGTTTCCTCCAGGTGTCGAGGGAACTGCTGTGCCACCACACTCTCAACAACCTTCGACAGAAAGTGAAGTTTGGAGACCGGACGATAATTAGATAACAACGCTGGGTCCAGGGAAGACTTCTTGAGGAGGGGTCTCACCACCACTTACTTTCAATAATAATAATAATAATAATAATAAATTTTTATTTATAACCCGCTCTCTCTCCCCAGAGGGACTCGAGGCGGGGCACAGGAGAATTAAAAAACAATAAACACAACAGAGTACAAAATTTAAAATCACAATTAAACATATCCTGCGCTAAAAACATCTATAAAAACTAAAAACTGTCCCTAAAACCCCTTAACACTATAACTAATTAAAATTACCCTAGGCCAGCCAAACGGAAGAAATGAGTTTTTAAAAGCTGTCGGAAGGAGCGAAGGTCAGTGGTCGTTCTGATTTCGGGGGGAAGGTCGTTCCAGAGGGTCGGGCCCGCCACAGAGAAGGCTCTTCCCCTGGACGTCGCCCGCTGGCACAGCCTAGTGGACGGCACCCGGAGAAGTCCCTCTCTGTGGGAGCAAATCGGTCGCAGGGATGTATGGGGCAGAATCCGATCCCGCAGATAGCTAGGTCCCGTGCCATGGAGCGCTTTAAAGATAGTAACTAACACCTTGAAGCGCACCTGAAAGACGACAGGCAGCCAGTGCAGCTCGCGCAGGAGCGGTGTTACATGGGAGAACCTAGAGGCTCCCATAACTGCCCGCGCGGCTGCATTCTGGACTAGCTGAAGCCTTCGGGTGCACCTCAAGGGGAGCCCCATGTAGAGGGAGTTGCAATAGTCCAGCCGGGATATCACGAGGGCATGAGTGACTGTGCAAAGGGCACCCCGATCCAATAGGGGACGCAACTGGCGGACCAGGCGAACCTGGTAAAACGCCCTCCTGGCCACGGCTGTCACTTGATCTTCCATGGACAGCCGGGCATCAAGGAGGACGCCCAAGTTGCGTGCCCCATCCACAGGGGTAAGGTGATCGTCCCCTATGGCCAGTGATGGAGTCAACTGGTTGTACCGGGATTAAGATTAAGATTTATTAACCGCACCCTCTCCCCACAGGGACCCGGGGCGGTGCACAGGCATAATTAAAAACAATATACAAAATACAAACATTACTTAAAATAAAATTAAATAAATCTACCTATGCTAAAAATATATAATTAAAACCCATTAAAATTTGTAATTAAAAGACAGAGAGAACTATTCAAGGCCGGCCAGTCGAAAGAGATGGGTCTTCAATTTTACCCGGAAGGAGCGGAGGTCGGTGGTCGTTCTAATATCAGGGGGAAGGTCGTTCCAGAGGGCCGGGCCCGCCACAGAGAGCGCCCTTCCCCTGGGCGTCGCCCGCTGACAAAGTCTAGTGGACGGCACCCGGAGAAGCCCCTCTCTGTGGGAGCGAATCGGTCGTGAGGATGTGTGGGGCAGGATCCGATCTCGCAGATAGCTAGGTCCCGAGCCATGGAGCGCTTTGAAGATGATAACTAACACCTTGAAGCGCACCCGGAAGACGACAGGTAGCCAGTGCAGCTCGCGCAGGAGCGGTGTTACATGGGCAAACCTGGAGGTGCCCATAATTGCTCGCGCGGCCGCATTCTGAACTAACTGAAGCCTCCGGGTGCACCTCAAGGGGAGCCCCATGTAGAGAGAGTTGCAATAGTCCAGTCGGGATGTCACGAGGGCATGGGTGACTGTGCGAAGGGCGTCCCGATCCAATAGGGGGCGCAATTGGCGAACCAGGCGAACCTGGTAAAACGCCCTCCTGGCCACGGCTGTCACTTGCTCTTCCATAGACAGCCGGGTATCCAGGAGGACACCCAAATTGCGCGCCCCATCCACAGGGGCAAGATGTTCGCCCCCTATGGCCAGCGTTGGAGAAAGCTGGTTGAATCGGGCAGCCGGAAACCACAGCCACTCGGTCTTGGTCGGGTTGAGCCTAAGTCCGTTACTTCCCATCCAGATCCGCACGGCTTCCAGGCACTGGCACATCACCGCTACGGCATCGTTGGGGTGGTCTGGGGTAGATATGTACAGCTGGGTGTCATCAGCGTACAGATGGTACTCTACCCCAAAACCACGGATGATCTCACCCAGCGGCTTCATGTATGCATTAAACAGGAGAGGCAAGAGGACCGACCCCTGAGGCACCCCGCATGTGAGGGGTCTCGGGGTCGACCTCTGCTCTCCTGCCCGCACAAATTGCGATCGGCCAGAGAGGTAGGAGGAGAACCACCGCAAAACGGTGCCTCCCACCCCCAACCCCCCCAGCCGATGCAATAGGATACCATGGTCGATGGTATCGAAAGCCGCCGAGAGGTCTAATAGGACCAGGATGGAGGAACATCCCCCATCTCTGGCCCTCCAGAGATCATCTACCAACGCGACCAATGCCGTCTCGGTGCTATGCCCGGGCCGAAAGCCGGACTGGCGCGGATCTAGATAGTCAACTTCCTCCAGGTGACGGGGAAACTGTTGTGCCACCACACTCTCAACAACCTTCGCCAAGAAGGGAAGGTTGGAGACTGGACGGTAGTTGTTCAAAAGAGCTGGGTCCAAAGAGGGCTTCTTGAGGAGGGGCCTCACCATAGCCTCTTTTAGGGAGGCAGGCAAGGAACCCTCACTCAAGGATGCGTTGATAACCTCTTGGAGCCAGCCTCGTGTCACCTCCCAGGATGCCAGTACAAGCCAGGAGGGGCACGGGTCCAATGAACATGTGGTGGCTCGCAGTCGCCCACGTAGCCTGTCCATATCCTCGGAAGTAACGGGGTCAAACTCCTCCCAAACAAGATCTCTCTCGTGGCATCCCACTGGGCCATGAATGGGGGCTAGCTCACTCTGTATCTGGGCGGTTTTCTCCTGCAGAAAAATCACAAATTCCTCTGCTCTACCCTGTAGCGGGGCTTCCCGCTCACTCTGATGAAGGAGAGAACGGGTCACCCTAAACAGGGCGGCAGGGCGGTTTTCTGCGGATGCTATGAGGGTAGCACAATGGTGACGTTTGGCCACCCTCAGCGCCACAATGTAAGTCCGTAAATGGGCTCTTACCTGTGTCCGGTCAGATTCAGAGCGGCTAGCCCTCCACCTTCTCTCTAGGCATCTCTTGCGGCGTTTCATCACCCGCAGCCCCTCAGTAAACCAAGGAGCCAGGGTGGTTCGCCGCCGCGAGAGAGGCCGCAAGGGCGCGACCCGATCTAAGGCTCCCACGGCCGCATTATTCCATGCGGCCGTGAGGTCCTCCATCGGGGCGCGGGTCAGGGATACAGGAAATGGCCCAAGCGCTGTCTGGAACCCGTCCGGGTCCATCAAGCGCCTGGGGCGGTACCAGATTGGTAACTCTGGTTCCGCCTCCCCGCGGAGGGGAGCAGCGGTCGGAAAGTCGAGTCGGAGAAGTGAGTGGTCTGACCATGACAAGGGTGTGATGACTATATCCCCTGTACCCAGATCACTCTTCCATTGGCCCGAGACAAAGATGAGGTCCGGCGTATGTCCACCCTCATGGGTGGGGCCTTGAATTACTTGGGTCAGGTCCATGGCCGTCATGGAAGCCATGAACTCCCGAGCTACCACGGATGATTCGCCCAACGATGGCAGATTAAAGTCCCCCATGACTATAAGTCTGGGGGTCTCCACTGCCACCGTAGCGATCACCTCGAGGAGCTCGGGCAGGGCTGCTGCTACATAGCGGGGAGCCAGGTATACAACCAGCAAGCCCAACTGCCTCCCTAGGCCCCACTTCATGCAGAGGGACTCACAGCCGGAGGTCTGAGGCACAATGGACTCTCTCGGCTCCAGGCCTTCCTTAATAATGACCGCTACCCCGCCACCCCTGCCTAGGGCCCGCGGCTGATGAAATGCGCGGTAGCCTGGTGGGCACATTTCAACGAGGGGATGACCTCCCTCGGGGCCCAACCAGGTCTCCGCAATTCCTACCAGGTCCGGCTCCCCCTCTGACACAAGGTCACTAATGAGGGGGGCTTTGTTGACAACGGACCTGGCGTTGCAGAACATCAGCCGCAGACCCTGGCTCTGTATTCCCTGGCCACCTAGCCTGCGGGGGTTGTGGCACCCGACCGTTTGTAACCAACGGCTGCGTGCCACCAACCGGGAGGATGAGAATTGTCTCCCCTCGGTCCTGCCCCTCCCCACGACCCTCTGAATTGGTAAGCCCTCCTGAGGGATGCCGGAAACCACAGCCACTCGGTCTTAGACGGGTTGAGTCTGAGTCTGTTACTTCCCATCCAGGCCCGCACGGCTTCCAGGCACTGACACATCACCGCTACGCTATCGTTGGGGTGGTTTGGGGTAGATATATACAGCTGCGTGTCGTCAGCGTAGAGGTGGTACTCTACCCCAAAACCACGGATGATCTCACCCAGCGGCTTCATATATGTGTTGAACAGGAGTGGCGAGAGGACCGACCCCTGAGGCACCCCACAAGTGAGGGGTCTCGAGGTCGACCTCTGCCCTCCTGTCAACACAAATTGCGACTGACCGGAGAGGTAGGAGGAGAACCACCGCAAAACGGTGCCTCCCACCCCCAACCCCTCCAGCCGATGCAATAGGATACCATGGTCGATGGTATCAAAAGCCGCTGAGAGGTCTAATAGGACCAGGATGGAGGAGCAACCCCCATCTCTGGCCCTCCAGAGATCATCTACCAACGCGACCAATGCCGTCTCGGTGCTGTGCCTGGGCCGGAAGCCGGACTGGCGCGGGTCTAGATAATCAACTTCCTCCAAGTGACGGGGAAACTGTTGTGCCACCACATTCTCAACAACCTTCGCCAGGAAGGGAAGGTTGGAGACGGGACGATAGTTGGCTAATAAAGCTGGATCCAGAGAGGGCTTCTTCAGGAGGGGCCTCACCATGGCCTCTTTAAGAGAGGCAGGCAAGAAACCCTCACTCAGAGAAGCGTTGACAACCTCCTGGAGCCAGCCTCGTGTCACCTCCCAGGAGGCCAGTACCAGCCAGGAGGGACATGGGTCCAATAAACATGTGGTGGCATTCAGCCGCCTCGGCAACCTGTCCATGTCTTCGGAAGTAACAAAGTCGAACTTGTCCCATAAAACGGTCTCAAGACCCGCCTCGGACGGTCCGCCCAGATCTATTGGAATGGAGGCCAGGTCGTCCCGGATCCGAGCGATTTTATCCTGCAGATAATTTCCAAATTCCTCTGCTCTGCCCTGCAAAGGAGCTTCCCGCGGCCCCTGCTGAAGGAGTAGGTCACTCTAAACAGGGCGGCAGGGTGATTATCTGCGTATGCTATAAGAGTGGCGAGATGGTTACGTTTCGCCACCCTTATCGCCACTAGGTAGGTCCTTAAATGGGACCTCACCTGTGTTCGATCGGATTCGGAACGAGTGGATCTCCACCTGCTCTCTAGGCGTCTCTTGCGGCGTTTCATCACCCTTAGCTCCTCAGAAAACCAAGGGGCCAGGGTGGATTAGCGCCGCGTGAGAGGCCGCAAGGGCACGACCCGGTCCAAGGCCCCCATGGCCCCACTATTCCATGCGGCCACTAGGCCCTCAGTCGAGTCGTGGGTTAGGGTTACAGGTATAGGCCCAAGCTCCGTCTGGAACCTCTCAGGGTCCATCAGGGGCCTGGGGCGGAATCATCTTGGAATCTCTGGCTCCGCCTCCCCGCGGTAGGGTGTAGCGGTTGGGAAGCCAAGCCGAAGGAGAGAGTGATCTGACCATGACAGGAGTTCGATGACTAGTTCCCCTACTCCTAGATCACTCAACCACTGGCCAGAGGCAAAAATCAGGTCTAGTGTGTTTCCCCCTGTATGTGTGGGGCCTTGAATTACTTGGGTCAGGTCCATGGCCGTCATGGAGGCCATGAACTCCCGAGCCGCCTCAGATGAATCGCCTACCGATAGCAGGTTGAAATCTCCCATGACTAAAAGTCTGGGGGTGTCAACCGCCATCTCAGTGATCACCTCGAGGAGCTCGGGTAGGGCTGCTGACACGTAGCGGGGAGCCAGGTACACAACCAGCAGGCCCAACTGCCTCCCAAATCCCCATTTCACATACAGTGATTCACACCCGACTACCTGAGGCACAGTGGCCTCCCTTGGCTTAAGACTTTCCTTAATAACAACCGCCACCCCCCACCCCTACCCTGGGCCCTTGGCCGATGAAGTGCCAGGTAACCTGGCAGGCACATCTCTACGAGGGGAACACCTCCCTCGTGCCCCAACCAGGTTTCCGTGATATCCACCAGGTCCGGGTCCCCCTCTGAAATTAGATTGTAGATGAGGGGGGCTTTGTTCACCATGGACCTGGCGTTGCACATCATCAGCCTAGGACCGGGGCTCTGTAATTCCCAACCTCCTAGGTTGCGGGAGGAGCCCAGGGGGTCAGGGCGGGGGACCACTTGTAAACAGCGGATCCGCCCCCCCCCGACAATTGATATGACCCCCGGCTCCCGTCATACCTGCCCCTCCCCAGGCCCTCTGTGGGATCGACCCTCGCCCCCCTCTTTATGTCAGACCCTCTACCCTCAATTTCGCCGCTATCAGCTGGTCTAGCGCTCTGCCCAATTAAGCCAACGTAAATGGACCCACCCACCGCCTTGGAACCCCTTAAAACCCGAGCTAAAAAACTAACTAAAAATCTCCACAGCTTGCGTTTTTCCCACCTCTCTTGGCTGATAAGCCCATCCTTGAGGTGGGCCCTCGTTAACTCTGAGGGCCAAACTTGTGCGAGAGGGGACTCTCGCAGGAAGAGGAGGGTAGCCCTTGAATACGTGAGAAATATAATAAATAAAGTGCAGCAAATAGGCAGCTGGTCAGCCACATTAACAGTTGCCATGAAGCCAAGGTTTTCCTGGGCAGCCGTCCACTTTTCTCTGTCCTTCATGCACTGCAAAATCATGAGGTAGTTTTGACTGATCCGGCCATATGAGGTGGAAGAGGACACCCTCCTCAGCGGCCACACAGCGCGGGGAAGGCAAAATCTGATGGCTTCGCTCTTCACAGTGGTAAAGAGGGCCATCTATATTTGCCAAGCAAAGGGGCAGCATCCACTCTCCGGTGGGTCAGTTCACAGGCCGAACAGTACCAACCTTCTTGCTGGGTGACCGGTTCGTAAGACAAGACACACTCTTCCTGGCCACCTGGGAAGTCAGAGAGAGACCATCAGGGGACTGTGACTTAACATGCGCTTTTATATGATGCGCCCCCCCCCTCCACTTCCCCTCAGCCCCTCTGTCTGGCCAGACCTCCTGCCAGCGACCAGCCACTGTGACCCAGAGCCCCAGAGCCCCCCTTCCCTGCCAGGCAGCCTCAGCCCCCCACGGCCTGCAAGGGAAGCAAGTGGCAGATTAATGCTGGAGGACAACGGAGGAGGCCGCCCTCTTAACAGCCTTGGACGCATTTCTTGAAGTTTCAAAATGACGTTTTCAATTTTCTCTCTCTCTTTTTTTTTTGGGGGGGGGGGGGAGGGGGGGAGCTCTGTTGCTTACAGAATCTTTCATGAGGTCAGTGAAAAGGTTTCATTTTCCAGTCTGCTGAAATGAATTTTGCAACAAGACTGTGGCAGAAACACCCTGAAGGCGGCTTTGGGGGCCTTGGTCTCTTCTTCAAAAGCCCAGGACAAACAGACTTAAAACCCCCCACGAAAAGCAAAACTAAAGCCAGGGGGCATAAAAGGCAGGCAAGGGCAAGTGACGGATCAGCATCCTCTGAACGCTGGCCAGACCCACCGGCCCTTTGACTCAGCCGTGTCTGTGGAGCCTCTGGGAAGAGAAGCCGAAGCGCAGGACGGCCCCCGGGGCACAAAGGACTCTCCTCCCCCTGGGTCCCTACACGCCCCTCCTGCCAGGCCTGACGTAGTGGGGGGGAGACTGGCGCACCCTCAGCCACCGTGGGCTTTAACAGCACTTTGAATTGTCCCCAGAAACCAAGCGGCAACCACCGTCTTTTACACCAGCTGAAGCTTCAAGGCGCCTCCGTTTTCCAATTGCTCTTAAATTAAGCCTGGATTTCTGAAAGTTCCCAGAAAAAACAGCCAGAAGGAACGCAGTTGAAGACACTTACGGTAACTACTTTCACTGTCGCTGGCATTGGAAGTCACGTGCTCTGAAAAGGGTAGAAAGCAAAAATGAAGAGCCATGCCAAGGAACCCCAAGGCCCCTCAGAGGCAGAAAGGACCCCTCCTCCATGGGTTACTCGGGACCACGAAAGGGCCTGGCAAGCGTCTCTTGACACACTTCACGGCTCTCCCGCTCCATGGACCACATTCCTAAAGCCGAAAGAGAAACCCACCATTCACAACAAGCTCCCAGAGAAAGGGGGTTACACACAGGCGGCTCTCTGCCTCCTTTCAGGGATTGGCATTAGGAGCCTCCGAAATTCATTTCCACAAAAGAGCGGGGGGCGTAACTGGAGGAGGCCGGTCCACAGAAGTCCCCCCACTGGAGCCTGGACCTATAGGAAGGGGAGCAGCTGTGGGGCCCAGAGGGGGCTCCACCTGCAAGAAGGAAGGCTGGGATGAGGGTCCCCAGAAGACGGCAGCCCCAGGTCACTCACTGGCTGCAAAAGTGCCTTTTCAGGCCGGTTCTCTTTCCTCCGAACAATGGGAGAGAACGAGTGGGTGTGGCAGGCTAATATGAATGGGCCCCAGGCTTCTGTCGTTTTAATCTTTTCACTGGTTGTGTTTTATCATGTAAAAATGATCTTTTAGTTTCTGACTGGGAGCCGCTGAAAAGAGAAAGGAGAGACAGAGCCCTCTGGAGCCATCAGCAGAAGGGGAGAGCAGGGGAACCGACTCCCAACACAAGCAGGGAAGAGGGACGGAGCTTCCGGGGCACCTCAGCCTGCCATGCAAGGAGGCATCCAGAGTCGGCCTGAGGCGCCCAGGACGCCCGGTCTGTCTCCCCCCGACCCCTCTCCAGTCAAGGGTGGGAGGGAAGAGGGGTAGCCTGCAGCTCACCTGCCAGCCTTTTCGCCAAGGGCCCCCTGCCCCCTGCCCAGCCGGGAGAGCCCTCCTGCCTGAAGCTGCCTGGCCAAAGGAAGCGGGCCTGCCACTGACCGAGCCGCTGCTGCGAGTGGGGGAGCTGGGCGGGGAGGAGGAGAGCGTGGCGGTGGCACAGGGAGGGGGAAGAGGATCCCGGTGGTGGATGTGGTGGAGGAAATCCAAGGGATCGATAGGCCCGACTGAACCGAGAGCAAAGCGCCCCATGAGAAGGAAAGGAGGGGCTGCTTAGGATGGCCCCTACCCAGGCCTGGGAGGCAGCGTGTGGGGCAGGAAGGCCTTGAGAGAGTCCTGGCTGCAGCGGTCAAGAGGCTTGGCCCGGCGGCCTTTATCCAACCGCTGCCATTTCTCTAACAGCAGCAGCAGCAGCAGCAGCTCTTCCATATCACTGCGTGTCAGTGCTTTGCCAGGGAAGGAGCCTTGAGGAACGCATTTAGTGCCCCACTTCTGAGCCTCCGATGGCAGCTGAAGTGTGCGGAGGCTCCCGATGCACAAGGCCGCCTAGTCCTCTCAGCCCCACATTAAAAGGAAGGAAAGTCAGCCTGCAGCAGGGGAGGGGAGGGGAGGGAGACACAGCTGGGGCTGGGAGGGGGAGAGGGGTCACTTACTCAGGCCTTTTGATCCCATGTCTCCAGGGACCTCCTGTGGAGTAGTTCCCCGGGTGAGGGCAAGCAAGGAGGAGACAATCACAGAGAAAACATCCATCAGTAGCACATCCTCTGGAGGCTGCTCCAGGACGGTCCCAGCAGCATTCATGGGGAGCCAGCCCCCTAGCGCCCCCCCCCCATCTCGTCCAAAGGCACAATTCCCCTGCCAGCAGAATGGACTTCCCTGAAGCCCCGTCTCAAAGGGGGGCGAGTGAGGAAACAACCCCCCCCTCCCACGATCAGTTCTTCTTGCCCACAGCTAGGCTCCTCATGGATGTTCTTGGGACCCTTTTCCAGGCCACGGCACACACGGTCTCCCCCCCCCACCCCCCCCATACTTACGGTCGACATCACTGGTCTCTGCCTCACTCAGGTCCTTGTTCTTGTAGAAGGGGAATTTTCGGGAAAAGAGGTTCTTTTTACGCTTGTCATTGAATGACTGCTGAAGAAGAGAAGGAAAGAGGGGCGAACAAAGGGTGGGTGTCGGACGTCCAGCAGGTCAGGAAGGCCCAGGGCCAGCCAGCAGCCACTGCTCCAGGGGGAGGCCGACTTCTACCCTCCAGCATGCAGACCCCCTGCTTCTGCCCAAGGTGGGGGGGGGGGAGGCGGGGGGGGGGGGCTCTGCTCTGGGCCCAGAAACAAAGCCTGTCCCTTCTAAGAGCCAGCGCCCTGGGGCCTCCCGCTAGACAGGCAGCGTGGGTTTCAGAAGAAATAAGGCTACCCCCCCTGGGGGGGTGGGGGCTCTGCTCTGGGGTGGGGGGTGGGGGCTCTGCTCTGGGCCCAGAAACAAAGCCTGTCCCTTCTAAGAGCCAGCGCCCTGGGGCCTCCCGCTAGAGAGGCAGCGTGGGTTTCAGAAGAAATAAGGCTACCCCCCCTGGGGGGGTGGGGGCTCTGCTCTGGGGTGGGGGGTGGGGGCTCTGCTCTGGGCCCAGAAACAAAGCCTGTCCCTTCTAAGAGCCAGCGCCCTGGGGCCTCCCGCTAGACAGGCAGCGTGGGTTTCAGAAGAAATAAGGCTACCCCCCCTGGGGGGGTGGGGGCTCTGCTCTGGGGTGGGGGGTGGGGGCTCTGCTCTGGGCCCAGAAACAAAGCCTGTCCCTTCTAAGAGCCAGCGCCCTGGGGCCTCCCGCTAGAGAGGCAGCGTGGGTTTCAGAAGAAATAAGGCTACCCCCCCTGGGGGGGGGGGTGCTCTGCTCTGGGGTGGGGGGTGGGGCCTCTGCTCTGGGCCCAGAAACAAAGCCTGTCCCTTCTAAGAGCCAGCGCCCTGGGGCCTCCCGCTAGAGAGGCAGCGTGGGTTTCAGAAGAAATAAGGCTACCCCCCCTGGGGGGGTGGGGGCTCTGCTCTGGGGTGGGGGGTGGGGGCTCTGCTCTGGGCCCAGAAACAAAGCCTGTCCCTTCTAAGAGCCAGCGCCCTGGGGCCTCCCGCTAGAGAGGCAGCGTGGGTTTCAGAAGAAATAAGGCTACCCCCCCTGGGGGGGTGGGGGCTCTGCTCTGGGGTGGGGGGTGGGGGCTCTGCTCTGGGCCCAGAAACAAAGCCTGTCCCTTCTAAGAGCCAGCGCCCTGGAGCCTCCCGCTAGAGAGGCAGCGTGGGTTTCAGAAGAAATAAGGCTACCCCCCCTGGGGGGGTGGGGGCTCTGCTCTGGGGTGGGGGTGGGGGCTCTGCTCTGGGCCCAGAAACAAAGCCTGTCCCTTCTAAGAGCCAGCGCCCTGGGGCCTCCCGCTAGAGAGGCAGCGTGGGTTTCAGAAGAAATAAGGCTACCCCCCCTGGGGGGGTGGGGGCTCTGCTCTGGGGTAGGGTGGGGGCTCTGCTCTGGGCCCAGAAACAAAGCCTGTCCCTTCTAAGAGCCAGCGCCCTGGGGCCTCCCGCTAGAGAGGCAGCGTGGGTTTCAGAAGAAATAAGGCTACCCCCCCTGGGGGGGTGGGGGCTCTGCTCTGGGGTAGGGTGGGGGCTCTGCTCTGGGCCCAGAAACAAAGCCTGTCCCTTCTAAGAGCCAGCGCCCTGGGGCCTCCCGCTAGAGAGGCAGCGTGGGTTTCAGAAGAAATAAGGCTACCCCCCCTGGGGAGGTGGGGGCTCTGCTCTGGGGTAGGGTGGGGGCTCTGCTCTGGGCCCAGAAACAAAGCCTGTCCCTTCTAAGAGCCAGCGCCCTGGGGCCTCCCGCTAGAGAGGCAGCGTGGGTTTCAGAAGAAATAAGGCTACCCCCCCTGGGGGGGTGGGGGCTCTGCTCTGGGGTGGGGTGGGGGGCTCCGCTCTGGGCCCAGAAACAAAGCCTGTCCCTTCTAAGAGCCAGCGCCCTGGGGCCTCCCGCTAGAGAGGCAGCGTGGGTTTCAGAAGAAATAAGGCTACCCCCCCCCTGGGGGGGTGGGGTGCTCTGCTCTGGGGTGGGGGGTGGGGGCTCTGCTCTGGGCCCAGAAACAAAGCCTGTCCCTTCTAAGAGCCAGCGCCCTGGGGCCTCCCGCTAGAGAGGCAGCGTGGGTTTCAGAAGAAATAAGGCTACCCCCCCTGGGGGGGTGGGGGCTCTGCTCTGGGGTGGGGGTGGGGGCTCTGCTCTGGGCCCAGAAACAAAGCCTGTCCCTTCTAAGAGCCAGCGCCCTGGGGCCTCCCGCTAGAGAGGCAGCGTGGGTTTCAGAAGAAATAAGGCTACCCCCCCCTGGGGGGGTGGGGTGCTCTGCTCTGGGGTGGGTGGGGGGCTCTGCTCTGGGCCCAGAAACAAAGCCTGTCCCTTCTAAGAGCCAGCGCCCTGGGGCCTCCCGCTAGAGAGGCAGCGTGGGTTTCAGAAGAAATAAGGCTACCGCCCCCTCCCAAGCCAAACAAAAGAAAGGGGGAGGAAACCAGCCCTTGTGGGTTTCCGGAGACCCTGACTGACTGACTCGGGTCCCAGGGGCCCTCGGGAGTGGCTGGGCAAGGCTGCCGGCGTGGAGGAGCCCAGAGAGAGCTGCTGGACTTGGCTGCAACTCTTGGGGGGAATCCCAGGAACTGAAAGTCTGCGTTAGACCCCCAACGATCTGGATGGGTACTGAGGTGGGGAAGGGGCAAGCAAGCGGAATATTCCAACCAGCTGTACTGGACCCTTCCCTGGGGGGCCCAGAGTCACACTAAGGGGCGCTAAGCAGGAAGGCTACTGAAAGCTTACTGGGCCCCAGGGAATCAGGGGAAGAGTGGCTGGCTATCTTCACCAACATGCTGGACTTGGTCAGTTAAAATATGCTCAGCTGCTTCACCTTGACCTTCCCTTTGGGGTGGGGCTCAGCTCTAAAGGGAATAGCTTAATGAATTGTGCGAATCCATAAATGGGTGAATGGGATATCCGAGGGGAGCTGAGCCCTCCCAAGGGTTACAACACAGCTCCTGCATAAAGCCAGGAGGGAGGGAGGGAGGGGGGAACTCCCCCCTTCCAGGTCCAGGAGGGTTTGCGTAAATGAACCCCCTCCTCCCCTGCGCCAATTTGGGCAAATTTTCATGCCCCCTCCTCCCCCCCCCCCAGATAGAATACGGGACAAAGTGGAATGAAAACTCCCGCTGTCCTCTTGCCTCCCCCACTGGCAGAAATGAACTGAACCGAAAGCCTCCTTGGCTGCAGGGAGAACAAAATTGGAATGAAATGAAATGTGCCTGTGGACTCGTGAAAGCCCCCTCCCCCGCTTTCCTTGGGCAGGAGAGCTCGCTGGTCTTGGGCAGGCGGGTTAAAAGCTCTGGAGGGAGAGGACAGGAAAGGCTACCCCAGCATGTTACTTAGCAGAAGGGACACTGACCAAGCAAAGAAGCCAGCCTGTCTAGCACAAAGCCGTGGTTGGCATGGAATCACGCTGCAGAAGAGGGAGCTCCCCACCACTACCACCACACCAAGGAACCGATCGATTTTGCCCCGTGTTTCCCTCTGTCTACTGTGCCCGGTTAGTTTTCCCAAAGATCAGTCCATCATGCACTCCTGGTCAAAGCGGGCAAGGGTACTAAGCGGCCATCGGCAAAGGAAAGCATGCTCAGCGTTTCCAGCAAGATGCCAGGCGAGGAGGACAGGTAAGCCATGCTCCCTGCAGGAAAGCCACAGCAAGGCGAGGCACAGAAGGCGGGCGGGCGGGCGGGCGGGCGGGCAGGCAGGCAGGCAGGCAGGCAGGCAGTTGTCTCTCAATGGCAAGCGTACTTGAGGGTCTCCTCCGGTTCTCATGCATGGGCCTGGTGCAAGGATAAGGTACAAGAGCCACGGGCAGCTTGGCTGCAGGGCAACCAGGCAGCGGTTCATGCTTCCCTAAAAGGAATGTGACTCCGGACTCCGAGGGGTTCCGTAAACCACCGCTTTGCCAAACGGAGGGTTGCCTCAGGAAGTTCTGCTCCTTCTAGCCATGGAGAAGGGCAAGACGTTGGGGGGAGGGGAAATGGGGAGATTAGTGCAGCATAATTGATGCACCCCCGCCCTTCTTGAGATGGGCAGCTACAGAAATCAAATCAATCAATCCATCAGTAAAAATAAACAGTCCTTCAATTATCCCCCCACCCTACCAGGATTTCCCCAGGTGTGGCTGCTTGTGCAAGTAATTGCTGGGTCCGGCAGCAAACCGTGAGGGGGAGGGGCAAGTAAGCCAGGCAGCTCTGCTAGCACCCCAATGCCCAGGGCTGCTGGTCACTACAGGGCCTGCAGCTGCACACGGCTCCTCCTGAGAGCCTCAGGGGCCTCACGCTCCACTTCCAGGGAGAGCAAACAGCTATGGATCCACTTGCTCTTCTTCTTCTTCTTCTTCGTTCCCCCTCTGGCTGCACCGTCACAGGTCAGCCAAGCCACAACCCCCCACTCGGGGGGGGGGGGATGACCAGGAGGGCCAGAGCAGCACATTCCTTCTTCCCGAGAGGCTGAACCAAGCCAAGCCCGAACGGCTCAGGGATCCGTGCAGCTCAGCTGTGGCCGAGGTTTTGGGCTCCTTTACCGCCGATTGGTTGAGTCAGCTACCATTCCCTTTGCCTTCCTGGATCCTCAGTTTCCCAAAGGAAATCAAATCCTGACCGTGAATCCCTTGACCCAAAAAGGCACAGACACAGAATGCCCTAAGAGGAGATGGGAGAGCCACGCCCTTGTCACTGGGCCAGAGCAAGGACTATCAGCGCCGGTTGCATTCCAGGCTGGAAATGGGATGGGCACCAAAGGGCAAGAAAGGGAGGATGAGGGGCCTTAAACCCTGGGGGCTGACCTATAGCCACAGAGACAGAGGCCTGGATTCCTAGATTGTACAGAACCCAGGCATGGTTTCCAAGAGGCCATAAAGGTTCTATTTGGTCTTCTGAAAGCGCCCCTCCCCCCTTCCCTTCATTTGGAGAAAAATTATTTAGAGAATTACTTTTACTGTCCCGAAAATTAGACCAAACCTAGGACTTTTGTGTCCAATTTTGGATACCACATTTTAAAAGGACACTGACAAAGGGGAGAGTGCCCACGAGAGATCAGTCAAGATGAGAAGGAGGCCCTGCACGGAGGGAGTGGGGTACCTGAAGGCCTTATTCCCCTGCGATCTAGACGAGGGGATGGAAGGGGAACCCATCTCTAGGCAACACCAAGCTGGGCTGAATAGCTAATGCTCTGGAAGACAGACTCAAGACCCAGAAGGGTCTGGGTGGACTTCAGCACTGGGCCCTACTCAACCCAAGGCAGTTCGTGGTGAGAAGAATAAGGCCCTGCGTGAGGCAGGAAAAAACGAAGGCCCCACATACGGAATGGGCAGGAACCCACGAGAGGGAACCAGGCACCTCAGTATGAGCCAGGCAGCCGACGCCATCCTAGGCAGCCTCCACAGAGCACGGGAAGCGGCAGCCAGGAAGGACACGGAAAGGAATGCAGCGTCCAGTTTGGATCTCTTAGGAAAAAGAGAGCCCTAGAAAGAGGATAGAGAAGCGCAACAAAGAGGATGGGTGGGTGGGGGGGAACCAATAAAGGGTCCTGAAGCTCAACCATACAAGGAACAGCTGAGGTAACGATGCGTGTCCAGTTGAAGGAAGCCCAGGAGGGTTGGGGTGACATGACAGCCATCTTTCAATACTGGGGGGAGGGGAGGGGGGGGCTGTCCCAGACAAGAAGCAATGGATGGAAGCTCATTAGGGGGACATTCAAGCTGGAACGAAGGAGAAATTTCCTGCCAGTGAGGATAACTAATCAATGGAGCAGCTGAACCTCGTGCAGTTGTGGGGGCTCCATCTGGAGGTTTTGAAGAAGAGACTGGACATCCGTTTGTCTGGAGTGGAATAAGGTCTCCTCACTTGAGCAGGGGGATGAACTAGAAGACCTCTGAGGTCCCTTCCAGACCGATGGTTTTAAATAACTGAAGGTTGCCATATACCGGTAGTAGAAAGTCTGTGGAGATTCTCAATCATCCAGGTCACGGTTGTCCCAAAAAGTGCTTTTTCAAGAGGCAAATGGACTTTCTGGTTTTTCTTTGAAGACATTTCTCTAATCCAAGAAGCAACTTCGGAGCTAGAGCTCATCCTAACTCTAACCCTTGGGTCATATAGGAGAAGTAACAAAATTGTTGTTATTCCAATGCTAGGGCAAAGAACTCTGGGTTTAAATTATAGATGAACCAGTCAGTTTTCTCTGAATAGCAGGAAATATAAGAGCTGCAATGTTTAGTCGGGAGGTGGAGACTTTCCTTCACCAGATTTGTCCAGGCAACCAGATTCTGATGGCCACCATCTCTCAGGAATGCTGCAGTGGTGGATTTCTGCTCTGGGAAGAGGATCAGACTAGGCAAGACCCCTGTGCAGCACCCTGGCATCCCATTATTCTTCCACTTAGGAGAGCTTCTCCCTGTGTATTTGCAATACCTGCCTACTGCTGCCAGCATTAAAAAGCTGCAAGTGCTTTTTGAGGCCAGAAGCGGCTTTGGAAGCGCCTGCAAGGGACCAGGGCCTCCCCCGGGAGCCTTCTTCAGCTCCTGAGCTTTAGCATCCGGGACTCTTGCCTCAGAATGGAAAGCTCCTCTTCATGGGTTGGCTTTAGGGTTAGGGTCTTGGAGGTGGGACTGTCACCAGATGGCCTGTGGAAGAGCTCTGGTATCTCTGGGGATGGGAGCGTGGCAACCGGGACCAGACGAGGCCCAGGTGGGCCCCCTGCATCATCAGGGGAAGAGCCGAGGGAAGCCATTCAAGGGAGCTCACGCAGCTGAATATCCAGGAGACTCGCGAAGGCTCAACCATGGCAGAAGGCTCGGCTGTGGTCAGGAGCACCGGCCTTCCCCACTAAACAGAAACTGCCGGCCTTCCCCACCGGCTTTGAGCTGGGCGCTCTGGGGATGAGGCAACGGGGCAACCTTCTGGCCACCCAGATTGTCAAACTAGCCCTCCCCCCCCCCGCCCCTTCTGCTTCTCGACGCATCGGCGGTGGCTGAGGAAGGCGGGTTCTGAGGGGACGTGAGTCCATGGCCCAGAGAGACAGTGGGCGGAGAGGAGGAGAGGAGGAGAGGAGGAGGTTGGACAGCCACCTCTCTGGCAGACTTGGATTTTAAGCAGCCTCACACCTGAAGCCTCCCCTTCCCCAACTGCCCCCCATCAGAATTTAACAAGAGCAAACATCTAGATATTCCTCAAGGCTTCTATCGTTCACCAAACCTCCGATTACGTCTTTTTCTTCAAATTTCCATTTGGCTTTTAGTGTTGGAAAAAATGCCCAAAATATTCAAAATGCATCGATCAGCCTAGCAAAGTCTTCACCTCCCCCGCTCCCCCCCCCCTCTCTCCTGGCCCTTCCAGCAGGGACTCTGTGGTGGACAAGCACTCCGATGGCAACCATTCACCCAAACTCACCCCTTTGTCGCCTCTTGCTTTGGAATTAAACTTCACCGTCTTTAGCCGAGCTCGTTCCTTCTTCTCCACCCTGCAAGGGAAAGGTAGGAGAAAACCCGTGACGGTCGGCGGCTCTGACTCTCTCCTTCCCGGGGCAGAACCAACCGCCGTGCGCCTCTACAGCCACCAGGTCGGCCGCTAGGATGAGGATCCAGACTGGAGTCAGGCAGAGCTTTGTCTCCCCGCTCAGCACTTGCCTAACGGGCCATAAAATATTTGCAGAATCAAGCAGCACTTGACAAATCC
Organism: Rhabdophis nuchalis; assembly: GCA_039707465.1. Lineage (NCBI taxonomy): Eukaryota > Metazoa > Chordata > Lepidosauria > Squamata > Natricidae > Rhabdophis > Rhabdophis nuchalis. The sequence goes on from CM077645.1 coordinate 529,077, forward strand.
ACCTGCCAGAAGCATCCTCTTGTGCAAGAAAAGTGGCAAAACGCACCCATTCATTGACCCGATTCTGGGCTGCACACAACATAGCAGAAGGAACACAATACACAACGGATGATGAGGCAAACGGGAAATGTGGCCAAACCCATCCAGAAAGGGTCTCAATCCCCACCCCCACCCCAGATCCAGGCCAGGGAGGACAGGCGGGCCCTTCCAGAGCCCTGAGCACTGCACCCCATGGAAACAAAGCTTTACTTGGCTAGCGGAAGGGAGTTCACTCCGTTGGCCTCCCAGGGTCCTTGGGACCAGGAGCTCGGCCCCCTGCGTCCCTCCTGGCTGGTCCAAGCCCCTCAGGGGTCACCCGTGGCTGGATCCATGCTATGGGGAATGTGCCTTTGAGGGAAAGAGTCTGCAAAAAGCCACTGCTGGATCCATCACAACTGTACAACTTGCATTCAGCTCCAAATTTCCCTTCTTAGGGAAGACGGACGAGAAGGCTGTCCGTCTTCAGCTCCCTTGAATCCCGGAGGAAGCAGATTATCTCTTCCTTTCCCTTCAGGATTCAAACCTGATTACAGCAATGTGGCCACACCAGTCACAGCAATGGCCTTTAGCAGGCTTAAAGAACGTCCACCTCTGCACTCCCCGCAACTCTTCACCCCACTGACCTTTAGACAGACTTGGGGGTTGGGAGGAAGAGTCCTCCCACAAATCCTGTGATGGTTCTCCCTGTTTAGAGACGGATTCTAATTTTTACTGGGGGGGGTGGGGGGGTTCCAGTACTAGACCCCCACTTTGTGCGGTGAAACCACTGGTAAGATCATGTCTTAACACATGTGTGTTTGCGGGGGGGGGGGTGGCCTGTGGGGGAGGGGGGGAGGGGGAGAGAATCCTGCTATTTCTTGACTCCTCCAAACAAAACAAATGGCAGAAATCCTGGCTTCTCTCCCTCCAGGCTTCCTAGTGAACTGCAGGAGGCTCAGTGAAGGGAACCGTCACAAGGGTTGCTGTGGTTCTGTGCACGGACTGACTTCAACGACAGGAGCCCTCAGTCAATCCGGGGCTCCCATTGCAACCAATGGAAGACTTCGCTCGAGCGCTGGTTTACAAAAAAGCCCTTTCCCCCTCACCCTCGGCTCCTCCTGGGCACTTGGCTTGGTCCTGCTCAGGATCTCAGCTTCTTCAGCCAGAGCTCCAACGTCCTTCCTGGGGCCTGTTGGAGCCCCTCACTCAGCACCTCCCCCCCCCCCAAGTGCTCCGTTGGGCTTATGGCCTGTGAAGTGCCCAGAGTCCCTCAAAAGGGGAGAAGGGCCACAATAGTAGTACTAGTAGTAGTAAATAAATAATAAATAATAAAGGAGGCCTTTTAAAGACAACTAAGTCAAAAGCTGGATATAAGAAAGAAGGAATTGAGAAAGGAGCTGAAAATTGGAAAGCAAAGCTATGCATGGCCAATACTTGAAAAGTATTGAAGGCAAAGCTGACCAAAAACTAACATGGAACTGGTTAAGAGCAGGAGCACTGAAAAAAGAAACAGAAGGCTTTATTTTGGCAGCTCAAGAACAAGCCTTAGCCACAAACTGCATGAAGGCAAACATTCAACATGTTGCCACCAACAGCAAATGTCGCCTCTGTAGTGAGAAAGATGAGACAGTCGACCACCTGATCAGTGGGTGCAGCAAAATTTCACAAACTGACTACCTACAACGCGTTGCTAAGATCATTCACTGGAAATTGTGCCAGAAGTTTGGATTTGAGTACAGCAAAAACCACTAAGAACATCAGGTTGAGAAAGTTTTAGAGAATGAGAAAGTCAAAATCTTGTGGAACTTCAGAATTCAGACTGACAGGCACTTGGCCTACAACACACCTGACATAACAGTAGTTGAAAAGAAAAAAGTATGGTTCATTGGCATTGCAATACCTGGTGATGCACGAATTGAAAATAAGCAGCAAGAAAAAAATCACAAAGTACTGGGACTTGCAAATTGAAGTTGAGCGACTATGGAAATAATAATAATAATAATAATAATAATAATAATAATAATAATAACAACAACAACAACAACAACAACAACAACAACAATAATAAATTATTATTGTTGTTGTTGTTATTATTATTATTATTATTATTATTATTAATTATTATTAATTATTAATTATTAATTATTAATTATTAATTATTAATTATTAATTATTAATTATTAATTATTATTATTATTATTATTATTATTATTATTATTATTATTATTATTATTATTATTATTATTATTATTATTATTATTATTATTATTATTATTATTATTATTAAAAAAGAAATCTCGTGTTGTCCCAATTGTAATTGGAGCCCTTGGAGCAATACTTCGCTATTTAGAAATTCTAAATTTACCGGACTTGAACATTCTGATTCTACAAAAAACCACCCTACTTTGAACAGCTTATATCCTCCGATGTTACCTTGACAGTTCCTAGGTCTTTGGTTAGGACTCCAGCTGTTGAGCTGCCAACCAGCCCCAAAGGCTGTGAATCGCCCCAAAGATTAACCACAGATTAATAATAATAATAATAATAATAATAATAATAATAATAATAATAATAATAATAATAATAATAATAATAATAATAATAATAATAATGTCTTCTGGACTTTCTCTGCTGCCACCAAGTGGCCGATTGGCTAGTAGCTGCCTGTCTGTCTGCATCTGGAGGCCCCACAGGACCCCTGCCCTCTTATTTCCACAACCTTCTGTGGGATCTCCCACCTGGACTTGGGAGGGTCCATGTCCTGTACACGCCGCTGGCTACTTGGCTGTGCCACTCAGCATACGCTGTTCCTGTTCCTGCATCCTGCTCCCTGCTGCCTCCGAAGCCCCTCTGGATGGCCTGGGCCCTCTCTAAACCGGCACAGCCCTCCTTCTATGGCTCTGTCCTTGTGCTGCTATGATCGCTGCCTCAGGGCCGTCTTTCAGTCCATCCCACTGCAGCCATAGGTAGGATGTCCCAGGGCCGGCCATCCATCTCGGCTCTCGGTCAGTGGTGCATCCCAGGCGGCGTATTGCCATGGCCCCTCCTTTCCTTGACCTTCCTTCCAGACATTTTCTCAGCTGCTTTGGGTCCCACCTGACTCATGACCCCCGGATGCTGCTCCAGCTACAATGCCTTTGCTCTGTCTGTCTCTCTGTCTCCATCTATCCATCCACCCGTCTCTCTCTCTCCACATACTTTTGACACTCTCGCTTATATCCCTCTTGGGGGGGGGGGGGGCTTTACATGTGCTTTGGAGAAGGAACACGACACCTTTTCTTGCCCTTGGAGTCTCCAACAGGGCAGATGAGGAGTGAACACTACTCAGACACTCTCCTGCCTGAAAGAGGGAAGGGTCTGGCTCACTGCACGAAGGAAGACAACTTTTATTATCTATTTTTAGTATCTATGCATAGTATAATGTACTCCAGAGCTAACCTTTTACTGCTGCGAGAGTCCCCGCTCTCGCAGGTCCCCGCTCTCGCAGGAGGGCCCGTCTCGATGAGGGATATATTAATCCGGAGAGACGGGCGAAGCGCGGCCTTAGGGGACTTTTAATTGGTAAATTATTGTCTATTTTAGGGGGTTCCAGGGAGGGGGGTGGGCATAGACAGATAGAGACGACAGAACAACATGAAAGAAGGGGCCGGACCAGTAGCCGACGGGAGGAGACGGAAGGATCCGATATGAGGGGGGAACTACGAGTCGTTCCGCCGGAGGGCATACCAATCCAGACGGTCGTGGGGAGGGGCAGGGCCGAGGGGAGACAAGTTCCATCCTCCCGGTTGGTGGCACGTAGCCGTTGGTTACAAACGGTCGGGTGCCACAACCCCCGCAGGCTAGGTGGTCAGGGGATACAGAGCCAGGGCCTGCAGCTGATGTTTTGCAACGCCAGGTCCGTGGTCAACAAAGCCCCCCTCGTTCATGACCTTGTGTCAGAGGGGGAGCCGGACCTGGTAGGAATTGTAGAGACCTGGTTGGGCCACGAGGGAGGACTTCCCCTCGTCGAAATGTGCCCACCAGGTTACTGCGCTTTTCATCAGCCGCGGGCCCTAGGCAGGGGCGGTGGGGTAGCGGTCATTATCAAGGAAGGCCTTGAGCCGAGAGAGACCATTGTGCCTCAGACTACCGGTTGTGAGTCCCTCTGCGTGAAGTGGGGCCTAGGGAGGCAGTTGGGCTTGCTGGTTGTATACCTGGCTCCCCGCTATGTAGCAGCAGCCCTGCCCGAGCTCCTGGAGGTGATCGCTACGGTGGCAGTTGAGACCCCCAGACTTGTAGTCATGGGGGACTTTAATCTGCCATCGTTGGGCAAATCATCCGAGGTAGCTCGGGAGTTCATGGCTTCCATGACGGCCATGGACCTGACCCAACTAATTCAAGGCCCCACCCACGAGGGTGGACATACGCCGGATCTCATCTTTGTCTCGGGCCAATGGAAGAGTGATCTGGGTATAGGGGATATAGTCATCACACCCTTGTCATGGTCAGACCACTCACTTCTCGGGCTCGACCTTCCGACCGCTACTCCCCATCGCGGGGAGGCGGAACCAGAACTTCCTATCTGGTTTCGCCCCAGGCGCCTGATGGACCCTGTTGGGTTCCAGACGGCGCTTGGGCCACTTCCTGTACCCCTGACCCGCGCCCCGATGGAGGACCTCGTGGCCGCATGGAATACTGCGACCACGGGAGCCTTGGATCGGGTCGCGCCCTTGCAGCCTCTCCTGCGGCGGCGAACCACCCTGGCTCCTTGGTTTACCGAGGAGCTGAGGGTGATGAAACGCCGCAAGAGATGCCTAGAGAGAAGATGGAGGTCTACCCGTTCTGAATCTGACCGGACACAGGTAAGAGCCCATTTACGGACTTACATTGTGGCGCTGAGAGTGGCAAAACGCCATCATTGTGCCACCCTCATAGCATCCGCAGAAAACCGCCTTGCCGCCCTGTTTAGGGTGACCCGCTCCCTCCTTCAACAGAGGGTGCGGGAAGCCCCGCTACAGGGTAGAGCAGAGGAATTTGTGACTTTTCTGCAGGAGAAAATCGCTCAGATACAGAACGAGTTAGCCCCCATTGATGGCCCAGTGAGATGCCACGAGGCAGATCTTGTGTGGGAGGAGTTTGACTCCGTCACTTCCGAAGATATGGACAGGTTACGTGGGCGACTGCGAGCCACCACATGTTTATTGGACCCATGTCCCTCCTGGCTTGTACTGGCATCCTGGGAGGTGACACGAGGCTGGCTCCTAGAGGTTGTCAACGCATCCTTAAGTGAGGGTTCCTTGCCTGCTTCCCTAAAAGAAGCTATGGTGAGGCCCCTCCTTAAGAAGCCCTCTTTGGATCCAGCTTTATTAACTAACTATCGTCCAATCTCCAACCTTCCCTTTTTGGCGAAGGTTGTTGAGAGTGTGGTGGCTTTTGATACCATCGACCATGGTATCCTATTGCATCGGCTGGGGGGGTTGGGGGTGGGAGGCACCGTTTTACGGTGGTTCTCCTCCTACCTCTCTGGCCGCTCGCAATTTGTGTTGCCAGGAGAGCAGAGGTCGACCTCGAGACCCCTTACCTGTGGGGTGCCTCAGGGGTCGGTCCTCTCGCCTCTCCTGTTCAACACATATATGAAGCCGCTGGGTGAGATCATCCGTGGTTTTGGGGTAGAGTACCATCTCTACGCTGATGATACTCAGCTGTATATATCTACCCCAAACCACCCCAACGATGCCGTAGCGGTGATGTGCCAGTGCCTGGAAGCCGTGCGGATCTGGATGGAAGTAACGAACTCAGGCTCAACCCGACCAAGACCGAGTGGCTGTGGTTTCCGGCTGCCCGATTCAACCAGCTAACTCCATCGCTGGCCATAGGGGGCGAACATCTTGCCCCTGTGGATGGGGCGCGCAATTTGGGTGTCCTCCTGGATACCCGGCTGTCCATGGAAGATCAAGTGACAGCCGTGGCCAGGAGGGCGTTTTACCAGGTTCGCCTGGTTCGCCAATTGCGCCCCCTATTGGATCGGGACGCCCTTCGCACAGTCACTCATGCACTCGTGACATCCCGACTGGACTATTGTAACTCTCTCTACATGGGGCTCCCCTTGAGGTGCACCCGGAGGCTTCAGTTAGTTCAGAATGCAGCCGCGCGAGCAATTATGGGAACCACTAGGTCTACCCACGTAACACCGCTCTTGCGCGAGCTGCACTGGCTACCTGTCGTCTTCCGGGTGCGCTTCAAGGTGTTAGTCATCATCTTTAAAGCGCTCCATGGCTCGGGACCTAGCTATCTGCGGGATCGGATCCTGCCTCATACATCCTCACGGCCGATTCGCTCCCACAGAGAGGGGCTTCTCCGGGTGCCGTCCACTAGATTCTGTCAGCGGGCGACGCCCAGGGGAAGGGCGCTCTCTGTGGCGGGCCCAGCCCTCTGGAACGACCTTCCCCCCGATATCAGGACAACCACGGACCTCCGCTCCTTCCGTCTTAAACTAAAAACACATCTTTTCTGCCTGGCCGGCCTTGGATAGTCTCTCTGCTATAGGGTTTTATTTATTATTGGGTATTTTAGTTATAATTGGGATTTTTGCACAGGAATTGATTTAATTCGTTTTTATGTAATGTTGTATATTTATTGTTTTGTTTTCCCTGTGCACCGCCCCGAGTCCCTGTGGGGAGAGGGAGCGGTTTTATAAATTCAATTAAATAAATAAATAAATAATAAGAAGTCAAAAAGGCTGGGCGTCCATTTTGGCATAAATAGGGCTAGCATTTGATACAATTCCAACAAATTGCTATATGTGAAGCGCAAGCCCTATTTATACTGAAATAAATTTCAACTTGTTCCATCTTTTCTTCCTGCACAGTGCAACAGAAGTCCTCTCGTTCAGGAGCAGGGAAAATGCCCCTTTTTACACTAATGGAATAGTTTGGTTTCAGCCTGCCTGCCTTTCCTTCACATCAGCTTTGAGAGAAAATCTCACAGGAAAAGGCAGACCCGAAGGTGAGGAAAAGAGGCAGGGAACACCAACCGTTCGCCCAGACAGCCCGGGAAGAAAGCAGCCAATCCCACGCGGGGCCCCTCTCTCCCACAACCCCTTTCCTGGCAGGCCTCAAGCCGCCGTGCGAGACCTCTACCTGCGCTTGCTGGGAATGACGCCAACCTGGTCGCTCTCCCCGCCCGGCATCACCAGCCGTGCCTGCCACCATTCATCGTCCGAGGCGTTGATGACGTGCAGGATGTTGCCGAAGCGGAAGTCCAGCCCCTGGCTGGGGAGGCCGCTGTCTTTCGTCTTGTCGTAGTCAAAGAGGGCCCTGCAGTCCAAAGGGGAGGAAAGAGGAAACGGGTGACCAGGGGACGGAAGGGGAAAACCCTGGCAGGGAGGAGAAGATTCCCCAGGAAGACCTTTACCGCCCCCAAGGAGAACACCAGAGAACTGCTGCAAACAGAGTGGTGGGCAGCGGAGATGCACGACGAAGTGCATCATCATCATCATCATCATCATCTGGGGGAGGGGCTGCTGCATTAAGTGGCAATTTCAGCACCCGGAAAAACAATAAAAGTCACATATTCTTCCTGCAGTACGAATATATTCTGCTCCGCTTCTACAGTTGCCCCAGTTGCTCAAGTGGCACGAGCCAAGACTTTAAGCGTTGCCATGCCATGGCACGGGGCGTGAGAAACCTACAGGAAGGCATCTTAATGTAGGGAAGCAAATACAGCTTAACGGCCGTAACTCTTAAGAGAAATGCAGAGGCCGAAGAGCCGATCCGGAAACAGAGCAGCTGGGGGGGCGAATGCTGGGCGAGGGAAGGGCCCTCATGTCTCGAGACCCAAGGAGAGGAGGAGAGCCAGACGGGAGCATCTGGAGAAGAACTAAAGCAGGAGGGGGAGGGGGGGCTGATATTATTGGAGGGGGTGGGGGCTGCAGACGGCCAAGCCAAGCAGAATGACTGGATAAACCCCTGACGGACATTCAGGAGGAAGAGACACAGGAGTACCGGGAAGCCTTAAATATCCAGGCCTATCCTGCCAAGCCTCCCCAGCTGCTCTGGCAGATAGTTCCACCCTTGGAGAGACTTTGACAAAGGGCCCAGCAACAAGGGCCCTGGGGAAGCCTCACCTGACGTAGAGGGACCGCTTCTGGCTGGTCCGCAGAGAGCCAGACCCCGAGCTCATGCTGCTGGTCATCATCTGCTCTCGCAGGTCGTGTATTTTGGCTTCAAAACGGCCGTATTCTGAGGAAAAGGGAAAGGCCGGGTCGGTTCCACAAGTGCCAGGGGTGTGCGGAATATCAGGGATTTGAGCACCCAAAATCTTACGCCCACCTAGACTTTTGGAAAAACTCCGCCATTAATCCAGTGTTCCTTTAAAACACCCAAAGGTTTCAAAAACAACGTGGAACGGCTCATTCTCTCTCTCTCTCTCTCACTTGCTCATGCAGACACACATGCAGAGACACACACGTACACAAAGTGACACTGCAAGGCTACACACATTTACTCCACATATTTGACAGACTGAAACACGGTTGATCTATCTATCTGTTCGATTGAAGCCTACTCTTTCTCTGGTGAACATTCAGGTAAGAAAATTTGAAAACGAAATCATACATTGTTAAAAGCCGTTAAACAGTAGATTAACAAATTCAATGACCAACGAAGCCAGTGCCAAAACCATCGGTCTTGTCCGGGGCTGGGAGCAAGCATCAACCGGTTGCTGATTCTGCTTCCAGGTGCAACCCAAGCTGTGGGTTATAGCCTTGGAGGCCCTGGACGAGAGAGATCCGGGCTGCCTGAAGAAGCGCCTCCTCCCACCCCAATGGTTGAGGTTTAGGTTTATTCGTTTTTTTATACCGCCCTACTCCCGAAGGACTCAGGGCGGTGTACAGCCAGAGTAAAACAGATATATAAAAGTTAAAAAACAGTCTTAAAAGCATATTAAACAATTTGGCATCTCTTAAAATTAAAAAACCAAGCAAACCCCGATTAAAATTAATAAAAATTCGTATTTAAAAATTCATTTTTATGCCAGCCCGGCTTGTTGGAAAAGAAAGGTTTTGAGAGCACGGCGGAAGGTGCGTAAGTCAGGGATAGTTCTTAATTCCGGGGGCCATTCGTTCCAGAGGACAGGGGCTCCCACGGAGAAGGCTCTCCCCTGGGTGTTGCCAGTCGACATTGTCTAGCCGACGGCACCATGAGGAGACCCTCTCTATGGGAGCGTACTGGCCGGTGGAAGGCTCTCGGTGGCAGAAGGCGATCTCGTAAGTACCCAGGTCCTAAGCCATGGACCGCTTTAAAGATAGTAACCAACACCTTGAATCACACCTGGAAAACCGCCAGAAGCCAGTGCAGCTCGTGCAGGAAGGGTGTTACATGGGAGCGTCGCGTCGCACCCATAATTACCCGCGTGGCCGCATTCTGGACCAGTTGGAGCCTCTGGGTGCTCTTCAAGGGGAGCCCCATGCAGAGAGCATTACAGTAGTCCAGACGGGAAGAGACAAGGGCGTGAGTGACTGTGCGTAGGGCATCCCGATCCAGGAAGGGGCGCAACTGGTAGATCAGGCGAACCTGATCAAAAGCCCCCCTGGCGACAGCCGTCATATGATCTTCCAAGGACAGCCGTGCATCCAGGAGGACGCGAACCCTTCCTGTGGGGGCTAAGGTCTCACACCCCATAGCCAGCGATGGAACCAGCTGACTGTAACGGGATGCCGGGAACCCCAGCCATTTGGTGTTCGAGGGGTTGAGCCTGAGCCTGTTCCTCCCCATCCAGATCCGCATGGCCTCCAGGCACTGGGACATCACATCAAGGGCAACATTGGGGTGGTCTGGGGTCGAAATGTACAGCTGCGTATCATCAGTGTACTGATTGAACTTTACCCCCAGACCCCGGATGATCTCGCCCAGCGGCTTCACATAAATGTTGAACAGAAGGGGCGAGAGGACCAACTCCACAAGTGAGGCACCTTGAGGATGACCTCTGGCCCCCCGCCAACACAAACTGCGAACGGTCAGAGAGGAAGGAGGAGAACCACCGAAGTACAGTGCCCCCCACCCCTAACCCCTCCAGCCGCCGCAGCATGATACCATGGTCGATGGTATCAAAAGCCACTGAGAGGTCTAATAGGACCAGGACAGAGGAACAGCCCCTGTCCCGAGCCCTCCAGAGATCATCGACCAATGCGACCAATACCGTTTCCATGCTGTACCCAGTTCTGAAACCCAACTGGTACGGATCAAGATGGACAGCTTCATCCAGGTACTTGGGAAGCTGCCACACCACCGCACTCTCAACAACCTATGACACACAGCGAAGGTTGGAGACTGGACAATAATTTGCCAAAAGCGCCGGGTCCAGGGAAGGCTTCTTGAGGAGGGGCCTCACCACCACCTCTTTCAAAGCGGTGGGGAAGAAACCCTCTCTGAAAGAAGCGTTGATGATACCCTGGAGCAAGCCTCGTGTAACCTCCCGGGTGGCCAGCACCAACCAGGAGGGACACGGGTCCAATAAACATGTGGCAGCACTAAGCTTACCCAAAATCCTGTCTACGTCCTCGGGAGTCACAGCATCAGGAGCAGCCACCCCCAGCCCACCGTGCTCATGCCGCGCCGCGTGTCCTACCTGCCTGCAAGCCATCAGGAACTCGCTTAATGACCTGTGATTCCCACTTCACAACAGATGGCCATCGTTAAGAAATGTGGTCAAATGACACCAGCTCTTAAAACCAGAGTATTGACATAAATTCTGGTTCCACCCACTGTCACTAACTAAGGACTAGAGTAGGCAATGCAGGGCCATTTCCCACAGGGCCAGGTTCCCATTCTGAAGAGTATCCCAGAATGAAGCCGGAATACATTATTAGGCATTTTGTTTTTAAAATATTGCAAACTGAGCAATCACAGTTTGGGTCTCTGGGTGGTTTTTTTTAAAAGGAAGAAAAGAAAAACAACACAGGAAAGCGAAAGGCGACATGTGGAGGCGCATCTGGACCCACCCGTGTGGGGGTGAGCCAGGCCTGCCAAGGACTAAGAGGGTCAGAGCCGTCGGAATGGTGGAGGGGGTGGGGTGGGGTGGTGCAGTGGGAGCCTCTCTCCCAGGTCTGACCAGAGGCCACTGCTTCAGAAGCCCCACCCCCACCCCCCACCCGAGTGTGACCCCGTCCTGGCCCCTTGCGTCAGCCCCCTACCCTTTGTGCCTGGGCCTGGAGAAAGTCACCTGAGAAGCAAACCCATGAAGACGGCAGGCGGCCCCCAGGCGTTCTCAGCCTTCCAGCCCCTCCCTGCCATTGCAAGGTCTTAAAGGACTGGATTCCCAAGAGAAAGAGGGTTTAATCAGATCATTCACTTGCCTTCAGGACGATACTGGGCTACGATAGTGACGGACTGACCGGCGTTTTTCAAGGCAGCGGCTGCCTCTTCGTGAGTTGCAGCTTTGAGGTCCACGCCATTTACCTGAAAAGTAACACAAAGGAACCATTGTTCACATCAGAAGGTGGATGTCACCATATCAACGAGCTTGGAACCCAACCCGGCCTCTTGCAGACGGCCAAGCTGCCTCCTGGGGGGGGGGGGGGGTGTCACAGAGGCCTCCCCCCCCCCTCACCCTCCTTGTCAGGCAGAGCCCCGCACGGTCCAGGGCCCCTTGCCAAGAAGAGCCCCGACTGGTGTCCCCATTTTCAGGGTCTTACCGAAATGATGCGGTCTCCTTTCCTGAGCTCCCCACTGAGGTCTGCAGGCCCCCCGGCAAGGATGAAGGAGACAAAAATCCCCTCCCCGTCCTCTCCCCCCACGATGTTGAAGCCAAGTCCTGTGGAGCTCCGATGCAGCACCAGCTTCCGTGGCTCCCTTAAAAGGAGAAACAAATTACAGCCACTCTTTCGGCACGGACAGCCGTGGCCTCGGGATAACCACAGGCAAAGGTGCACAAGACATATTTGCTTTTAATGAACAAATTAAGGATTTAATAGGCACACGAATAAAGATTTCAGCAAGAAACTCTTTTTTCTACTGCTATGGATAAAGAAAAAGAAAACTAAACAAAAAAAATATATCAAATGCAAATGGAAAGAATTGAGGTTTTAATCAATTAGTTCTCACTGTGCAGAGACTGTTAACACTGTTTCTTTTGTTTTGTTTTTATAAATAAAAAGGCAAAGAAAGAAAAAATAATGATAAAGCTATAAAGAAAACTCAGCATATATATACACAGATATATGTATCTGTAAAAGTGATATAAGCCTATTTCAATCCATATTTCTTTGTGTTCATCTATAGTCAATGTAATAGATTAAAATAGAAGATTATAATCTATATAGTTCATCATAATCATCTCAAAATCATTAGCTATATAACCTCTTTTCCAAAGGGAATGTCAGTTATTTATTTATTTTATTTATTTATTTTATTATATTTATATCCCGCCCTTCTCCACAGAGGACCCAGGACGGCGCACAGGAATTTAAAAACATACAAAAATAAATACATAATTTAAAATATATTAAACTATTCTAATCCTATGCTAAAACCAAATTTTAAAATACCCAATTTAAAACTCTCTAAAATAGTCCCCATGGGCGGTTAGGCTAGGCCGGCTTGTTGGAAAAGATGTGTCTTTAGACATTGGCGGAAGAGGCGGAGGTCAGTGATGGTGCGTAATTCAGGGGGTAGGTCGTTCCAAAGGGCAGGGCCCGCCACAGAGAAGGCTCTTCCCCTGGGTGTCGCCAGTCGGCATTGTCCAGCCGACGGCACGCTGAGAAGACCCTCTCTGTGGGAGCGGATCGGCCGAAGGGATGTATGGGGCAGAAGGCGGTCTCGCATATAACTAGGCCCCGAGCCATGGAGCGCTTTAAAGATGGTCGTCAGAACCTTGAAGCGCACTCGAAAGGCCACAGGAAGCCAGTGCAGCTCACGCAGGAGAGGTGTTACGTGGGAGCATCTGGTGGCTCCCGTAATCACCCGCGCGGCTGCATTCTGAACTAACTGTAGCTTTCGAGTGCACCTCAAGGGAAGCCCCATGTAGAGAGCATTACAGTAGTCGAGTCAGGATGTCACGAGAGCTTGAGTGACTGTGCGAAGGGTAGCCCGGTCCAGTAAGGGGCGCAATTGGCGCATCAGGCGTACCTGATGAAACGCCCCCCTGGCCACGGCTGCCACATGGTCCTCCACGGACAGCCGGGAATCCAGGAGGACACCCAAATTGCGCGCCCTCTCCACGGGGGCCAGTGTTTCGCCCCCAATGGCCAGAGTTGGAGTAATCTGGCTGAACCGGGGTGCCGGAAACCACAGCCACTCAGTCTTGGCAGGGTTCAGCTTGAGTTTACCACCCATCCAGATCCGTACGGCCTCCAAACACCGGGACAGCACTTCGGCGGCATCGTTGGGGTGGTCTGGGGTGGATATGTACAGCTGAGTGTCGTCAGCGTACAGATGATACTCCACCCCAAAACCACGGATGATCTCGCCCAGCGGCTTCATATATGTGTTAAACAGGAGGGGCGAGAGGACCGACCCCTGAGGAACCCCACATAAGAGGGGTCTCGAGGTCGACCTCTGCCCTCCTGTCAACACATATTGCGACCGACCAGAGAGGTAGGACGAGAACCACTGTAAAACGGTGCCTCCCAGCCCCAACCCCCCCAGTCGGTGCAATAGGATACCATGGTCGATGGTATCAAAAGCCGCTGAGAGGTCTAACAGGACTAGAATAGAGGAATGACCTCTATCCCGCGCCCTCCAGAGATCATCAACCAACCCGACCAATGCCGTCTCGGTGCTGTGACCGGGTCGGAAGCCGGACTGGCGCGGGTGTAGATAATCAACTTCCTCCAGGTGTCGCGGAAACTGTTGGGCCACTACACTCTCAACAACCTTCAGTTGTACATATCCACCCAAGACCACCCCAACGATGCCGTCGAGGTTATGTCCCGGTGCTTGGAAGCCGTACGGATCTGGATGGGTGGTAACAAACTCAAGCTCAACCCGTCCCAGACTGAGTGGCTGTGGCTTCCGGCGCCCCGGTTCAGCCAGATTATTCCAACTCTGGCCATTGGGGGCGAAACACCGGCCCCCGTGGAGAAGGCACGCAATTTGGGTGTCCTCCTGGATTCCCGGCTGTCTATGGAAGATCATGTGGCAGCCGTGGCCAGGGGGGCGTTTCATCAGGTGCGCCTGATGCGCCAATTAATAATAATAATAATAATAAATTCGAATTTATTAACCGCTCCCTCTCCCCACAGGGACCCGGGGCGGTGCACAGGAGGAACTAAAAAACAATATAAACAATAAATACAAAAATACATACTTTAAAACACAATTAAACAATATTATCCCGTGCTAAAAATAATTAAAAACCCATTTAAAATACATTTGAAATCTATAGACAGAGAGACTATCCAAGGCCGGCCAGTCGAAAGAAATGGGTCTTCAATTTCGTACGGAAGGAGCAGAGGTCAGTGGTCGTTCTGATATCGGGGGAAAGGTCGTTCCAGAGGGCCGGGCCCGCCACAGAGAGCGCCCTTCCCCTGGGCGTCGCCCGCTGACACAGTCTAGTGGACGGCACCCGGAGAAGTCCCTCTCTGTGGGAGCGAATCGGCCGTGAGGATGTATGGGGCAGGATCCGATCCCGCAGATAGCTAGGTCCCGAGCCATGGAGTGCCTTGAAGATGATAATTAGCACCTTGAAGCGCACCCGGAAGACGACAGGCAGCCAGTGCAGCTCGCGCAAGAGCGGTGTAACGTGGGTAAACCTAGTGGTCCCCATAATTGCTCGCGCGGCTGCATTCTGAACTAACTGAAGCCTCCGGGTGCACCTCAAGGGAAGCCCCATGTAGAGAGAGTTACAATAGTCCAGTCGGGATGTCACGAGGGCATGAGTGACTGTGCGAAGGGCGTCCCGATCCAATAGGGGGCGCAATTGGCGAACCAGGCGAACCTGGTAAAACGCCCTCCTGGCCACGGCTGTCACTTGCTCTTCCATAGACAGCCGGGTATCCAGGAGGACACCCAAATTGCGCGCCCCATCCACAGGGGCAAGATGTTCGCCCCCTATGGCCAGCGTTGGAGAGAGCTGGTTGAATCGGGCAGCCGGAAACCACAGCCACTCGGTCTTGGTCGGGTTGAGCCTGAGTCCGTTACTTCCCATCCAGATCCGCACGGCTTCCAGGCACTGGAATAGGACCAGGATGGAGGAACATCCCCCATCTCTGGCCCTCCAGAGATCATCTACCAACGCGACCAATGCCGTCTCGGTGCTATGCCCGGGCCGAAAGCCGGACTGGCGCGGATCTAGATATTCAATTTCCTCCAGGTGACGGGGAAACTGTTGTGCCACCACACTCTCAACAACCTTCGCCAAAAAGGGAAGGTTGGAGACTGGACGATAGTTGTTTAAAAGAGCTGGGTCCAAAGAGGGCTTCTTAAGGAGGGGCCTCACCCTGGCCTCTTTTAGGGAAGCAGGCAAGGAACCCTCACTTAAGGATGCGTTGACAACCTCTTGGAGCCAGCCTCGTGTCACCTCCCAGGATGCCAGTACAAGCCAGGAGGGGCACGGGTCCAATAAACATGTGGTGGCTCGCAGTCGCCCACGTAGCCTGTCCATATCCTCGGAAGTAACGGGGTCAAACTCCTCCCAAACAAGATCTCTCTCGTGGCATCCCACTGGGCCATGAATGGGGGCTAGCTCACTCTGTATCT
Organism: Rhabdophis nuchalis; assembly: GCA_039707465.1. Lineage (NCBI taxonomy): Eukaryota > Metazoa > Chordata > Lepidosauria > Squamata > Natricidae > Rhabdophis > Rhabdophis nuchalis. Next base: position 544,769 of record CM077645.1, read on the forward strand.
GAGCGGTTTTCTCCTGCAGAAAAGTCACAAATTCCTCTGCTCTACCCTGTAGCGGGGCTTCCCGCTCCCTCTGTTGGAGGAGGGAGCGGGTCACCCTAAACAGGGCGGCAGGGCGGTTTTCTGCGGATGCTATGAGAGTGGCACAATGGTGACGTTTGGCCACTCTCAGCGCCACAATGTAAGTCCGTAAATGGGCTCTTACCTGTGTCCGGTCAGATTCAGAACGGCTAGACCTCCATCTTCCCTCTAGGCATCTCTTGCGGCGTTTTATCACCCGCAGCTCCTCAGTAAACCAAGGAGCCAGGGTGGTTCGCCGCCGCAAGAGAGGCCGCAAGGGCGCGACCCGATCCAAGGCTCCCACGGCCGCAGTGTTCCATGCGGCCGTGAGGTCCTCCATCGGGGCGCGGGTCAGGGATACAGGAAATGGCCCAAGCGCTGTCTGGAACCCATCTGGGTCCATCAAGCGCCTGGGGCGGTACCAGATTGGTAACTCTGGTTCCGCCTCCCCGCGGAGGGGAGCAGCGGTCGGAAAGTCGAGCCGGAGAAGTGAGTGGTCTGACCATGACAAGGGTGTGATGACTATGTCCCCTGTACCCAGATCACTCTTCCATTGGCCTGAGACAAAGATGAGATCCGGCGTATGTCCACCCTCGTGGGTGGGGCCCTGAATTACTTGGGTCAGGTCCATGGCCGTCATGGAAGCCATGAACTCCCGAGCTGCCTCGGATGATTCGCCCAACGATGGCAGGTTAAAGTCCCCCATGACTAAAAGTCTGGGGGTCTCAACTGCCACCGTAGCGATCACCTCCAGGAGCTCGGGCAGGGCTGCTGCTACATAGCGGGGAGCCAGGTATACAACCAGCAAGCCCAACTGCCTCCCTAGGCCCCACTTCACGCAGAGGGACTCACAGCCGGTAGTCTGAGGCACAATGGTCTCTCTCGGCTCAAGGCCTTCCTTGACAATGACCGCTACCCCACCGCCCCTGCCTAGGGCCCGTGGCTGATGAAATGCGCGGTAGCCTGGTGGGCACATTTCAACGAGGGGAAGTCCTCCCTCGTGGCCCAACCAGGTTTCCGCAATTCCTACCAGGTCCGACTCCCCCTCTGACACAAGGTCACTAATGAGGGGGGCTTTGTTGACAACGGACCTGGCGTTGCAAAACATCAGCCGCAGACCCTGGCTCTGTATTCCCTGGCCACCTAGCCTGCGGGGGTTGTGGCACCCGACCGTTTGCAACCAACGGCTACGTGCCACCAACCGGGAGGATGAAGATTGTCTCCCCTCGGTCCTGCCCCTCCCCACGACCCTCTGAATTGGTATGCCCTCCTGTGGAACGACTCGGGTATCCCCCCTCCTTTCGGGACCTTCCGCTTCCCTCCGTCGACTGCTATCCTGGCCCTTACTATTGTTCGCTGCTCCCGCCTCCATCTGTCTATATCCGCCCCCCTCCCTCGAACCCCCTAAAAAAGATAATTTAAATAACTTAGAAACTAAAAATCCCCTAAGGCCGCGCTTCGCCCATCTCTTCGGATTCACAATACCATCATCAAGATGGGCCCTAGATAGATCAGGGGGCCACACCTGCGAGAGCGGGGACTCTCGCAGCAATAGTAGGTTTGCTCTGGTATACATTAATTATAAATAGATGGTTAAAATTTAAATAAATTATGTAGATGGAATTCGGGTGGGTTTTGGAATAAATACAGATGTTAAAAGTCGTTAGCAATTAATTAAAACAGTTCACTCAGTCAATTCATTTAGATGGTAAAATGAAGTAAAGTGCAAGATGGGTAAACCAGGATAAATTAGTTGGTAAATTAGATTAAATTACAGTTTGTTCGCAATGATGATCATTGGGGCGTCCATAATTGGTTACTGTCACACGTTCTTTAAGACAGTCAGTTCTTCCGGGCCTATAAAGGCCTTGGTGGCGTAATTCTCCCAAACTTAGGAGAGTGACCATAGGGGAGATGATATTTCAACTGGTCAGCGGCCGTCCACGTCCACCTCGGCGCTCCCACCGCCGCCATCCCCCGCGTCACCGCCTTCGCCAGTAGCCTCTCGGCGCTCCCACCGCCGTCAGCCTGGCTTCCAGCAGCCGCCTCAAGCCTTCTCCTCTCTCGACCACCACATGGCTCTCTCACAGCCACCACCTTCCACCTTTCTCCAGTCAACTCCTCTGTCGCCGCCTTCGCCTCTCGCCTCCCGGCGCTCCCACCGCCGTCGGCTCGGCTTCCAGCGGCAACCTCTCCCCTCCGCACTCTCTCTCCACTCTCCCTTTCGTTCCACCAAGCCAACATCTTCGCCTCCTCCGCCATCTTTCCTCCACGCCTCTCTCACCGTTCCCGCTGACCACCGGTGCTCTCACCACCGTTTCACCCCACGGCTCGCCACCAATTTTCGGCTTTCTGGAGCTCTTCGGTGCAGCCGGCCTCTCTCCGCCCTGTTAAAACGTCCGGGCGGCGGCCTCTGCACTAACCTCCGTTGCGGCAGTTCCCGCTCCGGCGCTCTCACCATCCGGGCGTTCCTGTCGCCGGCGCTCCGTCCGCTCTCCCCCCGATATCGCGAACCTCACCCTAGGATGGCCGGGTGGATCCCTCATCATCCCATGCCCTCCAAGATCACAAACGAGGGCAGGGAGCACTTAAAAATGCCAACGGCCTCCGCAGCCCACACGGAGCTCCAGAGCTAGCCCGCCATCTTCGCGCAAGCGCAGACCATGACCCTTACTGGACCGGGGTGCCTTACGCACAGTCACTCAAGCACTCGTCACCTCTCGACTCGACTACTGTAATGCTCTCTACATGGGGCTCCCCTTGAGGTGCACCCGAAAGCTGTAGCTAGTCCAGAACGCAGCCGCGCGGGTGATTACGGGAGCGCCTAGACACTCCCACATAACACCTATCCTGCGCGAGCTGCACTGGCTTCCTGTGGTCTTTCGGGTGCGCTTCAAGGTTTTAACGACCATCTTTAAAGCGCTCCATGGCTCGGGGCCTAGTTATATGCGAGACCGCCTCCTGCCCCATACATCCCTCAGACCGATACGCTCCCACAGAGAGGGCTTCCTCAGGGTGCCGTCGGCTGGACAATGCCGACTGGCGACACCCAGGGGAAGAGCCTTCTCTGTGGCGGGCCCAGCCCTCTGGAACAACTTACCCCCTGAACTCCGCACCATCTCCGACCTCCGCCTCTTCCGCAAGTGTCTGAAGACACATCTATTCCATCTAGCCGGCCTAGCGTAACCTCCATTACTGACTATTAGACAGTTTTAAACTTGGGATTTTTAATTCGGTTTTTAGCGCAGGGTTTATTTATTAGAATAAGTTTTTTAAATTTTATATATTTTATATATTTTGTATGTATTTTAACATCCCTGTGCGCCGCCCTGGGTCCATTTGGAGAAGGGCGGGGTATAAATTTAATAAAATAAAAAATAAATAAAAATAAATAAATACTAAAAAGTGAAGGTTGGAGACCGGACGATAGTTCTCCAACAATGCTGGGTCCAGGGACGGCTTCTTGAGGAGGGGCCTTACTACTGCCTCTTTCAAGACGGCAGGCAAAGACCCCTCACTCAAAGATGCGTTGTCAATGCCCTGGAGCCAGCCTCGTGTCGTCTCCCAGGATGCCAGTACAAGCCAGGAGGGACACGGGTCCAATAAACATGTGGTCGCCCTAAGTCTCCTTGACAACCTGTCCATATCCTCGGTGGTGACAATGTCAAACTCCTCCCAAGAAGGAACCTCAAGACTAGTCTCGGGCGGTCCCACAGGACCACTGTCGATGGAGGGTAGCTCATTCCGAATCCGAGTGATTTTCTCCCGCAGATAAATCCCAAATTCCTCTGCTCGCCCTTGCAAAGGAGTTTCCCGCGGCCTCTGGTGAAGGAGGGAGCGGGTCACCCCAAACAGGGCGGCAGGACGGTTATCTGCGGATGCAATAAGGGTGGCACAATACTCACGTTTGGCCACTCTTATCGCCACTAAGTAAGCCCTAATATGGGTTCTCACTAGTGTTCGGTCGGCTTCGGAGCGAGAGGATCTCCATCTACTCTCTAGGCGTCTCTTGTGGCGCTTCATCTCCCGAAGCTCCTCAGTAAACCAAGGAGCCTGGGTGGTTCGTTTGTCTCGAAGGTGGTGTGGGAGGAGTCACCTCTAGGTATTAGCACAGCCCACCTTCCCGGAGGCTGAGGGAAATCTTGAGGTCCCTCCCTCTGCTCCTCCTCTGACTCTCCAGATTAACCGATGATCCAGCCACGTCGTACCTGGAAGGAAGGGAACAGGGAAATCCCCCCCCCCAATTCCCTCCCTGTTCCCAGACTGACTGGCGTATCTGACTCAGGACACCCCAGCACTAGGCGCATTAACGGGCGTGAAGTGACTACTCCCACGCTACTTTCAAGACATGCAGTTCAGGTAAGACCAACTGACGGTCTCCGAAGTGGGGCGTGGGAGGAGTCACATCTGGGACATGCCAAAGTTGGTGTCCGTGGGAGGGTTCCTGGGGCCTGAGGCCTCCCTAGGTTCAAGAACTCTCTGAAGAACTCTCCTCCCAAACGATGCCTCTGCAGATGCGAAGGCATCCAACCGATAGTGTCTGATGAAGGAGGAGGGCGAGGCCCATGCCGCCACCCTGCAAATGTCCTCAATAGGGGCCTGGGTGGCCCAGGCCGCTGAGTTGGCTGCGCTCTTGATGGAGTGCACGGTGATGCCTTCTGGCACCGGGAGGCCTTGGAGATGGCCAGCCTAATCCACCTGCTAATGGTGGCTGGGAAGACCTTGGCTCCCCTAGTTGAAGGCTGGAAGAATACGAAGAGGGCTTCCGACCGTCTGGTGGCAGCGTGCGCTTGAGGTAGATGCGCAGTGTCCTCCACATCGAGCTGGTGCCAGGACCTCTCCCTGTCCCTGGAGGGAGAAGGACAAAAGTCTGGGAGAACGATCTCCTGGGCCCTATGAAAGGGAGAATTTACCTTGGGCAAAAAGGCTGGGTCGAGCCTAAGCACAACTCTATTGTTGTGGAAGGTGCAGAGGTCCGCCCTGCCTGACAGGGCGTTGATTTCTGACACTCTCCTGGTGGAGGTGATGGCTACGAGGAAAATGACCTTCAGGGTTAGGAACTGGAAGCTCACCTCCCTTAGAGGTTCGAACAGTGCTTCCATGAGGGCCTGGAGAACGGTGGGAAGGTCCCAGGTGGGGAACCAGTGGATGACCGGGGGCCGCAGGTTGGCGGCTCCTCTGAGGAACCTCCTGATGATGGGGTGCTGGTACAGTGGCTGCGCCCCCCCCCCAAGGACGGTGGCCAGAGCTTAAAGTTGCCTGCGGAGAGTGCTGGGGGCCAGGCCCTTCTCCAGTCCCTCTTGGAGGAAGTCTAGGACCTGAAGGACTGAGGCTGAAGGCGGGTCGAGGCAAGCGGTCTGACAACAGGACAAAAAGGAGGCCCAGGTCGCATCATAGATGCGGGTGGTGGAGCTCCTCCAGGAAGCCTCAATGGTCTTGATGACTCTGGAGGAGAACTGGGCCTCCCTCAGTTGTTCCCGCTCAAGTGCCAGGCGGTCAGTTGGAGCCAGTCTGGTTCTGGGTGCTGCAAGGTCCCCTGGAACAGGGTTACCTCCCCCTGGGGAAGTTTCCAGTGACGCTGAATTGACAGGTCCATTAGGTCCGCAAACCAGGGGCGTCGTGGCCCATAGGGGGCTACCAGGATTACCTCTGCCCTCTCTAGCACTATCTTCCTCAACGTCCTGGGAATGAGGGGAAGGGGAGGAAAGGCGTAGAGAAGCTCCGGAGGCCATCTACAGCGGAGAGAGTCGATGTCCATCGCTCCTTGCGTCAGGAACCAAGAGATGAATCTTGGAAGTTGGGCATTCCCTGGGGAGGCAAACAGGTCCACAGTCGGCTGGCCGAACCTCTGGCAGATCCGCTCGCACATGCTGGGGTGAAGTTGCCACTCTCCGTGGTCCACTGTCTCTCTGCTGAGCCAGTCCGCTTGGTGATTCTCCATCCCGGAGATGTGCTCTGCTCGGATCGATTGGAGGTGTTGTTCCATCCAGTTCCCCAGTCGTACTGCCTTGTCCCGGAGGGCTACCGAGTGGGTGCCCCCCTGCTTGTTTACGTGCATCGCTGGTTCTGTCCCTCTGATGTGGAAGGAGGAACCACTGAAGTGGTCTGGTGTGCAGGTGAGCGCAAGGAACTATCCCGATGCAGGAGATGAACTTGCCGAGAAGCCTGGAAAGAGAAGCTACGGAAACAGATCGATTCCTGCGAATCTCTCGAATCAATTTCACAATGCTGTCCCTACGTTCCTGTGAGAGGAAAACCTCTCCCTCCCAGGAATCAATGATGGTCCCCAGGTGTTGGAGTCTAGTGTTAGGTCTTAGGTGGCTCTTCTCAATGTTGTTCGAGAACCCCAGATCCTTTAGGAGATGGATTGTGAGCTCAAGGTCCCTTGTGGCTCGAGCTGCTGAGTTGACTAGCATGAGTCTAAATAACAGAACAAACGGACCTGGATCGTCCAGAGGTGAGCCGCTACCACCGCTAGGACCTTGGTGAAGGTCTTGGGGGCAGAGGGCAAGCCGAAGGGCAAGGCACTGTATTGGTAATGGGTTCCCCCGTATGAGAATCTAAGGAATTTACAGTGGTCGGGGGCAATTGGGATGTGAAGGTAAGCCTTGGTGAGGTCTATGGAGGCTAGATCCCTTCCAGGATGGACTTGAGGGAGGCCATCTTAAATTTACGGTAGACTAGCCTGGAGTTCAGGAGTTTAAGGTCCAAGATCGCTCTCCATCCGCCCGAGCTCTTGGGGACTACAAAGAGGTTGGAATAGAATCCTGAGCCCTTTTCCCCCTTCAGAATCAGCTCCACTGCTCTGATCTCCAGTAGAAGCTGGATGGCCGTGGGCATGAAGGTGCGCTTGGTTGGGTTCTTGGAGGAGGAAAAGGCCTGGAATCTATTCAGGGGGAGAGAACGAAACTCCAGTTGGAGTCCAGACCTGACTGTCTGGAGGACCCAAGCATCAGAGGTGATGGTGTCCCACCAGTCCGCAAACAAGGTAAGACGGCCGCCGATGAGGTGATCCGAGCCCGGATCACTTGTTTCTGCGGAAGGGACAGCTGCCTCCCCCTCGAAAGGAGTGTTTACCCAGCTGCTGGTCCCTGTCCCTGTCCCTGTGGAACTGTCTATCCCCCTGTCTGGGGAATCTGGGTGCCGAGTACGTTGACTGCTGAGCCTCCTGTTCGGGAGGTCTGTAAGACGGTCTCCTGGAGTAGGGTGCCAGGCGGTGGTCGGATCGCTTAGCCGTGGAGGGGAAGACCCTCCGCTTGTTCTTGTCCTCCACGAGGATGGGATCCAGGGCAGGACCGAATAACTTGTCTCCCGTGTACTCCTTGCCTGCCAGGTGCCACTTCGCCCGGAACTCTGCTTGCCACTTTCGCAGTAACAGCAGTCGGCTGGAGGTCACTGAGGATGACAAAGCTCTGGAGGAATACTTTACCGCGTCCAGGGTGGCGTCTACCGAAAATTGGGTGGCTGCCAGAAGTTTTGTGATGTCCTGCAGAAGTCTGACATCTGATGCTGGTGTTCTGCCCAGAAGCTGTTCCAGCCATAACAGGTTGGTCCTGAAAAAGGAGGCTGCAGTGGCAGCCCTGATTGCCCAGGATACCGCCTGGAATGTCCTGCGAATGACAAACTCCGCCTTCCTATCTTCTGCCTTGAGGCAATTGGAGATGTCTCCCGTTACGACCGCTGAGGGAGAGGCCAGGCCGGCCACTGGGGCATCCACTTCTGGGACTTGTAAAGCTTGTGCAAAGGTGGCATTAAGGTTGTAGAACCTGCGATCGTTGCTACGAGGAGTGGGAAAGGTGCCTGGGTTTGTCCATTGGGACTTAAGCACCTCTAAGAATAGGTCTGGAGTAGGAATCTCCTCCTTCCCCCCCCCCCCCCCCCCACTAAAGCTGGGTGCAGCTGTGGCCTGGGGTGGCTCTGGGATATCCAGGTGGCCTTTGCCTTACGTAGCAGTGAACTGAATAGGGATGGAGGGAAGAGGCCTCGGGCGGCTGGTGATCCTCATCATCTGAAAAACCAACGTCCTTCTGTCCCTCCCCCTCTGAGTCAGAGGCCTCACTTTGGATGGGGAATCCTCCCTGAAGTCCCTAGAGGTCGATGGCTGGGGTTGGTCTGGATGACCTCGAGGTGCTCTGTGGGAGGCTCTGCTCCTGGACCCCTGGAACTGGTGCTACATGCCTGAGGAGATGCCTAGAGCTATGGCCTTGGCCAGGACATCCTGGAGGCTTGCAGGAAGCTCTGGGACGGCCAGGGAGAGGCTGGGGGGGTCCAGGGACAAGGCCTGCCCCACAGATTGGGGCGCCAAATGTTGCCTGGGTAGGTTGGCTGCCCTGCGGCCGAATGGATCCCCTTGGTGGTCACTGAATTGGCTGGGGAAAGGGGAGGAGATAAGGGAACTTTCCCCCTGGGCCTGCCACGAGGTGAGGCCGATGAGGCCTGATCCCCCCCCGCCGCCGCCGCCAGGGAGGACCTGCGTGGGGATCGGGACCTGGCTGGGGAGGGACTGATCATCTCCCTGTTCGTTCTGGTGGCCCTGGTCTCCCTCTGGCCATCCTCATCTGCCCTGGAGGACTTGGAGGTGCACTTCCTCCCCGCTGTTCTGCCTCTCTCCGGTGGGGCTGCTGCCTGGGTGGGTCCCTCGCCCGGGTCTGTGCCCCCTGGGGAACCAGATCTAACTGGGCCTCCACTCCTAAGGTTGTCAGCCATCGCGTTCTACTCACGGTTAGCCGCTTTCCCTCCTCAATTGCTGCAACCGGCCTGTAGGCTTCTGAGGGGATCCGGTGCTCCTTCGAATCCCTGCTTCCTTGCCTTGCCGCCAATCTGCAGCCCGAGTTATGGCCGGTTTGCTGCCAGATGATGGGCCCTCCCCGGAAAGCCGGCGGAGCGCAGGCCTGGATCCTCTCTTCCAGTCTCTGGCGGTGGTGCAGAACTGAGGCCTCTGCGACCAGAGGCCTTGTGAGCTCCATACATGCACTCTGCAATCCAAAATGGCGACCGCCGACCACGTGGTCTGATCACGTGGGCAACCCCGACTTATTTATTTATTTATTTATTTATTGAATTTATACCCCGCCCTTCTCCAAACGGACCCAGGGCGGCGCACAGGAACATTAAAAAACATACAAAACAGATAAAACTTTTTTTTTTAAACTTATTCAACTAAGGGCCTGTGCTAAAACCGAATTAAAATCCCCATTTTAAAACTATCTACGAGTCGGTATTGGAGGCTACGCAAGGCCGGCTAGTTGGAATAGGTGTATCTTCAGACACTTGCAGAAAAGGCGGAGGTCAGAAATGGTACGGAGTTCAGGGGGCAAGTCGTTCCAAAGGGCTGGTCCCGCCACAGAGAAGGCTCTCCCCCTGGGTGTCGCCAGTCGGCATTGTCCGGCCGACTGGGCCGCTCCTTCCTCCTGGGTCCGGCAGGCCTCCGATGCCTTGGAGGTTCCTGCTGCTCTGCCAGTGTGAGGCCCGCCCCCCCCTCTTGCCGTTGGGCTGCGGCTTGGGAGCCTCTCAGCAGTGATGAACGGCTGCTGTGCTTGGGCCGATGGCAGAACGCGCTAGAGGCGGTAAGGGCTAAGGCTTTAAAGGAAAAATCCAATCGTTGAAAAAAGAAAAAGAAAAAATGCTGAAAGAAAAAACGTTAGGCCTTGATCCAAGGAGAGCCAGTTATTTGGGCCGAAGACTGAGGTGAATCTGGAGAGTCAGAGGAGGAGCAGAGGGCGTGAACTCAGCCTCCGGGCAGATGGGCTGTGCTAATACCCAGATGTGACTCCTCCCACGCCCCACTTCGGAGACCATACATATTTACATAAAGAATTAACTCACTCTCCAACCAGATAGCTTAGAAATATACCAGCAACCCCGTTGCTCTTATTAGATAACAGGATCATTAATTGAGTAAATACAACAATTTACTGAAGCAATTTCTACATAAACACACAGCCATTTTCCTCCCTCAAGAGCCCCCAAATAGGGCTCCTGTCTCCCACCCAAATGGCAGTTCTCCTCACCCTTAGAATCCCACTTTCCTAGAAACAGTGCTTGGACGAGGGACCAGTGTCCTGCATCCGGATGGTCACCACCCTGGTGTCAACTTCCATGTTGGCATTCCACGCATACCGTCAGCGTTTGAGATGGGTGGATTTATTGGGTAACGTGATTTATGACACAGAGTGAGGGGAGGAAAGGAACATGGGCAAAGTTCAGAAGCAGATAGACAAAGTGAAAGAAATGTCTGCAAATAAATCTTGCCTAATGAAGCTGTTAATAAATCATTAGTTTAATAAATCACTGTGTAAGAAACATCGCCTCTTATTATTTGTTCGTTACCGCAACTTTGGGAAACTTTTCAGCTGTCTGTAAAGTTTCCCAACGATGCCGTAACGAACACATAATAATGTTGTGGCTCCTCTGGAGAATTAGGGTGCATAGGGATTCCGGGACATAGAATTTCATCCCCTTCCATGCAAGGTCATCTCTTTTTGTCAAGATGTGTTGGTTGTTCAAAACCAGGGGTCTGCTAGCAGTTCCGTTTTGAGTCTCATGGTTAGGTCGCGTGCTGGTTGGTCGTGCCTGTCACAGCATTGTCGTCTGGTGGTCACTTGGGCAGCTAGAAGGAATGATGAGAATGATGGCATCCACCACCTGCTCCCGTTCGCATTTGTACTGGAGCATGCAGGAGAGGGCGTCAGCTAGAAAGATCCTCTGCCCTGGAATGTGCTTTAGTACGAAGTCGAAGAGGTTGAAATATTGAGCCCATCAGACCTGTTTGGATGATAGTTTTCGCGGGGTCCTGACAGCCTCCAAATTTTTATGGTCAATCCAGACTTTGAACGGTTTCAGGCCCCCTTCCAACAGGTATCTCCAGGTTAGCAGTGCCTTTCTCACTGCGAAAGCCTCCTTTTCCCATCTCTGTGAGACATCGTCTCTCTGTGTCTCTGAGCTTACGGGAGGTGTAGGCGCAGGGTTGTAAGTTTCCTGGGTTGTTTCTTTGGAGTAGCCCTGCTCCCACTACCATGTCACTGGCAGCATCTGCTTGGATCACAAAGGGTTGCTCAGGGTCAGGATGTTTCAGCATCAGTTCCTTTGCAAATATTTTTTTAGCGTCTCAAATGCCTCTTGGCAGATTAGGTCCCACTGTAGAGGTTGCCCGGGGTGAGGTTTTGTCGTGGGTTTGGCAATCTTCACAAAGGAGGGGATGAATTGCCTATAGAAGTTCGTGAACCCTAGGAAGCTTTGTAGCTGTCTGCAGGTGCGAGGGGGTTGCCAGCCTAGGACGGCTTTTACTTTAGCAGGATCCATTTCTATTTCCTCACTTGACACTCAGTAGCCCAGGTACTCTAGTCATGCGTGGTGAAATTCACATTTTGATAGCTTGACGTACAGATTGGCTGCCAGACGTTTTTCCAGTACCTGTCGGACCAGGGGCATGTAGTCATTCATAGTCTCTGTGTAGATGAGGACGTCATCCACGTAGACGAGGACTTCCTTGTGGAGGTGCTCATGCAGCACCTCGATTATTGACTGCATGAACACTGTTGGGGCTCCCTGCGGTCCAAAAGGCATCACTTTGGAATTGGAAGCTCCCTAGGGGGCAATTGAATGCTGTTTTCCACTCATCTCCTTCCCTGATCCGTATTCGGTAGTATGCCTCTCTGAGGTCTAGTTTGGTGAAGACTTTTCCCTTGGCCAAGTGAGATAGCATGTCCTTCATGAAGGGGAGGGGGTATAGGTTGTGTACACACACTGCATTGATTCCTCTAAAGTCCACACACAGCCTCATAGTTCCATCTTTTTTCTCTTTAAAGAGGACTCGCTCTGCAATCCGTGGCTTGGCTGGCTCGATGAACTCCCATGCTAGGTTTTTGGCTATGTATTTGCGCATTTCTTGCATTTCCCGGGGCATCATGGCGTACAGTTTGGGTTTGGGTAGTTTTGCCCTGGGGATGATTTTGATGGCACAATCTACCTCATGGTGGGAGGGGGGGCAGAATGTTGCACTCGGTCTCGCTGAATACTTCTGTGAGGTTCCAATATTCCCCTGGGATCTGTTCGTTCTCTGGGGTGTCGTCGGATGTGGCTCCAAGATGTTCTGGTGTGCTCTTTTGGGGGGTTCCCTGCTTGGGTGGTGTTTCTGCTTGCTGGCGGAAAAGGGGTTGGGGCTCCTTTTCTAAGTCTGCAGGTATCCCCTTGGATCACCAGATGGTCGGTCCCCACTTGTCTAGCCAGGAGAGTCCCAGTATGAATGCATCTGTCATTTTGGGGGCTATTATGAATCGAATTACTTCCACTAGCTCTAGTCTCACTGGTTCTGTCAGGTGGGTGGCATAGACTCCCCCCATTAGGGACCTGCTGACCTGTTTGAACCGGATTGGGTGGGCTAGTCTCTTTACTCTGATCCCTAGTTTCAGGATTGTGGTCAGTTTGATCAAGCACCTAGTGCAGCCTGAGTCTATTAGGGTTTGAAAATCCCCCTGGCTTCCTGTCTTTGGGGCTGTGAGGCGCATTGGAAAAAGGAAAGGGCGAATTGGTCCTCTCATCATTGGGTCGTTTTGATGACTGGTCAGTGTTGCTTGGAGTCCTCCCTTCATCTGGGTGGGGAGGGACCTCTGCAGCCTAGAGGGCCCCATTCCAGTCGTGCCCTGGCTAGTGGCTCTGGCCTCGGGGTTGGGGTTGTGCACGTGGATGCCATATGGCCCACCCCCCTGCATCTGTAGCATTTCAGCGGACTTTGAGCCAGGGCTGGTTTCAGGGCCCGCTGTGTTGCTGTGGTTCCTCATTGGCTGGGCATTTTCAGGTCGAGTTGATCTCTCTCTTTCATGTCCGGTGGCTTTCTCATATCCTTAGCGCGCAATCTGCTTTCGACCTTTATTGCTACTTGGAACCACTCAGAGAGTTAGTTTGAGATGTTGCGGTAGACAGTTACTTGAACAATCTGCTGGTCCAGACTTGTCCTGAAAAAAGACACTAACAGATACTCTGGTAAAGGGGGTAGCCTTCCAATGACTCTCCTAAATTTGTGGATGTACTCTTTGATGGGGCAGCCCCTCTGCTTTAGGTCGCTGAGCTCATCTTCCGCATACGGGTCCTCGTCCACCTTCTCAAATCTGGCCTCTAGCAGTCATAGGAAGTCATCTACGCCTTGCAGTTGGGGAGCTCTCCTCTTGTGGAGGGCTGCTAGCCATTCCCTTGCTTCTCCCTCTAGTCCCTCTGCGATAGCATTTACTATGGCTCTGGGGGATGAGTAGAGGTGGTCCATAGCATTCCAAGTGGATCTCAGCTGAGTCAAGGAATAGGGCTAACTGGTCTGAGTTCCCATCAAACTTTCCTCTGAAATGGGGCGGTTCAATCAGCCGTGTCCTTCCCTCCTCCTAACGGCCTCTGTATTCTTACATTTGATATGTCTGAAGATACTCCTTAGTTCTAGTTCGGAGGGAGGGGAGAGGTTGTCTGCCCTGGGCAGCCTGCTTGCTGCATAGAAGAGGCACTGGCTTCATCTTCCTTCTAATGGGTGGAAAAGGGAGGCTGCATCCCCATGTGCTTCTTGTCACCTCAGGAGGATCCACTGCTCCTCCCCTCTCTTTTGGCCTGCAGAATGGCCTTTCTTCACGGAGGGTGACCCAGTCAAAGTCCTCCCTCTGTTGCTCTATGGAACTTCCCAGGGACTCCATTTGGGGCTTTGGGGGCCTGGTTTGATTCCAGTCCAGCATCCCCTCCACTCTTCCCAGCTCGCTTAGGGCCTTTCCCTTTTTCTTGGCTTAGGGGTGGGGGCTCAGCTTTAGCTGTTTTAGGGGTTGCATATTCATCTTTTGCTTTGTCCATCTCGGCTTTCATTTCTGAGATCAGGCTGCACGCCGGCGGCAATCAGGCTCCATTCAGACAGCTGGCCTTTTGCCATGGTCTTCCGAGTTCCTTCTCAGCACCCCCAATATTTAGAAGGAAAGAAATGTCTGTCTGTAAAGTTTCCCAACGATGCCGTAATGAACACATAATAAGAGCCAATGTTTCTCATACAGAAACTAGTGATTTATTAACAGCTTCATTAGGCAAGATTTATTCACAGACATTTCTTTCGCTTTGTCTGCTTCTGAACTTTGCCCCTCTTCCTTTCCTTCCCTCACTCAGTGTCATAAATCACATTACCCAATAAATCCACCCATCTCAAACCAGCTACTGTAAACTGAGATCCACCTCCCCCGATGGTATGCGTGGAATGTCAACATGGAAGTTGGCATCTGGGATTTCCCATGGCTTCCCCATTGGCTTCGCTTGCCAGAAACCCACCACAGTGGAGGTTGCAGAGGGCAACCCCCATGGCCCCTCCTCGGGGTTGGGGCTCTCACAGTATCCCCAGGGCCACAAGCGTCACCCTCTGCGAACTCCATCTGGGAGACCCATCCGGATGCCGGACAGAGTGGTTCGTCTCATGGCAGCAAATAGAACTACCACAAACGCCAGGTGTGAGCCAGCATGGCCATGCGACATCAGCTTCCCGACGACCGGCTCGCTCAGGGACAGAGTTCCCAGGACCTTTTGTCCCTGGGAAGTGTGATGGAAAGTGCAGCTGTAGGAGGAGTGGGGAGGAAGACCCTCGGCTTCCCAGAGAGGGGCTCAAGCCGAGAGGCTGCACACAGCTGCATCCTGAACGGGGGAAGGAGGAAGAGGTTCAGGGTAACCGCAGCCTAGAATCTCCCAGGGTAGATCTGTGAGATCAGAAGGTTATAGCCAGACTCCATCCAAAAAGTGTAAGCAAAAAGAGATCTGAACTCGAGTGGCTCTCACTGCGCCCTCTCTGAGGCTTGACAGTAAGCGAGGACCACCTGTATTTCACTTTGATGTCAAGGCAGTCCAGCCCACTCACCTCCCTTATGTGAATATTCTAGAAGAGACCCAAGAAGAAGAGCTTCCACTAAGAGAAGTCACCCACAATTTGGTACTTCTGAGAAGCATGCTCCTTAATACTGCCCTGGCTCATCCGGGCCATCGACTGATCGCGGCTTCCCCTCCCCACTTCCGAAAGCAGCCAGGCCCTCGCCAGTCAGTGCCCCACCCCCGTCAGAGCTGCCGGGGCTGCAGGGCAAAGGGGGGGGGCTTCCTGCACCCAACCTTCCTTGGAAGACGCTGCCAGGACGTGCAGCACAAATGCCCCTGCTGTGCAGCGCTCGACGGATCACTGCGCACCCCCGGGCATGAGCCTTTCCTCAAGGAATGGGGCCTCACGGTCAGCCAGCCAAGAGGGAGAAGGAAGAACCGCCAGGGCCCCGAGAAGAGCAGAAACTCCGTTATGGGTAGTCCTCAACCTATGGCCACCTGTTTCAGTTGTTACAGTCGTAACTTAAAGCCCCCACTTAGCTAGATGTGATTTACGGCAGTCATTAAATGAATCACATAGTTTGAAGTTCCGATCATGCAACCCTTAAGCAAATCACATAGCCATAAAATTGAATCCATTCTATGGAAACTGGCAAAAACCATCAGAAACTTGGGTGGGGGGGGAATGTTGCGAATCATGTGGGGCCACACCACAACGTGAGCCCTGGCGCCAAGCGTGGGAAGCACAGCCCTGTGGCTGGGGGTGGGGTGGCAGTCTGTGACACGGCTGAAAGCGCTGGAAGCAACCCTTCCAGAAACATCAAGGACCACCTGCAATCCACCAAAATATTCCTTCTTGGAGGTCTGAGCTGCCCTGCCTAACGGGAGCCTTCCTTCTAGGCAGTGAACGGCCCCACAGGCACCCGCTCTCAACCAGGCACCTCCTTCCCTTCAGGGTGCCCTGCTCTGCCGGCTATTCTCTTCCACTCCCTCCCCCCCCCCCAAGCGCTCAGCCACATCCGGCGACATATTGCAGAAGTGGCTGCCAAGGCAGAGAGGCTTCCTACCTGGTGATCTTGTCTTCTCCCAGCGTTGCCTTAGGAACAGGTGAGTATCTCCCTGGGGAGGCCGGTGGCAAAGGCTGGCCCAGGTAACTTGACGGGCTGACGTGATTCTCCGCAGGCTGAGAGTAAGCTGGGGAGGGGGAGGGGGAAGGTCAGTCAGAAGAAGGTGCCGTCTGCTGCCTGGGGCCAATTGGCAGAAGCTGCCCCTTCACCTGCCCAGCACCTCTTAAGCTTCTGATGCCGAACGAAAAGAGTGGCCTTCTCACTGCGCTTTGACCTCCAGGCCAGATGACTCTGAGGCGCCCAAGAACGACCCAACCCAATGAGGAGCCACCGCCAAGCGCCTGGATAGGTAGGTTCTGGCCTGCCGCGTCCCCCTTAATGTCAGGGCATGTCACCTAGGCCTGCCTGCTCCCACCTGACTTGGGAGGAATGAAAGAGGAGAGCGTCCTTTCCCAGCCGCCACTCGGCTGCCCTTCCTTCATCCGCATTTAGGCAGCTACGAAGGCAGCCCAGCATTGGCCGCCCGATCCCATACAGGGAGCTGGGTTGCCTAACCTCAGAGTGCCAAGCACAGACTCTGCCGAGTCGCTCCATCCACACACAGCCTATTTGCCAACTCAACGCCCCTAATCCTCACCCCCACCTCCCCGGGACAGTGGTATCTTCATCTGCTGGGCAGTGGGAAACTTTGGAAGAGAAGCTGAACCTGCAGAGGTGAAGAATCTCAAAATGGGGGCAGAGCACTTTTTAAAGAGGCCCACGGGAGAAAGCTGACAAGGGCTGGACAGCATGAAGAGGAGGAAACCGTTTCAGAAAATGCTCTGAGGACCAGGCCACGGGTTCAAGGAGTCCGTGGATGGAAGGGGAGAAAAAATAAAACACCACAGGGAAGTAATTGGTTTGTCAGATGACCAAGGAATGAAACTCTGGCCAAGTGAGGATATGGAGACCGCAGGTGAAGGGAAGCCAGGCCCGGCACTCGGATGGCTATGGGTTCAGAGAAGCCTCGGGAGACATCGGAAGCTGCTCTGCCAGGTGTTGCCTGGTAGGTCAACCCCCGATGCCCTGGCAATGTTAAGTCACGTTTCGACCGCCACTCGGTAAGTGCTATGAGCCTTAAGGGGAGCTGCCTTTGGGAATGAGCCCAGAATTACAGCTGGCGCAATCAGTTGAAAACACCACCAATTTTAAAGTTCCGGGTAGTCCTCACTTTCCAACTGTGAATGGAACTGGCACTCAACTTACGACGGCAGTTACAGCTGCAGTCCTTAAATGAACTACTCATGGTCACTAAGCACAATGTCACGTGACTGCCACTTGCCAACTTCGGGCCAGGCTCTTCATTGACTTTGCTTGTCGGAAGGGGGCTTGAAGGCCACAAAGGGCAATCACGGGGGGGGGGGGGGTGTCAGGATCGTGACTATGGTGAAGGTGCACACTGGTTGCCAAGTGCCCCAATTTCTATGATGTCACTGCAGGGAGGCTGCAACACCACAACTTCAAGGGCTGGCCATCAATCTGTTTAACACTGTTGTCACTGAAGGAGCAGTCAGTAAGCGACGATTGCCCATGCTGTAGTGGTTACCAATAGGAATCCAGGCGCAATTCCTACCCCTAAGATCTGATTGTGACCTCAAAGACCTCACGCAGCACAGACACACAGTGGGGCCGTCCCGCCAGAAGTGTGTGTGTGTGTGGGGGGGGGGGTCCTGTTCATGTGAGGGCCCTCTAGGAGTCCCCTTTGTGCACCCCCCTCACTGGCCCTGATCCTAGACGCCTTCTTCCGTCGTATGTTAAAAGCACATTTCTTTCATCTAGCCGGCCTGACATAGACTAAGGGTATAATTTTAAATTTTGATATTTAATGGTTTTAATTTTTGTATTATCTAAATTTTAGCACAGATCTAATAATTTAATTGCTTTTTTATATTTTGTATGTGTTGTGGGTTTTTATCTTTCTGTGCACCGCCCTGAGTCCCCCCAGGGAAAATAGGGCGGTATATAAATTGAATAAAATAAATAAATAAATAAGTCAAAGCTCTTATTTCCATGCATTTGCCCTAAGCTGAACGTGGCCTCTGCACTGATTTTTGTTATGTAATTTTTATTCTCTACTGTTGATCACCCAGAGCCCTTAGGAATGGGGAAGGTTTTGAATTATGTTAAACAAACAAATTATCTAAACTCAGAAAATTTCTCGGTTAAAAGTCATAATTATGCCATCTTGAGAGTCAAGGACATCTCCCACTCTTCGTAGAGGTGCACTTCCTTCCAGCCAAGCTTCCCTTCCAGCACCTGCAGATTTTCCCAGAGGTTTGCAAAAGTGGCCAGAATCATTCTCCATCTGTTTGCCATCCTTTGGCTCAGAAACCCACGCAAAGATCTTTTCCCTCGTTTCTCTCCAATTACTGTATCTGAGCAACATTATGTATGGTTTTGCTAGCTAGACACTGGGGCAACAGAAATAAAAATGCTATTTATTCTTACATGAAAATTATTGGCACACAGTGGCTACTTTATATTATTACGGAAAAGTAAAAAGTTGAGGAATTCGAGGTTAATGCTTTATTCTACTGCAACAGATGGAGTCAGAAGTCCCGTCCCCCCACTGTGTCCTCCTATTTCCTCTTGTATTTTATTCTTCAATCTAATAAAATGTTCAAAACAGAAAATTGTTGGCACACGTAACAAAATGTCAACAAAGGACAAGGAGAGAAAAGATGCTTTTAGTTAATTCTTTTCTAATAAAAAACAGCCACCCCAAATTGAAACTCACAGCCGGTGATCTCAGGAGGGCCATAAGCGTCATTGATGAACATGCTGCTGGGCTTTGCCAGTTTCAGATAGACAAAGTCAGAGGTGTTCTTCAGAGCAGCGACGGCTTCTTCGTGGGTCACTTCTTCTAAGCAAACGTGGTTCACCTGGAAGAGGGAGAAGGCGAAAGGAGCTCAGACCTTCCCTGAGAATCACCAGGGCAAGGAGCCACGCTGAAAGGGGCAGAAGTCTCCAGACTGCTGCTATGGCTGACGCAAAGCACGATGACAACTAAAATACAGAAGGCGTCTTTTGAAGACTGGAATCAGAAACAGCCACAATATCAACCATGTCAGCAATAGCAATAGCACTTGAGACTTACAGGTCGCTTCATAGGGCTTCACAGCCCTCTCTGAGTAACAGTGTCTGTTTCTATGAACTGACTGTGCCCAAAAGCCGTTATTGATGCAATGTCCACAAAAGAATAAGTTTATCTGATGAGATAGAAATGGTATCAAAAGTGGATTTATAATTGAGACCAAGAGAATGGTTTAGAAAAGGATATTTCACTGGGTCCACAAAAGAAACTGGCTGATGCTTTAAAATTTAAAAGAAAAACGAACAATAAAACAAAAAAAGAGTTTTTTTCTTCTAACGACCCTGTAATCCCTTGCATCGGGGTGGAGTTGCGGCAACTGAATGGAGCTGAGAGTTTACTGGCAGGATGCCCTTCCTGACACCTACACAGAGTTCATAGCAGATATTTTCTTTTTGCGCGCAGAGAGAGAAATATCTGCCACTACCTAGGATCAAACTCACAGCCGCACAGACAAAACAGGAGAGTGACCTAGATAATTTTTTCCTATTGGATTTACAAGAGAGGCTTATTAAAGTCTTGAAAAGGTATGTAATGAGACCACGAACTGAAGTGAAATCAAATCCTGCAACAATATTTGAAGGAAAGCAATAAAATTAATATAAAATTGGTTTATTTGATCAAAGTTAAAACAACATATATTATCTCTTGCTACCTTTATAGACTTTCTGTTGACACCAAGACTGGAAAAAATGTTTCACGGATTTGCTTATAGATAAGAAATGGGATGAAGAAATAAATATTTGTAAATTTATAGGACAAGAAAAGTTACTGAATGTATTTATACTTCTCGCAATGATGTCAAGTTCTTTAGGTATTTTTTTATTATATTCTTTTCTTTTTTTTCTTTGCACGTTTTACTCCTTGTCTCTATTCCCTTTTAAATTTAGATTGTATTAAATTTTACTATTACAATCAAAATTCCTTACAAATAATTTACACACACAGCCACATTTGGAGAGACAAGACACTTCAGTTTCACACATTCATTCAGCTTCTGTCTGCTTCCCAAAGACTCCTCCGCCCTTTGGAATGGGGGTCTTGCTGTCTTGTACACTTCAAACTCTGCACAATTGCACCAATTGTAGCGGGGGGTGGGGGGGCACGCTGCACAAACACCTTACTCCCTTGCAATTCCTTCCCTCTCTCTACTCTGCGGGTGGGGAGGCTGTGAAGCAAGCAATCCCGGTAGGCCATTTCACTTCTCCCACTGGAGGGGGACCACTCCCCGCAGCCATCTTGCCATGGTCAATTTGCCGCGGGCAACTCGCTACAGCCAACTTTCTGCGGCATAACTCGCCATGGGACAATTCAACAATTCAGTTTAATTATTTAAAATAAATTTTAAAATATTAACATTTTTGATATTCACATTTCATGTTGCCCCTCTTTTGGCATCCTTTCTTTAAAGATTCTATTCCACCATTTCTTCAGTATTAGTGTAACTCTTGTTGGCCATGGCAAGTTGTCCTAGACCCTTCTCCCCCCCCCATCCCACCCCCCACCCCCCCAGCAGAGCAAGATTAGAGAGAGGAAGGGATTTCAAGAGTCTGCACATCAAAAGCAACGGATCAGGCAAAGGAGAAACTGCCTACAGAAATTGCTTGCTTTTTTCCTTTTTCTCCCCCTCACAGAGCAAAGATTGGACAGGAAGAGATTTCAAGATGGCAATGTAAACTGTGTGTATCATGTGCCCATAATATCTAGCCCCAGGCTGCCGGTGTAATTCTATGGCTCTTAACATGTAGAAGATACAGAAGTTACTCTCTTGCAACCCCTTCCTCTCTGATCTCTCTGGTTTGCAATGGGGAGAGAATAAAACCAACACAGGTCAGGCACAAGACAAGGCATACTGACTGTAACAGCGACCATACGGTGGGGAGAGGGTTCGTCTCCGGCTTTTGCCTGAGCAACCAACGTCATCTGGAATAGGATGGGCCCCGACCCGGCCCAGCAATATTGTGCAGAGAAGTGGGTGTAAGAGACCAACGCAAAGTTTCCCAGCAAACAAAATCAAATCCATAAATATAGGATGCAGCCTTGGCAACCATATTTGTGGAAAAAATTGTTGGTACACAGTCATTGCCTGAGAATTGAGCGTGAGTCAGCTGTGTGATGAAACCACCCGCGGCCGCACGGGTGGTTATGGGTGCCTCAAGGCAAGCCCACGTAACACCTCTCCTGCGCGAGCTGCACTGGCTGCCTGTGGCCTTTCGAGTGTGCTTCAAGGTGTTGACCACCATCTTTAAATCGCTCCATGGCTCGGGGCCTAGCTATATACGAGACCGCCTCCTGCCCCATACATCCCTTCGTCCGGTCCGCTCCCACAGAGCGGGCCTACTCCGGGTGCCGTCGGCCGGGCAATGCCGGCTGGCGACACCCAGGGGAAGAGCCTTCTCTGTGGCGGGCCCGGCCCTCTGGAATGACCTACCCCCCGGCCTTCGCACTACCTCGGACCTCCGCCTCTTCCGCCAACGTCTTAAGACGTACTTATTCCAACAAGCCGGCCTAGGATAGCCCCCCCCGTCTGACTTTTAAATATAAATTATAATTTGGTTTGGTCTTAATAACGGGTTTTAGCACGGGTGAATTAATTTAATATATTTTTAATTGATGTATATTGTATTTATGGTTTTATATAATGCCTGTGCGCCGCCCTGGGTCCTAACAAGGAGAAGGGCGGGGTATAAATTTAATTAAAAAAAATAATAAATAAATAAATAAATAATAAACTACTAAAAAGGCAAATGCAGGTTTAGAATGCAAAAACAGCCATGATTTCCAAAAGTAATTATTCCACTTCATTTTGCCTTGATCACATTCATCTCAAGCACAAGGGCTTAGACTCAACGGCCTAAATAATCCCATTTTAATCCTATGAAACCATTGGAGAAAACTATATAGACAAAGGAGCTGAAAAAGCATCAATGGGCTGAGGGCTCTCAGCTCTGTCCCACATCTAGAATGGCTTGTGCCAGGGGCGGAGGGGGGGGGGGCGCTTCCAAGTCCTTAAATGCAGGTGTGGGGAGGAGGATTCAGGGACAGAGGATGGTACAGGAGAGGAGGAAAACAATATCTCGGGGGAGGGAGTGCCCTCTTGGAAGGGTGAAACATGGAATTTGGGGGTTCTGGATTTGGCATCAACTTGGGAGGCCTTGGTTATGGCTGAGGGTGCTTTTGAGCCGCTCCACTTGGCATTCCAACTGGCCTTGCCATAAAAGGACATGGGCACCCACTTTAAATCAGCCAGGCAAACAACACAGCCGCTTACGACAGCCTGTAAGGGTTAACAGGAATACCTGCTCTCTCCAAGGAGCAAGGAGGGAGGGGGGGTGTCAAATGGCAAGGCCCCTCCAGGATGCCAGATGGTTTCTCAGCCTGTGGAAATGTTTTGGGATTTGGCAGATTCTGGATCTGCGGTTTGCACTTCGCTTTTCACTTTATGAAAAGCCTTCCCTGGACGCAGCGTTGTTAACTAATTATCGTCCGATCTCCAACCTTCACTTTCTTGCGAAGGTTGTTGAGTGTGGTGGCACGCCAGTCCGGCTTCCGCCCCCGGCACAGCACTGAGACGGCATTGGTTGCGTTTGTGGATGATCTCTGGAGGGCCAGAGATAGGGGACATTCCTCTATCTTGGTCCTGTTAGACTCTCCGCGGCTTTTGATAACATCGACCATCTTATCCTATTGCATCAACTGGGGAGGTTGGGATTGGGGGGCACTGTAGTACAGTGGTTCTCCTCCTACCTCTCCGGTCGGTCGCAATTTGTGTTGACAGGAGGGCAGAGGTCGACGTCGAGGCCCCTAACATGTGGGGTGCCTCAGGGGTCGGTCCTCTCGCCCCTCCTGTTCAACACCTATATGAAGCCGCTGGGTGAGATCATCCGCGGTTGTGGGGTAGAGTACCATCAGTACGCTGATAATAATAATAATAATAATAATAATAATAATAATAATAATAATAATAATAATAATAATAATAATAATAATAATAATAATTTTAATACTTATAAACCGCTCCCTCTCCCCACGGGGACTCAGCTGTACATATCTACCCCCAACCACCCCAATGATGCCGTCGAAGTGATGTCCTGGTGTTTGGAAGCCGTGCAGCTCTGGATGGGAAGTAACAAACTGGCTCAACTCGTCCAAGACCGAGTGGCTGTGGTTTCCGGCGTCCCGGCATAGCCAGCTAACTCTAATGCTGGTGATCGGGGGCGAGTCACTGGCCCCCGTGGAAAGGGCTCGCAACTTGGGAGTCCTCCTGGATTCGCGGCTATCCTTGGACAACCATGTGACGGCCGTGACCAGGGGGGCTTTTTACCAGGTACGCCTGATACGCCCTTTCTTGACCGGGTCACTCAAGCACTCATGACGTCCCGCCTAGACTATTGTAACTCTCTCTACATGGGGCTCCCCTTGAAGTGCATCCGGAGGCTCCAGTTAGTGCAGAATGCGGCCACGCGGGGGATTCTGGGAGCTTCTCGATGCTCCCACGTAACACCTCTCCTGCGCGAGCTGCACTGGCTACCGGTCGCCTTCCGGGTGCGCTTCAAGGTGCTTGTCACCATCTTTAAATCTTTCCATGGCTCGGGGCCTAGTTACTTGCGGGACCGTCTCCTGCCACATACCTCCCATCCACCGATTCGCTCCCATAGGGTGCCAACCGCCAGTCAATGCCGGCTAGCGGTACCCAGGGGTAGGAACTTCTCTGTGGCAGGGCCGGCCCTCTGGAACAACCTACCCCCGAACTTCGTACTATCACGGACCTTCCCCTCTTTCGCTGCTCACTCAAGACATACTTTTTCCAGCAAACTGGTCTAGCTTAGAGTTTAGACCTCAGGTGCGATACAGATCTAGCCAATGGGTAAATGGATGTTGGGTTTTTATCAATTGGAATTTTTAGCACAGGTTTCTCAATTTAATTCTTTTTAATTATTGTTATTGTATTTGCTGTTATTTATTGTGATTTTTAATTCCCCTGTGCAGCGCCCTGAGTCCATCTCGATGGAGATAGGCGCGGTATACAAATTGAAATAAATTGAAATTGAATTATGCTAATGGTGCTTTTAGTCTTTCTGAAGCTGCCTTGATAGGGTTGGGAGCTCCTTTATAGAACTTTCCTTTCTTAAAGAATTTTTATTTATTTATTTTCCATTTAAAAAAATATAAGCATTTCATCTCCCCTTAAGCCAGCGGTTCTCAACCCATGGGTCGTGAACCCTTTGGGGGCCGAATGACCCTTTCCCAGGAGTTGCCTAAGACCACAGGAAACCACGTATTTTCGATGGTCTTAGGAACCGAGACACCAATTTTATGGTGGAACACGAGGAACTGTATTAAAGGGTCGGGGCATTGGGAAGGTTGAGAACCACTGCCTTAAGCAGTGTCTCGTCTGGGTACAAATATTTCTGTGCAGCATCTTTCATAGAACTTTCCCGAGAGAAGGCAAATAAGCCAATGCAATGACAACTCAGTTTTTTATTCCATTTATCTGCTCCCGTTTCATCATAGTGACTCTGGGCTAACAACAACAAAAACAAGATAAAATAAATGCATATCCAGCAGCTGAGATAAACACACTGACGCTCCCGACGCCCCTGCCCAGGGCTGGCAAAGGCAGGGGGTGGTTGGGGGCCCTTCTGGCCTTCCCTAAAGGGCGAGGGCCACGGCGGGAGGCCTGTTCCGAGGGTAGCGGCAAGGGCCAAAGCCCAGCGGTGGGTTTCATCCGGCTGCATATATTTAAGGAGTTCAGAGCTCAAAGCTTCAAGAGTTCCAAATACCTGTGGCGGATCTCATAAATTCCAGACTTATATAATTGGTATGGCCCAGTTTCAATCCTGGTTTTATTTATGGTTTTTATTTATTTATTACATTTTCATGCCACCCTCCACGCCTGCCAAGTGGCTCTGAGCGGCTTCCAATGAGATAGGCAAGATTTAAAGCCTCACCTCCAAACCTTCACCTCCGCCCGAGACTCCTCTGGTGTGGTCAGGCAGAGCGTCCGAGCAAAGCCGAGAGAGGACAGAGCTGCCCAAAGGAAGGGTGAAAAAGGCCAGAACAGACTTAAACTCACAGCCATCAACTTGTCTCCGATCTGGAGCCGTCCGTCCTTGTGCGCAGCTCCGCCTTCGATAATCTTGGTGACGTAGATGCTGTTGTCTCCAGGGATGTGCTGGTTGCCGACACCCCCAGCGATGCTGAACCCGAGACCTGCTTCAGGGGAGCGAAGGCCATCAGCATCCACCCACAGCCATGCGGCAGGGACCCAGGACCCCACCTGGGGCAGCAGGGAATCCGCCGAGGGGCTCTCCGAGGGCCACTCCAGAGCGGACCCCAAGAGCTCGAGCGGAAGCGCTGGCAAGGACTCCGCCTCCAGGAGAGGGCCTTTTCTGCAGGGCGGGGTAGGGGAGGGGGGGGGGGCATTACCCAGAACTGCTGACAAACCTTTGGGGCCTTTCACCAGCTTTATGTCCACCACCCTTTCCGTGGCTTGCCTCCTCCTCTTGACGGACAGACGGACCATGGAGCCCGCCTCCTTCAAGGCTTCCACAGCTTTGCCGTGGGTCACATCGCGGACGTCCACCTCGTTCACACGCAAAATGCAGTCATTCACCCTGCATGGGGAGAGGGCCTCACGCGTGTGAGGATCTGAATGCTCTGACTGACTGGAGGCCAATCGAACGTGGACCAAAGCGGCCCCTTTCCCTTCCCCCCCAGGGCTGCCCCCCATCTTTCCTCTTCCTGCTTCTCTTCTCCGTTGTCTTCCCTTTGGGGGCTCCCCCCCCCCCCATCAGTGGGGAAGAAGGAAGACAAGGAACAAACGACAGCCACCATGCTTGGCTGCAGCCAGCCAAGGAGGAAGCTGCTCAGGCAAGCGGGCTGCCACCGGAGCCCCGGAGGGGAAGCTCTAAAGCTGCTCCCAACGAACCTCAAGGAAGAACCTGAGGAGGGTCTGAAGTTGGAGCCCCTTTCTGAACCCCCAAAGGAGGTGACAGATGCTTAGGAAAATGAATGAACCAATCTGGAGGCCCGCCTAATGCCCATAGCAGGGCGCTTCCTTTGGCCATCGGCATACAGAACTCTTAAGATCCCTCATTTCACCGTGAGGCATTTCTTGAAATATCTGGCACCAATGAGAAGCGTAACTGGATGAAAAGATCAACACGGTGTTGAATTGGCCTGCGGTGAATTGGCCACAGCGAGTTGTTCTAGACCAGGGGTGTCAAACTCAACTTCATTGAGGACCGCATCAGGGTTGTGTTTGACTTTGGGGGGTCAGGTAGGAGTGGCCGGCTCAATGTCACTCATGTTGGGGGAGCCTGTGGAGAGCCGAGTGCTGTGCCAGCGAGAACGGGGTCCCAAGCTCTACTTTTGGCTGCCACAGCCTCCTGCAACCCTCTGCCAGCAAAAACAGAGCTCGGGAGGGCCACACGCTCTCCCCCCCCCCCCCGGAGCACTGTGGGTCGATCCTTTCGCTGTTTTCAGGCTGCCCCCCTCCCCCGGGCTAGACCTAAGCACCCTGAGGGGCGTATCCGCTCCCCGGGCCTTGAGTTTGACACCCGTGTTGTAGACATGAAGCTGTGCAAAGGTCCTGGCAGCCCCTCTGGCAGCCCCTCCGGCAGGAGCCTAGAAGCCCAAGTTCGCCTCTCACGAAACACTGCCGTCCTTCCATCCCACCTGCTTCCTTGTACTATTCCTCTAGATCGCAAAATGCGCCATGAACCTATTATCCTGCCCTGACAGGGCTGCCGGTGTGCTTGGCTGCTGGTGGGTCCCCCTGGGGCTAGAGACGGGAGCCGCCCAACCGCTCCTCCGTGACCTGCTGCGGAGGAAAGAGGGGCCGTGCAAAACGCTTCTTCCCCAGAACACCATCAAGCTACGCTCTCAGCCCCCACCCCCACCCCCCACCACAATCTCGCCAACCTCCTGCCCAAGCGGAAGCACCCCCACCCCCGGTGTTCACCCTAGGGCCAATTCAAGGCAGGTGTTCAACTGGGCAGGGGCTGCATTGGTAGGAGAACCGCATCCAGACTCAGGGGGCGCCTGGGAAAGCTGGCCTTGGTGCTGGGAAAGGCAGGCTCAGAGGAGAGAGGCCGGGAGGCTCCCCAGACTCCCGAGGCAGAACAACGGAAGCCACAGGGGAGATGAGCTCGTCACCAAGGAGGCCGGGGGGGGGGGGGGTTGACAGCAGCCCTGTGTGAAAGGAGGGTGGAAAGCAGCAGGTCAAGGACCAATGGACTTAATTTCTCGAAAGGGTCTCAAGCAGCTTAGAACTGGCAGTCACAGCCGTGAAGCCGTGGGACCGTCTGGCTGGAAGAACGGCCGAAGGCTTCCAAAACCAAACTAGACGCCCTCCCCTCCTCCCCCTTGAGTTGGTCCAGCAGATTCTCATGTCTCCGGTCCCACTGATGACCCTCCTTCTATGCCATCTATGTGAACGCAGCAGAAAAACAGGGGTTCATTCACTGAGCAGGTGAAATGCACTGTATGGCAATCCAGAGGCCACTGAGGTAGGCAGAGCCACCCCCACCCGCAGCTGCCCCTCGCAGGTTCTGCACGCCTGAGAGCAATGGCCTGGGGGAAGGGGGGGGGGGGAAGACCTACCGCAGCCTCCCGTCTTGGGCAGCCGCCCCTCCTGGGATGATCTTCGTAATGAACACACCGGAGTCCTCCTCCACGTGAGGGTTGTCCGTGCCTCCTGCGATGCTGAAGCCCAGCCCAGAATTGCCCTGAAAAAACAGCCCATGGTTACCTCTCCCTGGAGCGCCTGGGTGGCCGAGGGCCCATCTTGAAGGGACAAGGCCCGGGAGGGTCTGAGGGAAGGGTGGGAGGAAAGTCCTGATCCCGTGAGAAGCCACCCACCTCAGCAGCCCCCCTCAGCTGGCAAGAGAACTGGCACCCACGCCAGCTCTGCCCTGCCCTGCCCTGCCCGCTCTGCCTCCTTGCCACCCCAACATAGAACCCCCCCCCCCCCGCTGCCTGCCTTCTCATCCAGAGAGAGGCCGAACGTTTCCTCCTCCCCCACAGCAACTCACAAGCGCATGGCTGGGTAGGCTGAACTTGTGGAAGTGCGACTGGAAAGGTGACAACCAGGGTTGCTCCAACCTCGGCTGATAAAACCCTGGGGGTGTTGCTTAAAAAGGGGGTGGGGAGTTGGATTTGCTGGCCAGGAAATGGGGAGCCCGGCGTCCCTGCAGGCTGGTTCGAACCAACCGTTCAAGAGGAGCTGGTCGACAGCCAGCTTATTATTTATTCATTCATTCATTCATTCATTCATTCATTCATTCATTCATTCACTTATTATTTATTTATTCATTCATTCATTCATTCATTCATTCATTCATATTTGTATACCGCCCTATCTCCCCGAAGGGACTCAGGGCGGTGCACAGAAATCTAAAAGCAATACATACAAAACAATTTAAAATAAATTAAATTAGGGTCCGTGCTAAAAATTTTGTTACAAACATCCGAATCAGTTAAGACTATACCCATTAAAACTATGCCAGGCCGGCCACTTGAAATAGATGTGTCTTTAATGCCCGGCGGAAGAGGCGTAGGTCTGAGATGGTATGAAGGTCGGGGGGTAGGTCGTTCCAGAGTGCAGGCCCTGCCACAGAGAAGGCTCTCCCCCTGGGGGCCACCCGTCGGCATTGTCCGGCAGATGGTACCCTGAGGAGGCCCACTCTGTGGGAGCGGACAGGTCTAAGGAAGGTATGTGGTAGGAGGCGGTCCCGCAGGTAACCAGGTCCCATGCCATGGAGCGCTTTAAAGATGGTTACTAACACCCTGAAGCGCACCCGGAAGGCCACAGGCAGCCAGTGCAGCTCGCGCAGGAGAGGTGTTATATGGAAGTATCGAGAAACTCCCAAAATCCCACGCGCGGCCGCATTCTGGACTAGCTGGAGCCTCCGGATGCACCTCAAGGGGAGCCCCATGTAGAGAGTGTTACAGTAGTCCAGGCGGGAGGTGACGAGCGCTTGAGTGACCGTGCGTAAGGCGTCACGATCTAGATAGGGGCGCAACTGGCGTATCAGGTAGACCTGATAAAAAGCCCCCCTGGTCACGGCTGTCACATGGTTGTCCAAAGACAGCCGAGAATCCAGGAGGACGCCCAAATTGCGAGCCCTATCCGCGGGGGCCATAGACTCGCCCCCGATAGCCAGAGATGGCACCAACTGTCTATATCGTGACGCCGGGAACCACAGCCACTCGGTCTTGGACGGGTTGAGTCGGAGTTTGTTCCTCCCCATCTATTTATGCCAAGAGGTCATCAAAGATCCCATCTTGTCTTTGGCATGGCCAGATTAATTAGGTTAAGGGAGCCTGGAACCAGTGGGATGGAGCACCGGGCGCCACTGTGCGTGGAAGACCAGCAGGAGCCACCGAGAGGGAGAAACGGGGGAAGGATGCGCCTCCTCCCCGGCTGGGCCATCTGAATTCCAACTGACAGCCGAATGAACGAACTCACTCAATGGACTACAGAGAAGGTAATTTACCCTTTCCAGCGTGATTTCTTCATATTCATACTCGGCGTCAGTGCCGTTGACCTAAAGGAACGCACAAAACATGCAAACGGTGAGGTTACTGACAACACCCCTGACACCCAGGGAAAGGTCCAAGGGCCCCTGCCCGCTCCGGTGCCTCCATGATCCTGCCTTTGCTCTACCCTCTTTAGCTGCACTGGCACCCTATCCAGCTTGGCTTGATTTTATTTAAAAAACAAAGGCAACCCATAAGGTGCAATTCCTCCCGCAGAAACAGTGGCCGTGAGAAACCACGCACCTCAGGAGCCCCCCTCAGCTGGCAAGAGAACTGGCACCCATGCCAGCTCTGCCCTGCCCTGCCACCCCAACATAGCCAACCCCCCCCCCCCCTGCGCTGCCTGCCTTCTCATCGAGAGAGAGAGAGGCCAAAATCCAGGACCCCTTGAAACGCGCCTCATTCCACGCAGGAGGGGCATTTATTTGCATGTTCCATCATAAACCCTCCAGGGTGGCCAAGCAGAGGGGCCGAGACCTTAGAGGGTAGGGAGGGGGCTGGCAGGAAGCTGGGCAAGCGCCTGAGGAAGGAGAGGGGAAGAGGGGAGGGGGGGTGATCAAAGGGCAGCCTTCGAGGGCCATGGAAGGGCTGTGATCCCAGACAGCGTCAAGGCCCGGAAGAGGCAGCCGAGCGGACGGAGGGAAGAATTCATCTCAAATGGGCCTCCAACTGGGACAAGCATGGATGGCCAGAGATGGAGTTGCGGGACACGCTGCAAGTCGATAAACCCTGGAATCCGGGAGGCCACCCCCTCAAGAACACAACATTCCTGACTTTTTACACACACACAGAGAGAGAGAGAGAGAGACCCAGTAGGATTTAACGGCGGATGGGCTCAATATCCTCAGATGCTGGGCCCAAATGGTTCTGGGGGATGCTGTTCTACAGGCAATCCTCGAGGTTTGGCAGCAGCTGGGACCAGAATTTCTGTCGCTAAGTGATGCTCTTTTAAAATACTTCAGTCGGGTGAGCGCATCACTTAGTGGAGGGGATGCCGTTGTTGACTGAATACCTTCGATTGTTAGTCAAGAATACCAACTCCGGCCCGGTCCCACCCAGCCTCGGCCCTTGATAAAGGTGAGGCTGATTCCTCTTTAGCTCCTCCTCCCCTGCCGGCCACTTGACCCCTCTGCTGCTCCGGCCGGCCTTCACCGTCCTGGGGCATTCAGCTTGGCCAGCAGTGGCAATGATAGAGTGGAGGGGAGAGATGGGGGGAGGATGCTAATGTGGGTGTGCTGCAAGCACCCAACTGTTGACCCTGGGACAGCTGTGGCGCTGCTGCAGCCGTAGCTCCGGCCATTACTGCCATGATTTTGATGAGGGTTTGGTGAACCAAAGGCTGAAACCTGGGGGCTACCCATGGATTCTTACCAAAGAGACAAATTAAAGGTAATATAAGAATAATTTTGAACACGTTGGAATACTATGAAGCACACCCTGAAAAACAAATGGCCCTGATGTTTCTAGATGCACAAAAAGCCTTTGATAACGTGAACTGGAAATTTATGTTGCAGCAATTAGAACAAATGAAATTTGGCCAAAATTTTATACATGTTATAAGCACTATATATCACAATCAAACAGCTAAGATAATAATAAATGGAGAATTTTCAGACAACATTAAGATAAAAAGAGGTACAAGACTAGGCTGCCCACTATCACCTTTACTTTTTGTTTTAACGCTAGAAGTGTTAAATAGAAAGATAAGAGAAGACAAAGGAATAAAGGGAATGACAATTAGGAAAGAACAATATAAACTACAAGCATTCGCAGATGACTTAGTTTTTATTCTTGAAGAACCACTCGAAACCGCATCCAAATTGATAGGGAAAATTGAGGATTATGGAAAAGTAACAGGCTTGAAAATAAACAAAGACAAAACCCAAATCTTGACAAAGAACATGTCAGTGAGACAGAAAGAAGAACTAACAGAAACCTTGAAAATCCAAATTACAAACAGGGTTAAATATTTAGGAATCTACCTGACATCGAGATGTAGCACTCTTAAAAAGGATAACTACTCTAAACTTATACAACAGATAGCAGCAGATCTTACGAGATGGCAGAATCTACAATTATCATTGATTGGGAGAATAGCTACAATAAAAATGAATATCTTACCTAAAGTACTATACTTATTCCAGACAATCCCAATCAGATTGGGTAAAGACTTTTTTGAAGAGTTGAGGAAAATGATTTTAAAGTTTATATGGCAAGGGAAAAAAGCGAGAATAAAATTGAAAATTTTACAAGATGCTAAAATAAGGGGAGGTATGGGATTACCTGATTGGGAACTATATTATCAAGCTGCAAATTTGATGTGGATTAAAGATTGGATAACATTAAGAAACACTAGGCTCTTAGAACTAGAAGGACATGATTTGTTATCGGGATGGCACTCAGTTCTATGGTATAGAAACAATAGGGGACATGGTTTCTTGAGAAGGCATTACATAAGAGAATCTTTGATTTTAAACTGGGAAAAGATTAAGTGATTGCATTACCTTAAAATACCAGTCTGGGTATCAACTGTTGAAGCATTTTCATATGCAATAATATACAAAAAGGAACGAACAATCAGATATTCTGAGTTATTGAACTCAAGGGGTGATCTTAAAACTATTCAGGAATTAAAGCAAGAAGGAATGGATATTAATTCGTATACATATATGCAAATACATTCTAGATATAAGGAAGATCAAAAGAAAGGAGGAGTTTATGATAAAATGAGGGAATTAGATAAAATCTTAACAGGTGTCGATGAAAAAATAATTAAAAAACTTTATGCCTACTTATTAGAGTTTAAGCTTCAGGAAGAGCAAGTGAAAGAAGCTATGATAACCTGGGGGAGAAACTTTGGGCATGGGATCGATTTAAATAAGTGGCAAAAATTGTGGACACAAAATTATAAAATGACAATGTCAACTGCTTATAAAGAGAACTTGTATAAGATGTTTTACAGGTGGCATTTATCACCATCGAGAATTGCAAGAATGAATAAGAACAAATCCGAAAAATGTTGGAAATGCCATCAGACTCTTACTATCATATGCGGTGGACTTGCTAGGAGGCTAAAAGCTATTGGACTATGATTCACACATGGCTGGAGAGAATGACACAAGAACACATAGATTTTAAACCTGAACTTTTCTTGCTTGGAATTACATCAGAAACGTTTGATAAGAATTTGAAATACTTAATTGTAAATATCTTGACAGCAGCTAGAATTGTATTTGCTAAAAATTGAAGAAATGAGAAACTTCTTTCACAGGAAGAAGTTATTTGTAAAATTATGGAATGCGCAGAGATGACTAGATTAACATTTGAAGTTAGAGAGCAAGAGAGCTCTGTGGGGAGAGGGAGCGGTCTACAAATTAAATTTGATGATGATGATGATGAGAGCGAACAATTTTATGAAATATGGAATGAGACTCACCAACTCACCAAGGGATTTCACAACACAAGGGGGGGGGGGGCAACGGCCAAGCCAAGAGAGAGGAAGAGGACCAGCAGGTACCCTCTGTGCCCCCCCCCCCCAGTTCTTCCTATGAATTGCACCCAGAGGGAAAAGGAAGGCAGTGCAGGTGACACCCCAGGGCCCTATCCTGGCTGAGCTGCTGGGCAACCGAACTCATTGCACTGTGGCCTTCTGGACTAGTTCCGGCCTCCAGATGGCCTTCAAGGGCAGCCCCAGGTAGGGTGCCCCAAGCAGTCCATCAGGCAAAGACGAGGCGCAAGTGAGCACGAGCAAGGCTGGTCCCAGTCCAGAGTGGGTGCAACTGGCACACAAGATGAATTTGTGCAGAGGTCACACTTTGCACAGGCCTGGGCGGCTGTCTCAGCAGCACCACCTCTAAAAGCCGATCGCGATTAGCACAGGTTCAGATAGGCTGAAATTTGGTTCCATAAGGTTTATAAACTGACACCAGGTGACATTCAACCCAAGCCAGGATCCATGCAGAGCGGAGGCTGGTGCAGGCGTGGTGGCCTTG
Source organism: Rhabdophis nuchalis (assembly GCA_039707465.1). NCBI lineage: Eukaryota > Metazoa > Chordata > Lepidosauria > Squamata > Natricidae > Rhabdophis > Rhabdophis nuchalis. The sequence goes on from CM077645.1 coordinate 578,371, forward strand.
GGGCTTCAGAGGCCATCTGGGCCACATGGAGGAAAGGGAAGCTCTGTTTGAGGGAGGGAGCGGGGGGGGGGGGGGAGCAGCTACGCTCCGGAGAGAGGCTCAGCCTCTTTTGCTGGTCTCCAGGACACCATTAATAAACTGTAAAACAATTCAGTTGCCTATTTCCATCCAGTCAGAACCGGTGAGCCTGTCTGTCATAGAACGGTCACTTTGAGTAGCACACATTTGGCTAGCGAGACCCTTTTACGGGTTTCTCAGCCAGAGGGGCCCACCTGGGCTTGTTTCTGTCACAACCAGGCTCCGTCATGGCATCTGGGCACAGCCAGGAATCCAGAGCCCGCCTCTTCCTGTCCCTGTTTTCCCCCCTAATATCAGCCGGCCGCTCAGAGCAGCTCCAAGGGGTTCATCGTATTTATCAGCCCCCCCCCTCCCCCTCTCCTTCAGCCCTTGCAGGGACCCTCCGCAGGGCTTGGCCGCCCACCTGTTTCCCAGCACAGCCCCCCCATGGGGAGGGCCTAGAGGCTCCCAGGGCACCCCCTGGGACTCCCACCCCGCCTGGCGCCTTCAGCCTGCGCAGGCCTGCCCCCCCCCTCCCCTTGGCCCCTCAACGTCGCTTCCGCCCGTCTTCATGGGGGGCCTACACACCAGGGCAAGGTCCGAGGGGCTCCTTCCCACTCCGGTGCTGCCGTTATCCTCTTCACCTGCGGTGGCACCGCACCCAGCGGGTGCCTCTCCTCAGAGAGTCCAGAGAGATTTGAGCATTCAGGCAGTGAGGGAAACTTACGTAAGTCGGAGTCTCCGGTGTTTCTGTGTTTACCACGACTGGAGGGGAATTTGCCTTGAAATCAAAAAGGCAAAAGGCAGATTAAGAGAAGTCTGACCCTCCCTCTCGGTCCCTGGGCCCTTTCGCTGCTGCAGCAGCTCTTCCATGCAGCCCCCCCCCACTCCCCCCCCCCCCCAGCACAGGAATCTCTGCCCAAAGGAAAAGGAATTTCAGAGAGCTCAGAGTTTGTCACATCACAACGATCCACCCACGTTACCACCTGTTATTTTGGGTGCTGGAAGTCAGAAACCACAGCCAGGTTCAGGCCATGCCCAACTAGGCCTCCTGCCATTAGCCCCCCCCCCCACATTAGACCCCCACGTCCCAGCAGTTAAGGCTAACGGTGGCCCCCCATGACCCTCGGCTGGGCCCTTCACGGAAGCCTCCTTTGAGCAAAGGCCAGCCCTTCCTCGGGCCCCCCACCGAAGGCTCCAGCTGGGTCTGGCTCTGGCCTGGGTCCATGATTCTGAGCCTCCCACCCCTGGGGTCCTCTCCAAGCAGGCAGGCTTTGGGGGCTTTGAAGAGGGCTACGACACACCTCGTGCGTCCCTCCTCTTTTCTCAAGGCTAAACATGCCCAGATTCTTCCCTCTGCACAGAGTCCTTAGGTGGGGGGGGGGGCATGATTAAAGCAGGACCCAATGGGAGGGTGTTACCTTCGGCCAGCCGGTTTTGCAAGAGACCTATATCCCAAAGGGCCTGAACAATGGGAACGAGCAGGCGGTTCTTTTGCGACCCCTACTGTAAATGCACGAGTGACCATCTTGAGTAAGATCCAAGAGAGCTGGGATCAAGCCAAAAACGTCTCCCTTGGTAGGGGAAAGCTAAATGTCAAAGAGACATTCACTATGGATCTTGACCAACGGTTTGACATCCTCAACTGCAAGTGTCCACCTGTTCTATGTGCCCACTTCGGCTGCAAAAAGGAAGCTGGCCTTAACTGCAGCTGGCCTAAGGAGACGAAGATGCCACGGAAGGAACTGGCTTCTGTTAAAGGTCAGAGAGACAAAAAGGCCGGTTCTTTTGTGTCGCACCGGATATGCCCGAACAGAAGCAACCAGTCCAAAGGCAGGAGTGCCAAGACAATGAGGGACAAAGGCTGGCTAAATCAATAGAAGCAGAGAAGAATTCCAGACCTTTCCATGCTGACCACTGACGTAACTGGACATGAAGGACATGAACTGACTGATGAAGGTGATGGAAGTTATGAAGAGGCCTTAGGGCAAGCACACGTGTGCCCTCTGCTTCCAAAGAGAAGACAGGATGCCACAGTTTAGAAACAATGCCGCTATGCAGAGCGTAAGATACGTAAGGGTTGTCTACAGGTCACAGCTGCCATGTCCACAGTCTTAGTTTTAGTTTTGAGTTTTATTGGTTTTTTATACCGCCCTACTCCCGAAGGACTCAGGGCGGTGTACAGCCAGAATAAAAACAAATATATAAAAGTTAAAAAAAGCTTTTAAAAGACATATTAAACTTTGGCCAAAACATGGGGGGAAAACCCCCAAACTAACCCTGATTAAAATTAATAAAAATTCGTATTTTAAAATTCATTTTTATGCCAGCCCGGCTTGTTGGAAGAAAAAGGTTTTGAGAGCACGGCGGAAGGTGCGTAAGTCAGGGATAGTTCATAACTCCGGGGGCCATTCGTTCCAGAGGACAGGGGCTCCCACGGAGAAGGCTCTCCCCCTGGGTGTCGCCAGTCGACATTGTCTAGCCGACGGTACCATGAGGAGACCCTCTCTATGGGAGCGTACTGGCCGGTGGGAGGCTCTCGGTGGCAGAAGGCAATCTCGTAAGTACCCAGGTCCTAAACCATGGAGTGCTTTAAAGATAGCAACCAACACCTTGAATCGCACCCGGAAAACCACCAGAAGCCAGTGCAGCTCGTGCAGGAAGGGTGTTACATGGGAGCATCGCGTCGCACCCATAATTACCCCTGCGGCTGCATTCTGGACCAGTTGGAGCCTCCGGGTGCTCTTCAAGGGGAGCCCCATGCAGAGAGCATTACAGTAGTCCAGACGGGAAGAGACAAGGGCGTGAGTGACTGTGCCTAGGGCATCCCGATCTAGGAATGGACACAACTGGTAAATTAGACGAACCTGATAAAAAGCCCCTCTGGCGACAGCCGTCATATGATCTTCCAAGGACAGCCGTGCATCTAGGAGGACACCCAAGTTGCGAACCCTTCCTGTGGGAGCTAAGGTCTCACCCCCCCCATAGCCAGCAATGGAACCAGCTGACTGTAATAGGACTCCGGGAACCCCAGCCATTCAGAGGGGTTGAGCCTGAGCCTGTTCCTCCCCATCCAGATCCGCACGGCCTCCAGGCACTGGGACATCACATCAAGGGCAACATTGGGGTGGTCTGGGGATGAAATGTACAGCTGCGTATCATCAGCGTACTGATGGAACTTTACCCCAAAATCCTGGATGATCTCGCCCAGCGGCTTCACATAAATGTTGAACAGAAGGGGCGAGAGGACTGACCCCTGGGGCACTCCACAAGTGAGGCACCTTGAGGACGACCTCTGCCCCCCCGTCAACACAAACTGCGAACAGTCAGAGAGGAAGGAGGAGAACCACTGAAGTAAAGTGCCCCCCACCCCTAACCCCTCCAACTGCCACAGCATAATACCATGGTCGATGGTATCAAAAGCCGCTGAGTGTTGCATTATGACGCTGCATCACGTGCTCAGCAATTCTGTTAATGCAGACTGGTTTTGGCCGGTTGGACACAAACATGGAAGCTAGTATGAAAAGTCACTAGTCATGCCCTCTGACACCTAACACCTTGGAGAAAAGTTCCCACCTTCTTGCAACGTGCTAACTATCAACAAACAGCACGTAACGCCTATTCTACTGTGTGAATTTCCTTTTATGGTCATGATTTATGTATGTTTACGTATGACGTTGTATGTTTAACCCTGCCTTCTGATAAAGTTAATAAAAGGCCTGCGGACCTTTGTCCGTTGCGCAATCCCATCCCGTTTCAGAGAAGATTGGTGTCGTTTCTTCCCTCCCTCATCCGTGGGTCTGGCCCGTCTGATAACGGCGTTAAAGTTATCAAAACAACAGCTGAGAGGTCTAATAGGACCAGGACAGAGGAGCAACCCCTGTCCCGAGCCCTCCAGAGATCATCGACCAATGTGACCAATGCCGTTTCCGTGCTGTCACCCAGGCCTGAAACCTGACTGGTAGATAGGTCCAGGTACCTGGATGAAGATAGACAGCTTCATCCAGGCACCTGGGAAGCTGTTGCGTCACCATACTCTCAACAACCTTTGATACAAAGCGAAGGTTGGAGACTGGACGATAGTTTGCCAAAAGCGCCGGGTCCAGGGAAGGCTTCTTGAGGAGGGGCGTCACCACCACCTCTTTCAAAGCGGTGGGGAAGAAACCCTCTCTCAAAGAAGCGTTGATAATACCCTGGAGCAAGCCTCGTGTAACCTCCCAGGCGGCCAGCACCAATCAGGAGGGACACGGGTCCAATAAACATGTGGCAGCACTAAGCTTACCCAAAATCCTGTCTACGTCCTCGGGAGTCACAGGTCAAACTCCTCCCAGATAACAGTCTCAAGACCCGCCTCCATCACCCCATCTAGCCCTACCCAGTCAGAGTCCAACCCTTCCCGAATCTGAGTGATTTTGTCTTGCAGGTATTGTACAAAATCCTCAGCTTTAACCTGCAAGGGGTCCTCCCGCACTCCCATATGTAAGAAGGAGCTGGTCACCCTAAAGATAGTGCCTGGGTGATTTTCTGCAGACACAATAAGAGCAGAAAAATAATTAAACTTTGCCGCTTGTATCACCACTAGGTAGGTCTTGATATAAGACCTCACCAGTGTCCAATCAGATTCGGAACGGCTGGCCCTCCAACTGCTCTCTAGGCATCTTTTCCGGCGCTTCATCTCCCTCAGCTCCTCAGAGAGCCAAGGAGCCAACTTGGTTCGGCACCGGATCAGAGGCCGCAAAGGCACGACGCGGTCCAGAGCCCCAGCAGCCCCCTGTCCCATGCGGCCACCAGTTTTCCAACCGGGTCGTGAGCCATAGCCTCAGGGAGTGGCCCAAGCTCTGTCAGGAACCTATCAGGGTCCATCAGGCGCCTGAGGCGGGACCACCTCGTTGGTTCCGCCTCCCTGCAGTCGCCTCGGGAGATGCTGGCTTGATCACCAAAGAAAACAAGAGGCTTGTAGTTGACCATAAAAAAATCAAGAGAGCCCAGGAAAAAATTATGCAGTCCCCAGATCAAGAATCAAGAATCTGATGAGCTCTTCAAGAAGGGCGAAACGGAAGGCATCTTCATCAAAGGAAAACGTCCCCGGGATTGAAGGCCGCATCTTGGGTTGTTCCAGCTGCAGCAAGTCAGACTGCACAAGGCGGCTGTAGTAGACGCTCTTTTGCCAACCACTCAGCCCTCAGCACGGCACTCTTTCAGTACGACGGTCATCCAGACACTCGTGCGTCCAGGTGACATTCACGAGAGGAGAGCTGGTGTGCAAACGGTCACTGACTTGAGGGATGCAGATGATGGGAGGTTTTTCTCTATGTGCAAGAGAAATGCCTTGAATTTTTGAAATTAGTTTATGACTGCATGGATTACTTTTTTTCCTTAGCTAGATAAGATTCATGTAGAAAAAAAACTTTCTTTTTTGTAGCACAAGGTGTAATTTTGCGAAGATAAAGTTAAGAGTACTTTGTGGGGTGTAAGATCAGACGTGGATTTACCATACCAAGCTAAATGTTGTGCAATGGCAAAAAGAACTTGCAGATTTGAATTCTTGGTGTAAAAACACATATTTTTAGAACCCCTCACTGAAAAAAAATTGCAAAAAGTATTTTTCACCCCATTAAATGACACTCCCTAAAATTTGGCTTATGCCAGCGTAACCCATGGGAAGCTGCCTGAGCCGTCTTCCCTTCCTTGCAAGGCTGCCCCAGCCGACAGGGAGTCAGCCGAGGGGCGTCAAGGGCTTCGCAGAAGGGGAACCTGTCGGGTCTCCTGTTCGCACAAAGCTGCCTTGGGGGCATCTTTCTGGCACGAGGGCGAGAGAAGCCGAGGCAGGGTCCACCTGCCCACCGCCCCAATCCCCACCTGGCCAGGAAGGCCGAGCCCTGGCGGCAAACAGAAGGTCAGCCTTCTGCCCGCTGATCTCTGCCTAAAAGCAACCCACATTTATTTTAGATGGCTCACAGCCTTTCTCGACGCTGGGCTGGGCTCAGAAAAAACAACAAAATATATACACCATGCCATCATGTCAATCAAACAAACATTTCCAGCACTATTTTAGAAGCCACTGTTTTAATGTGGGCCGTGAAAAGCAACCTGGAAAGCACACAGGCCCAGGCGGGGACCGAGCTTCGGAAGCCTCTGGGAGGCTGAGAGGGAGGGTCGGGGACTGGATCTAGACGGAGTACAAGGGGCCTCCGAGCGCTGAGGGTCCCAGACCTCCATGACGGTACGCATGCAGACCAGGCCACCAGGGAGCTGCCCCACACAGACTCTGGCCACCTGCTCCCCAGCCCCACATCCTTCAGCCACGGCTCAATCCAGAGGACACCGGCTGGGGTCACCCAACATGCAAAAGTGCCAGACCAAAGGGGGGGCATTGGACAGTTGGTGATCCAGAGGGATCTGGGAATCCAACGGTTGCTGCTACACAGTCAGCTCCAGTCCGTCTTTAATTCTTTTCTCTAATGTCTCCCCCCCCCCCCATTAGAAGTCAAAGTGTAGTCCTCGACTTACAACCATTCATTTAGCAACCGTTCAAAGCTACCAAGGCCCTGAAAAAAGTGACTGGCAGCCGTCCCTTGCATTACACCCTCTCGACTCCACGGTCACCTTCAGGCACTTGGCAATGGGCAGGTATTTGCCGCAGTTGCCGCATCCCAGCTTCTGGCACGCAAAGTCAGCGGGGGGGGGGGGGTCAGATTTAATAACAGCCATGTGATTCACTTAACGGCTGCAGTGATTTGCTTAACAACCATGGCAAAAAGGGTGACTCACTTAACAGCCTCCTTGGTCAACCACAGAAATTCTGGTCTTAATTGTGGTCGTAAGTCAAGGACAACCTATCCTTGGGGTGAACAAGACCACACCAAAGGAAACCCCCTCCCTCCCTCCCTCCACCATCTACCCCACCTCTGGGCTGAGGAGCCCAGTCTGCACGCAGCCACAGAAACGAAGCCCCGCCCTCAATTAGTACGCAAACGGCATTAAATGAATAAAAACCTGTGAGATGGAAGATGGGATGAGTGAAGCCTCGGCAGGAACTGGCAGAGCAGAGACAACAGGAGGAGGAGGAGGAGGAGGAGGAGGAGGAGGAGGAGGAGGAGGAGGAGGAGGAGGAGGAGCAGCTTCTGGCGTCTAAAAGCAGCAATGAAAAGGAGTCAAGGGTGGGACGCAAGGCACATGCCCCAAAGGCCAACTCCTGGGGGAGGGGCTCCTTCCAGGCCCCACCTTTGCCCAAAAGTGGCCGGGCTCCTCGTGCCCACGAAATGGACAAGGGGAGCCCTACTGACCCCAAAGGGAGTTTTGATTGCCCCTCGTGGGAAAGTCACAGCACGCAGAGCAGCCCAGCTCAGACAAAAATGGCCCAGAAAATCAGAGCAACCCCCCTCAAGTGACAGGGTTGGGATGAGCCCCACCTCCTGCTCCGGGCAGGATGGGTCAACGTCTGGGGTGGAGGGGAGATGACACATAACAGAGAGGTAATGGCGTTGGCAGTTCCTAGCAAAAAGGAATTCTTCCTGGTGTCTGATTTGCAATTTCACCCAACTGTCCTTAGGCCTGACCCTCTGGGCAGCCCCAGCTTTTGAGTCTCCGCAGACCACCTCCACCACCACCACCCCAGGTCTGCTCTTCTGCAAGACAGAGTTTCCCAGGACCTTGAGCTGTTCCTCCCAGCGCTTGGTCAGTCCAGAGTCCTTCACCCAGCCTCCTCAGAAGCTGCACCAGCATGCTGGTGTCCAGAACCGGACCTGACCTGGAGTGAGGAGGCTGGATTCTGTGCTCTTGTGAATGGATCCCAGCCGAGCCCTGGCCTGTTAGCAGGTGCATCTTGAACCATTGCCAAACCATGTTTCCACCTCTCCCCCCCCCACCCCCCCGGATGCAAAATATTTTAGTTCTGTCTGCCCATTTTGTTCATTTCAGCCAATCGTTAAACTCTGCCCAGATTTCCGTAGTTTTGTGTTACTTGCAAGTTTGACCATCTATGCCAGGTGTCCCCAACCCGTGGCCCCAATGGCAGGCTGCAGCCCATTCGGAGCCAGGCCACAGAAATCGTGGGCGAGCGCCATGTGCAGAGCTGCATTTGAGAAAGTGGTTCCTACACCTGAGCAAAACCATCCCCCGTCCCATCATCGCCTCTGACGGTCTGCCAAGCCAGGAAGGTTGGGGACCGCTGATCCATGCCATTAATAAAAATGCAGAACAGGCAACGTGGGTCCCAGGACAGACCCCTGCGGAACTCAGGAGCACTTCTTCATCCGCTTACGCATCCCAAAGGCGAATGCTCCCGTCAGGACTGCCACTGCGGCCTCTGTGACCGGCAGGGAGCCAACATGTTTCCGTAGTCTGAACAGCGTTCTTTTGTTTCCTGAAGAAACGAAGCACAGCCAGGTAATCCACTTGGTCACCCATCCATTCATTCAGAAGAACCACATTATGTAAAGAACAATGAATTTCTCCTGCCCCAATCTGCAACTCGGTACCACAAAGAAGATTCCAGAAGCCTCAGATCAGGTTCACCGGGCATCCTGAACAAGAGAAGCGCATCGCCTTGTTGTGGCTTCAAATGGAAGAAGGATAATTTGCCAGCAGCCTTAAAACCTTGACGCCGTTCCAGGCCAGGATGTCTTGCAATCATACAACTCCCCATCTTTTGTTAAGGATTTTCTTTAGATGTTTTATTCTGTTTGTGCATAAGCAATACAGGCAATCCTCAAGTTACGATAGTTCACAGTGACATATTCCCCCACCCCCAAGTACTTACAACAGAGTCCCAAGATTACAAATGTTGCCCCACTACGGCAACATTCCCCCCCCCTTTCCTCCCCCTCCCCCCAGGCAAGGTCTCCACCGGCACTCACCCTGCGGAGACTCCCTCACCCTGGGAAGACCTAGCAAGATCCGCCTCCTCTCTGCCACCCTTTCTTTCCCTGCTTGGTTACTTTGTTTATTTTTTATTTTTATTTTATTCGATTTATATCCCGCCCTTCTCCAAAAGGACCCAGGGCGGCGCGCAGGAATTTAAAAACAACATACAAAAATAATACAAAACATATAAATTTAAAAATCTATTAAAAAGCAAAACCTGCGCTAAACTTCCGGCCTTGGGGGCGTTTGCAGAGAGCAGAGGCGCAGGAGCACTGCGAGATCAGCCGCGTCAGTCTTGTGCTACTTTAGGCCTCTGTTCTCTGTGAATTGAGGCCTGGACAAGACGGGCGGCAAAGCGGAGGGGAGTCTTCGGTGCCCTGCTCGCCGTTCCCCGTTTGCCAATCTCCGTGCATGGAGACTGTGCCCCCGAAGGCTCCGGTCGTGTTTGCAAAAGGCCAAAAGGCTGGCAAGAACAGCACCCACTGTTCTCCTGTAAATATCTGTATACTCTCCAGGGTTGCCCGCTGCTCAGTGGGCCCCATGCCAGTTGGCAGAGCCAGGTCTTCAAAACCCTAGGGAAGGCTGGGTGGAGGGAGGGAGGGAGGGAGGGAGGGATGGCCTCCCAGAGGACGAGAAACGCAACAGCCAGTCAAAATTCTTTAATCGACAAGTTCCGTAGCATCCTTTCTTTATTATTATTATCACAGGGATAATAAAAGATAAAATACATATAATACAATCAATAAAAAAATTTAAAACTAAATTAAACAAATTTAACCCGTGCTAAAATATTAAGAAACCCTATTAAAACGATGGTAAAAACAAGCGATAGTAAAAACAAGCTATGCTAGGCCGGCCGCATGAAAAAAGTAGGTCTTTGATGCTCAACAGAAGAGGCGAAGGTCCGTGATAATACGAAGGTCGGGGGGGCAGGTCAGTTCCAGAGGGCTGGACCCGCCACAGAGAAGGCCCTTCCCCTGGGAGTCGCCAGCCGGCATTGTCCAGCGGACAGCACCCTGAGGAGGCCCTCCCTGTGGGAGCGGACAGGTCGGATGGAGGTATGTGGCAGGAGGCGGTTCTGCAAATAGCCAGGACCCAACTGGGACCATGTGAGAGAGGGTTGAGGAGGCTCCCTGATGTGACTTCTCTGTCACGCCAGAACGGTCCCTCTCCCAAAATGCAGATGCCGTAACTGCAGCCCTGTCCCCTCCGGGCAGGGCAATGAAGACCCGTGCCAGGATGTTAATAGCTCGGGGCTCTTACGTCTGGGAGCGCAAGGTGCCCTCTTTGCCTGCAGAGCTTTCACTACCCAACAAGATAACGGGGAGCAGTGAAGGGGTGTCCCCCAAACTCACAGCCGCACGGGCAGCATTTGCCAGTGGCCAAAACAGACTTTGGGGCTGCCCGGTTACTGGTGCACCAGCTGTAGACCTGCCGAGGACCGCAGGATCTCAAACTGGAACTGATTCCACTCAGGTTCACCTGGACTAAGGAGACGCCTCCGTGCTCCCCTAGAAGACCACCGGAAACCACAACCGGTATGCTCAGCTAGCACGAGTGGCCAAGAGCATTCGTGGCTGCACACCCGGCACTGCTGCCAAAAGGGTTTTACTGCCATTCAGAGAGGTCCTTACTTCCGAGCCTAGAAAGCTGCAGCTGGAATCAACCCACTCAATACATTCCTTGCAGAGGGAACTTTTGGGGTGGCTATTCTTGTGCGGGGGGATCTTCTTGGCTGTGGTCTCATTGCCTTGAAGGCTTCCTTGGGAACCACTTAGCCTCGTCTCATGTCTCGCTCTGTCCTGGTGAGGAAAATGCTCTCCCGGACAAAGTCGAGGCTGCCTCTCACCAGGGCAGGTGATGCTCTGACCTGCTATTAATATAGCAGGGCCCCAGTTTGAATGAGTTACTAAACCTTCATTTGTCCTGGGGGCAGTCACGCCAGAAGCACCGCAGTACAGAAGAACAACACACATGTCCTACAGGGGCCCTGGCGCCTCTGACCAGCCCGTTGCACCCCAAGGTTTGACCAAGCTTCCCCCAATGAGGCCCAGATGAGACCCCCAAGGGGAACCTGGGTCCAACCAAAACCAAGCCTCCCAGCTGCCTGGCAGAAGGCTGAAGCCACGGCTACTGCATGACCACGCAGGAAGACCACAGAAGGGCAGCCAAACGCGGGAAGAGAAACGGCCAAACAAAGGCCACCAGGAGATTGACTGAAGCGCTCTGGCCGAGCTCTAGCGGGGTGAACTGGGGGGGGGGGGGGAGAGTCAGGGAGCCAATGGAGAAGACCCCACAAGCGCTCCCCACCATCCTCTGCAAAGCAGCCGGCCTCAGCTGCTGAGCTGCTCTTTAGAACTGGGCTGGCACCTGGCTGCGCCCAAAAGAGCAGATTGTAACTGAAGACGAGAAAGTCACATGGGGCCGCTCCCGTTTCCTTCAAGGAAAGAAGACCTGGGAGCAACAATTGCAGGCAAGAGGCAAGCAAATAAAGCCCTTTCTGGCAGCAGCTGTTTCTGGGAAGGTCACGCTTGCCCCAGGCATATTCCAGATACAGGCGGTGTGTTCCCCACCCCCCACCCCACCCCGACTCTTTTCTGGGACCAGCTTCTATCCAGAGGGATAAGAACATAAGAACCTAAGAGCAGCCTTGCTGGAAGAGGCCACAGCCCATCCAGTCCAGCCTTCTGTCTCCCACAGTGGCTCCCCATTGGCTTCAGGGTCTTCCCAAGCAGATGTCTTCACCTGCTTGTGATTCCCTGCAAATGGCCTTGAGAGACATCCTGCCTATCTCTCCAACCAGGAGGGTGTCCTTAGGCATCCCTCATGATAGCCATGGATTGAAATTGAAATTGAAATTTATTATTTCTAGACCGCCCCCTCTCCCCATGGGGACTCGGGGCGGTGCACAGGTAGCATAAAAGCAATAAATAACAAACAACAATAAATATACCAACAAAATTTAAGAACCAATTAAATAAACCCTGTGCTAAAATCCCAATTAAACTAAAACCTATTCTATAAAATCCCAAGGCAAGGAGGCTATCCCAGGCCGGCCAGATGGAAAAAGTAAGTTTTTAATTTAAGACGGAAGGAGCGGAGGTCCGTAGTTGTCCTGATGTCGGGGGGAAGGTCGTTCCAGAGGGCCGGGCCCGCCACAGAGAGCGCCCTTCCCCTGGGTGTCGCCCGCTGACACAGTCTAGTGGACGGCACCCGGAGAAGCCCCTCTCTGTGGGAGCGAATCGGCCGTGAGGATGTATGAGGCAGGATCCGATCCTGCAGATAGCTAGGTCCCGAGCCATGGAGCGCTTTAAAGATGATGATTAGCACCTTGAAGCGCACCCGGAAGACGACAGGCAGCCAGTGCAGCTCGCGCAAGAGCGGTGTTACATGGGTAGACCTTGCGGTCCCCATAATTGCTCGCGCGGCTGCATTCTGGACTAGCTGAAGCCTCCGGGTGCACCTCAGGGGCAGCCCCATTTATTTATTTATTTTATTTTATTAAATTTATACCCCGCCCTTCTCCTTGTTAGGACCCAGGGCGGCGCACAGGCATTATTTAAGAACACAAAATACAATAAATATCTATTAAAATGTATTAAATTAATAAACCCGTGCTAAAACCCAATATTAAAACCCTTGCCAATTATAAATTATTTTCTTAAAAAGTCAGAAATGGGGGCTATCCTAGGCCGGCTTGTTGGAATAAATACGTCTTAAGACGTTGGCGGAAGAGGCGGAGGTCCGAGATAGTACGGAGGTCGGGGGGTAGGTCATTCCAGAGGGCCGGGCCCGCCACAGAGAAGGCCCTTCCCCTGGGTGTCGCCAACCGGCATTGCCCCGTCGACGGCACCCGAAGAAGACCCTCTCTGTGGGAGCGGATCGGACGAAGGGAGAGTTACAATAGTCCAGTCGGGATGTCACGAGAGCATGAGTGACTGTGCGAAGGGCGTCCCGATCCAATAGGGGGCGCAATTGGCGAACCAGGCGAACCTGGTAAAACGCCCTCCTGGCCACGGCTGTCACTTGATCTTCCATGGACAGCCGGGCATCCAGGAGGACACCCAAATTGCGCGCCCCATCCACAGGGGCAAGATGTTCGCCCCCTATGGCCAGCGATGGAGTAAGCTGGTTGAATCGGGCAGCCGGAAACCACAGCCACTCGGTCTTGGTCGGGTTGAGCTTGAGTCCGTTACTTCCCATCCAGATCCGTACAGCTTCCAGGCACTGGCACATCACCGCTACGGCATCGTTGGGGTGGTTTGGGGTAGAAATGTACAGCTGGATGTCGTCAGCGTACAGATGGTATTCTACCCCAAAACCACGGATGATCTCACCCAGCGGCTTCATGTATGTGTTGAACAGGAGGGGCGAGAGGACCGACCCCTGAGGCACCCCACATGTGAGGGGTCTCGCGGTCGACCTCTGCCCCCCTGTCAACACAAATTGCGATCGGCCAGAGAGGTAGGAGGAGAACCACCGTAAAACGGTGCCTCCCACCCCCAACCCCCCCAGCCGATGCAATAGGATACCATGGTCGATGGTATCGAAAGCCGCCGAGAGGTCTAATAGGACCAGGATGGAGGAACAACCCCCATCTCTGGCCCTCCAGAGATCATCAACCAACGCGACCAATACCGTCTCGGTGCTATGCCTGGGCCGGAAGCCGGACTGGCGCGGATCTAGATAGTCTACTTCCTCCAGGTGACGGGGAAACTGTTGTGCCACCACACTCTCGACAACCTTCGCCAAAAAGGAAAGGTTGGAGACGGGACGATAGTTGTTCAAAGTAGCTGGATCCAAGGAGGGCTTCTTAAGGAGGGGCCTCACCATCGCTTCTTTTAGGGGAGCAGGCAAGGCACCCTCACTCAAGGAAGCGTTGGCCACCTCCTGGAGCCAGCCTCGTGTCACCTCCCAGGATGCCAGTACAAGCCAGGAGGGACACGGGTCCAATAAACATGTGGTGGCTCGCAGTCGCCCACGTAACCTGTCCATATCCTCGGAAGTGACGGAGTCAAATTCCTCCCAAACAAGATCTCTCTCGTGGCATCCCACTGGGCCATGAATGGGGGGTAACTCGTTCTGTATCTGAGCGATTTTCTCCTGCAGAAAAGTCACAAATTCCTCTGCTCTACCCTGTAGCGGGGCTTCCCGCACCCTCTGTTGAAGGGATACCCTTGTTCTCCATGAACTCCTCTCATCCTTTCTTTTCTTCCTTCCTTCCTCTCTCTCTTTCTTTCTTTCAGAACATAAGAACCTAAGAGCAGCCTTGCTGGAAGAGGCCACAGCCCATCCAGTCCAGCCTTCGGTCTCCCACAGTGGCTCCCCATTTGCTTCAGGGTCTTCCCAAGCAGATGCCTTGACCTGCTTGTGATTCCCTGCAAATGGCATTGAGAGATATCCTGCCTATCTCTCCAACCAGGGGGGTGTCCTTAGGCATCCCTCATGATAGCCATGGATACCCTTGTTCTCCATGAACTCCTCTCATCCTTTCTTAAAGGTGTCGAGGCTGACAGTTGTCACCACTTCTTCTGGCAGGGAGTTCCATAGACCAGGGATCCTCTGGGTGAAAAAGTCCTTCCTCTTATTTGTTGGAGGTCTAGCTTCCAAAAGTTTCATGGAGGGCCCCCTAGTTCTAGTGTTGTGCGATAGGGAAAACAGTTTTTCCTTTTCTACTTTGTCCACACCGTGCATGATTTTATAGACTTCAATCAGGTCACCTCTCAGGCACCGTCGTTCTAGAGTGAAGAGGCCCAGCCGTTGCAGCCTCAGATGGTAAGGAAGGTGTTCCAGCCCCCTAATCCTTCTGGTTGCCCTCCTCTGCACCTTTTCCATTTCCATAATATCCTTCTGAAGGTATGGTGACCAGAACTGTACACAATACTCCAGATGGGGCCTCACCATAGATTTATAAAGAGGCAAAATGACACTTGCTGACTTATTTTCTATACCCTTCCTAATGATCCCTAGCAATGAGTTTGCTTTTTTCACTGCTGCGGCACACTGGGTTGACACCTTCATTGAGCTGCCCACCAGGACACCAAGGTCCCTTTCCTGGTTAGTTGCAAGGAGTTCAGAACCCATCAGTTTATAGATTTAGTTGAGGTTTTTTGCCCCAACGTGCATCACTCTGCACTTACTAATGTTGAAGCTCATTTGCCACTGGTTTGCCCACTCCCCCAGTGTCAAGAGATCCCTCTAGAGCTCCTCACACTCTCTCTCAGTTTTTACTACCCTGTATAATTTAGTGTCGTCGGCGAATTTGGCTACCTTGCTGTTTACTCCTACTTCTAGATCATTTATGAAAAGGTTGAAGAGCAGGGATCCCAGTACTGAACCTTGGGGGACCCCACTCTTTACCTCCCTCCACCTGGAGAAGTGTCCATTTAATGCTACTCTCTGTTTCCTGTCCCTTAGCCAGTTGCTAATCCAGGACAAGGCCTGTCCCTTTATTCCATGACTGGCAAGTTTATTTAAGAGCCTTTGGTGCGGGATCTTGTCAAAGGCCTTCTGAAAGTCCAGATAAACAATGTCAACTGGATCTCCCTTGTCCACGTGCTTGTTGACACTCTCAAAAAATTCCAGCAGATTAGTGAGGCATGATTTGCCCTTGCAAAAGCCATGTTGGCTCTCCTTCAGCAGCGCCTTCTCTTCTACGTGCCTATTAATTTTATCCTTTAAGATGGTTTCCATCACTGATGTCTGGCCTTCATCTCTTCTGAGGGGACCTGGAGTCTACCATCTGGCAGGACACACCCAGAAACACCCCATCCTGGCCGGCTGGCACTTCCACTCAGCCCAAGACCAGCCAGCTCTGCTGCCTCACTCCTATGCAATATTCCAGCCCCATTTTGCCTCCCTCCCCACCCACAGTGGGATAGGGCCCACGCAATAGGAATCCAGCTCCTGTCCTTAAGGTCCAGCTGCTCTGGTCCAGCTGGATATAAAACAAGCCCCCTGGCACCCCTGCAAGCCTTCCCCAGAGACCCTGGCCCCACCCCTGCCACGCGCAAGCATCGCAGGCAGCTAAACCCACAAAATCCTTCCCTGGACCCCCACGCATCCCTCCATCCTGCTCTACAGAACCTGCAAACTTCAACAGGTTGGCATTACCTGGCTGGAGGAGGGTCCAGGGGTGACCGCCAGGCAGTCCAGGAGGGGCTGCAGCCAAGAACACCAGGAGGGGCGGCCAGGGCAGGGGCTCCCAGTCCCCAGGCAGATCCTCCTCTGCAGAGCCCTTCCTGGCCCAGAACCTCCGTTGGGGGTGCCGCTCCAGCCCTGGTCGCGTGTAGAGCAGAGAGCTGTTTGCAAAGGTGTACTGCATCTCTGCAGTGCTGCAGGTCACTGCGAGGAGAACCCAGCTGCCTCCCTGCCGCCCACCCAGCAGGGAGGGAGCAGCCTCCACCACCGCCACGGAGCACACGGCCGCATCACTCAGCAGACGAAGCCAACCAGCTCATTGGTCCCAGCAGCTCCTTCCCGGGCACCCTGCGTCCGACTCCCACAGCCCCCAGGAGGACTCAGCTGAGGGGCTCCCATCCTGCGGGGAGCCTGAGGGCCGCCTGGCCACTCCAGGCCCCCAATCAGGACCTCTTCATCTGGCGGCGGCGGCTGCTGCAAGCACTAACCAGGAGGGCCCGGGAGGGAAGGCAGCCTACTTGCAGTGCCCAGAGAGCTGCCCCTTCTCAGCCTCCACAATCCCCAGGGAGGGACTTGTGGCTTTTTCCATCCAGTCTCCATCTCCCACCCCCCTCCCAGACCACTCCTAATCCCCTGGTGCCCCTTCTCTTTCAGGCCATCTCCCTTGGCGAATAGAGTTCTTGGACACACAAAGGCCTCGCCACACCCGTCCTGTAGCTTGAACGTGGCTTCCATCAAAGCCCCCCCGCCCCAATCCATCCATTTCATCGTAGAAGGAAAGCTCCCCTACTCCGTTGCCTGAGGGAAGAAGGGGGGAAAGAAGATCCACTCGGGGGTAGCAAGCAGCCAAGGCCGCCGTTTTCTCTGTGCAGATAATTGAAGTCACCAATGCGACTTTTAGAAATCAGGGAACAAAACGCTTAGGAGAGGTAAGATAAATACACCGTGGAAGACTAAGGCGACGCTTCTGCCCTGACAGCTGGATTGGGACAGATCAAAATGCAAGAGGAAGAGGAGAACCCCTGAGACACCAGCAAGCCTCCTGTGGGAGTTCCACCGACGGATGGGAATGAAGAGGCACGGCTCTCTTTAGAGCGGATCCGTGTTCAAAACCTTGACAGATTTTTCTTCCGGCTTCCGTATGCAAAGCGCTAGAAGTGACCTAGGCTTCCTTTCGTCTCCGAGGGTTCTGCGTTGTGATGCCTCTGTCACCCTCCAAGACACGGAGAAGCCCAATGGGGCCCTTACAAGAGCAGACACAACACTCCAAAGGCAAAAAACAACCACAGGACATCCAAAATATATTCAAGGCACCAGGAAACAAAGCAACAGAAATAACACACGTGAATGCAACACCAGGTTACGTCAGCCACCAGGTATCCAGAGTGGCCCACATAACCCTCGAAGAATCGGTGGCAACCAAAGGCAGACCACGTGGACTGCAAGGAGGACCAGCAGCCAGCAAAACCAAAAAGGATGCCGGCCTTATTAGGGGGTCAAAGGGCCCATCGTTGCAATCAAGAGCCAGGATCACAACCCTGGAGCAGCCACTCCATGCCAATCACCCCGTTAACTAGCAGGAGCAGCGGGAGAACCGGAGGCCTCCTAGAGGCCCTCAAATAAATGGCCGCCAACAGAGCCAGGCACGATTCAGGCCACGCACGGCCAGCGGGCGAGGGGACCCAATCCAGATAGAGGCAGCAGCACCCCCGAGAACCAACAGACGATGTCTACCCGCCGGGAGAATTACCCACGCCAACACCTGATTACAAATATTACTGAGGCTACAGGTAAAGGCAGTCCTCGCTTATCAACTGCCTTGTTTAGTGACTATCATGTGATTGCTATTCGTGATCTTCGCAAGCACTTTCCAACAAGCAGAATTAATGGAGAATGCAGAAATGACATTACAAGTTATGGTCATGCGATGCCTTGCTTAATGACTGCAGGAATTCGCTTAACCGAAGTGGAAATCCGGTGTGGTCATGTGATATTTTTGCTCGGCGACCGTGTTGCTTGTCTCAATTGTTGCCGGTAAGTGAGGACTACCTGTATTGCAAAGTCACTCCCATTTCCGAACCGTTGCACTGAAGACTCCGCACTGGGATGTGGGGCAGCCCCGATCAATACCTTGGTATTTTTACCCTTTGCGAATGCATTCTCTCCACCATCTCACTGAATCATCAATAAAAAGTATGGAAGAGTGCAGTGCAAGACCCAGCGCCAAATCTATACAAACCTCGTAATATTCCCAGGCCAGATTAGAAGCATCTGGTCCACCACAGTTCGGCTCAGTTGCTTGATCAGAATGGCATAAAAGCTTTGCTACAATGAAGGTATCGTATCTTCAGAATTCTCACACACTACAAAGGAAGATTCCAGACCAAAAAAATCAAAAGATTCAAGGTGTTGGTTACTATCTTTAAAGCGCTCCATGGCTTAGGACCTGGGTACTTACGAGATTGCTTTCTGCCACCGAGAGCCTCCCACCGGCCAGTATGCTCCCCTAGAGTGGGTCTCCTCATGGTGCCATCGGCTACACAATGTCTACTGGCTCCACCCAGGGGGAGAGCCTTCTCCGTGGGAGCCCCTGTCCTCTGGAACGAATGGCCCCCGGAGTTATGAATTATCCCTGACTTCCGCACCTTCTGCCGTGCTCTCAAAACCTTTCTCTTTCAATAGTTTCCCCGACATCTGGAGGAAGTTGATTATCTAGAACCGCGCCAGTCCGGCTTCCGGCCCGGTCACAGCACCGAGACGGCATTGGTCGCGTTGGTGGATGATCTCTGGAGGGCACGGGATAGAGGTTGTTCCTCTATCCTTGTCCTATTAGATCTCTCAGTGGCTTTTGATACCATCGACCATGGTATCTTATTGCACCGATTGGGGGGGTTGGGGCTGAGAGGCACCGTTCTACGGTGGTTCTCGTCCTACCTCTCTGGTCGGTCGCAATGGGTGTTGGCAGGAGGGCAGAGGTCGTCCCCGAGGCCCCTCATATGTGGGGTTCCTCAGGGGTCGGTCCTCTCGCCACTCCTGTTTAACACCTACATGAAGCCGCTGGGTGAGATCATCCGTGGTTTTGGGGTGGAATACCATCTGTACGCTGATGACACTCAGTTGTACATATCCATCCCAAACCACCCCAACGATGCCGTCGAGGTGCTGTCCCGGTGTCTGGAGGCCGTACGGATCTGGATGGGTAGTAACAAACTCAAACTCAACCCGTCCAAGACCGAGTGGCTGTGGTTTCCGGCACCCCAGTTCAGCCAGGTAAGTCCAACACTGGCCATTGGGGGCGAACAACTGGCCCCCGTGGAGAGGGCGCGCAACTTGGGCGTCCTCCTGGATTCCCGGCTGTCCATGGAGGACCATGTGGCGGCCGTGGCCAGGGGGGCATTCTATCAGGTACGCCTGATACGCCAGTTGCGCCCCTTACTGGACCGGGGAGCCCTTCGCACAGTCACTCAAGCGCTTGTGACATCCCGGCTGGATTACTGTAACGCTCTCTACATGGGGCTCCCCTTGAGGTACACTCGAAAGCTACAGTTAGTACAGAATGCAGCCGCGCGGGTGATTATGGGTGCCTCAAGGCAAACCCACGTAACACCTCTCCTGCGTGAGCTGCACTGGCTTCCTGTGGCCTTTCGAGTGCGCTTCAAGGTGCTGACGACCATCTTTAAATCGCTCCATGGCTCGGGGCCTAGCTATATACGAGACCGCCTCCTGCCCCATACATCCCTTAGTCCGATCCGCTCCCACAGAGAGGGTCTTCTTCGGGTGCCGTCGGCGGGGCAATGCCGGTTGGTGACACCCAGGGGAAGGGCCTTCTCTGTGGCAGGCCCGGCCCTCTGGAACGACCTACCCCCCGACCTCCGCACTATCTCGGACCTCCGCCTCTTCCGCCAACGTCTTAAGATGTATTTATTCCAACAAGCCGGCCTAGGATAGCCCCCCGTTTCTGACTTTTTAAGAAAAATAATAATTTATAATTTGGGAATGGTTTTAACGTGGGTTTTAGCACGGGTTTATTAATTTAATATATTTTTAATGGATATTTATTGTATTTTGTGTTTTTAAATAATGCCTGTGCGCCGCCCTGGGTCCTAACAAGGAGAAGGGCGGGGTATAAATTTAATAAAAAAATAAAAATAAAATAAACAAGCCGGGCTGGTATAAAACATGGTTTTTTAAATTCATATTTTTATTAATTTTAATCAGGGTTAGTTTGGGTTTTTTTCCACGTTTCGGCCAGGTTTAATATGTTTTTAAAAGCTTTTTTAACTTTTGTATATTTGTTTTTATTCTGGCTGTACACCACTGTGAGTCCTTTGGGAGTAGGGCGGTATAAAAAACCACTAAACTAAACTAATCTAAACTAAACTAAACAAAGGTAATGTAGCAAAACTAAAATCTTGACAAATCCACAATGACTTCTGGCATTCTATTTGTTCCTCCCCTGCTTTTGTTACTTTTATAAACCACTCAAGGCAACGAACGTACCTAGCCCCCCTTCCTCCTCCTTCCTCCTCCTCCTCCCAATTCCCCCTCAACAACAAGGTGGTGAGTTGAGCCGAGAGAGAGCGACGGGCCCAAAATCACCCAGCCGCTGCTCAGAATGGTTCTGAACCCTCTTCCTCCTGTCGCTCAGCAGCCGTAAAACCCAAAAGTTCTGATTTGGGGTGCAGCAACTTCCTCCTGGGCTCTTCAGGTTAGAAAGTCCCAGAGCTCTTCCCAAAGGGGAAAGGGGAAGAGCTTCCATTCCAAAGCTTGGAGGGAGAGGATAAAGCAAACCACGGGGAATCTTAAACTCTAAAAGTGCCCGAGAAAGTCCATTAGCCCTTGGCAGAATATTCACCCGACGGCATCCCAGAAGCACCCTGCAAGCCTTGGGAAAGCAGCATCAGATCCTCGGTGGGACAGCCGGTGGATTTGCAACTGGTGGGAACGGCTGCATTTAGGAAGTCCCCGCTGATTCCATCGCCCTGAAGGACACCCGACTCTGCCCCCCTTTCAGAAGGTATACAGAGCAGAGAAGCCCCCAGGGAGCCCCAAGGAGCCCCAAGTGTTTTTTAAAGGGATCAGGATTGCACAGAGTTCACCGTAGCCTTTGGCCCCAATCTGGCCAGTGAAAGTCCACGGTGGGTGCCCGCAAGGCAGGGGACCAAGCTCAGTCGGGGCAGCCTTGGTTGGAGGCCAGCTCTGCCATTGCTTTCTTCCTAGTGCGGCCTCTCCACCATGAGCCGGAGCCCCACAAGGGCCAGGAGAGAGGAAAGCAAAACCGATTCCAGCCGGAACATCAACGTGCCCCGGAGGGATTGAAGGGGAGGGGGGGGGGTGCTCCAAGGGGTCTCTGGGCTGGTCGTTCCGCAGTCTCAAACTGCTCTGCCGGGCAAGCAGCTTTTTCTAACGCTGGCCTCTAAGTTACTCTGAGTCCCACAGCTGGAGCAATACGCATGAATTATCCTCCCTGCTTCCTGGCTCTCTGGCTTAATTCTACGCGTGGTGGCCTACGGGGGTGGGGGGGCCCCTCCTGTCCTCTCAGTGACCACTGAGAAAGGTTCCTGGGGTGGGGCAGATTTCTGGGTCTCAGCAGGGGAGAAGAGCAGGAAGGTCAAAACGAAACCAGCCCTTCCACAGGCACAAAGCAAATGCAGCATGAAACTCTCCCAATCTGGCAGCTCCTTCAGGACACCCCAGCAACCCAAACGCTGGTGGAGCCAGGCCCCGGGAACTGCCCCCCCCCACTCCTGCGTGCTTCTGTCCCTCTTGCTGCTGCCCTGCCCCCCCCCCCAATCAACGGGAGGGCTCCTCCTCCTCCTTGCCAGCTGCCCCATGGCACCCTGGTCCTTGGCTCCCCTCCATCTCGAGGCCCACCTGGAGCCTCCGTGTCCTCCCTGGATGCTGCGAGAAGAGCCATCAGGGACTCACCGGAAGGACCAAGGCTGGCAGGACTGGCTATTTGTGCGCACAGGCACTGGGTGGATGGGAGGGGCAGAAGTCACCCTTGGGCAAGAGGAGAGGAGTGTCTGAAAGCCAGCAGACGAGTCAACCCCACAATCACAAGAACAAACTAAGATTAGCCTACCTAGCAGGACTTCCTCTCTGACCAGTTAGGGTTAGGGGCTTTCAGAATGTGTGCCCACTTCAGTGCCAGCCTGGTCAGAATCCTGCTTTTCCCCACCCAGAACTGCCTGGTTCTCCGTGCTGGGAGACATATTCAACCCTGGGGGGTGGGCACAGAGAGAGAGAGAGAGAGAGAGAAACAGGCGGACCCCCTCGGAAATGCCTCAGCCGGCCCATGCAGGAAGGTGGGTGAACCCCATTTCCTTCATCTCACCCTTCGCCACCCATTTCCTTACAGTCATTAACCCACCAAGACCTGCAGGAAAAGCCCATTTTGATTTTGATTTTATTTAGACTTATAAACCGCCCCCTCTCCCCGAAGGGACTCGGGGCAGTGTACAGGGGAAAAATTAAAAACCATATAAACAGACAATATATAACAAAGCTAAAAACGAATTAAATTACCTGTACTAGAATTTAAAAATATTAAAATAGGAACCCTCCTAAGCTAAAATTCCCTAAATCTAAAATCCATTTATGTCCTTGGCAGAAGTTATGTTATAAAATCAATACCATTTACGCAAGACCAGCTTGTTGAAATAAATATGTTTTAAGTGAGCGGCGGAAGAGGGGAAGGTCCGTGATTGTGCGAAGTTCGGGGGGTAGGTCATTCCAGAGGGCCGGCCCAGCCACAGAGAAGGCCCTACCCTTGGGCACCGCTAGCCGGCATTGCCCGGCGGTTGGTACCCTCAGTAGGCCCACTCTGTGGGAGCGTATCGGACGTAGGGAGGTATGTGGCAGGAGACGGTCCCGTAAGTAACTAGGCCCCGAGCCATGGAAAGATTGGAAGATGGTAACAAGCACCTTGAAGCGCACCCGGAAGGCCACCGGTAGCCAGTGCAGCTCGCGCAGGAGAGGTGTTACGTGGGAGTAGCGAGAAGCTCCCAGAATCCCCCGCGCGGCCGCATTCTGAACCAACTGGAGCCTCCGGGCGCACCTCAAGGGGAGCCCCATGTAGAGAGCGTTGCAATAGTCTAGGCGAGACGTCATGAGTGCCTGAGTGACAGTGCGGAGGGCGTCTCGGTCCAGAAAGGGATGCAACTGGCGTACCAGGCGAACCTGGTAGAATGCCCCCCTGGTCACGGCCGTCACATGATTGTTTGGGACAGCCGGGAATCCAGGAGGACGCCCAAGTTGCGAACCCTTTCCGTGGAGGCCAATGACTCGCCCCCGATAACCAGCAATGGAATAAACTGGCTATGCCGAGACGCCGGAAACCACAGCCACTCGGTCTTGGACGGGTTGAGTCGGAGTTTGTTACTTCCCATCCAGAGCCGCACGGCCTCCACACACTGGGACATCACTTCGACGGCATCGTTGGGGTGGTTGGGGGTAGATATGTACAACTGAGTATCATCAGCGTACAGATGGTACTCTACCCCACAACCACGGATGATCATTCATTCATTCATTCATTCATTCATTCATTCATTCATTCATTCATTCATTCATTCATTCAATAATTCTGGCTCCCGGCTCCCTTTCAGGCTCCCTGGGACGGGCATCTCCTTTGGCAACACCACCGCCCTCTCGTGGCAGTATTTGAATACTATTAGGTGGCTACTTAGCCTATTGATAATTTATTCAAGAGGTTCAGCTTTTTTATTATTAACTCAATATTCTGAAACGGAGAAATATGATAGGAACATTTCCGACGCAACAAGAGAGCCTCAGAAGACATTTAAGGCAATGAAATAGTCTTCCTCTGTTATTTCCTCAAAACCCCTTTGCTGCCCTCGAGGGTCTTGGGGGTTGTGTAAACTATGTCCAAACTTCGGACTTGGCGCTGGCCTCCCCTTTGCCTGGGGCTCCTCTCCCAAATCTCCCTCTCTGTCGCACGGACACACACTGAACCCGTCCACAGAGACCAAAACCTCCCAGGGTTTTTGTCAAGCAACCCTGCTCCCTCTACCAGGCCAAATGCCAGCAGACGCCCACGAGGGGTGCCTCTCCCTGGGCCTTGCGGCTCTTCTTTCCTTCCCCTGGAGATCCCCTGCAATGACAGAGCCTCCCTGCTTTTCCCTCCTAGGGGGCCCTTGCTCCGGCGGTGGTTTAGGACCCACCCACCGGGAGGGGAGTCCGCCAGTGGCGGCAGCGGAAGCAGCAAGAGAAGAGAAGCTGAGGACGTTATCGGGAAACACCCAGAGAAGGCTGGGAGAACCAAGGAAGAGAGGAGAGGGACACCCAGAAAAAGGGGCTGAGCAGTGGGGCCAACCCCCGGGAGCGGACCTCAGCAGCAAGCCAAGGGGGCAGCTGCAGGAGACCGCACCCGCCAGGCAGCAACCTTAGCCAGGGCAAGCATTTCAGGCCACCTGGAGCACTTCCCCTTTCAGGTCCTGGCAGCCAAAGCAGCCGAAAGACGGGTGACACTGAAGCAGACCAGAGCAGCAGCCAAGTCCTTGGGGGGGGGGGGGCAAAAGAGGCTGGGTGGAGCCAGCGGGATTCTCTGCCCAGCAGGCTCAAGGGAGTTGTGGGCACAAAGGCAGGAGGCGAACAGGAGAACCCAAGACTCTGGGGAGGGGAGAGACAGGCCCCTGAAAAGAGGAGGACAAAAGCTAGGAAGCCGAGCACTGGAGAAACAGAGGAGGATTTCTAGGAATCAGAAACACTCCACGTTCTGAAACGCAAAGGCGACTTCAGTTGTTTGACATACAGTCCCTTAAATGTTCTGTCTCGCAAACCAACAAGCCCATCGCTCTTCGTCAGGTCCAGGAGGTCCCCTGGGAAGGATGAGGGGCTCATCCCTGGCCTCCTTCTACCCGACATGCCTCATTTAAATAAATGCCCTCTAAAGGTGGCAGAGAAAAGGAATGCCTTTATTGTTTTAGGCTCCATAACCCCCACCGGGTTCCGAGAAAGAGGGAATAGGCAACTTTTCATATGACAGCCAGAAGGAAGCCCGGAATTCCCATATTGTTAGACCAATTTCATTAAAGTCCTCGATAGCCCCGCCTTTCCCACCACCGACACCTGCAGATTCATTGGGTTCTTCTGCTAATACAGTGAGTCCTTGATTTATGACCGTTCATTAAGAGACCATTCAAAATGATTGACAAAGGGACTTAAGACCCATGCCCGAAGTTAAGGCTGTCACAGTGCCCCATGCAGCCACTGGATGAAAACCGGGTGCTTGCCACTCTGCCCATCCTTACAACCAACTGCAGGGCTGTGCTGCAACTGCCCCTCTGGCCTCTCCCTCTTCCCCTCCGTGCCCGTAAACACCCGGGAAGCCCCCGAGGAAGCCCCTCCCCCCAACCACAAAGGGAGCTCTGGGGCATTTCTGGCAGACGCCCCTCCCAGCAAGCCCGAGGGTGGGGGTGGGGGGGTGGAAGGCCGAAACAGGCAGACCATGAAGCCACACCCAGCTTTTTCCCCCCTGCGTGGCTTCCCTTCCATTCAGGAATAAGCGCCCCACCACTCAACCTTTGCCTGGCCCCCCACCCCATCCGGTTCAAAAGCACGGAAAAAACCCACTGGAGTCCGTACAGGGAGGAGGGGAAGTGGTGTAAGCTCCCTTTGGGCTTTGGGAGAAGGGGAGCCTGAAGGAATCTCTCCTGTCTGCTTCTAGGGCTCTGGAGGAGATGCCCCCCCCTCGCCCTCCCTCCTTTCCTTGGTCACTGGGTGGAGGGAGAAGTGGCCTGGAGTCCCCTTGAAAAACCCCAAACGCTTTGGAGCACCAGCCCCCTTCCCCCTCCTCCCAACGTCCAGTTGTGGGGAAAGGCCTGGATGGCCTCCCCATCGCTGTGGCCTGCTTGCTTCCTGCCTTCCTAGCCCGGAGCAAGGCTGGGCTGGGCTGGGCCAACGCTCGAGGATTGCCGAGTGGCTGTTTCATCCAGGCCCTTGCAGCTTTGGGGGCATTTGGGGGGTTCCCGGGGTGCAGGTGGAGCCACTTCTTTGCACCTCCTCCCTGGGTTCAGGCCGCACTGCACCCCCTGCCCAGCTTCGGTATTGCAGTTGTTGAGTCACAATTAGTCACACGGTGTCTCGCATAATGACCACAATGACTTACAACTGCAAAAACAGGCTCAGTTATGGTCATAAGTCGAAGACTGCCTATACTAGGAAATGGGCCGTCAGATTTAAGAAAACCAGAACGTTAGACTTTCATGATGAAGCAAAAACCAGAGAGGTAGGAGACCAGGGACCTGAGCATGAGCCACCTCAATACTGTTTCCCCCCCCCCCCCGCTCCCCCGGCCACGGTGGCTGCCACTGCGGCTGAGGGTCACCCGCCTTTAATCAACCACCAAAGGTTTTTGGCCAGAGCAAACAGGGCAGCCTCCCCTGGGCCTCCGACTGGCTCCCACAGCCGTCCCGAAATACCAGCCTTTGCTCTTACCTTGGCTGGCGAAATGTGTGAGTGGCCAACGAAGCCACGGACGCTTTCCAGCTGCGAGAGGTTCTTCTCGGACACATGCACCAGCTCTGGAGCCGCCATCCCTGTGCCCGGAGCCTGAGGGAAGCCGCTGGGCTCCGAGGGAGAAGGGTCTTCATCTTGGGAGCCGAATTTCTGCAATGTGCACAGAGAGGCGATTTTTACAACCGGACCGAATAAAGAGGTGCCACTAAGGCTTCCGGCAGGGAAGGCAAGTGAATGACCTCCACGGCCTCCCACGGGGCAAGCCAAGATCCTTTCTGTGGGCCTTCCTGCCCACTGCCACCCCCAACCGAGGCTGCTCGCTCCTTTATGTTGCTTCGTATTTATACGTTGCCTGTTATGTCGCCTCAAGTGTTATTCCCCAAACCTGGTTATCTCTATCAGGGGTACCCAAAACTTAGTTACTGCCTATCAGGAGTATCCCACACACACACACACACACACACACACCCCTAAACTGCAGAAGGCAAAGGCAGCAAGTAAGGAAAGGCAGCAGAGCTAAAGGGAATATACAAAAGGAAGTGGAAGGAGTAAGGCTTGAAAGAGAAGACTCTGTATATAAATGTATAATAAACTAAATGTAAATAAACTAAACTGTAGGCAGACTGTGCTGGAAAGCTGCTCTGCAAGAGAAACAAGCAGGGTCCGACGTAATTCAGACTGATTTGGGGGTGGGTTTCAAAATGACATCCTACAAGAATGACACGCAAAACGACGTTACCCTGAACACGTAAACGAAACCGCCGATCTCTTTAATAATGAAAAGAAATAGCTGAATAACGAACGAAGGAAGTCTGTGGGCAGACACAGCCTGTGTCTCACCCTTGGCAACCGGGCCCTGCTTGCTCCCACGTTGAGAGGCCCCCGCCACTTGGTTGCTTCGACTTCTCCTCTCTTTGGGGGGGGGACCCAAATCCCAGACTTTGATCACTCAGGGTTAAACTTAGACCTTGACTACTTGCAACGATTCATCAGATCTTGTACACCTTGATTTTATAAATCTTCATTCCGCAGACTTCAGAAGCAACCCCCAAAAATTGAATCCAGGCTAATCATGTTCTGGGATCAGTTCAAGTTTTACTTTCAACTACTATTTTAATTTTTGCATAAACATTTTATGTAAAATTAATGCACATTTCATACAATACAATACAATAGCAGAGTTGGAAGGGACCTTGTAGGTCTTCTAGTCCAACCCCCTGCGTGGGCAGGAACCTTATACCATTTCAGCTTTATACATTCAGCTTTAACAAATATTTGGCATTAGCAGGCGCCCTTTCTCTTCAAGTGGCCCGTGAAATCAAGGCTTCCCCTCCGCCTCTCTTACTTTCAGAGGCCGACAATGAACGCGTGGTTTTGGTGGGCCCTTCCGTCCCTCTCATTCATTCATTCGCTCGGTTCACCTCCTGGTGAAGAAGCGTCCTCAGTCAGGGGGAAAGGCGGAGATCGGCACAGCCGGCTCTTCTCGCAGGCCCCCTCCCACAAAGCGTGCAAAGAATACAGGCAGCCCTCGACTTACAACCACAACGGAGCCCAGAATTTATGTTGTTAAATAAGAATTTGTTAAGTGAATTTGGCCCCATTTTATAACATTTCTTGCCACAGTTGTTAAATGAATCTGGCTTCCCCCTTGATTATCAGAAGGTCGCAAAAGGGATCACGTGACCCTGGGATGCTGCAACCGTCATAAGTATGAGCCAGTTGTTAAGTATCTGAATTTTGATTGGGGCGGAGGGGGGGGGGATACTAAGGTTGTAACTATGAAAAACGGTCATAAATCACTTTTTTCAGGTGTTGTTGTAACTTTGAATGGTCACTAAATGAATTGTTGTAAGTAAAGGATTACTACCTTTGTCTTAAGAGTTTTAAAAATGTTCCCTCCAAGAGAAAAAGATCTGTAAAACTAACACCTGAAATGCACCCTGGCAAAAACAAAAACTAAACCCACGATGCTGGAATCTGAAACGTTCAAGAACTTAGCATTTTATTTCAGACCAGCCGTTCCCAGCCACGTGTTGCTGTGGCCCAGTCTGGTTAAATGGCCAACCAATCTGTGCATAGATCTACACCTGCACACACAAACACGTACACGCAACCACCGTATAAACCCCCAACCTACCTACTGTATTTCTCCCTCTCTCTCTCCCTCTCCCTACTTACCTACCTACTGCATTTCTCCCTCCCTCTCTCTATCCCTATAGCTGCCTACATACCTACCTACTATATTTCTCCCTCTCTCTCTCTATCCCTCTACCTACCTACCTACATACATACCTACTGTATTTCACCCTCTCTCTCTCTCTATCCCCCTACCTACCTACCTACTGTATTTCTCCCTCTCTCTCTCTCTCCCTCTACCTACCTACCTACGTACCTACCTAGAGAGAGAGGAGAGGCCGCTGACTCAGCAGCGGCCTTGGGGGGGGGGAGTTGGTGGCGGCAGCAGCAGAGGCCGCTGTGTCACCAGCGGCCTTGGTGGGGGAGTTGGCGGTAACAGCGGCGGCGACAGCAGCGGCGGAGGAGAGAGGCCGCTGACTTGGCAGCGGCCTGGGGGGGGGGAGTTGGCAGTGCGAGCCAGCGGAGGAGAGAGGCTGCTGACTCGGCCGCAGCCTGGGGGGGGGGGAGTTGGCGGCCCGGGCCGGCAGCGGAGAGAGAGGCCGCTGACTCGGCAGCGGCCTTGGTGGTGCGGGTTGGCGGCAGCAATGGCGGTGGAGGAGAGGCCGCTGAGGAGGTGCCTGTCATGGATATAACGCATCTGCTCCACCACTCGTGCAAGTGACGTGAGCTAAAAAATGGCCGGGTGGGAGGGGCCACGAAGGGGAGGGACGGCGAGTGAGAAGAGCCACACTTTTAAATTTGTGTGGCATGCCCCTAGCACAGGTGCCATATCCACACAATCTACACATATCATTGGTGCTGTATTTGTAAGGAACGGTGCAGTACTTTCTGAGATTAGAGGTTTTGAACAAACTCATAGTTACATTTTTATTTATACAGAAAGAAAGATGATGATAAAAAGAAAACCATACCTACCAAACAAAGAAATTGTCTATGTTGGCACTAAATGAACCCTTGGAACGTCAGTCTCCCCACAATCACACACAAACATCCCCATCACACACACTCACACCCTCCTGGAACAAGCCACATTATGCAAAGGGCAGGACAAATGCCAGCTTATCCCAAGGGTCACTTGTTATAAGCCACAGGAAAGAGGACCCAGCCTATTCCCTCAGGAAACACACACACACACCCGCAAATCACCCCCTCTTGCTTACCCCCCTCCCCCTCCCCTTCTCCCCAGCCACCCCCACCTCAGAGGGATTCCATTGCCAGCCCCTGCCTACCATGCCCTCCGAGTGCCAAGGTTTTTCCACAAGCACCAGGCTCATGAAACCCAACCAGCTTCCAGTTATTTAGATATTAGATATCTATTTGGCTAGGTTGGTTCTTTCCGTTCCAGATAACAAGGGGTGGGGTGGGGGGGTGCAACAGCTTACATACAGATTCCCCTTGTCTGCAGGGGATCTCTTTTCCAGTCCCCCACCCCAGAAGGCACAGGAATCCACTAGGCTGCCTGCAAAGAGCAGCCGGGGAGAGGAAATGCTGCCTAACCTCTCTTACTGTCAACAGAGCTCACCCCCTCCAGGTCTGCTTTCTTCCAAAAGGGGTCTGGGGGGGTGGGGGGGGGTGCCCTGCTTGCTCCTTTCAGGGGAAAAGTAGTCCCACACTCATGACTGCGGCTGGAACACCCGTTGCTAAGCAAGGTGGGCAGTGAGTCACACCCAATTTTACAACCTTTTGCTGTGGTCCTCAAGTGAATGACGTAGTCGCTGAACTAATCCAGATCACCCCACTGACTTTCCCTCTCAGAAGCCAGTTGGGGAAGGTGGCAAATGGCAGCCGCCTAGGGGCAAAGACCCGCTGGTTGCCAAGGGGCCGCGGAGATGCCGGGCCAGACAGTCGTAAGTGTGAAGATAAACCGTAAATCACTTTTTCCAATGTCCCTCCACAAGCAAAAGGTCGTAAGTCAAGGACTACCTGCACTCGTAGACATGGACATACGTACACCCTAAAGAGACCCACCCACTTACCGTCCCATTCCTCACGAGAGGCTGGCTTGGGGGTTCCTTACTCCAGCTCCCCACATTCCTTTTGGACCCAACGCTTCTTCCAAAGAGTCTTTCCTCTCCAGGAAAACACGAAATTGCCAAACTGAAATCGAAGCATTATCAAATCCAAGGATCCGGCTATACCTGAACTTAGGTCAACTGGACTCCCTTGTCACTTATTGGACTACAAGGCGGATGGCCATGCACAAGGACGGCATAAATGAAGGCATGAATTGGAAGGGCCACTGAGTCAAAAAATGCATACTGTCTTATATAAGGAATAAATCTTTATGAAGAGACTGCCACAGCAATGATACTCCAAAATATATAACCAAAGAATGGAATCATAAGCACAGAATTAACAGATGCTCGGTAAACAGGAGGTAAATAGGCAGCAGGTCAAGGAAAGACACAGCACTATCGATGGGCGACAGGGAGGGAGAAACGCAGGAGCCCGGGAGGATCCCCTGGAGACCTGGATGGGATCCACTCCCTCCCACTGCAGAAAGAGGCAGAGAAGGTAAGAGAAGCCACAGAGGCTCCAGGGAAGCCGGAGGCACTGGTGCCCGTGGCATCGCCTGGCTCACCAATTCAGGATCTCGGAGGAGCCAGGAAGAGAGAGAGAAAGGCGACTCACTCAACTAGTTGCACTGTCATGTACGGACTGCGGAAAATTAGTTTTTAGTGTCAGAAAATGGTTAAACTCAGAAAAATTAAAATTAAAAAGAGACGCTGCTGTGTAACTGTAACAGAGTTGGAAGGGACCTTGGAGGTCTTCTAGTCCAATCCCCTTCTTAGGCAGGAAATCCTACACCACTTCAGACAAATGGTTATCTAATCTCTTCTTAAAGACTTCCAGTGTTGGGGCATTCACAACTTCTGGAGGCAACTTCTGTTCCACTGATTAATTGTTCTGTCAGCAAATTTCTCCTTAGTTCTAGGTTGCTTCTCTCCTTGATTAGTTTCCATCCGTTGCTTCGTTGTAAGTAAGATATGTAGTTGGTTGTGAAAATGGATGTGAAAAAGTACTTGAGGATTACAGAACAAGACTGGCTGCCAAGCCACGATGCTACTTCCATAAGGAAGCGATGTTTTTACACAAAATAGGGCTGTGCATACCAAAGAGGCTCTAGAAAAGAAAGGGGTAGAGAAGATCAAAACCCCAAAGAATGGAGAGAGAACAAGAGACTTTCCTGACCCCAAAGAGCTTACACCTCGCCCCTATCGTCTGCTTGTACCCCCCCAGAGGGGGCTCCCTTAAAGAATCCAACTGGTGATACTCCTGAGGGACAGAGGCTTTTTTCAGTCTCATAGAGAGGAGGAGGAAGAGTCACAAGTCGTGGACAGCAAAGAATAATCCTCCCCCTCCCCATTGCTAAAAGGAGGGATGGACAGCTGGAAGCCTCAATTCATCCCCCTTGAAATGCCCATCCCTTTCCTCTTAAATAACACTTAGCAGCTGTAGATAGCAGGAAGGAGAGGGTTCCTGTTACTATAACCAGAATTAAAAGTCCCAAAAAATAATGCATCTTACGTCAATTGTACATCTTTATATACACATATCCGCATAAACAGAAAAGGGAAGTGCCTTAAATCTTACGGTGTTATGATATGAATAGTAATTATGCTGGGATCAGAGAAATTGGAAATTTGAAAAACGTAAGTTTTGGTAGGCATATAAGAATTTGCTTTAATTGTGAGGAACGTTGTCAACTTTGGGATGGGATGGCAATTTTCCAGAAGTTAATCCCTACCAGATGCATTCCGTGGTATTCCAGAGGATTCAGCCCCAAGAGCAGCCTATTTCTGCCAGAACATCATAGAAAAAAACATAGACAACTGATGGCAACTAATGGTATCCACCGAGTCTGTGATTAAGGGCGTGGGGCTTTTTTAAATTATTGGATGATGGACATGTGTTCATCACAAGCAGGACTTCCACCACTCTTCCTGCGAAGTCTTACTTACTTTGGAACATCCCTCCTGCCACTTTGAAACAGCTTCCAGTCCTAAGGATTCCTCTGCCCGGTCCCACTATCCCTCTTTCTGAGCTTTAAACAATTCCCCTGCGTCTCTGCTCGAGGGCTGAGGCAAAAACCACTAACTTTGCCAAAAAGAACAATACATTTACATTATTCTGCTGTGAGCATCTGCGTTTTCAGTAGAAGGTTTGTCCCATCCCCTCTGTCCATAACAAGTAAACTAAGCTGATAGAATTCAGTTTGAGCGTGAGGAATTGCTTGCCTATCGCTATGAGCCACAGTGGCGCAACGGTCAGAGTGCAGTACTGCAGGCTACTTCTGCTGACTGATGGCTGCCTACAATTTGGCAGTTCAAATCTCACCAGGCTCAAGGTTCACTCAGCCTTCCGTCCTTCCGAGGTGGGCAAAATGAGGACCCAGATTGCTGGGGGCAAATATGCTGTCTCTGCAAACCACTTAGATAGGCTGTAAAAGCCCCGTGAAGGGGTATATATGTCTTAAGTGCTATTGCTAACCATCAGCGCCAACACACCTATCTAGAAACAAGGAACTGTTCAAAAGCTCATTTACGCCATGCACCATGTAGGTTGACATTCCTCCCCAAACGTACAGAAAGGCACAAAGAATTGTTGTTTGGTTCTCCTGGCCCAACAAAAGAAATTCAAGGAAGACTAATTACATTTCTCTCAGTGGGCATTTCAGAACCGTGCATGACTGACTACGAAGGAAGACTAACTCTTCTGGCCTCTCCACTGCTCTTCCAGTGGGAAATCTCCTTGCGCGCACTGATCCCGCCCAAGCGTCTCTTCAATGCGGGAGGGACTTGGAGGCAGAAGGCAGCACCCTCCAAAGGCAGGATGAGGAGGCTAAATGAACATCCCACCGGGTCCTTTGGAGGGGCCCTAGGCTCTCCTCTCACACTGCCAACCAAGGGTGGGTTTCTTTGGAGGGCGGCCACAGCAAGGTCCCCTCTGCCCTGTGCCTCGGAAGGGCTAGCCATCTATTGGGAGGGGGTGGTTTCCTCTGGGCACTCATCATCTCCTGCCCACCCCT
The DNA here is from genome assembly GCA_039707465.1 of Rhabdophis nuchalis. Classification (NCBI taxonomy): domain Eukaryota; kingdom Metazoa; phylum Chordata; class Lepidosauria; order Squamata; family Natricidae; genus Rhabdophis; species Rhabdophis nuchalis. The sequence goes on from CM077645.1 coordinate 612,080, forward strand.
GACCAACGCAAGGACTCAACAGAAAAGCCCACTCCCCCCCCCCATCCAGGATGCCCCCCTTCCCCAGAGCACACAGCCCAGGGGCCCAGCAAGGCAGAGAGACCCAAAGCAAGCAGGGGGCTTTTCTAGCAGAGCCCCTTCTGAAAGGAGATCCAGCAGCCCCCTCCAGAACACCCACTTCTTCCAAGCCGGGGGGGGGGGGGAGTATGGTGCCCACCCCAAACCTTCCGATCCGATACATCCTGGGGCATCTTCTGTTTCCACGCTGTTTGGGGAAACTATAACGCGGGTGCAATTTGCAAACAAGGCAATTCTGGAATAGATTCTAAACATTTCCATCAGATGCAAAGACTTCCAGTGTTAATACGTTTTAATCAATTGTTACTATAACACTTATTTGCAAGTGTTGCACAGCCAAAGGAAACATTTCCAGAAGTTCAGCTAGACCCCCCCTCCCCCCCCCAATAGAGGCAGGAAAAGCAAAATAAATTCTCCTCCCAGAAAGGGGCTTCTCAAAGGGGGCAGAGACCGTCCTACCCCAGCGCCCCCTTCGCCATCCCCAGAAGGTACCCAGGACGGAGGGACGGCGGGCTCCGGGTTTACACACCTGGGTGTCGGCAGTCTGGCTGCTGGGCAAAGTCTCCGAAGTCAGGCCGGCGCTCGGCGGACTGGGGAAGTCCCAGGTGCCCCCGGGCTGGACGGGTTGAGCCGGCTTCGGCCGATCGGCGCTTCGGGGGTTCTCAAGCAGGGTCACCTCGTAGAACTCCTGGATGTCTGGGGGGAGAACAGGCCTTCAGGTCCCGTCTCCAGCCACGGGGCAGCCCTGCCGCCGGCGGAGGGGAAAGGCCGCTCCCGGGGACAGGGGCTGTGGCGGGGCAGCCGGGCAGGGACGGGGGCCGCCCGGGGAGAGGGCTGCTGGGGGCCGCCTACCGAGGAGGGCCTGGAAGAGGCTGCTGCGGAAGATGCCGATCACCCGCTCCACCGAGCTGCGCAGCTGCCGGTCCTCCCGCGGGCTCAGCTTGGCGCGGTAGTCCTCCAGGAGCCGCAGGGCGCGCTGCGTGTCTGCCGGCGGGGGAGACGGAGAGGAGGGAGCCGTCAGAGCCCGGCCGGAGCGACCCCCCCTCCCCTCCCCTCCCCCGCCCTCTGCACGCGCCCAGAGGCACGACGGGGCCCCGCCGCCCCCCGCCCCGCCCCCGCCGGCCCACCTTGCCTCTTGACGGGCATGGCGAGCGCCGCTCCGGGGCCCCTTCCGCCCCTTTCCCCCACTCGGCCACCCTCCAGGCTCCCTCCGGGCGGGCGGGCGGCGCCGGGAGCCCAAAAGTTTTCAGGCAAGATGGCGGCACAGGCGGGCGCCTGGCCACGCCTCCCGGCTGCCCACCAATCCGCGCCCGCCGACCCGCCCCCTACCTACTCGGCGGGGCGGGCCAGGTGAGCGCCAGGCGAGCGCCAGGCCCCGCCCCCGCCCAGAAAGTTTCGTCCAGAAGCAGCGCGCGGGAGCCGTCGATTGGCCCGCTGCCCCCCTCTCCCCTCCCCTCCCCTCCCGCCCGACCCCCAGCGCCGCCGGTCTCGGTCGCCTGTCCCGCCGGTCGGGGCTCTGATTCCGCAGGAGGGCCCTTCTGACCGGCGGGTAGGCGGCGTGCACCAAGCGCCTTTCCCTGCCTCCCATGCCCGTCCGGCCCCCGCCCACGGGGCTTGACCCCCTCCTGCTCTCCCCCTCCCCTCTCCCGAAGCCCCTTGGCTGCTCCGCCCCGACCCCCCCACCCCCCACCCCCGGCGCCCTTGGCGAGCTGGAGGGGCCGCTGAGCGGAGCCTTCTGTTGCAGGCGCCTCGGGAGCCAAACCGGGGGAGGTGGGGGCAGCCTCCGTGCTAGGAGCGGGCTGGGGCTGGGGGTCCCCGCCGGGGGCCCTTCTCGGGAGCCTCAACCCCGCCGGAGCGGAGCGCTTAAACGTGTGGGGGGGGGGGGCTGGCCGACAGAGAAGAGCCGCAGGTGGGGCCCTGGAGGACTTTCCGCGGCGCCTCTGCCGGCCTTTGGGTGACGGGAGAGCCCGGCGTGGGCATGGCGGTTTCCAGCCCCAATCGCTTCGCCTGTTGCCTCTGGGAGCTTTTCCAGCCCCGTGACGAAAGGCGCGCGCGACCTCGGCTGGCCGGGACAGGCGGTTGTCCGGAGAGAGCGCCATGCATTCGCCCCGAAAGCTCCAGGCAGGCTCTGCTCCAAATAGGGTCTATCCATGCCCGGAGACGTGCCAAGCGGGCTGCCAGTTTACACGGAGTTTCCTCTGCTGCCCCCAGAGACACAGGGAGCCGCCTCGCACGGCTGCGGGAGTGTTTGCTCAGAGGCGGCGCCGCATTTGCTTGGATGGAAAGCAAAGGAACCCTCTGCAGCTGCAGCCCAAGGGGAGGGGGGGGGGTACTGTGGAAGGGGCAGATTTCCCTGCCCCACCCAAGCATCTCATCCATACTCCCTCTGGTGGCCTTTTCCCCCTGATCAGTCAGACAAAGGGGGGGGGGGGTCTCTACCCAGCAGGCTATAAATCACCGGCTTCCCTATTAAGCCTCCCCTATCAAGACCAAGGGAGAGCTTTGATTCACATTAACGTCCTCCACTATCCTACAAAACAACCTTCCGTCACCGTGTGTCTGAATAGTTGCCCAATTGGCAACTCCAAAACTCGACTCATAAATGCAATGTCCTACACATTGGCAAAAAAGAACAGAACACCAAATACAAGTTGAACGGAAAGTACCTGTAGACGACCCTCCCTCTGCCAAGGGCCTAAGAGTCCTCATCTCAAACGATCTAAGCCCCAGAGCCCACTGGAACAGCATTGTCAAAAAGGCATTCAGACTGACTTCCGGTTCCGCCTTCCAGCGGTGACGGACGAGTCTTGGGGCTTGTCCGCCGCTTTGCTCTTTTTTCTGCCCCCCCACGGGGGCGAGACGCCCCTTTTTGGGGGTCTCCCGTAGGGCTGGCTTGCCTGGGTCGGTTCCCCCCCGCGGCAGCTGGGAAACGGCCCTTGTCTTTGGCCTAGGTGAAGAAGGACATGCTGCGGGGGGGTTCCCCTTCGCCAATGGTGGACGGCAACGCATGGTGAATATGGAGAGAGCTGGACGTTCGGGTCGGAAGGCTCTCCGGGACTTTGGCGACGAGGTGAGGAGTGAGTGGTTTTAAATATATTTTTGCTGTCATCCTGGACTGAAAAGAACTTGGAGGGGGGTGTTTGTTGTCAAACCCCCCCTCGGATTCAAAGCGGCGCTTGGAAATGGCTCCTCGTTGCGAGGAAGCGGATATCCTAAACCCGGATTGCTTTGAAGCAAGGGAAAGTGATTTGCGGCTTGTCTTTTTAAAATGTATCTAAGTCCGGCTGGCTGGAAACAATCTTTCTTTTATTACTCTCTCCTGCCGGCTCTCAGTTTGGGCGGTGGAAGATGGCTTCCCATTGTTCCTGAATGACTATTTCACTTATGGAAAGTTACCAACATCCCTTTGTGATACGGACTTCCTCTCGCTATTAATGAAGATCTTCTTGGACTAATTGATTCCTTCCCTGGAGCGCTTTCTTTGCTACAACTATTGATTGTGAAACGTGTTTTCTCTTTGGGTCCTGAACTTTCTTTTTCTTTTTGCAATCCTGATTTGAACTTTCTCTTCTCTCCTGAACTGCTTCACCAGCCCCACCCAAAAAACACCATTTTAGTGACACTGACTTTAACAGCTTACCATGGCACAAAAATCAGAACTGGCAGGTTTGGAACAAAGAATGACATCTATGGAGAATGTGTTACAAGCTTTGGTGCAAGAAATTAAGGCTTTGAGAGAAGATCGTACCAGCTTAAAACAGGATATTCAGGAAACACGGAAACAAGTGCTGGAAAACATACAGAAGACTGAAGAACTGCAAGGGGGGCTGGCTGGGGCAAAGGGAGAGCTTAAAAATGTTAATAGTGAGATTGGAGAATTAAATGGGTATATGTCTAGGATGGATTTTGAAAGGATGTTATCTTTTTTAAGATTTCAGAACATTTCTGAAGAGCTTGGTGAATGTCTTCCTGAACTCATGAGCACAATTTTAGCAGATTATTTAAATAAACCCAAAGATGAGATCAGGGGGAACATTGACCTAGTCTACAGAATAAATTCTGCATATGCCAGGATAAATGAGGTACCCAGAGAGATACATATTAAATTTGTTAGGAGGTCAACCAGGGAGGGAATTTTGAAGGCACAGAGAGGTGGTCCGTTAATTTACCAGCAAAAAGTAGTCGCTATCTTGAAGCAGATCCCTAAAAAAATTAGAGAGATGAGAAGGAAATTTTCCTTCTTATCCAAAAAATTGTATGACCACGGGATTTGGTTCAAGTGGGCGATGCCTGAAGGAATGTTGGTGTTCTGGGAAGGAGGAAGAATAAGGATTAAAACAATTGCTGAGGCGGAAGCCTTTCTTAAAAAACATTCCTCTGTCCTGGGGGAAGATCCAGGGGGGGCAGGGGGGCCACGGCCCCGCCCGCTGGGGGCCTGGAGGGAGAGACAGAAGACACAATTGCCAAGAGACTTAGATCAAAAAAATAACTTCGCTTTGACTTTTGATTAATTTTGTATAACATCTGCATCTGGATTTTTGCAAACGGATGACAGCATGGAATTGAGAATTTAGAAGTATGTACTTGTTTTCACCTCGTAGTATTTATGAAAAATGTTTTTCTTTAACGATTTATTATGAAGCCCTGGAAGGGCCAATGACTCCGACGCGAAAGTTCTCAAAATTTCTTTTGTATCCCTTACCTTACCCGAGGTAAAAAAGGTTAAAAAAAAGGCATTCAGACTTGTTAGCCTAATTTTGCAAAGCTTCTTCTCCGATAGCATTATATTGCCAACTAGGGCATATAAAGCCTTTGCCAGACCAATTCTCGAATACAGCCCATCTGCCTGGAATCCACATTGGGCATTGGGACATTAATGCGATTGAGTGGGTCCAGAGGTACTTCACAAGGAGAGTACTCCATTGCAGGGAATCACAAGCAGGTGAAAACATCTGCTTGGGAAGACCCTGAAGCAAATGGCGAGCCACTGTGGGAGACAGAAGGCTGGCCTGGATGGGCTGTGGCCTCTTCCGGCAAGGCTGTTCTTAGGTTCTTATGTTCTTTTTTTTATTTTTATTGAAAAAGTTTTATTCAAACCAATTTCCCCCCTTTTTACCCCCCGACATATAATATAAATCACATACCAATACTATACCCCCTCCCCTCCCCCTGTCTTAAAATTAATTTGTCATTCCAGTATTGTATCCCCTCACCTCCAAACAATCATAATATAAATCTCTCTTAAAATAAGAATATCCCATTAACCCCATCTTCTAAATTAATTGAACATATATAAATTTCTCTAGACATAACCATATCCCGTTAATCCCATCTTCTAAATTAATTATGCATATGTATTTCCCCACCCTCCACCCTAACCCTCCCCCACCTCCCATTCAAACCCACCCCCCTGACATCCGCTATACACCACTCTAATAATTCCAAACACCCCATGTAATATTTGCTCTATTCACATTGTTTCACTCACATATCACCCTATCAATCTAAACATTCTTACCTAAAGGCTACATAGTACTTCCTGGTCTGATATCTATTCTGTATATAATCAATCCACTTTACCCATTCCTGTGCATAATTCTCCTGTTTCTGATCTTTTAAAAAAGCTGAGATTTTTGCCATTTCAGCAAACCCCGCCACTTTTTGAATCCATTGATCAATTGTCGGTAAGAAATCTTTTTTCCAATGTTGAGCAATCAACAATCTAGCTGCTGTAACCATATACAAAACCAATTTTGTTTCCCCTTTAGTAAAATCCTTAATTATACCCAGTAAAAACATTTGCGGGATAAATTGTATTCTTTTCTTAAACACATTTTGCATAACCCACCATACTTTTATCCAAAAAGCTTTAACCTTATTGCAAGTCCACCATACGTGAAAAAAAGTAGCATCTAAACACCCGCATCTCCAGCATTTAGGTTGAACATTTGGGTACATACATGATAATTTCTTAGGATCTAAATACCATCTGTATGTTCTTATGTTCCTCTACTCACAATAGAATTCCCTATGCCACTAGATTTGAAATTTTGGGCTTGGATAATCTGGAACTGTGCCGACTGCAGTATGTTCTAAGCACAGTACACAAATTGCCTGCTACACTGTCTTACCTGTCAATGTCTTCTTCAGCTTCAACCTCAATAATACCCGGGCAAACAATCGATACAAACTTAAGGTAAACCGCTCCAAACTCAATTGCAGAAAATACTTTAGCAACAAAGCGGTCAATACCTGGGATGCTCTACCTGACTCCATTGTTACATCCTCTAACCCTCACAGCTTCAATCTTAAACAGTCTACCGTGGACCTTAGCCCATTCCTCAGAGGTCCGTAAAGGGGGCTCACATAAGCGCACCAGCGTGCCTAGCGTCCCTGTCCTACTACTACCATCTGTTTGTATTCATTTCTTCATAAATCCATGTTTATATTTATACCTGCTAACTTGTGTACATGTTTGAGATACTAATAAATGCAAAATACAAATACAGGCTCTTCACCCGGCAGAACAAGTGGGCTTCATTAGGGCCCATAGAAGGAATCTGGGAGCAGCTTTTCCAACTCATTAATATAATTCGCAAAGGGATAATTTTTTAATGATGAATTAAGCTGCCATTCACAAAAGCACACGGCATTTAATGGAATTCGCCAGTTGGAAAAGTTGCTACCGGACTCCTGAGTTGCTGCCACTGGTGGACTAACGTGGCTGCTGCTGATGGCTCCTTGGGAGGCGTCTCACAAGCAGAAACCACCAGGAAACAAGCTACAGAAATGCACCTGGGAGAAACATTGATGTGGTGAGGTTCAGAGCATGGAGGAAGGGTTGGAAAGGATTGACACCATCACCTCCTGAAGGACTGCTGGGGGCGGGGGGGGGGCGCTACGCAAAGATATGGGAAGAGAGGAAATCTCAAGCTCTTTGTCCCAACCTTTCCTTAAGGGCCCAATGTGCCTTCCTCCTGGGCAATGGCAGGCTGGCCTCGCTTGCACTCAACATGCTCCTTCCGTTGGGCCACCTTGCGTTTTTCTGTGGCTTCCAGTCTGCTTGGGAATCACCACCCCAAAAGATCCGGGCCTTTGGGGTGGCGGATGAAGGAGAGAAATGCCGTGTTTCAAGCCACAGCAGCAGAGAGAAGGGAGTTAAGAGGGCATTGCTCCCTGGTCTCTCCCAGTCCTCAAGTTGCTGGTGCTGAAGGCTGATATGGGGGTGTGGGGGGGGAGGCAGCTCCTGTCCCTGTCCCACCGGCTCTCTAGGGAATGGAGGGCAGGGAGGTCCTCCTGGCCAGCTCCCAAGGGCCTCTGGAGACAGCACCTCCCTGCCGTGATGGCCTTGCTGTCTTCTCACAAAGCCCAATTCATCTGGCAGTGTCTGCACGGCTTGGAGGCCCCATGCTCTGCCGTGTGGGGCCCGACAGCACCAGAAACAAGCGGCTTTTGTATGGGAGGTCCCTCCCCCCCCCCTCAGCCCGGGAAGGGGGGTGGCCTGCCTGGGCGTGGAGATGCCTCTGTCCAGCCTTTGCCCTGTTGTGGTGGCAGGCCCTTTGTAGAGCTCAGCAGCAGCCGGTTGCCAAGCTCGGCTCCTCAGCTGCAGCCCAGGGGCCCTCCAGAGTCCCCAGTGTAGCGATCCAACTCCTTCCATCCCTGAGGGCGCACCAGGCGAAGGCAGCCGCAGTCCCCAAGGCTCTGGAGCCCCTTTGCTGCCCGGTGGGTAAGCTCGGTGCAAGACAGCCCCTCCTCCTGGCGTGATTTGCTCATGCTGGGAAAAGCCAGGCTGCCTCGCGGGGCAGGGAAGACCCCTGCAGGGTGAAGGCGACGGGAGCCCCCTCTCTCCAAGGAGCCTGCCCCCCCTCCCCCAGCCACACTCAACGCCTTTCTCCCATTGAACACCCAGAAGCCCCCGCCCTGTAACGAAGCTCCTGATCATGACATCCAAGGGGGGAATGGGGAAGAAAACTTCCATTGGGACATTTAGTAGACAAGAGATGGCAACAACCCAGTTTTCCTGCCTGCAACACCTCCAGGCAGGTGAGGCAGAGGAAAGGGAGGTTGTGGGCGGCAAGAGGGCGATCCGGGGCTCTTGCTGGGCTCCACCAGATTCATTTCAGAAGCACATGCAGAGCAGAGGTAGAATAGGAGCCATCTGAGTGGCCCCAAAGACTGCAAGGCCCCACTTTGCACCAGCTAGAGTTGCCGAATGGATTCCAAGGGAAGCCCCGTGCAGAGCGCATTGCAGTAGTCCCTAGGAGTGACGAGGACTTGAATAACTGAGTGCAGGGAGTCATGATCCAGGAAAGGCTGCAGCTGGTGCACAAACTTCATAATTTTATTAAAAGTTTAAGAAGGAAGATTAAAAACCAATAAAAACTAATATAAAATGAGAAAAGAAAAACCAGAGAGAGAACGAACTCTGCAAGAAAGGGGGGAGAAAGTAAAAGAAAAACAAAAAACAGTTACAAAGAAATGGCTTTCAATCTTCTTTACAACAGTTAATGTACCATCTTACGTTTAACCTCTTGAATGCCTCTTGTCCTCTTAGCTCTGCCTAGAGCAAAAATCTGTGCTCAGAGGGATCCAAGCGTGGGTCAGGGCCCTCCAGTCCACCCCCAATTTACAATCCTGGAAATGCGCAAATCAGAAGTCGCATTCTCACAAGTAACCAATTTTCTGGGGTTTAACAGTCCATAAAGGAAAAACTAGGGTTTGTGCAATTTATTGAGCGAATCCAGACTAAGGGAGATTAACGCTAGTCAATCTTAGCATGGCCACTGCTGCAGCTGTGTCTTTTCCTGCTTAGGCGTCATGTGTGAACTCAGCCAGTGCAATATTGCCAGATACTGGCAAGCAGCTTGTAACACCGAAGACGGGGGCCCACCAACATGCAACCCAGAGATGGATCCTGGCTAGGAAGCAACCTTTCTTAAAGCATCTGCAGTCAGGTGTCTCCCCACAGCTGGAGTGAGAGCAGCCATTCCTTGGGGACAAGCCTGGACCCCCGAGAGGCCACCCCCAGGCCCCACCCTTCAGCCACACTGCCTGGACTCTCCAGCTCCAGCAGGTACTTTAGCACGCAGCGGAGGTTCAGCGCATGGGGGTCACTGACACGGGAGGTCACCACTACTACCGCTGCCCGGATCAGAAGACAACCTGAAAGGGGGCCTAGACAGAGCTGGGCCCCCTAAGCAGCAGTTCCCCCACCTGACTTTCCTCACCACCACCACCCCTTTCCTTGCCTCCTGCCAGAAAAGGTTCCTGCACCACAGAGCAGCTCAATCCTCCCAGAAAGAGGACAAGAGTGGGGGTCTAACAGTCTCCCAGTGGCCGAGACCCCCCCCCCTTGCAGCCCACTGAGGCGGGGCATTGGTCCCAAAGTGACATCCTGCCCACTTTTTCCTCTAGAAGGGCTTTCCCACCCTGAAAACACTCAGGAGCCCCCAAGAAGAGGCAGAGGGGCCTCAGGTGACTCCGGCCTCCCCCCCCCCCTCTACTTACGAGATCGCCTTCTGCCACCGAGAGCCTCCCACCGGCCAGGACGCTCCCCTAGAGAGGGTCTCCTCATGGTGCCATCGGCTACACAATGTCGACTGGCGACACCCAGGGGGAGAGCCTTCTCCGTGGGAGCCCCTGTCCTCTGGAACGAATGGCCCCCGGAAGTAAGAACTATCCCTGACTTCCGCACCTTCCGCCGTGCTCTCAAAACCTTTTTTTTCCCAACAAGCCAGGCTGGCATAAAAATGAATTTTTAAATACGAATTTTTATTAATTTTAATCGGGGTTTGTTTGGTTTTTTAATTTTAACAGAGGCCAAATTGTTTAATATGCTTTTTAAATTGTTTTTAACTTTTATATATCTGTTTTACCTTGGCTGTACACCGCCCCGAGTCCTTCAGGGGTAGGGCGGTATAAAAAAACTAATAAAGCTAAACCCTGAGGCCAGTGCTTGCCACTGATGAGGGAGGCACCTGGGGGAGTGGGGAGGGAAGCAGCCATTCCTGCAGTGGTTGTGAGCCAAGAGGGGCCTGCTGGGGGGGAAGGAGGGGAGGGGGGGAAATGAACCAGGCTAATCTTAGTTAGACCAAAGGGCTTGGGACCTGGCCCCTTTCATTCCGGAAAGGGCCTGTGCAGCTGCAGAAGGTGAGCATGGAAGGGGGAGGGGGGTCTCCTTTTCCTTCTTGGGGGAGGGAGGGAGGGAGGGAGGATGCCATGGCCCCTACAGGCTCATCTCTCTCCCCCCTCAGAGGCTTTGGAGCAATGCAGTATTAAAACATATACTATAACATATAAACGGGATGGCAGTAAGGGGGGGGGGAGGGGGCAAAGGAATAAGACCTTTTCATCCTGCGGGAGCTGCACTGGCTGCCTGTGGTCTTCCGGGTGCGCTTCAAGGTCTTAGTGACCATCTTCAAAGCGCTCCATGGCACGGGGCCTGGCTATCTGTGAGACCGCCTCCTGCCACACACCTCCCTTCGACCTGTCCGCTCCCACAGAGAGGGCCTCCTCTCTGTGCCGGCTGCCGGTCAATGCCGGCTGGCGACCCCCAGGGGGAGGGCCTTCTCTGTGGCGGGTCCGGCCCTCTGGAACGACTCGACCTTCGCACCATCACGGACCTACGCCTCTTCCGCCGGGCGCTCAAAACGCATTTTTTCCATCTGGCGGGCCTGGCATAGATTAATGGTTTAATTTTAAATATAACATTTTTAATAGTTTTTACCTACTTTTAGCACAGGCTTAATTTATTTAATTCTATTTTATTTTGTGATTGTTTGTTTGTTGTGGATGTTTTTATTCTTTCTGTGCACCGCCCTGAGTCCCCCCAGGGAGAATAGGGCGGTGTATAAATCTGAAAAATAAAATAAAAATAGGTAAATCAGCTTCTGAGGCTGCACTCTCTTTCTGGGGGGAGGGAGGGGCCCAGCCCAAAAGCTAAGGAAAATCTCCCGTGCCCTTTCTTGGAGGTGCAGGCGTTGGGGGGGGGGGGGTTGATCCCAGACGATGCTGCAGCAGGGAGAGGACAGCCTGCCTCACACGGATCAACTCGCAGCCCCCCCACCCCCACCCCCAATAGTTCTAGGACAGAGACCTGCCCAAGATGGTGCCGCTGGGTCCTAGTGCCCGGCCACCTTCCTGCTTAGCCTCCGAGGGAGCCCCTGGAGAGGCACGCAGGGCCCCGGGGGCCCTCCCCTCCACCTCCGGCACAACAGCGGCCCAGGGCATCTGGTCTCTGGTCAAGGAAAAAGGCCAGTGATTCAGGTGGGCCGGTCACATGGCTTAATGTTCATGGAAAGAGACGCCGTCCGATCGGTCCCTCCCACTTTCTGGTTGGGGGGTGATGCTCCCTTGCCCTCCTCCGCTGCCAGCCACAGGCACCCCACCCCTGCTGGCAGACGGGTGTGCCAAATCCCCGCCAGGTCTTCCCGATGCCCCCCGGCAAGACCGTCTCGGAGGGGCAAGAGCCGTGGTCAGGGATTGAGGGCCAGAAGCCACTCAGACAGAGAGACCTCGTGGGTTAGGACTGGGGTAGGCACCGGGCTCAGCCCCACCTGCTGGAGGGGGCATTTTAAGTGCCAATTGGAGTGATCCACGGGGGGGGCTCCCGAGCTGCGGGTGGCTGGTGCTGCTGGGGGCAGATGGAAGGCGGCCTCCCTCCTGCCCTGTGGTTCCCTGCCACCCATCGGTACCAGGGCCCTAGTGCAAAGAACTTGGCTTCAGGCCCCTGACTAAAGCCAGGCTGCCCTCTCCCTTGCAGGAGGGACACCTAAAGGGAGTGAGCCTGCGGTCAAAGCTCCACCAGTAGGGAGAGGGGCTGGGTGGCGCTTGGTCCGTGGCGCCCCTTGAAAAGGAGTGTGCAAAGACAGGAGTGTGTAACTGCCCGCCCCCCCCCCCATGGGCACAACAAAGGACTCTGAAGGCCAGCTGCCCACCCCACCCCGCAGCAAGGACGAGCCCCAGGCTGCCCAGAGTGGGTGGGCAGGCTTTCTCCAGGAGGGGATGGCCAGCTTCCAAGGAAGGAGATGGACAAGGTCCCCCGAGGCCAAAGAAGGGGATACTTGAAATAAATGCCCTCATCGGAGTCCCCCTGAAAGACGTGAGATAGTCCTGCCTACCTGACACACCATGCAAGGGGTTAAATTACGTCCCAATGTTTAAATTAATCACAGGCCTAAAATACAGAGTTTAAAAACAAACTAACCAAGCGGCTGCCGGAGAATTGTACACCGTAACCTTTAGCGTGACCGTCCCTCGCTGGTTGGGTTCCAGCGGGACCCCCCCACCCTCAGTAGATGTAGAGGCGGTCGGAAATGGCTGCGGGCATGTGGGTCATGACCTGCATGCGCAGCCACCAGTAGTAGTCCATGGGGTGGTAGCGGGTGTAGGGCGTGGTGGAGGTGAGGGCGTGGCCGATGCTCTCGACCACCGGGGAGGTGTCTGAGGAGCCGCTGCTGCAGTACGACTCCATCTTGGCGATCTGCTCATCAAAGTACTTCCGCCCATAGTCGCGGCGCACGATCTCCGGCAGCTCGTCCCACATCTTGTCAGCGATGGACTGGATGCGCTCAGGGCTGTAGAGGCTGGTGCCGGCGATGAAGTTGCCCGGCTCCACGATGCAGACCTTCACGTCGTGCGGGCGCATCTCGTAGCGCAGGCAGTCAGAGAAGGCCTCCACCCCAAACTTGGTGATGCAGTAAGGGGAGCGGGCGGGGTTGGCCATCCGGCCCATCATGCTGCTGATGTTGACCACGCGGCCTGCGGGGGCAAAGGCACCGTGAAGGGAGCAGGTGCCCCCCAAGGGATCCGGGCTGCCTTCGGATGCAGCCACCCAGCCCGGCTGTGTCCCCTCACCCCAGGGAGGGGGGAAGACCGGACCCCGCTTACCTTTAGCTCTCCGTATCAAGGGCAGGAAGGCCTTGGTGGTCCGGATGGTGCCCCAGAGGTTCACTTCGGCCACCTCTTTGTACGTGTCCATGCTGGTGAATTCCACCTCTCCAAAGGTGGAAATGCCAGCGTTGTTGACCAGACCCCAGAGCCCTGGACAGGAAACAAAAGAAGCGGTCATATTAGCCATCTCCACAGGTATTTCTATCTGGAAAGAGAATTTCTACCTCCAGGAAGGCCAAAGGTCAGTAACCCTATCCTTAGTGGGGGGGGGGGGGGATAGGACTCCAGGGGCTCAACAAATGACCCTCCCTCCCTGGGAAAAGAAGAAACTCCTTCCCGGCCTTCAATCTTTCATTTTTAGGGAAGGAGGCTCCAGTTCTCCAGAACAGTTGCTGGAGCCTGGGGTGAGGAGGATTATCCGGGTCCCCTTGGGGTTCAGATTCGGGGGCTCCTGTGTAGGAGGAGGCGGCTGTCTGGGTCTTGCCTGGCTCCCCCTCACACTGGGCCCCTCGGAGAGGCTGGTGCTGGAGCCCCGAGGGGAGGGGTCCCATCAGGAATGATCCTTCCGAACAGATCCTGCCCCATTTTGTTAATTAGCTTTGCTATAAAGCCATTGCCCATCGGCCAGTTTGTAGGGCAAAGTGCCAGCCACAGCAGCGCCCTGCAACCCACGGGAGAGAAGCAGGCAGGGACCCTCAAGTCCCTTCTTTCCTTCGTGGGGCCAAGGGACTGATAGAGATCTACTGGTCCAAAGATCCAGCAAGAGATCTGAGGAAACATCAGACGGCTGGGTCCTCCAAAGGATTTGTGGCTTTAAACACAGCAGTAGGCGGAGACTAAGCAGAAAATGCAGCAGGTTGCATGCAGATTGAGAAGGAAAAACTGGCTTAACCAGATGACACCCATTGCACTTGTTGCTTGCAAAATGTTTCTGGCATTACCCGGATGCTTCCGGGACAGGCTCCTGCAAAGAAAATGGCCTCTTCTGTAGATTTGGCCCAGAAGGGGAGCCCCAAGTTATCCTTGCCTCATAGGTGAGGGAGGCAGGAGCCGGAACACCCTTCTCAGAGTTCAGTGTTGGGATTTGTGTGTCCCATCCTGGCTGAGTCCTTGATTACGGATCCGCTGTTAAGACACCTCCCCCCTTGCGATTTGCATATCAAGCAAATAGATTGACAGATGATGCTGTTAATATGGCTCTGCACTACATCCTACAACATCTTGAATTTCCAAAGACCTACGCAAGGTCCTCTTTGCAGACTTCAGCTCAGCATTCAATGCCATCATTCCAGACATTCTTCTACCTAAACCAAGTCAGCTAGCTATACCTGTTCAGACTTGTATATGGATCATAAGCTTCCTAATAGATAGGAAGCAGCAGGTGAAACTAGGTAAAATCACATCAGATACCTGTACAATTAGCACAGGAGGCCCCCCCAGGGCTGTGTGCTCTCTCCACTTCTCTTCTCTCTATACACCAATGACTGCACCTCAAAAGATCCTTCTGTTAGATTAACAATTCTACAAGGTTTGGAATTTGTTTTATCAATGGTTAGATAAAAGATCATGGTAATGGAAAATATTGGAGAATTTTTTTATATATTTTAAGAATAAATAGAATGATATGTGCAATACTATAAGGGTTTAGCATTGTCAAACAGATTAGAGCGATGTAATGGAATGCTGTTGTCTACATGAATTCAATATTTAGATATTTTTATTTAAAGTTAAGGAATAATAATTATAGCTGAAGAATTGATATATAATAAGGTACTTATGTTTATCTAATGAACAATTTGTGATTTGATATATAATTATAAGTAGTGACCATGGAAAGGACACACAAAATTTTGTAACCAAATGGCACGCTATATGAAATGGAAGAAGGTTGTATGTGTTTACGTTTTTGTTTGTCTTTGTTTAAAAAAAAACTTTTCCAAAAAAATATTTCTGTTAAAATACTGAAGTTTGCAGATGATACAACAGTGATCGGTCTCATTCGAGACAATGATGAATCTGCACACAGATCGGCCGGTTGAACCACTAGCCTTGCGGTGCAACCAGAACTATCTTGAACTAAATACAATCAAAACCGTAGAAAGAGTGGTAGGTTTTAGGAGAAGCCTTCCTATACTACCTCTTCTTACAATACTAGAGAACACAGTATTCAACAGTCAACCTTCAGGTTTCTAGGTTCTATCCTATCTCAAGACTTAAAACGGACACCTAACATCAAAAATGTCATCAAAAAAGCACCACGAAGGATGTTCTTTCTGCACCAACTCCAAAGGCTCTAACTGCCCAAAGAAGCTGCTGATTCAGTTCCAAAGAGGAATGACGGAGTCTCTCGTGTGCACCTCTATAACTGTCCAGTCTGGCTCTGCAACCGAACAAGACAGACACAGACTTCAACTGAACTGCAGGAAAAACAATTGCTACCCACCTCCCTTCCACCGAGGACCTGTATACTGCACCAAAAACAGGGCTGTGAACGTATCTACATATCTACTCGCACCCTTCAACTTCTGCCCTCAAAACAACCCTATAGGGCCCTGCACACCAGAACAACTAGACACAAGGACAGTTTCCCCCTAAATGCCATTCCTCTGCTAAACAAATAATCCCTACGACACTGTCAAGTTATCTACTAAGACTATATTACTATTATTCCTTCCTTCCTGATACCTATATTTTTCCTAGTACCTATCCCTTTTCCACTTATGACTATAACCACGTTGCTTGCATCTTTAAAGTTGATATTGTTTTATTTGTTTCCTAGTATAATTTGATTGCTAACCTGTGACTATCACTATGTGTTGTATCTTATGATTCTTGACGAATGTATTATATATATTTTTTCTTTACGTACACTGAGAGCATCTGCACCAAAGACAAAATCCTTGTGTGTCCAGTCACACTTGGCCAATAAAGGACTCTACTCTACTCTACTCTATTAGGATAGTTTTCTGGCCACATCCCCACCAGTCCCGTCGGGGCAAGCGGCTGCATGAGGACAGGGAGCACAGCACACACTCACTAGTGTTGACACCACCAAGGACTCCACAGTGCAACTCTTGAGCTACAGAGATCGTCTCCTGTCGTGACCCCAAAGACCCTCTCAGAATCCTCCACTGCTCACCCAGGAAGTACCGGGGGGGGGAGGGGAGAGGGGGGGGGGAGGCCTCGGGGGATGTTGGCCAAAGCTGCCATAACAGGAAAACTTTCTGGGCTCCTGGTCCAAAACATCTGGATCGCGAGGGGATCATGTCTGGGGTTCGAAGCCAGCCATATTTTCCATTTGCTGCAGCCCTTCATTCAAAGAAAAGCCCTATTTCCCGCCCTCTGCTACAAGTCGTTTGTGGCTTCCTTTTCACACAAGGGTTGTGCGTCAGGAGCAGCAGCTGCAACGGCCGTGCTTTTTGCTCTGCCTTGGAGCGTCTTCGGCTGCCCTTAAACAATCCTGCGCAAAGACTGGGGGAGGGGGGGGGTGTCAAAGGATGACCGATGGGTAAAAAGGAGCAAAAGCCGGCCCAGCCCTTCAGAACCTCCTCAAGCACACGGTTAGAGACCCCTCTCAAAATGGTTTTCCTTAAACATAACCGAAACCTTTGATCAGATGGGCGAAAAGCAACATTTTGAACGATGAAATAGGAGCCAAGAAGCTCCAGGTGAGCATAAAGCATCAAAGCTTCCGTATCCTGCAGCTTCCTGGTTTATTTCTTGCCTTCTGTGAGGACTCTGCTGTCTCCTCCATACTAGAAAATCATCCTGGAATCCAGAAGCCACAATAGAATGTTTGGGAACTCCCTCACTACTTCTCCAGACACCCCCTGCCTACCTGCATCAGGAGTGCTGGAAAGGGGAAGAGAAGCGAAGGGGCAGCTGCACTCAAGCTGGGGCTTGGGACAACCGCTGGCCTTCTGTGGGGACTTAGCCCGGCCGAGAGGGGAGGGAAACGGCTCCCTGGCTTTCCCCTCCCTCCCTCCCTCCCTCCCTCCCTCATGTGACTCCCGGGGTCCCCAGCCTTTCCTCTCCTTCACCTCCGGTCTCCGGATCCTTCAGGGTGCTAGTCATGTAGTCCACCGCACGCCCCACCTCCTCGCTGTCACAGACGTTGAGCTGGACGGTCCTCATTCGGTCACTCTTCATGTTGTCCAGGTCTTTGGAGCCCCCTCGGCCTTGTTCCTGACAAAAAGGGGCAGAAGAGAAGCAGGGTGGGCCTCTGCTCCCCCACAACCACCAGCCCGCCCCGTGGAAGGGCACCACGCAATCATGAAGGGCCCGTCTCTCTGGGGGCAGGCGCAGGGTCTCCGCCCAAAAGCCGCCCTGTTGATCCCAGCCATTTCTCCACCCGCTTTGGGCAAAGGGCTTCCTGGGCGGTTCCCCATGACAGGGACTCCATGCTGGGTTTGGAGAACTTGCCACTCACATAGCACGGCTGTCGTAATGCTTCTCCCAAGACCCATCAGACGAATCCGGGGCTGGGCAACCATAAAATTAAGTTACACATAAACGACAAGCTCGGAGAACGGACCCCTGCCAAAACCTCCCACCACAGCCACGGACATTGAGGGTATTTTCCGCCATTTCTAAAGTTACAGCCTGGCAGAAGAGCCCTACCCGGCTACCGCACTTCCCGGCCATGGCCAGCAGGGGGGGGGCTGCAGGTCCTGGGATTGGGGAGCCAAGGCCTTTGACAGCTCCCTGCAGCCTCCAGGGAGGGGCAGAAACGCTGGAGAGAAACGCCCAGGACTCAGTAGCCCAGTCCTGGCTCAGGGCAGGAGGAACGAGGGGGGGGGGGGGGTCAGGAGAGGCCCACCTCCAGCCAAGGGGAGCCTGTGCATTCTGGGGGGCTGCCGCTGAGGACTTTGTGCAACCGAATTCCGCCTCCTGCACCCCTGGATGGAGGGCCAACAGGCCCTGACGCCCTTTCCAGGAGGAGCCGTTTCCCCTGCTCTGCCGCTTTTCCTCAAAGGGAAATCTATCCGGCCCGACTGCCTCCTGCTTTCTTCCAACCCGGCTTCAGCTGGGGGTCCCAGAAAACCCTTCGGACGGGCCTGGGCACGTGAGGATGTGGGGAGAAGCAGCTCCCTGTGATTTGGCTGGCCAAACCGCTCCCACAAAGGCTTCAATCCGCTTTTTTGCAATCAGATCATCTGGGGGTTTCAGTGTTTGTCCATCCTAAGTAAGGAAGCTGCACCTGTTGAACTTCTCTTTTTCCCCTTGGCCCATTTCCACAAGCTATTGAGGTGACTGCGAATGCCATTTTCCTTTCAGAGGCTATTCCTTTCATTTCATTTATACAATGTATAAACCGCACCACTCTCCCCAAAGGGACTAGGAACAAGGGACTATTAACTAACCCATTCAATGCGACGTCATCTGCAAACACGAGAACCATTCCCTTCGCCCAATAGGAGTGATCAGGACATGCACGGCCCATGGGGACGGTCGTTAGAAGGGATGAGAGAACCCCGACAGAGCTCTGCTTGAGGGCCGCCTACTCTCTCTCGCCAGGAGGGGGACCCTCCCCAGCCCTCTGTAGAGGCCGGTCTGATGGTAGAACGTCTGCCCAGCCACCGTTTTCTGGGGCGGAGGGGGGGGGGCATGTCCAGCCACAGTGGGCAGCATCCACTGATACTGCAGGACTTTTCTACCCTCACCTATCTTGTTAAACTAAACACTAACAAATCACCAGGACCAGATGGCATCCATCCACGAGTTCTCAAGGAACTTAAAGATGAAATTGCTGATGTCCTTGCCAAAATATATAATCTTTCCCTCAAATCAGGCCTTGTGCCGGATGACTGGAAGGTAGCGAATATAACACCTATCTTCAAAAAAGGATCCAGAGGTGATCCAGGAAATTACCGACCGGTCAGTTTGACAAGTGTCCCATGTAAAGTGATGGAAACCATCTTAAAGGATAAAATTAATAGGCACGTAGAAGAGAAGGCGCTGCTGAAGGAGAGCCAACATGGCTTTTGCAAGGGCAAATCATGCCTCACTAATCTGCTGGAATTTTTTGAGAGTGTCAACAAACACGTGGACAAGGGAGATCCAGTTGACATTGTTTATCTGGACTTTCAGAAGGCTTTCAGTTGACTCCAACACTGGCCATTGGGGGCGAATTGTTAGCCCCCGTGGAGAGGGCGCGCAATCTAGGCGTCCTCCTGGACTCCCGGCTGACCATGGACGACAGCTGTGGCCAGGGGGGCATTTTACCAGGTGCGCCTGGTCCGCCAGTTGCGCCCCTTACTTGACCGAGACGCCCTTCGCACAGTCACTCAAGCACTTGTGACATCCCGTCTAGACTACTGCAACGCTCTCTACACGGGGCTCCCCTTGAGGTGCACCCGAAGGTTGCAGCTAGTACAGAATGCGGCAGCGCAGGGGATTTTGTGAGCCTCACGGCATTCCCATGTAACACCTCTCCTGAGTGAGCTGCACTGGCTGCCTGTGGCCTTTCGGGTGCGCTTCAAGGTGTTGATAACCATCTTCAAAGCGCTCCATGGCACGGGGCCTAGTTATGTGCGAGACCGTCTCCTACCTCACACATCCCTTCGACCGATTCGCTCCCATAGAGGGGGTCTTCTCTGGGTGCCGTCTGCCGGGAAATGCCGGTTGGCGACGCCCAGGGGAAGGGATTTCTCTGTGGCGGGCCCAGCCCTCTGGAACGACCTGCCCCCCGAACTCAGGACCACCTCGGACCTCCGCCTTTTCCGCCAGCGTCTGAAGACGCACTTTTTCCATCAAGCTGGCCTAGCCTAGTCCCCCAAGACCATCCTATAAGACTGTGTTTTAATTTAACATAACGTTTTAAATTAGTGGGATTTTAGTGAATTTTAGCACCGGGTATTCTAAATTTAATCAGTTTTATTGTGTTGTATTGTGTGTGGCGTTTCTATTTATTTATATGTTTATACTTGTTTTAATTTCCTGTGCGCCACCCTGAGTCCCTTCGGGGAGATAGGAGCGGGATAAAAGTCAAATAAATAAATAAATAGTATCCATGGCTATCATGAGGGATGCCTAAGGACACCCTCCGGGTTGGAGAGATAGGCAGGAGATCTCTCAATGCCATTTGCAGGGAATCATAAGCAGGTGAAGACATCTGCTTGGGAAGACCCTGAAGCAAATGGGGAGCCACTGTGGGAGACAGAAGGCTGGACTGGATGGGCTGTGGCCTCTTCCAGCAAGGCTGTTCTTGGGTTCTTATGTTCAGAAAGAAAGAAAGAAAGAAAGAAAGAGAGAGGGGGGGGGGGAAAGGAAGGAAGGAAGGAAGAAAAGAAAGGATGAGAGGAGTTCATGGAGAACAAGGGTATCCATGGCTATCATGAGGGATGCCTAAGGACACCCTCCGGGTTGGAGAGATAGGCAGGATATTTCTCAATGCCTTTTGCAGGGAATCACAAGCAGGTCAAGGCATCTGCTTGGGAAGACCCTGAAGCAAATGGGGAGCCACTGTGGGAGACAGAAGGCTGGACCAGTTGGGCAGTGGCCTCTTCCGGCAAGGCTGTTCTTATGTTCTTATATTCACCTTGTAGACAAAGATCACTCCCTTCCTAGGGCTTGGTCAACCGTAAGGAAGATCTCCCACGCCTGCCGACTGAGGCCTCTGGGGGGATGGGGGAGAGCTTCCACTTGGGATCATCTTGAGGAGAGCTTTGGGGAAGGCAGAGGCCTCCCGGGTGATTCCTCTGGAGCCATGCCTCCTGCCTGCGGAACCCAACTGGCTCCCGAGTTTTTGGAGGGGCTCGGGGAGCCAAGCAGGCCAGGAGATGCCTGAAGCGAGGCCGGTGGAGGAGACGGATGAGGGGAGCAGAAGAGCCCCTGACCCTTCAGCTCCGGCAGCAATGGCACAATCTCAGCCAGCTGCACCATCTCTGGAGTGTCCCAAATCCTTCTGGGGGGAGAAGAGAGAGGAGGCCGACGCTATTAAGCCGTGCATGCACCCACTCACCCAGCCTTACCTTCAGCAGGCACCCAGCATAGATGATGAAGCCTTTCCCGTGGAGGAATTTGGCCAAGGAGAAGCCAAAGCCCGAGTCGCAGCCCGTAATAAGGACCGGCCGCTGGCTGATCTAAAGGGGGCGCAGAAGAGCCGGTGCTGAAGGCCATGCAAAGGGCCCCAGTGCCTCCCGCCTGCTCCTCATGAGGCTCAGCGGGGCCAAAGGCATCCCTGCAACTCCCCTCGGGGGGGGGGGCCTTCTTATCCCGAGGCTTCGGCCTGATCACCCCATTGGCTGGGCTCCCCGGGCCCTTCCGCCCGGGCCCTTCCGCCCTGGCCATCGCGCGGACACTGGCCGCAGGGGCGCTTGGCCAACAGGAGGTCCCAAGGCCCCAACATGGCCCTCAAGGCCCTTCCAGGTGCGGCCCTGGCCCTGAACCTTGGCAGGGGGCCCAACACAGGGGCCCACCATAGGAACATGGCCTCCCCAACGGAGCTGCCTCTCCTCCACCCCGGCTCTGCCCCTGGCTGGCGAATCCACCCCTCTCACCTCTTCCACCTCTGTTGCGTAGCAGCGCTGGCTCCTCCAGGCGGAGGCCGTGGCCTGAACCTCGGGGAGCAATCTGCAAGAGAGAGGGCATAGCTGCCACCGGGGGAAGCCTTTGGGGAACCAAAGCCCAGAGCAGAAGAGGCCGGCCGGGCTCGCTTGGGCCCCTCCTGAGCCGACTCTGTGAAACCCACAGGGCCCCCAAGTTCAAAAGTGGCAGCCCAACCCCCACCCGAGGGTACCCGGGCAAGAGGCACCAGCTGGGCATATGCCAGACTGCCAGGAGAGGCAGAAGGCTTCCCTCCGTGCGACTGGAACACATCTGGCCCGCTGCCCCCACCATCCACCCTGCTGGCCACGTGGCTGCTGGTGCTGCTCGGCTCTGGGGAGAATGCAAGGACCCCTTGCCCAAAGCCCCTCGGCCCTGCTCACCCCTGGCCTCAAGCAGCCCAGTCGGAAGGGCTGTGCTGACTTGTGGGCTTAACCCTCGACTGGCCACCAACAGCTAAACTGAGGCTGGGTGGCCCAGGCAGCCCACCCCCCTCCCAATTCTGGGCAGGACCCCCCCCCCCAACTTCACACATGGACGTCTATGGAGATTCTCCGCCATGCAGGCCAGGGTTGTCCCAGAGGGGCTTTTCCAAGAGGCCACTGGACTTTCTGGGGTTTTGCGTTGAAGACGTTTTGCTTCTCACCCAAGAAGCTTCTTCAGCTCTGACCTGGGCCCATCCAAACACTACAATCCTCCCCACCCTTCCCCAGGAGGGGCAAGGGAGGGTTTCACCTTTGTACCCAAGGCCTTCCTGTCTGGGGAATCCAGTCCCCCCGCCCGGGAATCCTCATGGGCCGATTCAGCTGACCCAGGGATGGGGTGGGGAGGGGGGGGCGCTCAGGTGAGCACCGGCCCCTTTGGCACTCTCTGGAGGACTTTGGAATGAGGAGACCCTTTCGGACTCTGCTCTGCAGCCCTGTTGGAGGCCAAACAGCACTTCAGAGGAACACAAAGGGCTCGATTCTGCTCGCTTGGACCCCCGCTCCCCCCCACCCCCACCGGCTGGCTGGCTGTGGCAGCAGCAGCAGCAGCCTATTCCTTATAGGCAGGCCCTTAATGAAAGCAGGCCTTCGGGTGAATAGGGAGTCTGCAGCCTACAAACCTTATTGGGACCAGAATTTTGGTTGCTAAGCAAGACAGTGCAGTCGTTATGCAAACCCGGCTTCCCCCATTGACTCTGCTTGTCAGAAGCCCCGGGGAATGGCGATCTCTTGACCCCCAATGGGATGCCGCAACCATCATAAATGCATGCCTGCCCCTGAGTTTTGATCCTGAAGAAGTGGCACCGGTTGCAACTGCAAGGACCAGTCAATTTTTTTCAGGGCCATTGAAACTTCAGTCACCGGTGGTAAGCAAAGGACTCTGAGAACACAGAACTGGGCCACCTACAGTCCGGTGCCCTGCACTCTGTACTTACCTCAGGCCGGTGGCAACGCCATCCTTGCGGTGCGGAGCTTTCAGGGTCAGCCGGGCAAGAGGCTGGGCGATGCGAGTGGCGGCCAAGAGGATCGCCATTGAAGGGTGTCTCTGCGGCTGCCTCCGGACTCTGCCAAAGGGGAGGGGGGCCACTCCACGTTATCTGCCCGCAGCCTTTATGGCCTTGCGGAGGGCGGGTCCAGCGGAGACTCCCCCCACCAGAGGCCGCTGGCCCTCGAGCCAGTCCCTGCCCACACACCCTGCCACATTCACACAAGCCAGGCCAGATGCATTTGCCACACCGACTTACCTCGGTTTGGCTCTCTGGCTGCCTCGGTGACTCCGGTGGGCCTCCCCAAGGGAAGGTGGTGCCTGGATTCATGGGAGAGATCAGGTCAGGGAGCCGGCCGCTCTCCCCTTGCCAGAGCCACGGGGCGTGGGTGGGTGGGTGCCCAGCCAATTGGGCGTTGGGGCCTCCATGGTCATTTGAAGGAGGGTCACCAGCTGCCCACGAGGGGCTGGAGCCCATTCCCAGCCTGCCCCAAGCCTCAGGCCGGCCACAGCCTCCTCCCCGGGATGGGTGAAACGGGGGTGGGGGGGGCAGAAGCAGCAGAGTCCCTCCCGCAGGAGGGAGGGGGCGGCTGGGCCCGACTGGGAGACCCTCCCGGGGCTTTTCATGCCCAGCTGCGCGGGAGAAAGACAGGAGAACCTCGGAAGCCTTTGCGGAAGAATTCGGGAGGATGCCGGGCAAGAGGCCCTGACCCCGCGGAGGGCGGGCGGGCAGGCAGGCAGGCAGGCCGGAGAGCCCGGGGCGCCTCTGCCGGTTCGGCCCACACGGGCAGTTGCCACCGGCCCATCGCCACTCGCCCTCCGCCCCGCAGCCCACCTGCCCCGGCAGGGACCCTCCTCAAGGGACGCCCCTCCCGCCCCTCCCTCGCCGCCCGCCCAGCCTGGCCGAGGAAGCGCCTCCTTCCCCCGCCGTCCCAGGCCTCCCGTCCGGCGGAGGAGGCGACCGAGGGACGGTTGGGAGGGGGGGGGAGGCGGGGGGGGGGCCGCTGGAGGCCGCTTACCGTCCGTTCCTCCCGCCCGTCCGGCTGAGCGCCCCGCGTCCCCTCCGCGCCGGCCGAGGAAGTGACGTCACTGCCGCCCCGGCGACGCCCCCGCCCCGCCCCTCCCCTCGCGCGCCATGTGGCTGCTCCCCGCCGGCCTCGTCCTCCTCCTCCTCCTCCTCCTCCTCCTCCTGGGGCTGCTCTGCCGCCGCCCCCCCGCCCGCCTGCCGGTGAGTAGCCGTGGGGGGAGGGGCTCCCTCTCTCGGAGCTCCTCCCTTTGGGGGGTCCCTCTCCCCCGCCCCCACCCCGCGAGGGGGAACGGCCGAGGGAGGGGGTCGGACTAGAAGACCTCCAAGGTCCCTTCCAACCCTGCTCATCTGTTATTCTGAACTGGGATTCCTCCACCTGAGCAAATTGCAGGATTTCACGTGATCAGCAGTGACCAAAGTCATTCATTATATTGCACGGAAATCACAAGGCAGTTGTAAGACTCGTGGCCTCTTACTCCTCCCTGCTCAGGTGGGCCTCCCATTCTCACCGGAGTCCCCAGCCGCACCCTGGAGAAGCTGCTCCCACCTGTGAAAGGGAGGGTGGGGTTCTTCTGTTTGCAGCATTTTACAAGAGGGGCTCCTGCTGAGAAAGCTCCCTGTGGGCCTTGGCACTGGAGGAGGATGCACGGTCTGCGGCCCTCCCCCCCCCCTTCCCCTCCAGGCGGGCAGATTCTCTCCGCAGGCAGTGGGTGGTTGAAGGTAGCCGAGTCTCCGAGGACACACAGAGTTTGGGAGGCAGTCGGGCACTCAGGGCAGCTTTGGCAGTATTGGTGACATTTGGCAGTTATGGTTGGCGAGTTCTCACCACGCTCTGGGTCTCAGCCACGTTCTCCCCATCCAGACTCCAATGGTTTCCAGGACTGGGGCCCAAGTCCTTGTGGAGCCCAGTCTTGCCAAGGTCACGTCCTTCACTGCACAAGGAGCGCCTCTCCTGGGCAGGGCCTGGGTCAGCTGAGGCAGCTTTTCATGCCAGGGTGGGGATGAACAAGTGCCAGGCGGACACCCAGCTGTGCCCCTTCCTCTGCCAAGCTGGCCTGTTTGTTTGCCAATGGCAGGAGAGGACAGGGAGCGATGGCTCTCCTCCCCAAGGTCCCTTCTGTGGGCCCTAAGAAGGGGACACACACACACACACACACACACACACACACACACACGGCCTGGTGGATCTGGAGGAGGGGCCCAAGGGAAGGGGAAGCCCCTGGGAGACTTTCCCCGCTGACTCACTCTTTCCCTCTCCTGCGTCTCTTGCTCTTGGCACACTCTCTGCCCCCTCTGCTTGACCTTGAGGGGCCGCGTGCCCATTGAACTCTCACAGAACCTGCTTTTCGGCCTCAATGCCAGTTCAGGCCGGATTCCTCCCCCCCCCCCCATGTCTGCTGAAAGAGCAACCTGGCGGGGGGGGGAGCGTCAGTGCAGATGCCTTGCCGAGGGGACAGGTCCTTGCAGTGCCCTGCCATCAGCTCCATGCCCAGCCCCTGCCCCCTTATAAGGAAGTGGGCTGAGAGGGGTGATGCTGCAACTCCAGGTGATCCTGAAGGAAAGGGATTATCTGGACCCCTTTCAGTCGAGGTACGGGACCGAGACAAGGCACTGGTCTCATTCATGGATGATCTCTGGCGTGAGCAGGGTGGCGGCTATGCGTCCATCTTTGCCCGCCTGGACCGCTTCTGCCAGCATTGGCCTCCTTTTCATCCTCCTTTCTTGGGATTTCTGCCCCTGACACCCAGCCGCTTCATTGCCGGGCAGTCTTGGGCCACTCTGACGCTCCTCCTTCTTGCCCTCCTGCAGGCCAAAGGGAAGGCGGTGCTGATCACAGGCTGTGACAAGGGCTTCGGCCACGCCTTGGCCCGCTGTCTCCACGCAGAAGGATTCACCGTCTTTGCCGGCTGTTTGCTTCTGGTGAGGCCCCAATCCCATCCCTGAGCTGACGTCACCTGGTGGAGGCTTTCGGGTTTCCCCTGAGAGTCGGGAGGGGCGCTCACCTCCCGCTTCCTCCTCAGTTCTGGCTCTCTCTAGGAGGTGGGGAGGGAGGGAGGCGAGTGCCCATGGTTCTCCCCTTGTCTGCTGGACAGGATCAAGGAGGAGATGGTGCCCAAGAGCTGTGCCACCTGGGCTCTGGGCGGATGCACGTCCTCCAGCTGGACGTGTGCTGTGAAGAGCAGGTGGCCCGAGCCCTCCGATACGTGGAGGCGCGACTGGAGGATGCTGCCCAAGGTAATCAGCCAGGCCCTTCCTCCCACCTCCCCAGGGGCCCACTGCTGCCGGCAGAGCAGGGCGCCTCGCCAGGCTCTCCTGCGAGCAATGGGCAGGGACTGAAGCTGGCTCCACGCATGGATCCCTTTGCTTTCCTCGAGTCCGTTTGGTTGCGCCAACTCCTTGGCCGCCGGTGCTGCCGAAGGTGAGTGTCTCGCCCTTCTGGACGTATCAGTTCAGGTGGCTGGAGAGATGGGCTTCCTCGGGAGGGGGAGGAGGCTGCCCCACACTTGCGAATCCTTAAAAAGGGCCTCCTATCTCGCGGGGCAGGTCTGTGGGGCTTGGTGAACAACGCAGGAATCGCCTCCTTCGGAGACGTGGAATTCACCAGCGTGGAGAAGTACCAGCGGGTGGCTGACGTCAACTTATGGGGGACCATCCGTATGACAAAGGCTTTTCTGCCCCTCATCCGCAGGGCCAGAGGTAGGAAAGAGGGTCTAGAGCAGTGGAGCCCAACGTGGAGCCCACCTCCCCCAAAAGGGGGCAATGTGATTTTTAATGGGGGACATTTGAACCTTGTTTAAACCAAGTGAATGGCCTTCTAGGCCTCCTCCCCATGAGTAGAATTCACTGTTTAAATAAAGTAAGGGTCGTATGTCACCAGGTGGGGGGGGGGGTGTGAGGCATTAGGGATGCTTAGGTGGGGCATGGAGTGAAAAAGGCTGGTCTAGAGGGATTGGGGAGCACAGGGACACACTTCTGAAGGCCCTGTGGGCAAAGCATCTGGCACACAGAGTGGACGGGCACCTGCCGGGTGTCCAGCAAGGTTCAGCCAGCAATTACGCAGAGCACATGTGCAAGAGTTTGCCTCCTCTGTGTAACACCGGCATTCCTCAAAGGCACCACACCAGCAATGCCTGCGCCAGATGGCGGGGGGAGGCGGGCAGAGGAAAGATCCCCAGGCACGGAGGAAGAGCGGGGTGAAAGCAGCAGAGGCCTGCCAGGGACATGCAGCCTCTGCCAATCCCCCAGAGCAGGAGGCCAACCTCATTCAGGTCTCCCATTTTGGGATAACGAGAGCCAAAAAGTGACCGAGATGCTACCCAAGCAGCCTCCTCTGGATGTGGCATGACTAGGTCCCAGTGGGAAGGGGAGCCGTGGCTGGTGGAGCCTCTGGCAAGTTCTCCCCAAGGCCAGGCCCTCCATTGGGTTTATATCCCGCCCTTCTCCAAAAGGACCCGACTAGCTCTCGGCTCCCCTCCCTCCCTCCCTCCGTGCTGCTGCGGCTCTTGCTCTCTCCCACTGACATCACATCCCACCCCCACCACCCCCCGAGCACTTCTGCTCTCTGCTCCCCTGCAGGGCGAGTCGTCAACATGAGCAGCATGCTGGGCCGGATGGCCAGGCCAATGCGTTCCTCCTACTGCGTCTCCAAGTTTGGGGTGGAGGCCTTCAGCGACTGCCTGCGGCAGGAGATGTATCGCTGGGGCGTCTCAGTGGTGGCCATCGAGCCGAGCAACTTCATCGCAGCCACAGGGATCCTGACCCCCGAAGGCATCGAGGCCGAGGCCGAGCGCATGTGGCGTGGGGCCACGGAGGCTGTCCGGACGGATTACGGAGAGGCCGACTTCCAGGAGAAGCTCTCTCGGATGAAGGGCTTTGCGCACAGTGGCCTGAGGGACGTCTCCCTGGTCCTGGATGCCCTGACCGAAGCCCTCACTGCACGTCACCCCTACAGCCGCTACACCCCCATGGAGGCCTCTTGGTGGCTCCGTCTGCAGGCCGCAACCCACTTGCCCACCGCCCTGGCCGACTGGCTCTTTGTCAGCTAGGGAGCCCCAGGTCAAGTGGAGAAGCTGTCCCGAATCATGTCCAGCTGAATGAAAAGCAATCATAGTAGCCAAGATAGCCAAGTGAGGAGGGGGGGGGGGACACACAATCTCTCTTAATCAGCATGGCGGAAAGGGTCATAAGAGTGAGCCACGTCCTGAGCTTCCAGAACTCTCCCTAAGGCAAGAGGCTTAGATTTTTATTTGGGGGGTGGGGGTGGGGGTGGATGGCAGATGTTAACAGAATAACAGAATTGGCAGGAACCTTGGAGGTCTTCTAGGCAGAAAACTTCTAGGTGTGGTTGCAAACCCTTATTTGCCTGGTTCACCCTTGAACCCCGAACACCACCCGGCCTTGCTTGACGATGGGAGTCCGCACAGCTGGAAACGTCCTGAGGGGAAACCCCGATGGGACCCGAGTTGCCTGCGTAGGTGGTCCAAGCTGTATATGTAATTTCAACTGATTTTGATTAAATTAAATGTTTAGATTTAATGACACTTGGCTTAATGCTTGCCCTGCCCCGCTTCCTTGATGGAGCTTCCACGCAGCCCCTATTTCTGCCCACATTCTGATGCCATTCTTGCCTTTTTCAATTTCCCTTCTGTCAGAGAGACACCACCGGAAATTCCCCCTTGCAGTTGGAGCAGTCCTTTCTTTCGTTTTATAAAAAGTTTTTTATTTCTCATTTGCAACCTAAACGTTCCTTCTGTCCGTCTGCAGAGGGTCGTCTGGTTACAAACACCTCTGCGCAACATCGTTCTCATCTCATTTCCCATCTCATTCACACTCCTATAATGTTATTTCACTAAGCTTAGTATTATGGTGTGTTAGCAACTCTGGTTTCAGAAGCAGTGTTACAACTCTGGTCCCGTAACCAGTGTTTAGAAATAAATGCGGAATAGTGTAATTCACCGGACAGTAAAGAGATACGTTGCTGTAAACCACAAACAAACTCTAAAACAGTGATAGTAAGAAAATAAATAGTCTTTACTTTGTAGCAACTAAAATACCTCTTCCGAACAAAGATTCTTACTTCTCAAATAATAACAGTCCTTCACCAAACAGAGTTTATCTTACAGTGATGCAGAACAAATTCTCCTCCTTCTTCAGTCACAGCTCCTCAGCACAGGGAATCGAAAAAAGAACGGACTGTGATTCTGAGCTTCCTTTATGGTAGAGCTGAGACTCACAGCCAATCAGGATTCAAACACAGTTCTTAAAGCTACATAACTCCTTAAGAACATAGGCTCATATACTGTATATTGTCAACCCAATATAAGGCTGAATATCCTTCTTCAATTTCCCTTCTGTCAGAGAGACACCACCGGAAATTCCCCCTTGCAGTTGGAGCAGTCCTTTCTTTCGTTTTATAAAAAGTTTTTTATTTCTCATTTGCAACCTAAACGTTCCTTCTGTCCGTCTGCAGAGGGTCGTCTGGTTACAAACACCTCTGCGCAACATCGTTCTCATCTCATTTCCCATCTCATTCACACTCCTATAATGTTATTTCACTAAGCTTAGTATTATGGTGTGTTAGCAACTCTGGTTTCAGAAGCAGTGTTACAACTCTGGTCCCGTAACCAGTGTTTAGAAATAAATGCGGAATAGTGTAATTCACCGGACAGTAAAGAGATACGTTGCTGTAAACCACAAGCAAACTCTAAAACAGTGATAGTAAGAAAATAAATAGTCTTTACTTTGTAGCAACTAAAATACCTCTTCCGAACAAAGATTCTTACTTCTCAAATAATAACAGTCCTTCACCAAACAGAGTTTATCTTACAGTGATGCAGAACAAATTCTCCTCCTTCTTCAGTCACAGCTCCTCAGCACAGGGAATCGAAAAAAGAACGGACTGTGATTCTGAGCTTCCTTTATGGTAGAGCTGAGACTCACAGCCAATCAGGATTCAAACACAGTTCTTAAAGCTACATAACTCCTTAAGAACATAGGCTCATATACTGTATATTGTCAACCCAATATAAGGCTGAATATCCTCCTTCAATTTCCCTTCTGTCAGAGAGACACCACCGGAAATTCCCCCTTGCAGTTGGAGCAGTCCTTTCTTTCGTTTTATAAAAAGTTTTTTATTTCTCATTTGCAACCTAAACGTTCCTTCTGTCCGTCTGCAGAGGGTCGTCTGGTTACAAACACCTCTGCGCAACATCGTTCCCATCTCATTTCCCATCTCAGTCACACTCCTATAATGTTATTTCACTAAGCTTAGTATTATGGTGTGTTAGCAACTCTGGTTTCAGAAGCAGTGTTACAACTCTGGTCCCGTAACCAGTGTTTAGAAATAAATGCGGAATAGTGTAATTCACCGGACAGTAAAGAGATACGTTGCTGTAAACCACAAGCAAACTCTAAAACAGTGATAGTAAGAAAATAAATAGTCTTTACTTTGTAGCAACTAAAATACCTCTTCCGAACAAAGATTCTTACTTCTCAAATAATAACAGTCCTTCACCAAACAGAGTTTATCTTACAGTGATGCAGAACAAATTCTCCTCCTTCTTCAGTCACAGCTCCTCAGCACAGGGAATCGAAAAAAGAACGGACTGTGATTCTGAGCTTCCTTTATGGTAGAGCTGAGACTCACAGCCAATCAGGATTCAAACACAGTTCTTAAAGCTACATAACTCCTTAAGAACATAGGCTCATATACTGTATATTGTCAACCCAATATAAGGCTGAATATCCTCCTTCAATTTCCCTTCTGTCAGAGAGACACCACCGGAAATTCCCCCTTGCAGTTGGAGCAGTCCTTTCTTTCGTTTTATAAAAAGTTTTTTATTTCTCATTTGCAACCTAAACGTTCCTTCTGTCCGTCTGCAGAGGGTCGTCTGGTTACAAACACCTCTGCGCAACATCGTTCTCATCTCATTTCCCATCTCATTCACACTCCTATAATGTTATTTCACTAAGCTTAGTATTATGGTGTGTTAGCAACTCTGGTTTCAGAAGCAGTGTTACAACTCTGGTCCCGTAACCAGTGTTTAGAAATAAATGCGGAATAGTGTAATTCACCGGACAGTAAAGAGATACGTTGCTGTAAACCACAAGCAAACTCTAAAACAGTGATAGTAAGAAAATAAATAGTCTTTACTTTGTAGCAACTAAAATACCTCTTCCGAACAAAGATTCTTACTTCTCAAATAATAACAGTCCTTCACCAAACAGAGTTTATCTTACAGTGATGCAGAACAAATTCTCCTCCTTCTTCAGTCACAGCTCCTCAGCACAGGGAATCGAAAAAAGAACGGACTGTGATTCTGAGCTTCCTTTATGGTAGAGCTGAGACTCACAGCCAATCAGGATTCAAACACAGTTCTTAAAGCTACATAACTCCTTAAGAACATAGGCTCATATACTGTATATTGTCAACCCAATATAAGGCTGAATATCCTCCTTCAATTTCCCTTCTGTCAGAGAGACACCACCGGAAATTCCCCCTTGCAGTTGGAGCAGTCCTTTCTTTCGTTTTATAAAAAGTTTTTTATTTCTCATTTGCAACCTAAACGTTCCTTCTGTCCGTCTGCAGAGGGTCGTCTGGTTACAAACACCTCTGCGCAACATCGTTCTCATCTCATTTCCCATCTCATTCACACTCCTATAATGTTATTTCACTAAGCTTAGTATTATGGTGTGTTAGCAACTCTGGTTTCAGAAGCAGTGTTACAACTCTGGTCCCGTAACCAGTGTTTAGAAATAAATGCGGAATAGTGTAATTCACCGGACAGTAAAGAGATACGTTGCTGTAAACCACAAGCAAACTCTAAAACAGTGATAGTAAGAAAATAAATAGTCTTTACTTTGTAGCAACTAAAATACCTCTTCCGAACAAAGATTCTTACTTCTCAAATAATAACAGTCCTTCACCAAACAGAGTTTATCTTACAGTGATGCAGAACAAATTCTCCTCCTTCTTCAGTCACAGCTCCTCAGCACAGGGAATCGAAAAAAGAACGGACTGTGATTCTGAGCTTCCTTTATGGTAGAGCTGAGACTCACAGCCAATCAGGATTCAAACACAGTTCTTAAAGCTACATAACTCCTTAAGAACATAGGCTCATATACTGTATATTGTCAACCCAATATAAGGCTGAATATCCTCCTTCAATTTCCCTTCTGTCAGAGAGACACCACCGGAAATTCCCCCTTGCAGTTGGAGCAGTCCTTTCTTTCGTTTTATAAAAAGTTTTTTATTTCTCATTTGCAACCTAAACGTTCCTTCTGTCCGTCTGCAGAGGGTCGTCTGGTTACAAACACCTCTGCGCAACATCGTTCCCATCTCATTTCCCATCTCAGTCACACTCCTATAATGTTATTTCACTAAGCTTAGTATTATGGTGTATTGAACATTTAAACATGACAATGCTCTCCATTTTCTTTTGGATATCTTATAATAATGATACATTTTAAAATTAACCATCCTTATTCATATTTATACACACACGCACACCGTGAACCGGCCAGGATTGGCCCTACCTGAGCCTGGCATTCTGACCTGGCTAGGCCTGCTGGGTAAAGACGAGACCCGAGAAAGGGGCAAATCTGCTTTAGGATGAAACCCAGCTTCCCTTTTCCACCCGGGGGTGCTCTTGGGGACCCCTTTTCAGGCAGGCAGCCACCCGGTGCAGGTGGCACCAAAGCCAGCAGGGCAACTGGGGAGCCTCCCTGGGGGCTCAGCACCGACAGGGCTGTCTCTGCTCTGTAGGCACGCGGAGGGCGGGGGGGGGGGGTAACCAGGCCTAGCTGGGGGCTCCTTTGGCATCCTACGACAAGCTGGGTTGCTCAAGCAGCCCTTGAGGGGCCGTTGCGTGCTCGGAGAGTCAGTGGAGGATACCGAAGAGGGTGAAGCCTGCTGCGCAAATGCCGCCTCATGGCCCCCTCTTGCTCCGTGCTTGGCATTGTCCTTAGGAAGGCAAGCGTAACTCTCCTCACCACCTTCACGCACAGGCTGGGCCTCCCCTCACCAGCTCAGGGGGCATAGGAGGTCCCCACAGTGACCCAGGCTGTGCTGTTGCTAGGAGACCCCAGCCAGTTGGCTGCCAAGGAAGGGCCATAAACCCCCAAGGCCAAGGTCTGCTTCCCTCCCGGGCAGCGACAATAATGCTCCCCCCCCCATCTTCCCTGGGGACCTGTTCAGGCCCTCAAAGCTTTGCTGCCCCCCTGACGGCATCTCCAGAGGGGTCTGGAAAGGGCAAGCCGCCAAGGCTGGACACCCACGACCTTCCCTGCAGTGTCCTTGGTGGAAGTGTTGGGCCTGGCCTTCCGTGCTGCCACTGCCACTGCCGCTTCCTTCCCGTAGCTGGGAGGGAGAAGCTGGCCAGAGACCCTTGCTGGCCTCCACTCTGCTGTGGGGGCAGACCTGGCCAGCACCTCAGACCCAGTTCTGCCACAGTGGGAACGTTTCAGAGACGGGAGGGGCGTCTCCCAGGCTGTCCCACCCCCCACCCCAATCTCGGTCTGTGCAGCTGCCACTTTAGGCAAAGGCTTTGCTGGGGGCTCTGGGCACAGCCTGTTGCACCCTCCTCAGGCCTTGATCTAGCCTCGCAGAGCCTTTGCTGCCTTGTGCCCATCCCACCCCTGCCAGGGGAGGAGGGTCTTCTTTGCCACAGGCAGGGGGTGTGGAGGGCAGGTGGGTGGATTTTCCTGGCTTTGTTGCCTTCTCTCCTCAACATGGGAGGGGAGGAGGAGATGAGTGATGATCGATGGCTGGTAGCTATATCTGTCCGTAGGTCCAGCTCACGTTGGTTTTGTCCCTTTCTCCCTTAAAGGTGATGGAGTCCAGAGAGGGAGGGGGGGAAGAGAGGAGGTGGGGGGGAGGCTCCCAGGAGGAGACTCAGCCTGGCTGCATGGCAGCCCGGAGTTCAAGCTGACTTTGAATGCAAGGAAAGCTGTTCCTCCTGTAACACACCAACAATGGTTCCAGTACGATAAGGCCTCGCTGGCTCTTCCTGGCAGTCTAATCGGGTCAGTGGAGAAGTGGAGGATGCCCACGTCTGCCAGGCCGAGAGGGTTGAAGCTGCTGAATTGAAGCTCCTGCTTGTACATGCAAAGTGTCAGGCCTGGATTGTACAGAGTTAGATGCTATGTAACCATAACAAAATTCTTTCTAGAAAGCCAAGGTCATCCTTTGTCTTTGCACCTCGGCACCTGACTGGAACTGGCAGGGGGCAACCTTGGCCCACGAGAGTCAGGAAACCGTCCTTCTGCACCCTGCTTTTTCTGCACAGGAAGGAGGGCGGCTTCTGTGGCCTGACCTGACACCCACCACTCGGGATCACAGGTGGGTTTTGGGGCAGGAGAACTAGATTCCCCTTTGCTCACAACTCCGCCGATTCCGTCACACCAGGCCTGAGGCTCTTGTAAGCATTTCCCGCAGCCGGTGGGAAGGTGAGCCAGGCAGGGAGGAGGAACAGCTGTGCTGGGCAGGGGCAGGGCCGTCCTACTCCCAAAGAAGACCACTACTATACCGAAAGAAGGCAAACTCGGCATAGTAGCTGTACATTTTTTCACCCGTTGCTCCCTGTCAAGGTTCTGACTGATGACGGATGAAGCTCTCAATGAAGCTCTGCATAAAGAGATCTGATCATCTCAAATTTTCTTGGTTGGGTTCGTCCATCGCAATCTTGACCCTCGCATCCTCCTGCCCCCTCGTGGGCTGCGGGGCAAACGTGCGCATACCTGAAATGCAGTCATGCCGTTTTGTGAAAAAGGCAAATTCTGGGTTGAGGATCATTGGGAGGGAGCAGAAAGGTCAAACTGCAGGTCGGCTGCCTCCCTGGCCTCCCAGTGGGAGAGATTGAGCAGAGCCCCAGGCAGAAGGAAAAGGGGAAGGGTCTGAAAAAGGGGCAGGAACTTCTGGGTGCTCTGCAGAGGCGGAGGGGGGCCTTCTTTTCTGCTGGGAGCCCCCCTCCCCTCCTTTCTCCTTCGGGGCCCTCCGTAGGGACTTCCAGGGGGCACAAGGGGAGCCAGCAGGCATGTTTCTTCCTTTGAAAAAAGGCCTCGTCCGGCCAGGGAGGTTCCGGGCCCGATTCTGGATGACGTCACAGAACTTCATCCCGCAGAGCCCAACGATGTCACACTGCGGAAGGCAGCCTGCTCCACAGGGCCCGTAGTAGGAGCCAACGGGGGCTGCTCTTCCTCGTGAGTAAGTCCAGGCCATGTTGCTGGGATGACCTCAGAGAAGGGCCCCCCGGGGGGGGGGCTGTTTTGGGGTGAATGGGAGGGAAGTGTGGGTGTTTCCCCTTCCTGATCCGGGCTGCCTTGAAGGGCTGCCTGCAGTGGGGGAGAGCGTGGGGCGTGGGCTCAGATCACCTCGGCTGCCCCCTCCAGGCCTGCAGAGGAGGAGCAGGGAAAGGGGGGGGGGTAGCTCTGGGCGGCTGTGCAGAGAGACCCGCTGGCCTGGGGCCTCTTCCTCCCTCCCGGCAGCCACCTGCCTGGGCTTCTCCAAGCAGAGCAGAGAGGATGATGCGGCTGATGCAGAGCAGGGCGACCTTGGACAGGTGGAGGCAGCTGTGGAGCCAGTCCGTGGCCAAGTCCCGGCTCAGGTACTAGGGCTCAGCCGCCATGGAGCAACCCAACACCTGATCCCCTGCTGCCTACAGAAGCAGCCGTGGCTCAGTAGTTTCTGCCCTGTGAAATTTGTTCCAAGGCTACGCCTCGCAAAACGCACGGGAGCCCGTGGTCACATCACCCCTTTGCCTGGCTTCTTGGGGGCTCCACGTCAGTCGAATCAAGGCAGACGAGCCAAAATGAATCTTCACCAAGAGGCCCCTGGGGAGCAATGGAGGAAGACAGGGGCCTCCGGCATCCTGGCCAAAGGCAGGGAGGGCCTTTAGAGATCACAGGATCCCTGGGGGAACCGCACTCCAGGCGCTGCTCCAGGGAAGGTGGGCTCCCTGGTCTCCATAGGTGGCATTGTGCCAACCCTGCCAGGTCTAAATTCTAAGCTCTGAGCCGTTCAAGGGGTCAGCAGAGGCCGCTTCCCACCTCCATCTCCTTTCGTAGGCTGCTGTCTCCTTCCTATTTGATGACCGACCAGAAAGGAAAATATTCTACAAGCATAAAGACGGTAGGAGGTGGCTGCATCTCCTGTAGAAGTGGCTTTCCCTGGGATGGGGAAACCTCTCTGGCTCCTGGCCCAGGGGCACCATAGCCACCCCACCTGAAGAGGGACGGGGGCAACCGGCCTCAAGCTCTCTCCCGGGAGGGGCTGGGGGGTGGGGGCGGCAGCTGTGGAGACGTTTCAGGGCCCTGGTAGTGGCAGAGTCGCTTGGGAAGACCCGTTCTGCACCTGCCAGCACGGAAACTGCTGCCCAATGAGCCCAACCGGCCGGGGGGGGGGGATTCAGGCAGCTCCCATTCAGCAGCTCCCATGCGTCCAAATGCTGCAAGAGGGTGGGGGCTTGCTCTCCCCTCCCCACCAGCTCAGGGTCCTGAACTTCAACGTGTGTGTGTGTGTGTGTGTGTGTGTGTGTGTGAACAATACAATACAAGAGCAGAGTTGGAAGGGACCTTGGAGGTCTTCTGGTCCAACCCCCCTGCCTAGGCAGGAAACCCTATACCATTTCAGACAAATGGCTATCCAACATCTTCTTGAAGACTTCCAGGGTTGGGGCATTCACAACTTCTGGAGGCAAGCTGTGTGTGTGTGTGTGTGTGTGTGTGTGTGTGTGTGTACACTCAGGGTCAGCCTTCTGCAGGCCAGGCTAAATAGGAGTATTTTCCCTTAGGAATCAACATCGTTTGTGGAAAACCTATTCAACGGACAGTTGGTGCCTAAAAACCTCCTTCCTTTCCCCTCAGGTAGGTAGGTGGGCCAGGGCAGAGAGGAGGGGTCCAAAGGGTGCTGCCAGGCAAGACCGCTGACCAGCCCCTGGGTGCTCGGGGTTGGCAGTGAACCTCCTGTCCTCTCCGTTGCCTGCAGTTCTCTCGCCGGAGCAGGCCCAGGTCTTGCAAGCCATGGTGGACCCCTGCGCCCGATTCTTTCAGGTAAGGCCAACGGGGGCCTCCGTCCTCCTGAGCCCCCCTCCCCCCCCCCGAGAAAGTCTTGGCAGGAGGGCTTTCTTTCTGTCTGAACACTGGCAGGAAGTCAACGATGCAGCTGCCAATGAAGAGCTGGGCAGCATTGAAGAGGAGACCGTGGCAGGCCTCAAGTCGATGGGCTGCTTTGGGCTGCAGGTGCCAGAGGAGCTGGGGGGCATCGGGCTGACCAACACCCAGGTGAGTCTCTTGGGAGACTCCCGGAGGGAAGCAGGGGGCCTCCTTGTCCGTCCTCCCTCAGACGTGGGAGCCAGAGCCACCTGCTGAGGGTTGGGGGTACCTACCTGCCACCCACCCAGAAGCAGCAAAGGCAGAGGGAAGGCACCACCTCTCCTACTGCCCCCACCACCAACTCCCGTGGGTCCTGGGCCAGCAGCCGAGGGCGGAGAGGCTGGGGAGGGCCCTCTCCCTTAAGGATGCTGCTGGCCGGGGGACCCCGGCAGGACTAAGAGAAGAAGTTCCTTGCAACTCAGGGTTGTCCTGGTGAGGGTGGGGTGGGGGTCTCCTGGGCGCCCTATGAGCTCGGCTGTTTCCTTGCAGACATTTCATGGCCCAACTAGGGAACGGGCACCAGGAGGGAGTGTGTAAGCAGACAGCAGAGGCCTCTCCCCCAGTCAGAGACAGCTAAGCTCAGAGAGCCCCACGGTCACCGACGGAGGGGGGGTTGATGCGGCCCCCAGTAGCCCCCTGACGGCGTGTTTCCTCCTCCTCCTCCTCCTCCTCCTCCGTGGCAGTACGCTCGCATGGTGGAAGTGGTTGGGATGCATGATCTCGGCGTGGGCATCACCCTTGGTGCCCACCAGTCTATTGGCTTCAAGGGCATCCTCCTCTTTGGAAACAAGAGCCAAAAGGAAAAATACCTCCCCAGGCTGGCATCTGGTAGGCTGAGTACCACTCAGAGGCGTAGCGTGGGGGGTGCAGGGGGGGGCCGGCCGCACCGGGTGCAACATCGGGGGGGGGGGCGCTCCAGAGACCCGACTCGGAAGCTCTCCTCCGCGGGTCTCTGGAGTTGGCGGCGGCGGCACCTGGGCACTCCTGGGCCGGCGAGAGTCGGGGAGCGAACAGCAGCCAGTAGGGGCCAAACCCTCCCGGGCCATCCGCCGGCTGAGGCCAGCGCCGGCTCCTCGCACCCGCCAGCGCCACCCGAGGGGGCCAGGCGAGACTTAAAGGCGCAGGTCTTTCGAAGCAACGGCCGTGCGGAGACCCTGGAAGACTCCTCCGTTCCGAGCCAGCCAGAGGAGCGGCGACCTGGGCCCCGCGGCGGCCCGGGAAGACCCTCTTGCCCCGGCTTTCGGGCCGTCGCCCTCCGTAGAAAGGAGCGTCGGGTGTCCCAGGCCCGCACCACGCAAAGGGCGCCC
Source organism: Rhabdophis nuchalis (assembly GCA_039707465.1). Classification (NCBI taxonomy): domain Eukaryota; kingdom Metazoa; phylum Chordata; class Lepidosauria; order Squamata; family Natricidae; genus Rhabdophis; species Rhabdophis nuchalis. The sequence goes on from CM077645.1 coordinate 650,549, forward strand.
GCTTCTCCCCAAGGCGAGGCAACGAGTGTCGGACCCGGATGGCCGAGCCCTGTGGGCTCGACACCACAAGAAGAGCTGCCTCCCCCGAGTGCTAAAACCCACGGGTTAGGGGGCGCAAATTACTTGCCTTGTCCCGGGTGCTGACAACCCACGCTACGCCACTGGTACCACTTCCCCCCCCCCCAGCCAAAGTGGCTGAGCAAGCGGCACTCCAAGCGAAAGGACCAGGCGGAGGGGCAGCTGTGCCTGGCATGAGCTGAGCCAGGGAGGAGCAGGAGTGGGCCCAGAGCTCAACACACGATGTGCCTGTATGTGTGAATATCTGCTAGGCCTGGCCTCTTGATCCCCCCTCCCTAAAAAAAACACGGAGGGAAGCAAGAATTAACCCCTTGGGACCATTTCTGAAGGCCAGAGAGCTGCAGGTATTAGGAGGGTGGGGAGGGGTCCTTGGAGGGTATAGGGAGGGACGGCCCTTGGCAAGGCTGCCTCTGTCTCCCCTCTCATCCCAGGTGAAGCGTATGCGGCCTTCTGCCTGACCGAACCGTCGAGTGGCTCGGATGCAGCCTCCATCCAGACGGTGGCTGAACTCAGCCCCTGCGGGGGCTTCTACACACTCAACGGGAGCAAGATCTGGATCAGGTGAGGAGCAGGAGTGGGGAGGGGCTGCCGAGCTGGGCAGGGGGCTCTATGTCATGGGTGGCTCCCAAGCCGGTCGCTGGGCACCACGACTGGTGGCCAGCTGCTAGCCTGGGCCCCCTCACTTCCCTTCCAGCAATGGGGGCACGGCCGAGGTTTTCACGGTGTTTGCCAAGACTCACATCAAGAATGTCACCACGGGGGAGGAAACGGACAAGATCTCGACCTTCATAGTGGAGAGAGCCTTTGGGGGGGTGAGCAGGTGAGTGGAGGGAGCCCTGGGAGAGTGAGGGGCTGCAACGCCCCCAGCGGTCAGCCCTGGGCGAGTGGCCTTCCTTCCCTTCCCTCATCCGCTCTGAAGCTCATCACCGTCCCCTTCGGTGTGGGAGGGGGCCGCTGCCGCTGCAAGCCCCCTACCCATCTGAGGGAGAGGGCCGGCTGCCCAGCAGAGCCAGCTCTGACGGGCAGCTGCGGTCTACCCCGCTCCCTCTGTGCCTGTGCCCTGCAGCGGCCCTCCAGAGAAGAAGATGGGCATCCGGTGCTCCAACACGGCCGAGGTGCACTTTGAGGATGTGAAAGTGCCTGCGGAGAACCTGCTGGGGGGACTCGGCAGAGGCTTCCAGGTGGCCATGCACATCCTCAACAATGGCCGCTTTGGCATGGCTTCAGCACTGGCCGGCACCATGCGCGGAGTCCTCCTCAAGGCGGTATGCTGGCAAGGAAGCTCGATGCATGCGGCGGGGAGGGGGGCTGGGCCTGGGCCAAGGGGGCTCCACCCCCTCAAGGTTCCTTACTCTGGGTCTGCGCAGGTGGATCATGCGGCAGACCGGCAGCAGTTTGGGAAGGCCATCAGCCGCTTTGGGGCCATTCAGGAGAAACTGGCACACATGGCCACGCTGCTCTATGTGACCGAAGTGAGTACGGCCGGCCAGGCCCCTCTCGGGTCCCCCCTCTTGGATGTCCTCCCCCCCAGTCCCTCAAATGGTATAAAACCGCCTGCAAGATGGGCTTCCGGTGGCTGCCCTAGACGCCATCCCCTCCCCCCCCCACACACTTGAGGGGTGGCACAGCCTCGGATGGTAGGAGCCTGGCGTGAAGCTCTCCAGCTGTGCGCTGCCTCTTGCAGGCCATGGCCTACGTGCTGAGTGCCAACATGGACATGGAGGTGCCCAACTACAAGCTGGAGGCGGCCATCAGCAAGATCTTTGCCTCCGTAAGTGGGTCTGGTGGGGGGCAGCCCTGCTTTCCAGGAGGGGTAAGCAGCGGCTATGGAGGCTTGCCCTGGTCCCCAGCAGGTGGAGGGAAAGTGGGGCAAGGCGGCTGGCTGTAGGTACCCTGCTGCCTAAGTGGGGCACCCTCTGAGCTGAGGGTCCCCAGCTGGCTCTGGCCAGATTTCCACAGCTGGTCAACCGGCCTTCGGCTGCAGCCCCAGAGGCTCTTGGAGCAGCAGCTGGGGATCCTGCTTGGCCGGGGGGGGGGGCGGGCTGGGGGAGGCTGGGCTGGGCTGGGCTGGGCTGGGCTGGGCTGGGCTGGGCTGGGCTGGGCTGGGCTGGGCTGGGCTGGGCTGGGCTGGGCTGGGCTGGGCCGGTCAGCCTTGCTATCTGTGTCCCCAGGAGGCAGCCTGGACTGTGACCGACGAAGGCATCCAGATCCTGGGTGGGATGGGGTACATGAAGGTAGGTGCCCACTGGGATGGGCGGGGGTCTCCCGGGTCAGGGCCCAGCAGGACCCCCTGCAGGCGGCTGCTTTCCCTGGGCAGGAGGCCGGCGTGGAGAAAGTTATGCGTGACTTGAGGATCTTCCGCATTTTCGAGGGCACCAATGACATCCTGCGCTTGTTCGTGGCTCTGTCAGGCATGGAGGCAAGTGAGGCAGGCAGCCCTTCCAGGACCAGCAGAGCCTGAAGCCCTGGGATGCCTCCACACACACCCTGCCCCATCCCCATCCCCAGTGAGAAGCTGCTTCTGGGGGGCTCTCGAGGGGGGGGGGCTATAACAGAGAGTCAGCCTGGCCCTGTCTCTCCCCCACAGCTGAGCGTGCGAAAGCCTTTCCGCTCCTTTGCCGTTTGCACAGCCAACCGCTTGCCTCCCTCTCCCCCCCCCAGTCAGAGGCCCTCAAGCAGCGGGCTCCCCCTTACAGCCCTGGCAAAGCCCCCCGCCCCCAAATGTTGCCTGGGTACCCTGGAAAGCATGCTCCTGTCCCTGCCTGCTTGCCGGGCTACAGCATCCCTCTCCCTGGAGCACAGTCATCCCACCCCAGCCCCCTGAAGTGTGGATGGGTGGATGGGTGGGGAGAGCTGATTGGGGGCAACGCCTGCTCTCTACTCTCAGTATGCCGGGCAGACGCTGAGCGACCTCCGCAAGGACCTTTCCAATCCCCTGTTGCACATGGGATCCATCTACAAGGAGATGGTGATGCGAGCCAAACGGTGAGACCCCCCCAACAGCCGTACTCACGATGCCCCTGCCTCTGCCAGGGCTTCCAAGGTCTGCTGCTGATTGCCCCCCATCCCCAGTGCCACACCCCTATTCAGCAGGTGCCCCGCCGTCTTTCTCTCCTGCAGCAAACTCGGGGTCCCCACTGGCCAGACGCTGCAGGGCCTCGTCCACCCAGAACTGGAAGACTGCGCTGCTCTGGTGAGAGACCCGGGTGAGGCCCAGCAGGGCGGGCAGCTACCTCTGTGCATACCTGCCAGTTGGCAGCCAAGTAGCCTTCTCTGTCCGAAGAAACCTTCCATGCATGGGGCCACGTGCGGCTGAGCCCCCAACCCAGCCCCGTTTCTCTCCTCCCCTGGAAGGTCACCAGAGCTGTGGAGCTGTTTGGCGAGACCATCGAGGGTCTGCTCTTGAAGTACGGCGCAGCAGTGATGGGTACGGGCCCTGAGAGGAGCGGGTCTGCCGGGCAACCTGGGGGCCCATTGCAACCACTCCTTTATGGCACCCAGAGGCCTCTAATGGAGCTCAGGGCTGGAACCGCGTGGAGACCTTGGCCAGTCCGATTCTCTCGGGGGGGGGGGGGGGAGGATTTGCTGCACCAGCCAAGCCACAGAGACAGATGTTTCCAATGGGGGGATGGTCCCCGAAGGGATGCTCTGCGGGACCCACAGCAGCATCAGGAGTTGCTGCAGAGGAAGCTGGATGGCGGTGCTGAGTGAGGGCTAACCAAGGGCCTGACCTGCCCTCCCCGGATTCTCTCCAGACAAGCAGTTCCACCTGAGGCGCATTGCAGACGCTGCTATAGACACCTATGCCATGGCCGTGGCTTTGTCCAGGTAGGAGGGAGGAGGCGGGACGGGGTGGGAAGCAGGTGCCTGCACAGGGAGCCTCACCCACCACCGCCATCTTTGCAGGGCCAGCCGCGCCCTCTCTCTGGGCCAGCCCACTGCTCAGCATGAGAAGCTTTTGTGCCAGACGTGGTGCCGACAGGTAAGACAGGCAGGGGCAGCTCCCGGGCTCTGCTTACCCTTGAGCAACGTTGCTTGCCTGGTGGTTTCCAGCTTTGGGGCCCCCCTGCCAGAGCCGTGCCCACTTTCATCCTCTGACTTCCGCCCCTTCTCTCTCGTCGCCTGCTGTCTCATCCCAAGCAATGGAGCACGAAGCAAGATGGAGCATGACAGCTCCTGCTTCCTACCCCATCAGTGGGAATTGAGGGGGGGGGGGTTAGGCTTCAGCAAAACGCCTGGCAATAGCCACAGAATCCTCCAAGCTGTCTGGCTCTGACCTCAGCTGGGGGCCTTCTTAGAGCCCAGCCAGATCAGTGCAGGAGGCACACCAGGGGCCCTTGAAGGAGCAGCCCCCTCACCTCAGAAAAGCATGCCAAATGCAGGGGGTCATGCACATAGCATTATGGATGTGGCACACCTGTGCACATCGCCCCTGCACTCCCCCTGCTATTGGCACGTGAGCCAAAAAAGGTTAGCCATCACTGCCCTATACCATTTCAGACAAATGGCTATCTAACATCTTCTTAAAGACTTCCAGGGTTGGGGCATTCACAACTTCTGGAGGCAAGCTGTTCCAGAGGTTAATTGTTCTCACTGTCAGGAAATTTCTCCTTAGTTCTAAGTTGCTTCTCTCCTTGATTAGTTTCCACCCATTGCTTCTTGTCCTGCCCCCAGGTGCCTTGGAGAATAGTTTGACTCCCTCTTCTTTGTGGCACCCTCTGAGATATCGGAACACTGCTATCATGTCTCCCCTGGTCCTTCTCTTCATCAAACTAGACATACCCAGCTCCTGCAACCGTTCTTCATATGTTTTAGTCTCCAGTCCCCTAATCATCTTGGTTGCTCTTCTCTGCACTCTTTCCAGAGTCTCCACGTCTTTTCTACATCGTGGCGACCAAAACTGTATGCAGTATTCCAAGTGTGGCCTTACCAAGGCACTATACAGTGGCATTAACACTTCACGTGATCTAGATTCTATCCCTCTGTTTATGCAGCCTAGAACTGTGTTGGCTTTTTTGGCAGCTGCTACACACTGCTGGCTCATATTTAAATGGTTGTCCACTAGGATTCCTAGATCCCTCTCACAGTTGCTACTATTGAGCAAGGTACCACCATTACTGTACTTGTGCATTTGGTTTTTCTTGCCTATATGTAGGACCTTACTTTTTTCACAATTGAATTTCATTTTATTAGATAGTGCCCAATGTTCAAGTTTGTCTAGATCCTTCTGTATCTTAAGCCTATCTTCTGGAGTGTTGGCTATTCCTGCCAGCTTGGTGTCGTCTGCAAATTTGATGAGTTCCCCATTTATCCCCTCATCCAAATCGTTGATGAAGATGTTAAAGAGTACTGGGCCTAAAACAGAGCCTTGGGGGACTCCACTGCATACTTCCTTCCATGTAGATGCAGTTCCATTGAGGACTACACGTTGAGTGCGGTTGGTCAGCCAGTTGCGAATCCATTTGGTGATGGTGCTGTCTAACCCACAATTTTCTACTTTATCTAATAGTAAGTTATGGTCTACTTTATCAAATGCCTTACTGAAGTCCAGGTAAATTATATCAACAGCATTCCTCTGGTCCACTGATTTTGTCACTTTGTCAAAGAATGCAATTAGATTAGTCTGGCATGATCTGGCATGACAAACCCATGTTGGCTTTTGGCTATTACTTTGTTTGCTTCTAGGTGTTCACTTATTTGTTGTTTAATTATCTTTTCCAGAATCTTTCCTGGTATTGAGGTCAGGCTGATGGGTCTATAGTTTCCTGGATCTGTTTTTTTTCCTTTTTTGAAGATGGGAACCACATCAGCTCTTTTCCAGTCTTCTGGCAGTTCCCCGGTGCTCCAGGATCTCTGAAAGATATAGTTCAGTGGTTCTGAGATCTCGTCTTCCAGTTCCTTCAGAACCCTGGGGTGTAATCCATCCGGTCCTGGTGATTTGAACTCGTCCAGGGCAGACAGGTGCTCACTTACCATTTTCTTCCCTATTTCAACTTGTGTTCCTAATCTGATTTTTGTGGTGCTGTTTTTGATTGGTTGGACTGTTTTATCCCTTTGTGTAAAGACAGATGCAAAAAAAGAGTTAAATAGTTCTGCTTTCTCCCTGTTGCTTATCATCTTCTTGCCATTTTCTCCCAGCAGTGGACCAATTGTTTCCTTAACTTTTTTCTTATTTTTAACATGTTGGAAAGAAGCTTTTTTTGTTATTTTTTACTTTTTTGGCAAGCCTTTCTTCATTGCGAGCCTTAGCTTTCCTCACTTCATCTTTACAGGCTCGGGCTATTTGCTGATATTTTGCCTTAGTTATGTCCCCCTTTTTCCACTTTTTATATTTATCCTTTTTGTCTTTCAATTTGTCAGAGAGTTCTTTATGCAGCCATGCTGGTTTCTTTTGGGAACTGTTATTTTTCTTCTTCATTGGTATTGCGCTGGACTGGGCTTTTATAATCTCATTTTTCAAAATTTCCCAAGCTTCTTGAGTTGTTTTCCCCTTGAGGATTCTCATCCATGGAATCCTTCCCAAGCTCTCTCTGAGTTTATTGAAATTAGCTCTCTTGAAGTCTAAGACTCTAGTTTGACTTTGTTCAACTACTTTTGTTTGCATAATGTTGAATTCCAGTATTTCATGATCGCTTGCCCCCAAAGTTCCTGTAGCTTCTACACCTTCTATCATTTCCTCTCTGTTAGTGAGAATTAAGTCCAATATTGCTGATCCCCTTGTTCCCTTCTCTACCTTTTGGGAAACAAAGTTGTCTGCTAGGTTTGTTAGGAACCTGTTGGATCTTCCACTTGGTGCAGAGTTTGTTTCCCAATTGATGTCAGGGTAGTTAAAATCTCCCATTACTATTGTAGTGTGCTTCCTACATACCTTAGTTAGCTGGTTAGCAAAAAGTTCATCCACTTCCTCTGCTTGGTTGGGTGGCCTGTAATATAGACCTATGACAATATCATTCGCCCCCCAACCTTTAATATTGACCCAAATACATTCAAGATAGTTCTCATCATTGTTGTGCTCTATTTCTGTAGAGATGTAATTATTTCTTATATATAGTGCAACTCCACATCCTCTTTTATTTGGTCTATTTCTTTTAAATAATTTAAATCCTTCTAGCTGTATGTTCCATTTATGGGTTTCATCCCACCAAGTTTCTGTAATTCAGCACCACTGAGCAGTGGGTCTTCAAAAGGAGGACTGAGGGGAACGTGCTAGCAGTCCTCCAATACTTGAGGGGCTGCCCCAACGAAGAGGGAGGCCACCTGTTCTCCAAAGATGCTTTTTACAGGAGGCAACTGGACTTTCTGGTTTTCCTGAAGATGTTTTGCTTCTCATCCAAGAAGCTTCGTCAGCTCTTCAAAAACTTTCAGAGAAAAACCAGGAACTCCATCTGCCTCTTAAAAAAAGCACCTTTGGGACAACCGTGACCTGGATGACCGAGAATCCCCTTGGACAAAGCACTTGAAGGCAGGACAAGAAGGAATGGATGGAAACTCAATCAACCTAGTACCAAGAGAAATTTCCTGGCCTTCAGAACAATTAATCCGTGGAACAACTTTCCTCCAGAAGTTGAGGATGCTCCAACACTGGAGATTTTTTAAGAATAAAGTGGGCAGGTGCTTCTCTGCAATGGCACAAGGTCTCTTGCCAGAGTAGAGGGTTGGCTGAGGTCCCTTCCAACTGTTCTTTATGGGGATAAAAGCATGGCTTCCATGCTTAGGGTTTTTTTAAGGGGTTTATTAATTCGGGTTTTAAGGGGTCCTAGGGAGGTGGGTGGGATTACTAAATTTGGCTCAACCGGAAATATTGCTAGGCCAGCCGGTGACGGCGACACGGAGGCTAGAAGGTCCGATATAAGGGGGGCTATGGGGGTCGATCCAATAGAGGGCCTTTCCATCAGGACCGTCCTAGGGACGGGTAGGTATGACGGGAGCCGGGGGCCATATCGAACATTGGGGCGGGGGGGGAACGTATCCGCTATTTACAAGCGGTCGCCCGCCCCGACCCCCTGAGCTCCTCCCGCAACCTAGGTGGTCGGGATTCACAGAGCCAGGGCCCTAAGCCTGTGCAACGCCAGGTCCGTGGTCAACAAAGCCCCCCTCATTTACAACCTAGTGTCGGAGGGGGAGCCGGACCTGGTGGGTATTACAGAAACCTGGCTGGGCCACGAGGGAGGTTTTCCCCTCGTAGAAATGTGCCCACCAGGTTACCTGGCACTCCATCAGCCAAGGGCCCAGGGCAGGGGTGGGGGGGTTTCGGTTATTATCAAGGAAGGTCTTAAGCCAAGGGAGACCACTGTGCCTCAGGTAATCGGTTGTGAATCCCTCTGTGTTAAGTGGGGCCATGGGAGGCAGTTGGGTCTGTTGGTTGTGTACCTGGCTCCCCGCTACATATCAGCAGCCCTGCCCGAGCTCCTCGATGTGATCGCCGAGGTGGCGGTTGATACCCCCAGACTTTTAGTCATGGGGGATTTCAACCTGCCATCGGTAGGCGAGGCACCCGAGGCTGATCGGGAGTTCATGGCCTCCATGATGGCCATGGACCTGACCCAAGTAATTCAGTGGCCCACACACACCGGGGTACACACACTAGACTTAATTTTTGCCTCTGGTCAGTGGTTGAGTGATCTAGGAGTAGGGGAGTTAATCATCGAACCCCTGTCATGGTCAGATCACTCTCTCCTTCGGCTTGACTTCCCAACCGCTACACCGGAACCAGAGATACCAAGATGGTTCCGCCCTAGGCGCCTGATGGACCCTGAGAGGTTTCAAAGGGAGCTTGTGCCAATTCCTGTGATCCTGATCCACGACTCGACTGAGGACCTAGTGGCCGCATGGAATAGTGCGGCCATGGGGGCCTTGGACCGGGTCGTGCCCTTGCGGCCTCTCACGCGGCGCCAATCCAACCTGGCTCCTTGGTTCTCCGAGGAGCTAAGGGCGATGAAGCGCCGCAAGAGACGCCTAGAGAGCACTTGGAGGTCCACTCACTCCAAATCCGACCGAACACGGGCGACGTCCCATTTAAGGACCTACCTAGTGGCGAAACGTAATTATCTCGCCACTCTTATCGCATCCGCAGATAACCGCCCTGCCGCCCTGTTTAGAGTGACCCGCTCCCTCCTTCAACAGAGGCCGTGGGAAGCTCCTTTGCAGGGTAGAGCAGAGGAATTTGGAGATTATCTGCAGGATAAAATCGCTCGGATCCGGGACGAGTTGGCCTTCAACGAGATAAATCTGGGCGGACTGTCCGAGGCAGGTCTTGAGACTGTATTATGGGAAGAGTTCGACTTTGTTACTTCAGAGGACATGGACAGGTTGCTGAGGCGACTGAATGCTACCACATGTTTATTGGACCCGTGTCCCTCCTGGCTGGTAATGGCCTCCTGGGAGATTACACGAGGCTGGCTCCAGGAAATAGTGAACACTTCCTTGAGTGAGGGGTTCTTGCTGACCGCCTTGAAAGAGGCAGTCATGAGACCCCTCCTCAGGAAGCCTTCCCTGGACCCAGCATTGTTACTTAATTACCGTCCGGTAATTACCTTCACTTCTTAGCAAAGGTTGTTGAGAGTGTGGTGGCACAGCAGTTTCCCCGACACCTGGAGGAAACTGTTTATCTAGACCTGTGCCAGTCCGGCTTCCGACTCGGACACAGCACAGAGATGGCATTGGTCACGTTGGTGGATGATCTCTGGAGGGCCCGAGATAGAGGTTGCTCCTCTATCTTGGTCCTGTTAGATCTCTCAGCGGCTTTCGATACCATCAACCATGGTACCTTATTGCACCGACTGGAGGGGTTGGGATTGGGGGGCACCGTGTTGCGGTGGTTCACCTCCTTCCTCTCCAGTCGGTCGCAATTTGTGTTGGCAGGAGGGCAGAGGTGAACGTCGAGGCCCCTCACATGTGGGGTGCCTCAGGGGTCAGTCCTCTCGCCACTCCTGTTCAACACCTATAATAATAATAATAATAATAATAATAATAATAATAATAATAATAATACATTTTATTTATAACCCGCTCTCTCTCCCCTAAGGGACTTGAGGGGGGGGGTCACAGGAAAATTAAAAACAAGACACAAACAGAGTACAAAATTTAAAATCACAATTAAACATATCCTGCGCTAAAAACATCTATAAAAACTAAAAACTGTCCCTAAAACCCCTTAACACTATAACTTAATTAAAATTACCCTAGGCCAGCCAAACGGAAGAAATGAGTTTTTAAAAGCTGTTGGAAGGAGCAAAGGTCTGTAGTTGTTCTAATTTCGGGGGGAAGGTCGTTCCAGAGGGCTGGGCCCGCCACAGAGAAGGCCCTTCCCCTGGGTGTCACCCGCTGGCATAGCCTAGTGGACGGCACCTGGAGAAGTCCCTCTCTGTGGGAGCGAATCGGTCGCAGGGATGTATGAGGCAGAATGCAATCCCGCAGATAGCTAGGTCCCGTGCCATGGAGCGCTTTAAAGATGGTAACTAACACCTTGAAGCGCACCCGAAAGACGACAGGCAGCCAGTGCAGCTCGCGCAGGAGCGGTGTTACATGGGAGAACCTAGAGGCTCCCATAACTGCCCGCGTGGCTGCATTCTGGACTAGCTGAAGCCTTCGGGTGCACCTCAAGGGGAGCCCCATGTAGAGAGAGTTGCAATAGTCCAGCCGGGATGTCACGAGGGCATGATCCAATAGGGGACGCAACTGGCGGACCAGGCGAACCTGGTAAAACGCCCTCCTGGCCACGGCTGTCACTTGATCTTCCATGGACAGCCGGGCATCAAGGAGGACGCCCAAGTTGCGTGCCCCATCCACAAGGGTAAGGTGATCGTCCCCTATGGCCAGTGATGGAGTCAACTGGTTGTACCGGGATGCCGGAAACCACAGCCACTCAGTCTTGGACGGGTTGAGTCTGAGTCTGTTACTTCCCATCCAGGCCCGCACGGCTTCCAGGCACTGACACATCACCGCTACGGCATCGTTGGGGTGGTTTGGGGTAGATATATACAGCTGCGTGTCGTCAGCGTAGAGGTGGTACTCTACCACAAAACCACGGATGATCTCACCCAGCGGCTTCATATATGTGTTGAACAGGAGTGGCGAGAGGACTGACCCCTGAGGCACCCCACAAGTGAGGGGCCTAGAGGTCGACCTCTGCCCTCCTGTCAACACAAATTGCGATCGACTGGAGAGGTAGGAGAAGAACCACCGCAACACGGTGCCTCCCACCCCCAACCCCTCCAGCCGATGCAATAGGATACCATGGTCGATGGTATCAAAAGCCGCTGAGAGGTCTAATAGGACCAGGATGGAGGAGCAACCCCCATCTTTGGCCCTCCAGAGATCATCTACCAACGCGACCAATGCCGTCTCGGTGCTGTGTCCGGGCCGGAAGCCGGACTGGCACCGGTCCAGATAATCAACTTCCTCCAAGTGACGGGGAAACTGTTGTGCCACCACACTCTCTACAACCTTCGCCAGGAAGGGAAGGTTGGAGACGGGACGATAGTTGGCTAATAAAGCTGGGTCCAGAGAGGGCTTCTTCAGGAGGGGCCTCACCATGGCCTCTTTAAGAGAGGCAGGCAAGAAACCCTCACTCAGAGAAGCGTTGACAACCTCCTGGAGCCAGCCTCGTGTCACCTCCCAGGATGCCAGTACAAACCAGGAAGGACACGGGTCCAATAAATATGTGGTGGCTCGCAGTCGCCCACGTAACCTGTCCATATCCTCGGAAGTAACAGAGTCAAACTCCTCCCAACCAAGAGCCGCCTCGTGCAATCCCACTGGGCCATCAATGGAGACTAACTCGTTCTGAATCTGAGCGATTTTCTCCTGCAGATAAATCACAAATTCCTCTGCTCTACCCTGTAATGGGGTTTCCCGCACCCTCCGTTGTAGGAGGGAACGGGTCACCCTAAACAGGGCGGCAGGGCGGTTATCTGCGGATGCTATGAGAGTGGCACAATGATGGCATTTGGCCACTCTCAGCGCCACAATGTAAGTCCGTAAATGGGCTCTTACCTGTGTCCGGTCAGATTCAGATCGAGTAGACCTCCATCTCCTCTCTAGGCATCTCTTGTGGCGTTTCATCACCCTTAGCTCCTCGGTAAACCAAGGGGCCAGGGTGGTTCGCCGCCGCAAGAGAGGCCGCAAGGGCGCGACCCGATCCAAGGCTCCCGTGGTCGCAGTATTCCATGCGGCCACGAGGTCCTCCATCGGGGCGCGGGTCAGGGATACAGGAAGTGGCCCAAGCGCCGTCTGGAACCTGTCCGGGTCCATCAGGCGCCTGGGGCGGAACCAAATAGGTGACTCAGGTTCCGCCTCCCCGCGATGGGGTGTAGCGATTGGAAAGTCGAGCCGGAGAAGTGAGTGGTCTGACCATGACAGGGGTGTGATGACTATATCCCCTATACCCAGATCACTCTTCCATTGGCCAGAGACGAAGATTAGATCCGGCGTATGTCCACCCTCGTGAGTGGGGCCCTGAATTACTTGGGTCAGGTCCATGGCCGTCATGGAAGCCATGAACTCCCGAGCTGCCTCCGATGATTCGCCCACCGATGGCAGATTAAAGTCCCCCATGACTATCAGTCTGGGGGTCTCAACTGCCATCGTAGCGATCACCTCGAGGAGCTCGGGCAGGGCTGCTGCTACATAGCGGGGAGCCAGGTATACAACCAGCAAGCCCAACTGCCTCCCTAGGCCCCACTTCATACAGAGGGACTCACAACCGGTGGTCTGTGGTACAGTGGTCTCTCTCGGCTCAAGACCTTCCCTGACAATGACCGCTACACCTCCACCCCTGCCTAGGGCCCGTGGCTGATGAAAAGCGCGGTAACCTGGTGGGCACATTTCTACGAGGGGAAGTCCTTCCTCGTGGCCCAACCAGGTCTCCGCTATTCCTACCAGGTCCGGCTCCCCCTCCGACACAAGGTCGCAGATGAGGGGGGCTTTGTTGACCACGGACCTGGCTGTGGTTGTGGGGTAGAATACCACCTGTATGCTGATGATACTCAGCTATACATATCTACCCCCAACCACCCCAGCGATACCGTTGAAGTGATGTCCCGGTGTCTGGAGGCCGTGCGGGCCTGGATGGGGAGTAACAAACTTCGACTCAACCCATCTAAGACCGAGTGGCTGTGGTTTCCAGCGTCCCAGTACAGCCAGCTGACTCCATTGCTGGTCATCGGGGGCGAGACACTAGCCCCCATGGAAAGGGCTCGCAACCTTGGCATCCTCCTGGATTCACGGCTTTCCTTGGATGACCAGGTGACGGCCGTGACCAGGGGGGCCTTCTACCAGGTCCGCCTGGTCCGCCAGTTGCGCCTTTTCCTTGACCGGGACGCCTTTCGCACAGTCACTCAAGCGCTCGTTACGTCCTGCCTAGACTATTGTAATGCTCTCTACATGGGGCTCCCCTTGAGGTGCACCCGGAGGCTCCAGTTAGTGCAGAATGCGGCCGCGCGGGGGATTTTGGGAGCCTCACGGTGCTCCCACATAACACCCCTCCTGCGCGAGCTGCACTGGTTGCCGGTGGCCTACCGGGTGCGCTTCAAGGTGTTGGTAACCATCTTTAAATCGCTCCATGGCACGGGGCCTAGTTATCTGCGGGACCGTCTCCTACTGCATACCTCCCTTCGACCGATCTGCTCCCACAGGGTGGGCCTCCTCAGGGTGCTGTCTGCCAGTCAATGCCGGCTGGCGACCCCCAGGGGGAGGGCCTTCTCTGTGGCAGGTCCAGCCCTCTGGAACGACCTGCCCCCCCGAACTCCGCACCATCACGGACCTTCGCCTCTTTCGCCAATCACTCAAAACGCACTTTTTCCACCTAGCTGGCCTAGCTTAGAGTTAGATTAGATATAATTTTAAACTGATTAGGTATGGGGATTTTAACATTTTAGTTTATATTTTAGCACAGGTTATATTCAATTTAATGCTATTTTAATGTTGCGATTGTATTTATTGTTGTTTGTTGTGTCATTTTTAACTTCCTGTGCACCGCCCTGAGTCCAATTGGAGATAGGAGCGGTATATAAATCAAATAAAACCATAAAAACCTTTTGCCAGAAGGGCACAATGGTGAGACCAGTGGTGAGGTCCTACAAAAACACTATACAACTTGTCTTCCCTTTGGAGTGTGTGTGTGTGTGTGGGGGGGGTCCTCAGGTGGCCTGATCCAGGCTTCTCTATCTGTGCAGGCCTTCCTGCGTGTGCAGGCATCTCTGCAGGAAGCCAAATCCGCCAGCTGGGAAGAGGTCTTCGCCAGCATGAAGCTGATCTCAGACGCCTTGGTGCAACACAGAAGCCCCGTGGCTTCCCATCCCCTGGGCTTTTAAGACTAGGGATTTTGCTTAGCATGGAACCAAATAAAGGCTTATATTATGCTTCTGCTAAAGCAGCCTTCACAGGGTTTGCTGGGGTCTTTGCGCTCTTGTTGTTGTTCACATCTGGAGAACGGAGGGACTGACTGGCCTTCAAGAAGCACGAAGCCGCTTCCCTGGCAGGACCCCCCAAGGGAGCCTCGGCCCTGCCTCCACGAGCCAAGCAGCACAGACCGGAGAAGGCTCCTGCTGGGCGGGGTTTGGGATTATGTGCTGTCAAGTTGGTGACGACCCTCAGCAGCCCCCGTGGGTGGATTTTCTCCAGGGCAATCAGTCCATTCACAGCAAATGCACTGAATGGGAACCGACCGGATCAACTGAGCCACCAACCAGCGACAGCCCCACCGCATCGCTGGCAGGCAGCTGCCCCCCCCCCCCCGCAACCAGGGGCGCCTCCTCTCCCTCAGGGGGCCGCCACGCAGCCTCGAGGGAGGGAGGGAGGGAGGGCTGAAGTTGCCCCAGGCCACCCACGACTCGCTCGGGGAGTCGCGGCGGAGGCGGGAACAGGTCGCCCCGCAAAGGCGCGGCAGCCGCCAAGCCCCGCCCCCACCCGAACCCGGCCGGGGGCGCGCGTTCCGCAGGCACACGTGACTTCTCCCGCCACGCCCTTGTGACGACACCGGCCGGCGCATGCGCGGAGCGCGCGCACGGGCCGGGAAGCGGTGGCGATGGAGGCGAGGGGTTCGGCGGGCGGCGGGAGGCCCGTGAAGGGCATCCTCAAGAACCGCTCCGGCAGCGGCTCAGGGAGCGCGGGGCGGGGCCTGGCCGACTCCGAGGCTCTCTCGCAGGCCTCCCCGCTGCCGCCCCCCGGGCCGCTCCTGCAAGCCCAGCCGGGCACCGAGAGCCGCGGCGAGGAACAAGGGTGAGGCCGCGCGGGGGAGGGGGGGGAGAGGGGGGGGTGTCTCCCTCTGGAGGGGGAGGGGGGGGGAGAGGGGGGGTCTCTCCCTCTGGAGGGGGAGGGGGGAGGGGCTGCCTCTCCTCGCTCACGGCCCCCCCTCCCCCCCCCCGCAGGAAGAAGTCGCAGAAGTGGGACGAGATGAACATCCTGGCCACCTACCACCCGCCCGGGAAGGACTACGGGCTCATGAAGATCGACGAGCCCAGCACCCCCTACCACAGGTGCTGGGGAGGGGAGGGGAGGGGAGGCCGCGCGCGGGTGTCGCCGCCCCATCGAGCCCCCGACGAGCTTCCCTTCTCCCCGCAGCCTGAAGGAGGAGGACGCCGGCAGCGACGCCGAGGACAGCCCGGTGCCCACGGCGGACGTCCTGGCCAAAAAGTAGGTGACGCCTGGGCGTGGGGCCCTCGCTCGCCCGGTGGGGAGCCGCCCGAGGCTTCCTGGCCTCGGCCGATGGAAGGGGGACTCCCGGCGGGGGTGGGGGGTGGGAGGCCCTCTCGAGACTCCCGATGCCTCGCTCGGGGTCTCCGCCGGCGTTTCCCTCCTGGGGCCCGAAGGCGGCCCCTGCCTCTCCTTTAAGGCTGGCGCCCGGGGCGCTTAAGGGCGGAGGGGCGCGGTCTCTACTCCTCTGTTTTGGCCCGTTGGGGCTGACGTGGAAGGGCAGAGGGAAGTCTCTGGGGCAAGAGAGCGGCTTTCTTGCTGCTGCTGCTGCAGGAATGGACCAGCCGCGGGTGTCCTCACTGCAAGAATGGGGGTGAGGTCGATCTCCATTGCTGTGGCCTTTCCCACCCAAAATTTGGGAGCGTTTTTTGTGAAGGATGAGAAGCAAGGCAGCCCTTTGGTGCCCGTGGCTTGAACCGGCCCAACCCAGCAGTTCAGGGGTTGCTTTGGCCCCTTCTTGATCCAAAACTCTGATGAAAATCTCTCACCTTGATCCTCCCCTGACCAGAATAGTATTTTATCCCTTCTTATTCAAAAGAAACTTCTTTATTATATTTATCAACTTTATTGGTAAAGGGAGGGAGATGGGCAATATGGAATACAAATAAAACAAATTTACTAATCAAACTTACATGGCTGCCCATCTTAATTGAAGTTCTCAATGGCTTTGATTAACCCTTTTATCCCTTGTTTCCGTAAATCATCTTTTAGACATCTCCGCTGATAGGAGTATCCTTTTACTTTAAAAAGCCCCGTCCTTGTTCCCCCAACACCTATGTGGGGTTGTCCTCAACCACCTTCACTTAGGCATACCTATCTTCTTCAGCGGGGCAATTAAAAAAACAAAACCCTCCTTGTTTGAGATTGAGTTCCTTGCTCTGGTTAGTCTCCTTTTCCTAGATGCAGTTCCTTTCAGAGCTCTGAAGGCTCTCTTGCCGAGCTTTACCCAGCCAGGCTACCAATGTCTGATCCATTTGTCTTCCTGATGGTTCTAATGGTCTGCTTCTATTTCCGGTGCTCTTAAAAAAGAAGCCCTGGTAATAAGGAGACAGACGGGGCTCCCACGGAATAAAGCAAATGCCCAGGGATGTGGTGTGGTGGATCTTGTGAACTCTTAATTATAAACAAACTGTGCTTGTGTGTGAGGTCTCTTGTTTGTCTCCTCTTGCCAACAGGCATGGGTAGGACCCCGTCTCCTTCACCAAAATGACCGTGCGTAGCCTTATGGAGGCTTTCAGAGAGCTCCTGGGGGCTGGGGAGGGCAGAAATGAGCAAAAAACACCCACCCCCAGGCTATTTGTGCCTTTTGGGGGGGGGGGAATGAGCCCGTTTTCATGAAAAACGGGTTGTTTTGGGGAGGTTTGCAGAATGCAAAAACTTTTTTTCCTCCCTTTCAGAAAGCTCTTTAACTGATTGATGAGAATAACATTGATCAAGTGTTGTGCCAGCAGAAACAAAGTCTTAGGTGCTGCAGGTTGACAGCGATTTCCTTCTCCGGCACATGGATAAATACACCGGGAAACATCTACCTACCTACTTACTCTCCCTCCCTCCCTACTGTATCTCTCTCTCTCTCCCCCCCCCTCTCCCTACCTACCTACCGTATTTTTCGGAGTATAAGACGCACCCAGTAGGTAGGTAGGTAGATAGAGGGATAGAGAGGGAGAGAAAGAGAGAAATACAGTAGGAGGGAAATACAGTAGGAGGGAGGTATGTGGGGGGGGGGAGAAATATAGTAGGTAAGTAGGTAGGGAGACAGAGTGTGTAGTTAGGTAGGTAGATAAAGGGATAGGGAGAGAGATACAGTAGGTAGGTAAGTAGGGAGAGATAGCGTGTGTAGATAAGTAGTTAGAGTGATAGAGAAAGAGAGAGAAATAAAATAGATAGGTGGGAGAGAGTAGGTAGGTAGAGGGGAGAGAGAAAAATACAGTAGGTAGGTAGGTAGGGAGAGATAGAGTGTAGATAAGAGAGATAGAGAGAGAGAGAAAAATAGAGAGAGAAATAGAGAAATACAGTAGATAGGTAGAGAGAGAATAGGTAGGTAGGTAGATGTTTCCAGGTGTATTTACCCATGTGCTGGAGAAGGAAATCACTGACCACCTTTGGAACAAATCTTTGTTTCTGCAGGCACAGTACTTGACCAACGTAATTCTCATCAGCCACTCTAACTAAACAGCTATCCGAAAGGGGGGGGGGGACCCTTTTTGCACTCTGCAAACCTCCCCCAAACGGCCCGTTTTTTGCAAAAATAGGCCGGTTTTTTTTTCAAATAAAAGGCATGAATAGCCTTGGGGGTGGGGCTTGCAGAGTGCTCGGGGGGGGGGGGGCAAAACGAGGGAAAACGGACTGGTTTTTTTCCGTTTAAACGGGCTGTTTTTTGATCAAAAAATAGCATGCATAGCCTTATGGATGCTTATAGAGAGAGTGCTGCTGGGGGGTGGGGGGAAACGCCCTGTTTTTTGATCATTTCTGCCCTCCCCAGCCCCCAGGAGCTCTCTGGAAGCCTCCATAAGGGTATGCGCGCAGCCATTTTGGTGAAGGAGTGGGGTTTCAGGAGGCAAAAAATGCTGTATTTGATGTATAAGACACACCCAGATTTTCAGCCTCTTTTTATTAAATTTAAATTTAATAAAAATAAATTTTTAGAGGAAGAAAGGTGCGACTTAGAAAATTACGGTACTCTCTCTCTCCCCTCCCCTATCTACTGTATTTCTATCTATCTCTATCCCTCTACCTACCTTCTCTCTCTCTCTCTCTCTCTCTCTCTCCCTCCCTCCCTCCCTACTGTATTTCTCTCCTCCTCTATCTACCTACTTTTTTTTTAATTGGCCTCTTCAAAACCTTGTAATCCGAAAAATACGGTATGTACCATTATGGCCTGCTGGTGCATGTGAAATTTTTCTTTGAAGATTTTTTTAAATTTTTGAATAAACATAAACACAACATAAAAAATTCTCTTTCTTTACATACTGTAGAAAGTGTGTCAATTGGTTAGAAAAAGCTTTCCTGCATCTCTTCCACAGTCATCACCTATAATTGATAATCAAATCATATATTTTAAAACAAATATATTTATACATATTACTTTCCTCAATTTTCGTTTGACTATAATTGTTTTTTTTTAATAAATTTTATTATAAACTAGTAACAGAAAAAAAAACCAGAAATAGGACATTGACAAGACAAAACTACATAGATATAACTGGGAGGGACTCACCTCCTATATGTATTCAGTTACCAGGTAACATCATATATCATCTTACTACATTTCCAGTTATTCTAGTTATTTCTGTTTATATCTTACATTTCTTAATTATTTATAATTGTTACTGCTCCATATATTTATTTTATTTACTATTTACATATCTACATTGTATATTTTTCCCTATTGCTTATCCCGTAATCTTTTTACCTCATAAACAAACACAACATAAAAAATTCTCTTTCTTTACATACTGTAGAAAGTGTGTCAATTGGTTAGAAAAAGCTTTCCTGCATCTCTTCCACAGTCATCACCTATAATTGATATCAAATCATATATTTTAAAACAAATATATTTATACATATTACTTTCCTCAATTTTCATTTGACTATAATTGTTTTAACGTCCTTTTGCACAACCACATAATGGCATTTCATTAGCTATTTCCAATATAACATTAGATCCTTATGGCCTATTCTAGATACAAGTCAATAATATTTAGTAACAAGGTTTCTAGTCCTCCCTTCCGAATCACTGTTTACAGTTTATGTCCAATTTCTTTTTATTAAGCCAATACATACATACATGCATACGTTGTAATCATTATTAATCATTTATTTGACTATATCCATTCATAACATTTTTTAACCTAATACTCAAAAGTTTAACTAAATGTTTTATTTATTTTTATTTATTTTATTAAATTTATACCCCGCCCTTCTCCTTGTTAGGACCCAGGGCGGCGCACAGGGATGTTAAAATACATACAAAATATATAAAATATATGAAATTTAAAATACTTATTCTAATAAATAAACCCTGCGCTAAAAACCGAATTAAAATCCCAAGTTTAAAAACTATCTAATAGTCAGTATGGAGGTTACGCTAGGCCGGCTAGATGAAATAGGTGTGTCTTCAGACACTTGCGGAAGAGGCGGAGGTCGGAGATGGTGCGGAGTTCAGGGGGTAAGTCGTTCCAGAGGGCTGGGCCCGCCACAGAGAAGGCTCTCCCCCTGGGTGTCGCCAGTCGGCATTGTCCAGCCGACGGCACCCTGAGGAGGCCCTCTCTGTGGGAGCGTATCGGTCTGAGGGATGTATGGGGCAGGAGGCGGTCTCGCATATAACTAGGCCCCGAGCCATGGAGCGCTTTAAAGATGGTCGTTAAAACCTTGAAGCGCACCCGAAAGACCACAGGAAGCCAGTGCAGCTCGCGCAGGATAGGTGTTATGTGGGAGTGTCTAGGCGCTCCCGTAATCACCCGCGCGGCTGCGTTCTGGACTAGCTGCAGCTTTCGGGTGCACCTCAAGGGAAGCCCCATGTAGAGAGCATTACAGTAGTCGAGTCGAGAGGTGACGAGTGCTTGAGTGACTGTGCGTAAGGCACCCCGGTCCAGTAAGGGGCGCAATTGGCGCATCAGGCGAACCTGATGAAACGCCCCCCTGGCCACGGCTGCCACATGATCTTCCATAGACAGCCGGGAATCCAGGAGGACACCCAAATTGCGCGCCCTCTCCACGGGGGCCGGTGTTTCGCCCCCAATGGCCAGAGTTGGAATAATCTGGCTGAACCGGGGCGCCGGAAGCCACAGCCACTCAGTCTTGGACGGGTTGAGCCTGAGTTTGTTACCACCCATCCAGATCCGTAAATGTAACATTTTTATTAGCTTTTATACATATCAAAATTTCTAATCTTCCTTTCCTAGTCACCATTTACTATTCATATCCAATTACCTCTTATCAAACCAATACATATGTATACATTATTATCCCTATCAATTATTTACTTAACCATATCCATTATCACTTCATTTTTTACATAATGCTCTAAATTTAACTAATTTTTTGTTGTACGCTTTGATATATCAACCTGTATCTTTCCAGTAACAATGCAGTCTTATGTCTTTTGCCATTTGTGGAATTAATCTGATTATTTCCTTGGTCAGATTTGTGTGGACTTCTCTTCGCATCTCATTGCTTACTGCATCTCTTACATAACCTCAATACCCTCCATCTGTTTCTTTAATCAACTTAGCTTTGGTTATCAAAGATGCTTCTGTTAAGGTTTCTCTCCTTAAATCCATCAATTCTTCTCTTTTTTCTTCCTCTGTGCCTTGCCTTCTGGGGTAGAGTTCCTAGCCATCTAGCTCCCCTTTCCATATTCCACTCTTTCCATTCTTAACCACATTCCATTCACCATAGATGTCAATGGATGTCAACAGGAGACAAAGCTGCTTCTGAGTTTATGCTGGCTACTAGAGTTGTCGGTGCATTCTTTTCCAGACACTCCTGGATGGCTACTTAATTATTCCACAGAATTTCACAAAGTGTGGCTTTGAAGCTGACTGGGTGGCAGTTTTCTGGCCCAACGTCTTACCTTGATTCAACACGGGGGCAACTTTTTTTCCTGGCCTCTCACCTGTTGTCTGAGATACGACCATGTTGAACTCCTCCTTGGCTAATGTCTCTCCTTCCATCTGTCTTCTCAGTGTAACCCTGTGGACTTCACGGGGGGGGGGGGGTCTCAACTTTCCCATTTGAAAAAGTTTCGACTTCAGAACATTTTTCTTTCTGAATTTACCCATGCCTAAGCTTTTGGAAACCGCCTTCCGTACACTCCAAGAGCTGCTGGGGTTCAAGAAATAAGATTAGAAAGCGTGGGCACGTCCCAGTCGCAAAGCCTGGTCATCTTGTGGGACCACCTCAATAGCTGCACCTGTCCTGTGGGACAGCCGCCTGCCTGAGGTTTTTGCTCTGATTCCCGGAGTTTTCATTAAACTGGGAACACACTTGGAGTGGAAATCGCTTCTGTTTTTTGTAATCTATATAAAAAAGAACTCATTTTTTAAAATCATAGATGAAAATTTCCAGAAAGGTTAACTCCCCCAATGTTCTTTTGGAGAAATGGGATAATAGATATTTATTTATTAAATTTGCATAGCGCCATTCATTTTTCTAAATGAAACCTCTTTTGCAGTCTTTTAATTCCAGGGAATTTAACAATGAAAATGTTCATAATTATGCTATTTAAACATGCATATTTTAAGAAATCATGCATGAGACACAGGAATTTTTTGCAAATACGTTCGGGATCTCCAGGTAGGAATATTGTTAGCAACAGGTTTTATTCCTCCAGAAGGTTCGAAGCCAGTGGGTGTCCATCCCATGGAAGCTATAAATCTCTTCAGTGACTTCAGTTCTAAACTAAAATCTAAACAGATCCAGGCAGTGAGGGATGGGGATGGGACCCAAGTACCCTCCACAACGTTTTTGTGTTTTTTAATCTCTTCTTGGTGACATTTTGTAAATTCTTGGCAAGAGGAGACCTCCCTCTTTCCATCTCATGAAGGCAGCGGTGGCGGCAGCGGCAGCAGCTCCTCCTTAGTGCTATAGGATTGACAACCAAGAAGCACTTTCTAATTCTGAACAAATGAAATCCTACGTACGGGGCTGTCTCTGTGGCCAACAATATTCATGCTAAACAAAAAAAAATGCATAAGGTTTTTTATTTTTAATTCCAAAGCGCCTTCCTATTTTGACTTGTAAGACTGGAGAATGCCCGGGAGGAAGTGAAACATTTTTGGGTGGGTTCTCCCTCAACTCTGCTGCCAGAGAGGCCTCAGGGCTCCTCCCTGGCCCTTAACTGTGGGTTCCTCTCCAGAGGTCTCCTGTTTGGTCTTTAGCACGTTACATCTTGAACTAAATCCACGGTTGAACTCCTTGT
Organism: Rhabdophis nuchalis; assembly: GCA_039707465.1. Lineage (NCBI taxonomy): Eukaryota > Metazoa > Chordata > Lepidosauria > Squamata > Natricidae > Rhabdophis > Rhabdophis nuchalis. Next base: position 673,242 of record CM077645.1, read on the forward strand.
GGTGAGAAAATGACATTTGCTCATCTTTCATGGTTGCCTCATTGTCCGTATCTGCCAGGAGACCCCTGTTCCCATCATCCTCTGGGGAGGTCAATTCCCTGTCCGTCCATCCATCCATCCATCCTCTGTTCCCCACTCCAGGTCTTGGGCAGGCAGGTGGCCTCAGCTCAGCTCTCCAATTTTCTCTCTGCAGGTTGGCAGCTGCAGCGCAAGGGCAGGGCCCCAAAATCCTGGCAAGGCAGGATGACAGCAGTGATGAGGAGGAGGAGGATGACGAGGTAGATTTGACTCCGGAAGAATTGGGTAGGTGTGGCTTTGCACTTTTATAGCACTAGACCAGACCTGGGCATTTTATGGCCCTGGGCCACATTCAGCCTGTAGGTGGTAAGGTGGGGTTGGGGGAGGGGACAGCAGGGGGGCAGAGTGTCAGTGCAGTGTTGGCGGTGCCCAACAGCAGTCCCAGTTTCTCAGGTGGCCCCCTGGGAAAGTTAATTGCCCATCCCTGCACTAGACCAACGCTGAGATGCCGTGGGCAAGAGCCTCCCCTAGGAGGGATGGGCTGGAGCGGATTGTGTCCTTAATGCAGTCCCTACGTAGCCAGAGAAATGGTCAGTCGGGCTTGACAGGGCCTTAAAAATATGGCAGGCCCACTTTCTGGCCTTGACGTGCCTTCTCCTGCGGTGCTTGTGCCTGGACCCTGCTCTCATGTCCCCACGTCTTGGTCGCTGCAGGGGAGGGAGCCAAAGCGCAGGTGGAGATTCCCTGGCATTCCCCTTGTTTCTCAAAAAAACAACAACCCTGGCTCTGCGACTCTTGCATCTGCAAAGCAACATGGATAGTTCAGTGGCTTCTGAGCACCTGGACTTGCTCTCCTTCGCTTTCTTTCCAGGCCCGAGGTATTTTCTTCTTCTTCTAGAGGGTCTACATCAGTGTTGCAAAGACCTCTGCGTCAGTCAGCAAGGGCTGATGGAAACAAAACTCAAGTTTTGGGTTTGATGAAGGGCTCTTCTGCTCCCTCCCCCCTCGGGTTAGCTTTTCAGGTGGGAGAAAAGGCAGGCAGCCCTTGTTGTATGTAACCTAGCTTGTTCTCATTCCTGCAACGCACGGGGTGATTTAGCAGAGATCCCCTCCGTCAATCTGATGGCACTGGATTTCAGTCTACACAATTTCGTGTGTGCAGAATGGAATGAAACTAGCGAAATTTGTGGCTGGTGCCATGTCATGTTGCGTATTCTGTTTCTCCTGGTATAGAGAAGAAAAGGCAGTTTGAAATGAAGAGGAAAATGCATTACAACGAAGCGCAGAACATCAAGCTGGCCAGGCAGCTGATCGCAAAGGAAATGCACGGCGAGGCTGCCGATGAGGAGGAAGATTGTGAGGATGAGGAAGAAGACGAGGACAACGAGGATGACATGCAGGATGAGTGTAAAACAGACACGGAATCAGGTGAGCCTTGGGACTCACAGGGAAAATCCTTTTCGCTTGGATGGTTGGGCTGGTCACCCCTTCCTTCCTTCCTTCCTTCCTTCCTTCCTTCCTTCCTTCCTTCCTTCCTTCCTTCTGCCGCCGTGGCCCTGGAGCCTCCTGTCACGTGTCCAGATTCTGTGCAGTGTGGAAAAGCTTCTCAGTTTGTGCCACATCAAGTGTTAGAAGCCTTGGTTGGATGCCTGCTTGCTGGCACATCCCATCTCTTACCAGTGGCCTCTGTCCCTTCTGGGAGAACCTCCTCCTTGAGCTGGAAAGGGAACAGTGGAGGGCAAGGTAGACAGTTAGCTCTTCTGGCTTTCCCCCTACTGTCATCTCTCTGTTTGCAGGAAAGCTTCCGTTTGTGCCAGGAAGTGCTCCCTCCGAGGTGGTGCGGAAGAGCCGTTAGCCAGAGGCTGCTGGCGGGCTTGCCTTCTGAATGCGCCTTCCCCTTTGTATTTGCATTCCAGATGCAGCAGCATGCCAGAAGCAGAGTGTCTCCTTCTGCATCAGCTTCCTTTGAGCCTGTTGGTGCCTCCCTTCCCCCCCAGGGGTCCCTTTTGGAGAGGAAAGAGCTTTCTCCTCCAAGATGCTCTCTCTTGGCTGGGCTGTTCTTCACCTGAATAAATTGACCGCTTCTCTTTGAGGTTCCAAGAATGGTGAATGTCGGAGGAATTCGAAAGAAAACCTGGGTGTCCAGTGTCGCCCACCTCTAGTTGCATAACTTTGCACCCACAATCTATCAGCTAAACTTCTCATCCTTGAGTCACAAAGGCGTAAGAATGGAAGAGCAGCCTCTCAGGTAGTAGGCAGGGAACAGGCTTTTCCATGCAAAGGAAGCCGAGAGAAGATAAGCTCCTCTGGACGGCGGGCAATGTGTGGGGAAGCCAAGATAGTGTTCCCAGCGAGTTCTTGGGTGGCCTTTGGCAGCGGCTGGTGTGCAAAACTTAGCCACACTTTAGGGAGGACATGAGACTAAAGGTGGAATTGGTCTGAGTAATCAACAGGGAAAGGTTGGGAACTTCCCCTCCCTCCTGCTTCTCAGTAGAAGTGGGACCCCCGCCTGCCTCTTCCAGACAGGGACAGAAAGGCCCAGGTTTTTTTATTTTTTTGTTAGCAGCTTACCATTTTGTCTCTCGGTGGGCTTTTTCTAATCAATAACTCTTGATTTTCTCAGGTAACCCTGTGCACTAAAGGCCACTAGGCTTTGTTACGAGTCTGTCAGAAACGGCTTCTTGGATTTTCTGTCTTTTACAGGTGTTTAAATGTTTAATATCTGGCTGTCCGCCCCAGTTATATCATATAATTCAGCTGCTCTAACAAGACTAAAAAAATGTAGCTTAAAATCCAAAGTACTGAACTTTTTATAAATCATAGCACTCTGCTGTCTCCTTCAAACATTCCCAGTCTTGACCATGCTGGTTTTGGACAAGATCTTTTGGACGAGATCTGCACTTCATCTAAGAGTGGAAAAGGGACTAGAGGTTTCCTTTGGGCTCCAGCTCATCAGGGACACTCCAAAAGTTGCCAAACTATTTCAGTAAATTGACATGGACGGCTAACTCTGGTTGAATCAAACTCACTGAAAGCAATAGCAATAATAATTGCTATTGCTGGCTCCTCTGCGGAGAAGGGCGGGATATAAATGTAATAATAAAATGAAATGAAATAATGACTGCACACTTAGCAACAGCCAAAGACAACGGCCATTACAAACCGTCTCCATCTCGGGGGCTCCATTAGCCTCCTAGGGAAACAGCAGTGGATCGAGACTTTCCAAACTGCTAGCAGAGATGGATCGTAAAGGAAAGGGCCTCTTTCAGGTTAATAACCCACCCGTGGAGGGCTTTGCTCATGACAGCAAGCAGCATGAATTGCCTTCTTAAGCACCCAGGGAGCCAGTGCAGCTCACGGAGTAGAGGTGTAACATGGGCGTACCAAGGCGCACTCACAGCTGCCCACGTGGCTCTGGGCTGATCCAACTAAAGCCCCCAGTTGCTCTTCAGGGGTGGCCTCGTGGAACGCAAAAGAAGCCCCCTCTGGAGATGGCCAAGGCAGCATGGAATGTGCCGTTAAAAACTGTGTGTTTTTTCTGAAAGCCCAGCAGGCTTCCATGCCATAAGCGAGCCTGGAGGGGGGTCTGCTTCAGAGACGGCCAGGGCGTGTCCCGCCGCTGGAGTGCCTTGCGTTGCCTGCAGTGACCACCCACTTCTGTCTTTCTCCCCACAGTACCTGCTCCTAGCGACCCGCTTGAGAACATTGCACAGAGCCTGGAAGAAGTCTGCTCAGGACTGTAACAGCTCCCAAAGTCACCCTTTTGTATTCCTTGCGCATCGCCCTTCTGCAGGTCTGTTTCAACAGGTTGGCTTGCACTTTGATATTTGACGAAAATGGTGGTGGTCTCAAGGTTTCCTGTTTGGCAATGAAAATGTTGCTGATGTGGCTGGTTCTTGTGGTCACAGAAGATGGTTTCGTTGCTCATCTGCTGAAGAAAACAGCGTGGGGCAGCACCAGTCAGCCAGGCCCATTGGTGCCACTCCTTTCTCTGGTTTGAACCTGCAAAACATCTGGATGCATTGTTTTCTCTTTTATCATGCTGTAGTATTTGAGTTACACACAAATGGCTTGATGTTAATGCGCTATACTGCAGCTACGAAAAGAACGAGCCCCTTGGCCAAAAGGATGCATGGAAGGGTGTTTTTACAGCCTTTTCCCCTTCCCCTCCTGCAGACTTTAGCGGGTTCTGAGAGGCGGGCACTTCTTGCCTTGGCTGCCTGCCAAAAGGGAAAGAGCAGCTGGATGGCTTTCCCAGCTGCAGTGTTCTAAAGTTGGAGAAAATCAGCCCATCTCAGTAGCTGCTGTAACTACTCTTTTCCCATTGGCCAGGAGCATTGCATGGGGGCTCCTCCATCAGGCCCCTCTGCTTCTCAGGGTGCCTTCCCACGTGGTCAAAGGGTCTGCTGGCCTCTAGAAAATAAAAGCAGGTTCAACACCCACACACCCCAACAATCCCTGTGTTGCCTGCTGGCTTTCCTTCTCTCTCTAGGTGAGCCTGTGAAAAAGCCCAGTTTCTGGGGATGGTATTCTCCAGCCGTCCCTATTGATGATAGCACCTGGCCGGCAGAGAGATCCCCCTCCGAGGAGACTCCAGCGTGGCAGCACAGGCCATGCCCAGCCACCTGCTTTTGTTTCTCAACTAGAAGAGGCTGCATTCCCACAGCCCTCTGGTCTCTCTTTGGTAACCTCTCCACTCTCCCTATGTCTTGAATGAACCCGAATCAAACAGCTGTTTTGTAGTTTGACTGGCCTTTGTGATTTTCTTAAGCCTTGGAAGAGGGAGGGGCATCTGTTGGTCACCTAATGTTTGTAAAAAGATTTGGAATGTTCCAACAAGCTGAAGTTGCCTAGAAAACACCGAGGTTGTGCTACTGAATTTGCTCCTTCTGGATTCCATTTCACTGGCTTGTTTTCTCCATGTAACTGTTTTATTGAAGTAAAGAAACCACCAAGTGTATTTTGAAACAAGCAGATCATGTGAATATCTCCTCCTTGGGGCACGCGGCCCGACCAAAATGGTGACAGAATCCCCACAGGGCGACCTGGCTCTGATGCTCACCACCCACGAACTGTATTCCCGGAGCTCTGGGTGGATTCTGCTCTTGTGCCTTGGGAGCCCTGGCCTGAACGGAGGCCACCGTGGGGAAACCTGGCCTGCTGGCTTCCAGGCGCCTTCAGGGTTTACCTGGCTCCTGTGGCTCGGGTGGCCTATCAGGGTCTCCTCTCCTCCCTACTAACCTAACCCCAGCCGGACCCCTTATGAGGAGGAAGTGGGGTTTCCTGCTGGGGGCCCCTGGATTCAGCTTCGTTATTCAACTCTGACCTGCCTTGACATCTCTGTGGACAATGGGAGGGTTCGGCTGAGAGGCTGGAAAGCGAACGGGGCCCACGGAAACTCCTCGGACTCTGAAGGTGCCTGGCCAGAGAGGGGCCCCCTCCCCCGCCCGCCCTGAACTTCGGGCTCTCGCTGGGCGCCCTTTGCAGAGCGCAGAGGGGAGCTGCAGCCTGGGCTGGGCGGCCTCTGCCCTCCCCGTGCTCGGGCCGCGGGAGCGGAGGGATGCTGCCGCTGCAGACCGAAGGGAGCCCTCGCGGCTGATGCGCCGCTTCGCAGACGCGCGTCCCGACTGCTTTGGCAGAAGGCGCAGCTGGGGGAGGGGGGGGAGTGGCGAGGGCGCCGACGGGAATTGAAGTCCAGCCGCTAGCCTTGCCGCCTCGCAGTTGACGCTCCTCGTGGATTGGCGGTGCTTTGGACAAAGCTCAGTGGACGGTCTTCCCTAGGCGGCCCGGGATTGGCGTACAGGGATGGGGGCTCTCGCGCGGTTGGATGCCGGCGACGCCCGTCACAGCTTGAGAGGGCGGCGTGCGGAAGGCCTCGGCTCAGCGGCCCGGATTGGCTCTCGGGAGCCTCCCGCCTTCTCCTCGCTGGGCGGGGCAGCCTCTGCCTCCCCGCGTCCAGTCCCGAGAAGCCGGAAGCGAGGACGCGGCCGTTCGGGATGCGGGTGACGGTCGACTTCGAGGAATGCCTGAAGGATTCGCCCCGCTTCCGGTAGGCGCCTCCCCTTCCCGGGCTTGGGGCCGCCGCCGCCGCCGGTCGCGCTTCCTGCGGGGAGGGAAAGGCCCGGGTCCAGTGCCTCGCCGCGGCTGCAGGAGGGGCTGCTGGGGAGGGGGAGGGGGGGCTCCGGTGGGTCCCCCCGGGGCGAGGGATCCGCTGCGGGACAAGACTTGGAGGACCCTCGGCGCCCCCCGCCACGGCCCTGGGGCGCCGATTGCCCCGCATTCTTCCGTGGGAGACGTCGCTGCTTTCGGAGTCGCCCCGGCTGGGATCCAAAGCGAGCAAAGGGTCAGCCGCACCGACGCCCAGGCCCCAACGGCTCCGACCGCCGGTCGCCTCGGCCCGCCCTCGCCCCCGAAATTGGGGCATCTGCGGAGGTGGGGGTGGGGGGACGGGTTCCGCTTGGGGTGCCTTTCTCAGCCGGCCAAAAGGTCCCCTCGGGCCAGCGGGGCCTCTTGCTTTCCAGCCTCCGGTTTGAGCGAGAATTGTCCGCCTCCCGTGTAACGGGACTGCAGAGCCCCGGCTCCTTTTTCCCTTGCGCGGGTCCTTCGCTAAGAACTCGGCCCGTCCTTCTTGTGAAGAGGGGAGCGTGCCTGGCCGTCTCCAGGGCTCCGTCTGCTTAGAAAGAAAGCTCCCATCCCCTTCCTAATGGATCCCTTTGAAATCTCCTGCTTCGTCTTGCAGGGCTGCCCTCGAAGATGTGGAAGGAGACGTCACGGAGCTCGAGCTGAAGCTGGACAAGGTGAGCCAACACGGCTCAGGTGCCCCTCCTGAAAGGTTGCCTTCCGGATGCTCTGGGACCGAGATGGGAGGGGGAGTGTCTCTTGCCCACGGGGGGCTTCGGAACTCAACTGGATAGTCTGCCCACCGTTGCTTTTCTTTCAGCATTGCGACTCTCTTTAATTCTGGGCCTTAAAGCCTCTGCATTCAAAGGAAAGTGCTGGCCTCATCCGCTCCCTTTGGCACACATCGGTTGTGTTTTCTTCTGGGAATCCTCTTGTGGAAAGAAGGTTGGCTGAGATGAAACTTCATGAAATAGCTGGCCGGGTTGGCAATGCCACTTGCCATGAGATAGATGGGAACCCCTTTCTGGCAAGTTGTACGCTGGTAGTACCAGTACTCTGCTTATGGTCAGAGGGCAGAACCTCCCATATCTCGTTGAGAATTGGATGTGGCACCCTCACATCCTACTCTCGACGTATCTTCAAAGCTTGTCTTCGTATTGCTGTTCAACCTGGAGCGCCGTTTGTGGGGAGTATTTGCAAACAAAGATCTTTGTCCATAAAATTGGTGCCCGTCCAGTTAAATAATGGATAGGAGGTGCTTGGTTTATTGATGACCATAATTATAGTTCAGTTGGATCATCACTTTGGTACTTACAGTAAAGCAGCAGTAGCAAAACAGCAGTTTACGCAAATGTAACTGAAGTCACACGAGGCCCATGCTTGGAGGGTAGCCCCTCCAAAGAATTCTCATTTCCAAATTGCCTTTCATTGAATTTCTCCATATGTGGGGACCCTCTCAGTTGGCACATTCTTGGTGGACAGATTATATATGGGCCGGGCATTGCCAAAGAAGGCCAGGTTCCAATCCACGTAGGGCTTCCTAGGTGATACATTATACCTTCCATTGCACAAGTGGTGAATGTGACAGGAATAAGCATGAGCTATAAACACAGGCCGATGCGTTTCGGTTAGGCCCGTTCAAGGGCGTCCTGGGGATCAGTGGCTATTGGCCTCGCAGCATAACTGCCTCTGGAAGCTGCCAGCTGGGAAGCTAGCGTGGGCCTTCTTGGGCAAGTAGTCTGATCGCCCTGCTGGGCTAGATGGGCCAAGGGGCTGATCCAGCGAGGCTCTGCCTATTCTTGCGCTCTTAAGTGTGGCCTTCAAGGACAGCCTTGCGTAGCGTGTGTTACGCTGCTCCAATCAAAGCGTAGCACAAACGACTGGAGGGAGGAGTTCCCCTTTTCCAGGAAGGTGCCACAACCAGGACACCAACTGACCACAATATCCACCCTGCCAGTGCAAAGCCCCTCTTTCACGCGGGACACAGCATCCCTCAAGGACCAACACAGGAACCACCTCAGGGTCGGTCAGCCTGTGGATTGCTACCCACTCTGCTCCGCTTGGTTTTAGCCTGAGCCTGTGAGCGGCTGCCCAAGACTCCTGCGTTTCCAGGGCGGTGCAGGGCGGAGACACGGAGTGACGTTTGCAGTCTTCCGCATGTTGGTGATGCCTCTTGTGAGACCTTCCCTCCAGCAGCTGCTCTGGCCCTTGGGGGCCTCTGCCCTCCTGCGTGCAGGAGAAAGAGGTGTGAGGGCCCCAGGGGCGGAGGAGGCGCAGCCTTGGCCGAGGCTCTGGAGGGGCATGACATGAACCCTTTGGCACTGAGCTTTGTCTTTTCTGTTCTGGGTAGTCTTCCCCCCCCCACCCCCCACCCCCGGGCTTCCTGCAGGCCAGCCGGAGGTCTGAGGAGTGGAGGTAAATGCAGACAGACGGAGGCTTTCCCTATGGCCCAGGCCCATGGAAATGCAGCCTCCGAGGGAGATTCTCCCCGCTTCTGCTTTCTGTGCTGCTTGCAAGTCTCGGATAAGCCGTCCTCTCCCTCAGTGGTGGCGGCAGGGCTTTTGCGTCCCACCGCCTTAACCTGCCAAGAAGTGCGACCCAAAGGTCCGCCCTTAAACTCCAGGGAACACGGAAGGGGCTGGGGGGGAGTCCCGCCCTGCTTTGGCGCCTGACCTGTGCTGTCGGAGGAGAGTGGAGCCCATTCAGAAACGCCCGCCGCTTGTTCCTTTCTCCTGGCCCCAGGAGTTGGCCCAGGGAGGCTTTGCTGCTGTTCCAGGGGCTGCCCTGCGCTCAGCCGGGTGACACCGTGGGGAGAGGAGGGGTCAGTCCTGATCAGGAGGCGGAGAAGTCGGTAGGGGCGGTGGGGGTTTTGCCTCCCATTTATAAGCCTGCCAAAGAGTGTCAGGCCCAGGACAGGGCGCCTCCTCCTCCTCCTCCTCCGCCAGTGCAGATCCTTCTAGGCTGCTCTCGGGTGGTAGGCTGTTTGCCGGTGGCAAATCCATCCAGGGGTGAAATTGCCCATCCCGCTTTGCTCCCTCCCCTTACTGAGGTCTCTCTCTAGGCAGCCCCTGCCCCAGCGGCCCCCTCAGGTGCTGGGCTGCCCTGTGCAGCTTCCGAGGGGGATGAGAGTCCCGCACGCACCCAGGGAGCTCCACAGCGTCATCCCGATTATGGCCGGATCCCATCCGTGTCTGCCTGGCGCCTGTATGGAATGGTGGAAGCTCTTGACAGGCGTTTCCTGCCCTGATTTAGAGGGAGTTAATTGGGACATCCTCCCTTGGGGCCTGGGCCCAGTTGCCGCTTGTTGTCCCCCAACTGGCCTCGCCCCCTGGCTTCTTCCTGTCTCCCCTCCCTGCCGTTCCGTTCCTCCCCCGGCATGGAGGGCTTGTGGCTAAATTGGGGCCGTTCAGGAGCAAGTGAATTGCATTATTGCAGTCCACCAATAAGAAGACTCTGAACCGCTACCCAGAAATCGACGGGAAAAGGCCCTTTGTCAGCCCCCCGGTCCCCTTTATTCCACTCTGGGGCTGTCCTGGACTCTGGTGGCTGCTGGTTGACTCCCCTGGGCTGCTTCCGCTGGAGGGGGGAAGGAGAGGGGGAGACTGTGATGACCACGACAGGCAGGGCCACGGCCCCCAGCAGTTTTCAAAGCATCTCATGGTTATCTAGAACAATAAATGTATGTAGTCAGTCTAAATGTTAAAAAGGGTTGTAAACAATAAGCCTGCATTGTTTTTAAAAATAAGTCCTCTAGATGTTGGAGAGAGACCTTAAAACCCAGAAAAGGAGGAACAGGGATGATGAGGCGTAAAGGGATCTTCCAGAACTGACAGAGAGAAATGTGCCAAATCAGGCCTTCTTGAAGGGGGGTGGGTGGGGGGTGCGCACACAGGAATCCCCAGATTGGCTGCCTGCCTCTGAAGGCATCTCCGAGGGCCATCAAAGTGTGTGTGGTCAGTCCCCAAGCGATGTAGTTCATCCCCCTGCCTGTCCCCTGCCCTTCACACACACACACACACACACACACACACACACACGCCAAGGAGCATTCACTCAAGCTGAGAGATGATGGGTCACAGCTGGACCGGATCTGAGACATTGGGGGGGGGGGGGGGGAAACGAGGCTCTGTGTCTGTGTGTGTGTGTGTGTGTGTGTGCGCCTGCAGTTCTCTTGCAAATGAAGCTTAGTTGGGCCTTGGCTTCCCCTTTGTGGCAGATGGATGAGTCACTGTGGCCCCAGAATAAAGAACTGGCAGAAAAGGAGAAGTTCTCCTTTGAAAATGGCATGGGAGCCCAGGATGAAGTCAAAGGCCAGGCTCAGCCCTGGGGGGAGAGGGGAAGCATGCCCCCTGGGGCCTTCAGTCCAAAGGGCTGGTCTTGACGTCCCTCGGGTGTCTCTCTCTGGGGAGACAGAGATAGGGAGAGGACCCTAGTTGAGCTCGGCCTGCCCTGATGGTGGATCTCCTGCTTGGGCTTTTGCCAGCAGGAGAACTAAGGGGGCCACCCAGGAGGGAGAGCCTAGGGGAAGGGCAAGAAAAGGGGAGCAGGGAGTGACCCGGGGCTCCCCGCTGGGAGAGGGCTGCCCCCCTTCCGCCCTGCTGAGGCCTAGGGTCGCCCTGGGCCCTCGGGGGCAGGGCCTGTGAGGGTCTCTCCTTTTCTTCCAGCTGGTGAAGCTCTGCATCGCCATGATTGATACTGGAAAGGCCTTTTGCGTGGCAAACAAGCAGTTCATCCACGGCCTCCGGGATCTGGCCCATTACTCCAGCAAGGATGACCTGGTGGAGGTAAGGCCCAAGCGCTGAGCCTGGCAGGGGGTAAAGCTGAGCTCCAGGGTGGTCAGGTTAGGCCAGCCCCTCCTTGGGCCCTCGGGCTCTCAGGCACGGCACGGCTGCTGCTGCTCCTTCGGTCCCTGGGGGTCCCTCGGGGGGCCTGGCGTCCTGGCCCCTGACGCAGCTGGAGGGCTGGGGGCCCCTGACGCTTTTCAGAAGGGAACGAGTGCCGCTCTTCATCCTTTCCCCACTTCTAGGGCAGCTTGACAAAGTTCTCCGACAGCCTCCAGGAGATGATCAATTGCCACACGGTACGTTTTGGAAGCAGCTTCACGGAGGCAGAGCCTCTTGGCGAGTCTTGAAACCCAACTGATCAGTAAGTGGGTGGCTGTAATCGCCTCCAGATGCCCTTCGTGGATCCTTCCGGGCCTTTGGTGAAGTGGCTGGTGAACTCCCCCTGGCGGGCCTGTGACCTCCTGCAATGGCTGCTCTTGGCATGGGGCTCCTGCCTGGAATTCTGCCTGCCCCTCCCTCCAAAAGGCATGGGGGAGGGGGAGGGGAGCAGCCGGAGTTTTGAGTTGCTTCCTACATTATGCAGGCTTGTGGGAAAGGAGTACCCTTATTTGGGCCCTGCGTGCCTCTCCCGGTCCAATACAGGAGAAAGCAGCCTTGGTGTGGGCAGGAGCAGAGCCCGGGGGTGGGGGTGGGGGGGTGTCTCTTAATCTGGACCTGAGAAACGTGGCTCGGAATCCCAGTTGCGTCTCCATTCATGGGTGATGTCCTTCTGCCACCTTCCAGGCTTCGCTTGGCCTGAGTTTTTCGGCCGCACATTTTCCCCTTTTAGATCCTGTTTGACCAGACCCAAAGGTCCATTAAAGCACAGCTCCAGATGTTCGTCAAAGAGTAAGTTAACGTCCGTGGGTGCCAAAGGCCGATGCGTGATGGGAGCCTGGCCCCCGAGGGTGAGGGTGAGGGTCCCTCGCTATGGGCCAGCAGAAGGCTGGAAGTGCAGGCGGTGGTTTGGAACTGGGTGGGGAGCAGCTGAGTTTGGCCTCACCTCCCTAAGGTTGGGATGCAGGCAGCTTCCGGCTTGGGGATAAGCAGGTCTCTCTCTGCCAGGGACGGCAGGCTCCACTTTGGCTGTGCTGAGGCCAGGGGAGATGGTGGTGCACGAGGGGGGAGCGCAGGGGCAGACACCCAAAAGTGCAAGGGATCCGCGAATGTGTGTGCCGGCTGTGGTCTCAGGGCAAGGCCAAAAGCGGCCCCACTCCTTTGCTTCCCCCTCTTGTGCAGGGCTTGGCCTTGCCAGGAGCCTTCCAAGTCATGGGGGGCTTTCTGGGGTGGGAGGCCGTTTGCTTCTTGCTCTCTAGGAGCTTGAGTAGCCGCATCCGGAAGGGAGGCAGCCAGTTCTGGAAGGCACCGCCTCGATAGGTGGCTTGCGCCCAAAATCCTTTGCCTCCCTTTCCTAGGCCACAGAGGGCGGCCCCCGTGGCTGAAGCTCTTGTGCTGGGGCGGAGCTTCTTGGGGAAAAGAACCCCACTCAGGGCCGACTCTTTCCTCCTCCCGCCCACCAGAGACATACGGAAGTTCAAAGATGCCAAGAAGCAGTTTGAGAAAGTGAGCGAGGAGAAGGAGAACGCCCTGGCCAAAAACGCCCAGGCCCCCAGGAACAAGCAGCACGAAGTCGAGGAGGCCACCAACATCCTCACCGCCACCCGGAAATGCTTCCGGCACATCGCCCTGGACTACGTGCTGCAGGTGAGGCTGGCCTGACCGGGGCCGTCTTCCCCGGGGGGAGCTGGGGAGGGCTGGCAACGGGAGAAGGAAGGCCTCCTGGGATGGGGGGGAGGGAGGGGGCTGCTTCTTCCCAAAGGACCAGTCCCACAAAGGGCAGGTGGAGATGGGGTCTTTGCCACGGGGGGTCCTGGGAGGTCAGAGAGCAGCCCTGCTGACTGGGCCCTTCACCTGCCTTCCTTCTGAGCCTGGGCTTCCCGCTGAGCTTCCCTTGGGTGCAAGAGAGAACTTTTCCCAGAACCCCCCCCCCCCACACACACACACGCACACGCGCACAGGGGCTGCCTGACCTCTGCCGTGGGGGGCGGGGGGGCTTCGCGCTCCACTCAGTGAAGCAAACAGGATTTCTTCTCTCCCAGATCAATGTCCTTCAATCAAAGAGGAGATCGGAGATCCTAAAATCGGTAGGTGGCCGTTCCTGCGCAGAGGAAAGCCCTGGCAATCCTCGGCTTACGACCGGTCTCTTAGTGACTGTTTAGGGATACCACAGTCCTCCCCACTTATCACCCAGTTCTGGAGTTCTGACGGGCACACCCGCACGCACCATCCTGTGACCACATTGATGGCCTGCCGTGTCCCACAGTCGCTTGGCTGCCCTGTACGGTGGTGTTCCCTCCCATCCCTTGGTCTGTGTAACGGCAGTGGTGGCCCACTTAATAACTGCCATAAAAAAGAGTCATAAGATCGGGTTGGTCGAGTGGGTCGCCTGATTCACAAGCACGACGGACAGGAGGGCAGCCCGAAGGCCCTCCCGCGGGCGCCATCCCTGAGGCGCTCCGAGTGGGGCTGAGTGAAGGTGGGGGGGTGGGCTTGGGTCCCCCTGGGGTTGAGACTGTGCCCTCCTCTCCTGCCCCCTGCAGATGCTCTCCTTCATGTGTGCTCACCTGGCCTTCTTCCACCAAGGCTACGACCTCTTCAGCGAACTTCAGCCCTTCATGAAGGAGCTGGGCGCTCAGGTAACCAGGTGGGGAGGGGGCTGCTCCAGGGAAGGGGAGGCGGGGGGGGGGGGCTCTGAGGGGTCTCTTCTGGCCAGAGGCGGCCTTGGGGGAGACCAGCCCTGAGGGGACCGAGAGCAACTCCTTCCTTGCCCCCAAGGCAGCTGCTGGAGGCTGAGAGGAGCCCTCTGCCCTCCCACCCTCTGGAGGATATGGCTGTGGCTCCTCCTGGCATCCTTCGGTGGGCCTCGAGCTTCACCCTCTCCCTCCTGCCCCTCATGGCTGCTGCTGCTGCTGCTGCTGAGTCATCCTTTCCTCCAGCCTGAAGCGATGCGCCAGTCCAGCTGCCTGTGCTTGGCACTTCAGGGCTCCCCCCCCCCCCCCCCACTGAGAGAGGCAGGGAGAGAGGCAGGGCCTGTCCTGCCCAGGTAGACCCCGGGGAGGGCAGCGGCTCCCCTCGGCCGCAGGCGCATGGCGTGGAGCCCGGTGCCTGAGGGTCCCCTCCTTGTCCTTTCCCCAGCTGGACCACCTGGCTCTAGAGGCGGCCAGGGAGAAGAAGGAGATGGAGCAGAAGCATTCCACCATTCAGCAGAAGGTACCGGAGGGAGTGCCGGCCGAGGGCTCTTGCGGGTCAAGGGCCAGCTGCCTGCGGGCGATCCATGGGAGAGCAGCCTTGGCTGGGAAACGGCCCCCCTCCCCCACCGCCTTTGGCAGCAGCAACAGAGCCAAACCTCCGCCTCGCCCTGCCCAAGAGGTCTCCCGCTGGGACTGGTGGGTGGAGGAAAGGGCAGCCTTGCCCCCTCCACTGCCTGCAGGGGCCAGCAAAGCCAATCGCCCAGGTTACCTGCCCCAAGGTTGCCCTTTGGAGCCGGAATGCCCCTGTAGAGACGCCAGGCAGCCCTGGGGGTTGGGGGTTCCCCAGGGGGTGGGGGGGTGGGGGGTTGTTTCCTCGGGTGCCCCCCTGGAGCAAGGGCTGCTGCTGGTGGGTCAGGCCCTCGGCTCCCCTCCTGCCCCCAAGGGCTGTTTTCTAAATCACCCGCCCCTTTCCTGCCATGCTGGGCAAAGCGGAAAAGTAACGGCCGATCGCTTTCTCGCTGGCGGTTTAAGAAGCTGTTTATGCAGGGATCCATAAAACATTGGAAATGGGAAAAGGAACAATAACCCTCCGGAGGCTGTGCTGAAGGAATGGAAATGTAACTCGGGATGCTTATAAAATCATATTCAATCTTAAGGAGAAACACAACATGCTTGCGGGATGTTTCGCTGTGCGTGGCCCCTTCTCCTGGCTACTGTGGTGGAGGGGTGCCACGGTCCCCCAGACTGCCCTTGGCTCCCGTGGGGGAGGTGGGTTTGAAAGGCTGGCTGCTTTGGGGGTCCTCTGCGCCCCTGTCCTCTTTCGGGGGCTTCCTCACCGGACTGGGTTCATTCATGGCTTCCCCCGGCTCTGCCGCCATCCCTCTGGCCCCCAGGGGCCCCCTCCCTGCTCTTGGTAAAGGAGAACCGATGTGGCCCTGAGAGGAGCAGGCACGGCCCCGAGGGCAACTCAAGGGGGGCCTTGGGGGACCACCCTTAAAGCCCTGAGAGGCATGAGGTCCAGGCTACTTGACGGACCCCCTCACCCCTGTGCAGGCCCTCAGGGGATTTCAGTTGGGGGGGCAGGAGAAGGGCCCCCTCTCTGCCGTGACTCCTGCCCTCCCCTCCCATCCTCCTCACCTGCCAGTAGCGGCTGCCGTTGGCCCCCAATGGGGCAGCCTCAGAGTGGAAGCGGGGGGGGGGGGGGGAATGGATTAAGAAAGCAAATACCACCTCTCCCCCCCCTCCCCCAATGCATCCTGCTCCTCCCCCCCCCCCCCCCCATCTGTTAACTGTAACTTTAGGTTTTAATTCTATTTTTATTATTTTAAAAAATATATATTTGCCTCTTTCGATGGCCTTATGCCTCTGGCGTTTCTCAGTCCTCCAGGCCACGGCTGTCCCAGAGGGGCTTTTGCCAAAGGCCTCTGCGGTTCTCTTGGTTTTCCTCAAAGAGATCTCACTGCTTGGACGGGAAGGGAAGCCCAGCAGCCGTGACCTGGATGGCTGAGAACCTCCAGAGACATAGAACCCTAAAAAACCATTTAAAACCATAAAATTAGAATGACGGGAAGAATAATAGAAGAATAAGTAATCAAGATCCAATGTGCGGCTTCTATGGCTTTACTGCCACCTCTAGGGTTGCTTCAAAGCAAGATTAAACAGAATAAAATAGACGGTAGATGATACAGGTAGGTAGGGAGATGGAGAGGGAGAATGGATAGACGTGCAGATGCCTAAAAGCTCGAATGCAGAGGGGCACCCAACAGGCCCCACTGTCAACTCTGTTAACTCCCACCCTGGAAGCCCCCCCGGTGCCAAGGTGCCGGCCGGGGTCCCGTGGGTGTGATGAGGGGCCCCGTCATGGCTGCCGCTGAAGCTTCTGGAGGGTTTCTTAGCTGTAGGGCAACGCTGCAGCGATCGCTGGGAGGGGACGAGCCTCTTGGGCCCATCGAGGGGAGTCTCTAGGGCACGGGGATCCTTGGGGTGCGCTGAGGGTGGGTGGGGGGGTTTGCTCACAACTTCATTGCCTGACTGGGCAGCGTCTTCTCCACGGGGCGTTCAAAAGGGGGCGGGGAGCCCGTAGCAAACAGCAGCGAGCCAGAGGCTCCCCGGGCGCCTGGCCCTGCCCTTTCTTCAGGGGGAAAGACCCGGGGGAGCCCCAGCGCTTGTCCCACCTCCCTCCCTGCGACGCGAGGCGAGGAGCCTTGGGGAGAAGCGGAGGCTGACGGGAGGCCTCTCTCTGTGCCAGGACTTCTCCAGCGACGAGATGAAGCTGGAGTACAACGTTGACGCGGTGAACGGCATCGTCATGGAGGGCTACCTCTTCAAGAGAGCCAGCAACGCTTTCAAGACCTGGAACAGGTAGGGCTGGGAGCCCAAGCCCCCTCCTCCCCACGACCCCGGGGATCTTCCTCGTCCCGGGTGGGAGGCTGGTGGGCCGGCTGCCCAGGCTTCTCGGAGCCCTTCGGGGTGTCCCCATTAGCGTCCTTGTGGGGCCCAACGCGTCGAGAGCGAAGGAGGCGAGGAGCTCCTGCAGAGCACAACCCTCTGGAACGACTTACCCCCCGAACTCAGAACGACCACGGACCTCCGTTCCTTAAAACTTATTTTTTCCAACAGGCCGGCCTGGCCTAGTTCACACCACCTTAGCCTATAGTCTGCAGTTACATTGTTTTAATTGGTTTTTAGGGACACAGTTTTAACTTATTTAAATTTTTTAGCACAGGGATACTAATTTAATCTGGTTTTTAAATTATGTATATTGTTATGTTTATATATGTTTTTTAAATTTCCTGTGCACCGCCCCGAGTCCCTTCTGGGAAAGGGAGCGGCATGTAAATGGAATAAAAGTCAAAGTCAAGGGGCTCGGGGGTTGCTGGGCCACAGGCAGGGATCTTGCCGCACTGAAGCACTAAAGTGCGTGCGTAAGGATTAGCTCCACCCTGCGAACTGCCCTCTTCCTGCCCCCAGAGATTCCAGGCCCCTCTGCCTCTTGGCTCCCGGGGAAAGAGCCGGTGAGCGGAGAGGTGGCTGTTTTGGGGGTTTATGGGGGGCCCCTGTAAAATTAGTGGGGATTTTCAGAGCACCTTGTTTTCAAACAGTTCTCTGTCTCACTTTGTGACGATGGAGGGTGGCCGCACCACGTAGAGAAGAGCGTGGGGGAAGGGGGCGCTGGCCCAGTTACCCAGCGGCATCCGTCTCTCCCTGCCTCGCTTTGAGAGAGGGCAGGAGGCCTTTGCCTGCCTGGGCAAGCGAGGAGAGAGGGCGCCCGGGAGAGGGTGGGGGTCTTGCTCTGGGGTTGGGCAGAGGGGCTTCTCTCTCCTGTTCCCACAGTGGGCGTCTTCCTCGGATGGAGAGGAGGGAGCCCCTCAGGGGGCAAAGGGAACCAGAGCAGGAGGGGGCCGGGAGGGGAGAGGGGGAGCGTGGGGGGTGGGGAGCTGTGGCTGGCATAATGATGGGGCCAAAGGGACGGATGGGCAGAGGCCGCCAGGAGCTTCCCTGGGGCTGCTCTGAGGTTGGGCCCGTTTCTAAAGGCAAAGCACCAGGGTGGCCTTTGTGGAGCCCTTGGGGTGCTTTGCCCCAAGGAAGGAGGGCTGACCCAGGGGTTTGAGCTGGGAGAGGAGCTCAGCCCGGGAGGGAGGGGCCCTTGTCTCCAGGGCCACTTTGTAAACGGCATCCAGCTTTGGTCGCCAGGATGTGAAAAAGATGCGGAGACTCTAGAAAAGAGCGCAGAGAAGAGCAGGATGGGGGGGCAGGACAGTCGCAGGAAATGGGTCTGCCTAGGGAGGAGGAGGACCAGGGCTGGCATGATAGCAGCTTTCCAGTTCTCTGAGGGGCTGCCCCAAAGAGAAAGCGGGGGGGGGGGTTTCCACTCGTTCTCCAAAGCCCCCGAAGGCAGGACAAGGAGCAACAGGTGGAAACCAAGGAAGGAGAGCTCAGGAGTGAGGAGAGTCAGCCGGTGGGGGGGAGGGGGGGGGCTCCATCACTGGAGGCTTTGAAGAAGAGGCTGGGCAGCCGCTTGTCCTGCTTCCTGAGCTGCGGCGGCCCAGTGGTTAGAATGCAGTACTGCAGGCTCCTTCCGCTGCCTGCAATTTGGCAGTTCAAATCTGACCGGCTGAAGGTCGACTCAGCCTTCCGTCCTTCCGAGGTGGGTCAGACGAGGAGCCAGATCGTTGTGGGCAAATAGGCTCTGTCAAGCGCTCAGAGAGGGCCGTGGGAGCCCTGTGGAGGGGGCCGTGAGCCTCCAGGGCTATTGCCATCTCCCTTCCAACCTCTCCTCCTCCTCCTCCTCCTCCTCCTGGGTCCTCCTGAGCACAGGCAGGGGAGGTCCCAGCTCTCTCTCTCTCTCCCTCCCCTCCAGGGGCTCCGTAGGGGCTGAGTCGCGTGGGAAGCGGCTGCAGCAGCCCCTGCCCCCTCTGGCCAGGCCGTTTGCGGGTGAGGGGTGGGTGGGGGAAGAGGGGGCCGTGCCCAAGCACTGAGCCACTTAGGTGGGCTGTCTTCTTCCCCACTCAGCTCTGCTCCGTTGCCTCCAGCGCTCGGCTTCTTTTCTGCCTTTGGTTTCTCCACCCGTCTTTCTCCTGCTTCTGTCTTGACCCTCCCTCCTTTTCTCCACATGACAGGAAGCCCCCCGGTGGCATCAGGTACCTCTCGGCTTCCTCCCCGCTTCTGGGCCAAGCATGCCGGCTGTGGCTCTGACCCCGGCCTGCCTCCTCCTCGCTCGGCCTTTCCCCAGGCCCACAAGTGCCTCCTCCTCCTCCTCCTCCCTCCTCCTCCTCCTCCTCCTCCCTCCTCCTCCTCCCTCCTCCTCCTCCGCTGGGGTGGGGGATGCAGGGGCAGCCTCCCCGGGGGTGGGTGGGGTTGTCGGGCGTGGCCTGCTGCCCACTTCCCTTAACAGGCCCCCTCTGCCCCCTGACTCTCCTGCGGATGCCTGGGTGTCTCCAGAGGCATTAACCTCCCCTAAGAGCTTCCTCATTTTTCCTTTAAGCTTATGCCTTTTATAAGGTTTTTTTAAATGATAATAATATTAATAATTGTTTGAATGCCTTTATTGCTTTTAGCTTTGTTGTCTGCCTCCCAGAGTCACTTCTTTTTGAGATAAATATGACAAGTAAATACATACACAATGGGGGGGGGGCATCAGAGGGGAGAGGGGCTGCCCAGGTTCAGGGGGGGCGAAGGGGGCTTTGGGCTTTCCGCCTCCAAGCAGAATCCAAATGGCAGCTGTGCCCCCCCCATTCCATCCCCCACCCCCAAGCTCGGTGATGCCTTCTGAGGCCGTTTCCCCTGCCTTCCCCCTTGCCCCCCATGGGGGGTGGTAGCACCTCCCCCGTTGCTTCTGCTCTCTGCCTCCTTCCCCTCCTTGTGGCTTCCCCTCCTTCCACCTGTGCTGGTTCTGCCTCTGCCCTTTCTCTCTTCTTGCCCCCCCCCCCTCCTGGGCCTCTGGAAAGGCAGCAAGAGCCCCCCCGCTGGGCTGGGCTGGGCTGGGCTTCCCGGGAGAGCAGCCCCGGATGGAGGCGCCTCTCGGCTTGTGTGGTGGCCTCTCCCGCCGGATAGGAGCCAGATTACCCACCCAAGATGAACCTGTGGGGTTGAAGCCCCCACTTGCCCTCCTTATTGGGGGGGGGGAGCTCAGTGCCCGGCGTTTGCCAGTTATTAGAACGCCATGGGTCTCTGGGCCCCACACCCATCCCTGCCCTGGCTAATCCAGCGGCCTGGGACTTCACCCCAGCAGAGCAGCCTCCGCCTACAGTGGTGGAAAGCAGTGGCCGCACAGTGCCAGCTGAGCCTGGCATGGTTGCCAGCCGGGTAGCTGCTTCTGAGGAAGGACTCGGGGCCATCTGGGGCCGGCAGGGGCGAGACCCCTCTAGCTCAGTCTACATGGGGGGGGGGGGGGGAGTTAATCAACACTTGTCCCAGTTTTTGGGGGGGAGGGGATATCCAGAAAAGTATCCAAAGGCCAAGGGCTGCACTCCCTCTCTTTGCCCCTTCGTTTCCCCACCCCGGCCACCCGTCCTGGGCTCCCTGGGAAGGAAGCAGGGCCCGGGGATTTGCAGCAGCCAGTTTCCTTTTGGGCTGAAGTCAAGAGAAGCTGAAAAGCGGCTCAAGAGGGCAGCTGGGAGGCTCCAAGGGGGGCCAGGACCTGAGCCCAGCGCTCTCCGCCCCTCCCTCGCTGTTGGAGCAGCACCGCAGGGCCTCCCTGGGCTGCTTTCCTCGGGCCTTTGTGTGCCACACACACACACAGAGAGCTTTCTGAAAGCCCCCCCCCCCCCGAGGTCTCCGTGGGCTGCCGAGCCCCCTTGGAGCGAGTGGGGAGTCCCTGGGTGGATGCAGCCCCTGCGTGCCGAGGGTGATGCTGACTCTGCTGCCCTTCCCTTGTGCAGGCGCTGGTTCTCCATCCAGAATAACCAGCTGGTCTACCAGAAGAAGTTCAGGGTGAGTCCCAGAGAGGGTTGGGGGAGGCCCTCGGTCCGGGGCTGCTGTGGGCATTGGCTCGATGGCTTTCAGTGAGGAGGACAGCATGAAGATCATTCTGGAAGGCCCCCTGGACAGGGCTGGGGCTGGGTGGGCAGACAGCCATCCTGCAAATGGCAACTGCAAGGCTTGCCTGGCCCAGGAAGACGCATAGCTTGGCTTTGGGCCTCCCCTGGGCCTCCCCTCATTGGGAGAGGTTCTCCGAGGGTCCTGAGGAAAAGCCCCTCCTTGCTCAGAGTGCTCCCCCCCTGGGGGCTGGGGAGGGGGGGCCCAGGCCGTGCAGAGAGCTCAGCTTTCCGACTCCCCTCCTTTGCCCAGGACGCGCCCACCGTGGTGGTGGAAGACCTGCGCCTGTGCACCGTGAAGCCCTGCGAGGACCTGGAGAGGCGCTCCTGCTTCGAAGTGGTGTCTCCGACCAAGTGAGTGGGGGGGACTCGGGCTGCCCGGAGGTCCCTTTTGAGGGAGGGTGGGGGGAGCGAGGAGGAGGGGCTGGAGCAGATCAGAGGCCTCTGGCCGGAGGGTGCTGGAAGGGGGGGTGGGGGATGGGGGACCCCTGTGAATTAGAGAGGGGGCTCCGTAAACAGCCAGGGAGGCCTTCGCACCTGGCTTCCGTGCTGGATTCAGCCCTTCTGAGGAGGATGCGCAGTTTTGGAAAGCACAAATCGGCCACTTTGCAATGCCGTCCTCCACGGTCCCTGGATGTCAGTGTTTGGCTCCACTCCCAGAAATGGGGGAGGGCAGTTTTAAGAGGCAGGAATCTCTTTCCATTTGATCTTAATGTCGCCCCCCACATGCCAGGATTGTGTTGGGAAAACGCTTGACCTTCAGCGTTAATGGAATTGCTGCCCCATTTGCTCCCTGATTGAGGGGGGAGGGAGGGAAGGTGCTGCTAAAAGCCAGGCGCCCAGCAGCCCCCACTCACCTGCCGGTGGCTGTCTTGTGCAGGAGCTGCATCCTGCAGGCCGACTCAGAGAAGCTGCGGCAAGCGTGGATCCAGGCCGTGCAGACCAGCATCGCCAGTGCCTACAGGGAGAAGGGGGAGGAGGCCGAGGTGGGTGCCCCCCAAGCCCGCCTGCCCCGGTCCCTCTGGAGGTCTTCAGCAGCCCCCTTAGCTGCTGCTGCCGCTGCCGGAGCATTCGGCTCGGGCTCTGGCCTGGGACGAGCCCTTGGGGGCGGCTGGGAAGAGCGCCTGGGGGGGCTGAGGAGGAGGAGGAGCAGCCCCAGCACCTTCCTGCTCCTTCTGCAGGTGGAGAGGAAGCGCCCCCCTTCCACAGGGAGCCCAGAGTCCGGCCAGGAGTCCAGAGAGAAGTCGCTGAAGGGGGAAGGCTCCCTCCAGAGGGTCCAGGCCATTGCCGGCAACGCGGCATGCTGTGATTGTGGCCTGGGGGATCCCCGCTGGGCCAGCATCAACCTCGGCATCACGCTGTGCATCGAGTGCTCGGGCATTCACAGGTGGGCAAGCGGGCAGCGGCCATTGGGCTCCCCTCCTTCCCTGCCTCCTTCCTAAGCCGGTGCCTTCTGCCTTCCCTCTAGGAGCCTGGGCGTCCATTTCTCCAAGGTCCGGTCCTTGACGCTGGATTCGTGGGAGCCGGAGCTTTTGAAGGTGACCGTCTCTGTGGGGAGAGCAGGGAGGGAGGGAGGGCGGGGGCCCTTGGGAGTCCGGGGCGGTGGGTGTTCCCAGGTGCCTTGTCGGGGGAGGGGGCCGAGGCCTGGCTAGGGCAGACCACCCCTGGGCACCCTTTTCAGATTCTGCCAATGGGGCCTTTGAAGGAGGGATACCGGAGAGTCCAGGAGGCCTCAACCACCGCCCCGCCTGAAGGTTCTCTTGTGATTTTCCTACAGCTGATGTGTGAATTGGGAAACGGCGTCATAAACGGGGTGTATGAAGCAAACAGAGAAAAAATGGGAGCCAAGAAGCCCCAGCCTGGGAGCCAAAGGTACTGGGCAGCGCAGGGGGTTCCTTTTCGATCCTTCACGGGGCCCCGTTCCGTTAGGGGCTGCCCCGCTCATTCGCCATAAAACTGGAGAGTTGGAAGGGAGCTTAGAGACCATCTAGTCCAATAACTGTCCAGTGCAGGAGCTGCTTCAGGCAGACGCCCGTTTAGGCCGCTGGAGGCCCTCCAGGGAAGGGAAACACAGCCCCACCCACCCTATAAAGCCCCCCGTGGCACTGAGTGACAGCCCTAGATTTGCTCCTCAGCTTCTCCTTGCAGGTCATCAGTCAGGAAGAGGGAACAATCCGTATGGGGCACTTTGCTTGGCAACACCCCCCCCCCCACCCCCAATTGTTCATAAAGGCCATTTAGGATCGCTCCCTGGATGTGGTTGCAGTTACAGCGTTTACTTCCTATTTATTATTTCGTTAGAGAAGAATATTGTGGAAAGCTTTTTTTATGGACTCCTAGTATACTATGTGGCGTTCCCCCTATCTACTAAACCAGTAATGGTCAAAACATAATGATCGAGTCACTTGAGTCTGGCATGATGAGATGAGATTGGGGGGGGGGGGGGGGGGCTGTGCGAGCTTGATTGCTAAATAAATCCTGGCTGTGCTAGCAGTTCCCTTCACAAAGACGGTCCATCCTCCCCTCTTGATGAAGCCCCAGCAGAAGAGAGGCCGTCCCATGGGTTGACGCTTGAGCACAGGCAGAGAGATGGTCCTCTGGGGAAAACCGTCCGTCCGTCAGGATCCTTCAGCGCATCCCCTGGGGTTCGCTCATGGCCGCTCTAAGCGAGGGCCCCCATCTTGCCCCTGGCCCCCCTCCTCCCCCTCCTCCTCTTTCCCCTTTCCTGGCATTGGGGCAGAGTGGGGGGGGGGGCACTGTGAGTCCTGTGGACTTCAGTTCCCAGAATTCTCGAGTTGCCAAGGGGTCGGAGGCCTCTGCCCCAGGGAGAGAAGGGGGTCTGTGCATCGGGCACTGGAAGTCGGATCATTCGAGCCAGGTTTCCCAGCAGGGCACGACCCCTTTGACACGTCCCCCAGATTCCCCTCCTCCCCCCCCCAGTTCTTTTCCCCTGAGTGCAGGGAAGGGCTGCCCTGGAGCCTTTGTGGGTGGAGGGGGCTCTTCAGCTTAGAAAGTGAGCCCCCCCCGCCCCCCCATGCCAGCTTCCTCCCTGCGGGTGGTGGGGCCGAGATGCACCTCCCACTGCCCCCTTCGTGGCTCCCGGGGCAAGAGGCAGGAAGCTCATGCGCCACCCTGTCCCTGCAGTTGGCCTCTGGGGGGCCCAGAGGGAGGGGGGCGGGGGGGGCTGGCTCACGAGGGGCGTGGCACCTGCACAGCGGAAGCTCACCCGGCTTATTTCCTGGATGCAGGCAGGAGAAGGAAGAGTACATTAGAGCCAAGTATGTGGACCGGCGGTTTGTGTCCCCCGCTGACCCAGGGGGGAAGCCGGCCCTGACCCCCAGCCAAGAGGGGAAGAAGCCGGGCAGCCTCGAAAGCGCAGCAGCCTCCTCGAAAGGTATCCGCGATGGTTGCCGCTCGCTCGCTCGCTCGTAAGGGGGGAGAGCGTGGGAGAATCCCCTCCTTGCAGCTCCCAGAAATGCTCCCACTTCATGCTTTCCAAAGCACGGAGGAGGCCGCGGTGTTTGCCCCAACTATCGGTATTAAGCGGCCGATCCCCCCCTCCTCCTCCTCCTCCCCTTCACGCTCTGCCAGGGACTGGTGTGGGGCAGGAGTCTCTCTCTTGTCTCCGTGAACTGGATTTGCTCCTCTCCTGCTCTGGTTCCCCCACCTAGTAGAAAGTCTGCCCTGGCTGTGCTGCTCTCGTGCGCTTCGTGGCCGGGAGACCCTGTGTGACTCCCAGGGTTGGCTCTGCCTCCGGGAGGAAGAACCGGCATCGGGGGGGGGGGGGAGCTAAAGACGAGGGCCTGTGCTGCAGGCCCAGCGCTCACCCGCCTGTGAAGACGGGTGTCCCCCACCCACGGCTGCTGCCACCGCTAAGGACTGCCTTTCCTTAAAACAGCCCCAAGCAGTGAGCAGGCCCCCCAGCCTGGCAGGGAGGACAGCAGAGAGCGCTTGGCAGCCCTCGCCCCAGCCGACGCCTTGCACGAACCAGGTAGGAGCTCCTGCTGGGGGTGTTGTGTGGGGAGCCTCGTCTTCCCCCCCCCCGAGAGCATCAGCAGGAACACGAGTTGGACGGGGAGGGGGGGGAGGTGTGAAGGTGTCCGAAGTAAAAGGCATTCGATGGCCAGCAGCTCATCCTGCTTCTCCCTTTGAGGCCCCCCCTGAAGACGGCCGCTGGGCCGCCTGTCCTCCAGCCGAGTGGAGGGTGGCAAGACAGGAAGTGCCTCTCCTCCTCCTCCTCCTCCTCCTCCTCCAGGGGGAGAAAGCCAGGAAGGGGAGGCCGCCTCTGCTGCTGCTGCGGCTGCTTCCCAGGAGGCCAGGCTGTGGGCTGCAGGGCTGCAGCTGTACCAGGCGGCCTACCAGAAGAGCCTTCCCCACATGGCCGAAGCCCTGGCCCAGGGGGCGGACGTCAACTGGAGCAACCGGCAGAAGAATGGCTTCACTCCGCTGATCCAGGCCGTTCGTGGGGTGAGCTTTGCTCTGGCTGGCAGCCTGACCCAAGGGCACGTGATTCGGGTGGCATCCTGCAGGCCTGGAGGGGGGACGGGCGAGGGCCGCTTCCGACCAAGAGCTGAGGCTGGATGCCCCTCGTCTCCCCCTCAGGGCTCCCTGGTCACTTGTGAGTTCCTCCTCCAGAACGGGGCCAACGTCAACCTGAGAGACACCCAGGGCCGAGGGCCGCTGCACCACGCCACCATCCTGGGGCACACCGGGTAGGTCTTCTGGGATCCTGCCCGATTCCTCGGAGGCTCTTTTCTGCAGGGAATTGACCTGCTCCCCTTTTGACAGGCAGGTGTGCCTGTTCCTGAAAAGAGGGGCCAAGCAGCACGCCAGGGACGAGGACGGGAAGGACCCCTTGAGCGTCGCCATAGAAGCCGCCAATGCGGACATCGTGACCCTGTAAGGACGGAGCTTCCTGGCCAGAGCGCCTCCTGCCCTTTCACACGAAGGACTGGCCGAGGGTGGGCACCAGGCAGGAGACCCTCGGCGTGGTGGCCAGTGCCTCTTTCCCCTTTCTCTGCAGGCTGCGCTTGGCCAGAATGAACGAGGAGATGCGGGAGTCGGAGGGCCTCTACGGCCAGCCAGGTCCGCCTGCCCACAGCCCCACCGAGAGGCAGGAAGGGACTTCAGTACAGGAAGGGACTTCAGGAGTTCCTCGGCAGGCAGCTAGACCAGCCGCAGGGTTTCCGGGGTTTGGGGGGACCCTCCCAGTGTTGACAGCAAGGGCTGGGGCCTCCCTGATGAGCAGGAGATGCTCAGGGCTGCTTCCCCCCCAGGTCCCCGGCCTCCCATCATGCCAATTTCTGCTTGACACAGAACCTGGGGGGTGGGAGGGTCCAACACAGGGAAGCCTTTGAAAAAGCAGCTCCACAGATCACCTGTGGGCACCACAGGTCTCTGCCATCAGCACCCAGCTGCGTTTCCTCGGGTGGAATGGCATCACCCGGGCTGGGCCTGCCGTGATCCCTTCTCAGTGCGTAGGCCAAGGCGCAGGGCGGAGGAGCTGGGAGGGGGGGGGTGTCCCTGGAGGTGCAGGAATCCAAGCCTGTGCCTGGTTAGGAGCCCCACCCTACCTACTGTCTGTTGGGACCACTGTCCAGTTGCACCTCATGCTCTCCCTCCTCCCACCTTGGCTGGGATTCTGTGTGTGTGTGTGTGTGTGTGTGTGTGTGTGTGTGTGTGTGTGTATCTCTGTGCTGCCTCTTCCTCTCCTGTCCTTCTTCTCTTTCTAACTCTGAGCCTCCTCCCTCCCTCCATATGGCCACGATGCTTCTCCCTGGGTAGAGTCTGGCTTCAAACCCTTTTCTTCTCTCTGGACTTCCTCTTCCCCTCTCGCCCGGGATGGGGGGGGGGAGGGAGGCTGGGGGCCCAAATAAAAGCCGCCCTGGAAGGTAGGCCGGGGGTTGAGGTGCCAAGGGGGAAAGGCCTTTCATGGCGAAGCAGCACGCACTCACCCATGCCCTGGGATTGGCCATCGCCAGCCCTACGCCGACCCAGGGGCTTCTGGGCCTTGCCAGTTGGGGGTGCGCGAAGGAGGGGGCACCCTGCATTCAAAGACAGCAGCCCTCCAATCTTTGAGGGGCTCACCCAATTGTCCAAAGGGAAGGGGGGGGGGTCCCCTTGATGCTTCTAAGAGAAGGAGGTCGGCCAGGAGTGGTGGGGAGGATCTGCCCCTCTCCAGCCCCTGGGGGCCACCTCGTGCTCCAGGCCCTGCAGCTGCTCTTCTTTGCCCCAGCTACATTTGCTGGAGTAGACGCTTAATCTCCAAGCACCAGAGTTTGGGTGCCGCAGAACCCAGTTTGGGTGTAGCTGGACGGACAGAGCCCCGGGACTGGCTGGGGGGGGGGGGTGTCTCTTCAGTAATGCCGCCTCCTCCCTTCTTTCACAGGGGACGAAACCTATCAGGACATCTTTCGGGACTTCTCCCAGATGGCCTCCAATAATCCCGAGAAGCTCAAGCGCTTCCAGCCACGGGACACGCCGGAGCCCTGAAAGGCCCCACAGCTGCAACGAATGAGACCTCCAGCTACCCCCCCCCCCCCCGTGTACCCTCATTCCCCCTTTTTATACATAAATCTGCTTCAATTGCGTACTTGTGCCTGCTTTGCGATGGGGCTGGGTGGGGGAGGGTGGGAGCCCTGCCGGGGCGCTTCTCCCCAAAGGCTGAGCAGCTGAGAGGAGGAGGAGGAGGAGGAGGAGTCTTCCTGTGCCACAGGGCACGCCTGGCACCCCAGAGGGCCCTGCAGCAAAGAAGCCAGCGCCTCCTGGGGAAGCCTGCCCAGTGCGGTGGGCCCCTCCAGAGGCTCCTTCCTTGGGCTTTCACCGCCTGGGTTTCTGTCCCTGCCTTCCAGGGCAAGAGGGAGCCAAGCTCGGCCTCTTCTGGGATGGGTGGGGGCTCTGCCACGAAGGCCTCCCGGCAGCAGCTCCTCCCTCCAGGTTGGCCCGTGGCCTTCAGGACCCGCTTTCCCAGCTGATCTTTTGATGTGCCTGGTGAAGGTTTTGGGGCACCAGGAACCTGGAAAAGGCAAGATCTGGGCGAAGTGGGGGATGCAGCCCAGGCCTTTGCACCCACCCGGGCTGCCCTGTGCCCCACAAGAGCCTCCTGGGCCTGGCACTGCCCGGGTTCCTTGGGAGCCTGGCATTTTCTACTTGCAGCCCCTCCCCGTGCTCCCTTCCCGGCGCTGGACTCCTCCGTCCCCCCACTGGGTGCGAGAGCGCCCCCCCCCATCATCCGGTGCCCAGGGGGCCCTTGGAGAGGAAGCCGGGGGGGGGGGGCTGGAGGTGGGCGGGGAAGCGCCCTTCCCACCCTCCAGCCGCCACGGGCTCTTGGCCACGCGGGGAACCCCAGGACTCCCCGCTTGAAGCCTCGGCATCCAGCGCACGCAGGGCGAGTCCTGCCATTGGCTTCCGCGGCTCAGTCCCTGGGCGGCACCCGGTCCAGGCAGCCGATGCCGCCCCGCCCGCCCCCCTCTCCGCCCCTCGAGCCGGGCCCTCCTCCGCGGGGGCGGCGCTGGCGAGGCGGCCATGGCGCGTCGTCCGGCGGTGCTGCGCGCCCAGCCCTGCGCTCTGGTGGCGGCGGCGGCAGCTCTGGCTGTGGCCTGCGCGCTCTACTACGCGGGCTCCGGCCCCTCGCAGCGCGCCCCGCCGCCGCCCCCTTCCCCCTCCGCCGCCGCCGCCCGCCCTGCGCCGGAGAGCAAGGCCAAGGCGGGCGAGGAGGCGGAGGAGGCGCTGCTGCTGCGGGCGGAGGCGTCGGAGCTGCACGTGCTGGCGGTGCTGGCCAAGGCGGAGCGCAACGAGGCGCTGCGCGGGAAGGCGGCGGCGGCGCTGGGCTCCCTGGTGCGCTTCGGCAAGCTGGGCCCGCGGGAGGCGCTGGCGCTGCACCTGCTCTGCGACGGGCCCAGCAGAGGCGCCGCCCGGCAGCTGCTCCAGCAGGCGCTGCGCCCCGCCGCCTTCAAGTACAAGGTGCGCCGCTCTCCCCTCCCCTCCGCTGGGCTGCCTTCGGGAAGCCTCCCTCCTCCGCCCTCGGCCTCCGTCTCGCCCCCACGAAGGGTCCCTGCCGCCGCCCGGACGGGCTCCGCTGGGGGCCGTTTGGCGACTGAGTCAGGCGGAGGCTTCGCTTTTGGGGCAAGGAGGGAGGGAGCGCCAGCCCCAGCTGGGCACCAGTCCCTGGGCGGACCGGAGGAGGCGCCCCCCCCCCCAGCGGGGCGGAGGGCTGGCAGGGCTCCCCTCACACACACCCCCTGCAAGTCACATCCCGTGGGCTTCCTTTTCCTCCGCTTCCCCCCCCCCCCCAGGTCTCCCCTCCTGCCTCTGTTGTTGCTTGTAGCTTAAACTGAGGTGGCCTGCAGTTGGGGGGAGGGTTGCCTGTTCTCCCCCCCCTTTTTCTTTTCCCCTGACGGTCCCTCTGCCCGGCAGGTGGTCTTCCACGACCTGGAGACGCTGGCCCAGAAGCTGCAGCCCACGGTGGAGGCCCTGCAGAAGCTCTTCAGTGCGGGGGCTGGCAGCTACTACGGGGACTCGCTCTTCTTCCTCTCGGTCGCCATGCACCACATCATGCCCCGAGGTGAGTGGGCACCTCCTGCCCCTCTGTTCTTCAGGGCCTCCTTTGGAGCCACCACAGGAGGAGCCCAGCGGGACCTTTGTGAATGAAGCAGCTGTGAAGGAGAAACTTGGATAAATATCTGTAGCATCCCCCCCCCCCCCAAAAAAAGGACCTGCAGAAGGGGGGGCGCTGGGGGGAGGAATCCCAAGGTGCTGGAGCTGAACAGAGGCGTCTAAGGAAGTGCCTGTTAAGGCCTTCTCGGCTGCTGGGGGCTTTTTCCACCAAGTATCTGAATTGCCTTTTCCCCTCTTGAATGTTTAATAGCCATTCCGTTTTCAGCATGCCAAGGACTCCCCTCTGAAAATGTAGCTGGTCTTCGGGGGGGGGGGGGGGCTGCTTAGCAGCTGGGAGTGCTGAAGGCAGCCAAGGCCCCCGCCTTACTAGCCCTCTCTGCCCTTCCAGAGGTTTCACGGGTCATACAGGTGGACCTTGATGTGGAGTACCGGGCCAACATCCGGGAACTGTTTCAGGAATTTGACAACTTCCCAGAAGGAGCGGTTATCGGCATCGCTCGAGAAATGCAGCCGGTTTATCGGTATGTAGCCATGCCTGGCACGGTGCCTGTCCTTTGCTTCTGGGCCCCCTGGGGATGGTTGGGAGGGGGTGCTGAGCGGGCCAGCCCTGGCACTGCGTCAGCTGCTGCATGTTAGCCGAAACCCATAGGGCAGAAGGACCCTGGCGTTACGTGGGGCAGGCAAGGGGTCTGTGTGACTGCCACAGGTTGGGCTGGGGGGGGGAGGTGTCTTACTGGGGACTGGTAGGGCACGGGGGGGGGCTTGGAGGGCTCCCCTGCCCAACAAGCGGAGGCTGGGTGGCCCTGACGCCAGGCAATGGAAGGGCGAATATGTATGGCCAGACTGAGGCCAGGCAGCTACCAGGGGGAAGGCCGTCTCCTGGGGCAGCCACAGGCTTTTGGTCACTTGCCCCCCTGGACTGAGCAGGGTCCCGTGGTGACCTTGACCGGCCCCGTTACCCACGCAGGCCTCTTGGTGCACACCGTCATTCCTCAAATGACCTCCTCCAAGGCACCGCTGGGATAGAGTGGGCCAGTCAGAGGCAGAGCCTGGGTGTCCTGGAAAATAAGCCGCCTGAAGCTGCTGGTCCTCCTGGCAATTTATCTGACGTCAGGGGCTGCCTGCCATTCTGTGCCCATTGCTGCTGACCGGGAAGCTGTTGCTGCGAATGGCCCAAGGGCTCCCCTGAGCCTCATGCTGCCCCTCTTCCTTTCCTTTTGGGAGCCGCTCCAGGCCAGGTTGCCCTCCCTGCAGGCAGCGCACCCTCTGTGGGCAAAGGCACGAAGCCCCCCTACATGCCTGCGGCCAAGAGGGGGGCCTAATGGGAAGGACGTGGGGGGGGGGGGTTTGCAAGGAGGCTGTCTCTGGTGTGCCGGTGGCTTCCTCAGATTGGGGCCCCCAATGAGAGTTTGAACCTTGGAAACAGGAAGGCTTCCTGCTGTGCCCGCTTCCCTTCTCTCGCCCAGAGTTGTTTGTGGGCAGGACTGACCTCTCCTGCTCCCCCCCCCCCCAGGCATATCTTCTGGCAGTATCGGCAGGAGCATCCCGGGACCAAGGTGGGGGAGCCGCCTCCGGACGGGCTGCCTGGCTTCAACAGTGGGGTGCTGCTGCTGGACCTGGAGGCCATGCGCCAGTCAGAGCGCTACAACCGTCTGCTGGAGCCGGCGGTGGTGCAGCAGCTGGCCAGCAAGTTCCACTTCAAGGGCCACCTGGGCGACCAGGACTTCTTCACCCTGGTGGGCATGGAGCACCCTGAGCTGTTCTACGTCTTGGACTGCACTTGGAACCGCCAGCTCTGCACCTGGTGGCGTGACCACGGCTACGGCGAGGTCTTTGAGCGCTACTTCCGCTGCGACGGCCACGTCCGCATCTACCACGGGAACTGCAACACCCCCATCCCGGCAGAATAGCAGCTGCTCTGGGGGGGGGGGGGGCTGCCGCAGGTCGGACCAGAGGGGCAGCAGTGAGGAGACCGGAGGCAGCCTCGGGGGGCCTTCTGAGAAGCAGCCCAGCAGCCGCCCAAGCTGTCTGCCCTGGGCTGACCGGGGGCCGTGCTCTCCTCTTTGGGGACGAACCCATTGCCTGGAGCTGCAGCCGCGCCTGGCTCTCGGACTGGGGAGGGGAGGGGGGGGGATGTTGGGCAGAAGGCCCCCTGCAGTGGAGGGTCCTGACCGGGGGCTTCTTGGGCCTGCAGAAGAGGCCGCTGGGCTTCGTGCTCACAGCACCTCCAGGGAGGCGACCCCCGAGGTGCCATCCCATCTGCTTCTCAGTCACCCTCTGGCAGTGCGGGCTGGAGCCCCTGGCTGGAGCTGCCTGGGTGGGTGGAGGGGCTTCTCTGGTTATCCAGTGGCCTGCTGGCTGAGCCTTCGCCCCCCCCCACAAGCAGGAGGGGAAGGGAAGGGGGGGGGGATGCCACGGCTTCTCTTCCCCTTTTGCAATAAAACGGTGAGGACCACCCTCTGCCTCCGGCCACTTGCTTGTCCAAGTCGAGGCAGCCAGGAGGGCTACGGAAGGAGGAGGAGGAGGAGGAGGAGCCAAGAAGCAGCGGCTGTTCATGCGCTGCCCCTCCTCCTCTCCCTCCCGAGAGAGCCTGGCAGGAGCTGTCCCAGGGGTCAGCAAAGGTGCCCAGCCCGCTTTGACCCCCGCAGCCATGCTCTTTGTGGCCGTCCTGTTGCCTTGGGATCAAAGCCCCGGAGCCCTGCAGTCAACAGGGCGGAGGGCAGGCAAGGGCTCAGGTAGCAGCCCCAAGCCAAACTCCAGCGTTGTGTCATGACACGCTTTGGCCGTTTGCAGCCCCTTGTGGAGACCTCTTGCAACAAGCGCAGGTGCGGCCCTTAAGGCCCGGCTTCCCTGGGAGCGGGTGGAGGCAGGTGGAGAAGGTGGAAGCCCCTTGGCTGGCAAAGGGGAGGCCTGGCAGCCAACTTTGCCCCTCTGTTCCCGGTTTCATCCGAGACCCTTCCTCCACTCGGACGCGGCCGTCCCCAGAGCTGCTGATGAAGAGGCAGCCTCGGCTTTAGGAAAACAAAGCCGGCCCCTGCCACACACCCCCCCTCCATGCTTGCCCTTCGTTCAGTTAGCCCATGTGGGGCGGGGGCTTTGCGGGATCTTAAGTTCTCTGGGGTGGTTTGAGTTAGACTTGTACTGAAGGGGGGGCAGAGGGGTGGGGGGTGGATTTGAGGGGCAGCTGAGGGCTGGCAGAACCTCCTCTCCTTATTGGGAGCCGGGTATTCCTACTTTGTGCCCCTGGTTCCCCTGCTCCATTGCATCTCCACCTCCAAGGGTCCCATTGAAGTTGGTGGGGGTCCCCTCTCCTTTGCTGCTCTGCCTGGCATCCAGCAGTTCTGGCTGGGACAGAGGCTCCTGCGGAAACACGGCAGCTCCCTGTGAGGGGAGGCTGGGCGTCTCCGACGTCACGCAGAAGAAGAAGCGGACCTGCCTGGCATCACCAAAACCCGGATGGCCTTGCAGGTTTCCGACTGGCAGCAGCTGCTGTGGTTGTGCGTGGCACGGGAGGGCCTGAGAGTGAGAGCCCTTCCCGGAGACCGAGATAAGTGGGCATTTCTGATGGCTGTGGCCCTCCTGGCAGTAGAGTCCCCTTGGCTAATAACGGGGGGAGGTGGACCTCTGGGTGTCCCACAGTCAGCGTCTCCCCCTCAGTCACGTGGGACCAGGGTTTCTCGTGGGCCTTTCTCAGAGAGTCGGGGGAGCTCTGGGGGACGTGTTGAGTTCCGGCAGAAGCTCTCACTGATTTGAGCTGAAGGGAAGCGGATGCCACAGAATCCTTCCCAAGAGTTTGCAGCGCTGATCAAACCAGGGGCGCCCATTGCCCCGCCCAGCCCTGTCGGTCCCCCAACGGGCCAGTTCTGAGCTGCAAGTCTTGGCTGTGGGCGGAAGGAGGTGGGGCAGCCTCGTTTCGCTTCCTCCTGTCAAGCAGCAGGAAACCGGGCGGGCGGGCGGGGGCCGCGTCTCGGGAGAGTTTCCGAGGGAGAAGCCAGCCAGCCGGTTCTGCTCGAGTGGGCGGTTGCTTGTGCTGCTTCCCCCCCCCCCCCGCCCCTTTGGCCTGGTCTTTCCCAAATCCGAACCCCTTCTGGGCTGCTGGGCTGGGCTTCCCCTAGCTGGAGGGGGTCTCGCTGGTGGTAGGGCCTGTTCTGGCTGCCCAGCCTCAGCGGGAGAGCCTCCGGGGCCTCTGCTTTGGGGACTGGTCAGTTTCCAGACTTCAGAAAAGATTTCTGTGCACCTCTGCCGATCCCCCACAAGGGGAGAAGCGTCTTACGACCCGTTTCGGAGGCTTTGCTGTTGGTGCAGCTTGACCACTCTCCACGAGCAGCAGGTGTGTTCAGGGTTCAAGGAATCCAGGATGACCACACACCTGTTGAGTTTCAGGGTCCTGGCTTACTCGTTCGGCTTCTAACCTGCTGAGGGTGCTGGAGTAGAAAGAGGAGGTCAGCCTTGCCGTGCAGAAAAGTCCTTGCCCAGAAGTACAAGCCCGTCTTGACCGCAAGGTTACATTAACAAAATCTCACCGTTCTGAAAACCCTCCTCTCGCCCCTCGCTTTTACAGCGGAAGAAATTAGGGGAAAGTGGGGAGGCTACCTAAGGGTCCCCTAATCCTTTCCGTGGGCTCGGCTGCCTCTTCTCTGACCAGTTGCCTCCTCCCTTCAAGGTCTTTCCCGTTGCACAGAGGGGCCCGAGTTCCCTCCCGGAGGCTCAGGCGCTTCGCTTAGCTCCAGGCTGCAAAGTTGAGAAACAACCATCAATGCACCCTGGCTCCTACCTCGAGTAATGACGGTTCATGCTCTAGTCCCAGGGGGCCTTACAGCAAGTCAATACAATACAATACATTGAATTAAACAAGAATAGAAACCATGAAAGGCAGCTAATAATCAGTCCAGGGCGGCTTCACCAAGGGGCACCCTGGTCCATCCTCATCCCTGTGTGGGCTCAAAGTATCCATGGAAACACGGGGGGGGGCTGCCTCCCTTCCAGTGGGGCCAGCAAGCCCCCGTCCCCCATCTACCCGGCAGCCGCCTTCGATCCAATCCAGAGAAGAGGCTCTCGGGAAGAACCGCAGAGGGCTCCAGAGAGCTTGGCTGCTAGCCCCCAGAGCCAGGGGTTTTGCAGGGGTGCCGACTGGCGGCGGGTGCAGCTCCTGCAGGGTTGGCGCTACGCAAATAGACCGAGCGTGCCCTGATTCTCCAGGCCACTGCAAGGGGTGCCAAGCGGCGCTTCCTACTTAAGTGAGCAGCGCACGGAGGGCCTCCGGTTTAGGTTCTACATTTCACAGGATCGCTTTAAGCCACCCGCACTGAGGATGGGCAGGCTGGCGTTGGCAGAAGACGGGCGGGTTAGTGCAAAGCTGCACCAGGGCAACCAAAGGCTGGTAGAACCTGGAGACCCCCCTCCCCCTGGCACAGCGCCTAGTGAAGACGCCTGGGACTGCAGAGCTGCCCCACAGGGTCTCCCAGGGTCCTCTACACTGTAGGAAAAGCCCCATAGAGGCTCTGCAAGGGTGGGGACCTTGGGAAACCCCCCCCCCCATTCCTCGTGGCTTGACCTCTGACCTCTCCCTGGGATGGGCAGCCTCTGCTGCTGCTGCTGAGCTTTCTGGCAAGTCCAGGGCAGCACTCCACCCTAATGGCCGGGTGGGGCACATGGCCTCCCCCAAGCCCTGGTCTGAGCGGGAGAGCGTGTTCCTGCTCTTCCAGGCAAGCCGGGGCATCCCATTTAAGCCAGTGCCTGGTCAGCCTTGATTGCACGCGGAAGAGGCCGCCTTCAACAAGGAGAGTCCCGTGGGCCTCTGTGCCAAGCAGGTCGGGTTTCCCTTCCCTCGGTCAGCCTGAGCAAGGCCAGCGGGGACGAGGGAGCCAACTTTGCACCCTTTTGGCCCTCCCCCCTGTGCTGAATCTGCCAGGGTCCTCCTTGGCTCTCACGACCGCGGGAGGGGGGAGGAGAAATGGGGCCAGCCTTCTGCGGGTGAGAGCAGGGCCAGGAAGCCGGATGCTGCTCTGAGACCCAGCCAGGCAAGGCTGACCCTCGGGGTCTGTGCAAGGGGCCTTGGGAGGCAGGAGGAGGAGCTGCCCAGCCCACCTCGGAGGAAGGAAACGGGAAGGAGCAGGGAGAGAACCAGGAGGAATTCTCCCCATTTTCCAGAAGGGGATTTTGCCACTGTAACCTTAACCCTCAAGGTAGAGGAGGTGCTTGCATCTGAGCTGCTTCTACCGCAAAGGGCCGGCTCAGGCGGGCCCTTCTCCACCCTGCCCTGGGCTCTTGCCCTCTGCGCTGCTGGCGTGCCTACTTTCCACACGGCCAGCCCTAGCCTGCGCTCAGCACCTGCAACCGAGGGCCACTGGCTCCTGGCCTGCCTGATTGGCCTGCCTGCAAAGGGCTAGCTGGTCGAGGGAGGACCTGGAGGCATCCCCCACCCGCCCCCAGGAGACCCGGCCACCCTGAC
Source organism: Rhabdophis nuchalis (assembly GCA_039707465.1). NCBI lineage: Eukaryota > Metazoa > Chordata > Lepidosauria > Squamata > Natricidae > Rhabdophis > Rhabdophis nuchalis. The sequence continues at coordinate 709,057 of CM077645.1, forward strand.
GCACCCAGGAGGAGGCCGGAGGGCCAAGAGGTTCCCCTCCTGCAACCTCCCCCGAAGGTGCTGAGAGCCTGGAGCAGGAAAGGCTGCCTGGAGCAACCGGGGAGGCTAAGAGAGCATTGAGGCCCTGCAGAGGAACCAACGTCCGGCTGCCCTTCTCTGACCCTGCGGGGGAGGGGGGGGGCGGCCAGTACTTAGCTTCCCAGCAGGACCGATGGCCTCCAACCTGGAGCCACATGGCAGCCCTGCGTGTCGATGGCAGCCAAAGGCCCCGTCGGGACAGTCGACCGACCGCAAGGGCAGGAAAGGGGCACCAGGGAAGAAGAAGGAGAAGACGGCCCAGCTGGCCTTAATCTTAAATGCCAGGATTAACTTCTTGGCCTCCTCTTGGCTCTTGTGCTATGCAGGTCAGGCACGGGGTGGGGGGGGGGGTGCGCTTTGGAGAGTTATAGACGTCTCCAACCTACCTATCCCCCCCCCCCCCCACAATGGTGCCAAACTCTTGACAACTCCTAAAGCCAGCAGGCCCACCACCGGTGTCCCCGCTCTGCAGCCGGCAGTTCCAGGGCTCGGGGAGGGTGGGGAGGGCAGCCCCCAGGGGTGAACGACGGGGGCACTGAGCTTCCTCCTCCCAGTGGACTGGCAGAGCCTTGTGGGAGGGCTGGGCGTCTGGGCCCCAACTGAGCACCCCAGGGCTTGGACGGAGTCACTCACGGATGTCCCCCCCAGCCCCACCCTCCACCTGTCCTTGGCCATGTGCCAAAACCAAGACAAAGCCCAATGTGGCAGAGAAGGGCTGGCCTTCACTTCAGAGGCTAACCGCATCGAGAGAGGGTCTTGTCTGGCTGGGAAGAGCCCCCCAGGCACAGCGGCCTTCCTTCCACACTGTGGTGGTGGTGGGGGGGGGGGGCTGTGAAGATGCTCCCAGCCCCAGATCCTCTTCCTGGCACAGGAACATGTCAGCACCAGCAGCAGCACCAGCAGCGCTTCGGCCACTGCGCAGCCTCTGAGCACCGAACGCGCTTAGCTGAGCAGGGACAAACTCCCCCCCCCCCCATCTCTCTCACACCAGAAAACAGCACAGGCTCTTTGGCGGCTTTAAGAGTTTCCCTCTGGGAGCAGCCGTGACTGTCCCTGCGGCCTCCTTCCCCTCTCGCCTTCACGCAGCGCCCTGGGAGTCCTTGTTCTGCCGTAGACCCCCCCACCACCCCCCACCACCACTTCAGAAAGACCCAGCCAGCCCAACCTCTGTGGAAGCTGCCTGGGCTCCTCCTCTCCCAGCTGCCCCTTCCCCCGTTCCTGCCTCCTCCTTGGGGCAAAGCAAGCAGTTGGCCCATGGAACGAAAGGCTTTCTCGGCTGCAAAAGGCCTCATGCTGGAAGAGTCTGCTGTTTTAAGCCAAGCGCTGAACTTGCTCTGAGATGTGGAAGTGGCTTTCTTCCCCCTGCAGATCACCAGGAAAAACGTTGGCCTGGGCGGGAAGGAAGCCCCTCTGAAGGGAGGGCAGCTGCCAGAGAGGGGGGGGGGAGGGGGAGGGCGGGTTACCCCTGATAAGGAACCGCTGAGTTAACCGCTTCTTCGCTCGCTCGCTGGGCCCGCTGAGCTGCTGCGTCTCTCGGCCCGCTCCTGGCGCAAAGGGAGCGTTTGCTGCCCCTGAAGGTTGTGGAGGCGGTTTGTTCCCAGCTTCTGCATCCCAGATGTTTGGGCAGGAGGTTCCCCCAAGCGTCAGTGGGCGAGGGAACCCCGTCATTATGGCTGAAGCACAACCATCCCTCCCCAGGGGCCCAATCCGTGGGCCTGAAAGAGCGGACTGGGGAGGCACAGCAGACCGGTCAGCCAATCTGCCCAGGAGGATGGGTTGCCACGTCTGTTTGCACGGCCGGTCTCTGCGGGGGCTCCCTCCCCCTCACCTGGGCAGAGCCAGCTGGCAAAGCCACACCGACAGGGAAGCCTGGTTTGGCTAACTGGCCCTGCCCAGAAACTCTGGGCGTGCTTGGGTGTGACATGCACACTCCTACGTTGGCCAAGATGGCAAAGCTCCGAGTGCAGAGCCCCACCTGGCTCCAAGGCCTGCTGGTTTTCTCTCAGACTGGTCTACCTTGCAAGGTTGCTGTGACACAAACTGGGAAAAAGAATGTGATGCCGTCCGTCCGTCCCAGTTAACAGAATTGGATCCGCTGGTTCTTCTTTATGGCGAGGCTGCAAGTCTCAACGTGCCCCTCTCTTTCTTCCGCGGGTGACTCCCCAGAGCCCTTCCTGGGTTCCTTCCTGCGAGCTTAAGCCAACCGGGGGCTCCTGCCTCCTTTCTCCAGGAGCTTCCTGGCTCTTCCCCCACTCTTCCCCACACCTTCTGTGGTATCTATGGAGGAGCATCCGCAGGGGTCCTACTGGTCTTCCCTGCCAAGGTCACGTAAGGGTGGGAAAGTGGCTGGTGGGGCTCTCAGAGGCCTAAGGCACAGAGCCACCACTGGAGGGCGGGGGGGGGGGGCTGCCTTGTGTAGTGGGGAGGAGGATACTTCATTCTCCTTATGCAAGGCAAGGGAAGTCTTCCTCCTTGTTAGCCACTCTGGGTTCAGAAGCAGTGTCACAACTCTGGTCTCTTAACCAGTGTTAGGAAAATAAATGCGGAATAGTGTAATTCACCGGACAGTAAAGAGATACGTTGCTGTAACCACAAACAAACTCTAAAACAGTGATAGTAAGAAAATAAATAGTCTTTACTTTGTAGCAACTAAACTGCTTCTTCCGACCCTGGCAGATTCTAACTTCCAAAACAATCCTTCACCAAACACAGATATCTTACAGTGATGCAAAACAAATACTTCTCCTTCTTCACAGTTTCAGCTCCTCAGCACAGGGAATCGAAAAGGGGATGAGCTGTGATTCTGAGCTTGCTTTATGGTAGAGCTGATAAGTACAGCCAATCAGATGATAAGACAGTTCTTAAAGCTACACAACTCCTTAAGAACATAGGCTCATATATATTGTCAACCCAATATAAGGCTGCATATGCTAACACTCCTCCTCCTCTGCTCATCTGACCACCTGCAGGGCGCCTGTTTCCTGGGTGGGGGGGAGACCAGAGCTGGCTGCTGGGGGGGAGGGGGAGGGGCTGGAGACAAAGGTGTTGGGGGAGGAGATGATCAGAAGGACAGAAGCTCCCAGGAGTGAGAAGAAGGGAGGGGGGAGGGGGAGCCAGTCTTCAATCCTAGGCAAGATTGGACCACTTAAGCAAACTCAAAGAGTCCAGGAAATCTAGGAGGCCCCATAACCAAATAGCTTCAGCCACAGCTTGCTATAGACCCCCTCCCCAGAAGGAAGAGGGTTCAAAAGAGGGTCTCTTCCTCCTTCACCCCTCACATCCTGGACATAAAGTCTTTCAGCTTCTACCCTCAAAACGGCCGCTATAAGGCACTGCACACCAGAACAACTGGACACGAGGACGGCCACTCTGCTAAACCACTAATTCCCACAACACTATCAAGTTATCTATTGAGACTATATTACCATTATTATTATTCTCATCCTTACTAGTACCTCTCTCTTCCCACTTATGGCTACATCCATTTGCTTGTATATATTGTTTTTATTGTTTCCCGGTACGATTTGATTGCTTATTAGTATCCTATGTCTCTCATCATCCTTGTGCGTCCAATCACAATCCTATTTCTTATTTCTTATTTCCTATTCCTATTATTTTCCTCTTGCTCCTCTTGGCCCCCTCTTCAGGGCAGGGTGGCTGGCTGCTTCCTCCCTTCCTTCCTTCCTGCCCTGCCAGATTCATCCCTTTCCATGGAGCCTCCCTGTGGGCGTCTCTCTGCAGACCGCCTGGACGAAGAGCCTGCCAGAGGAAGGACCCTCCCTCTAGGGTGGGGGCGTTGCACCTGGGGACCCCAAGGCTGATCCCTTTGGGGGATCCCAGATGCCACAAGGCTCAGGACTGAGGAGTAGGGAAGATCAAGAGATCCACTCCACATTATCACAAAAACTGAAACCACACAAGTCTGATTGTGCTTCACCTCCTCTCTGGGAGTGGTGCGGGGCTGGCCTCTGTGCTCTCTGCCATCGCAGCTTCTCTCCCCAGTAAGGAAGGGAAGTGGGCGTTGTGTTAGTTGTGACTGGAGGGTCCCTTGCCCACTCACAGCTTGGAGAAGACATTGGTTGGTTGTTTTTGCCCAGCTAGAGCAAGATTTCCCTTTCATTGCAGCAGGTGCCAGGTGCCAGCCAGCTATGTAAGCCTAAATTGAATGTCAATGCACCAATCAGCAGCAACCAGAGGAAGGGGGGGGGGATCCCTGCATAGATTGGGGAGGGGTCAGAAAGGAGGAGGAGGAGGAGGCCAGGCAAGAGTCCTGTTCTTCTTGTAGCCCTAACTGGGGCCCAGCTCCCCAGCCTGGCTTTGCTCTACGGCCCCACTGATTGGGGCCAGAAGGCAGGGGTCCCCCAGGAAGGGGCTGGGGCTAGCCTCACCCAGCTGAACGGCTTCCTTTTCTCAGGTGGCTGATGACCAGGGAGCTCTTGGCCTTCCCCATAACCCCTCCACCCCACCCTGATTTTCCTTCCCCCAAGCCCCTCCCCGAAAAACGCTTCAGGCCGCCACCACCCTTTCTCCCGCTGCGCCCATCCCTCGGCCAGGCCAGTGGCAGTGCTGCTGCCGACCCCGAGAGCCGGTTCCCCCCCCCCGTCACCCCCACCGGCTGCATCTCCCGTGTTTTTTCCTTTTTTGCAACCTCACCTTCCTTCGTTCTGGCCAGACGCCTGTCCCCGCCTTCAGGAGGCTTCTCTTCTTTGGCACTTTTCCCACCAGAAAGCTTTCAGTCCGGCCAGCACCTTTCAGGAGGAGCCCATCAAAGCGCGTCAAACCCAAGTTGGACAGTGCGAGAAAATTCAAGAAGTGTGTGTGTGTGTGTGTGTGTGTTTCTCTCGTCTGCTCTCTTTGAAGAAATTTAAAACTGGATTTGTCTACGGTTGGAGTTGGATTGCTATTGGACTATACTAACTCAGTGGGACACCCTGCCTTTGAAGAGAAGAGGAATAATTGAAGAAAAGAAGAAAAACAAGGAAACGAAGGAGACTTGAAATTCGGGTCAATTGTGAAAAGAAATAATTGGGGAGGTTGTAAAAACCTTTTAAATTGTTATAAAATGGAGTTTCAGATATATGGAGAAATATTTTTGATGTTTAAAAAAGTGCATGAATCCTTGATAGACCACAAAGCGATAGAAAGTTTGGTTACACACACACATAAAAGAAAAAAGAAATAGAATTTGAAGGGGGGAATTTAAATGAAACGCAAGAAGTTAAAAGTATAGAAGAGGAAGAAGTGAAAAACAAGAATCAATTGGAAAATATTATGGAAGTCCAGACAAAGGTAGAAAGAGTAGAGAGGAAAGGCTTGCCACAAAAGTAAAAAATAACAAAAAAAGCTTCTTCCAACATGTTAAAAACAAGAAAAAAGTTAAGGAAACTATTGGTCCACTGCTGGAAGAAAGTGGCAAGAAGGTAACAAGCAACAGGGAGAAAGCAGAACTATTTAACTCATTTTTTGCATCTGTCTTTACACAAAGGGATAAAACAGTCCAATCTATCAAAAACAGCACCACAAAAATCAGATTAGGAACACAAATTGAAATAGGGAAGAAAATGGTAAGTGAGCACCTGTCTACCCTAGACCAGTTCAAATCACCAGGACTGGATGGATTACTTTTTATTTTTTTTATTTCGAATTTATACCCCGCCCTTCTCCTTGTTAGGACCCAGGGCGGCGCACAGGCATTGTTAAAACCACTATAAAAACAATATACATCATTAAAACATATTAAATTATGTTTTATTATGTTTTAAATTATGATTACACCCCAGGGTTCTGAAGGAACTGGCAGACGAGATCTCGGAACCGCTGACCTATATCTTTCAGAGATCCTGGAACACCGGGGAACTGTCAGAGGACTGGAAAAGAGCTGATGTGTCTCTCTCTTTCGGTTTCTGAGTCTCTAACAATACATTATATATTCTTTTGACATGTTTTGGGCCAGTCTCTTTTATCTGCTTAATCAGTTCCACTTCTTTATCCATGAAACCAACCCTCTGGTCTTCTTTCCATCTCATCTGTAACTGATTATAGTGTAACCAATTTAAAATGATTCCTTCTTCCAACAGTTGTTCTAAAATCTTCAGCTGCCATCTACCCCCATCAGCAAAAAGCACATCTTTATATAAACACCCCCCCCCCAGTGACTTAGTATTTGTAATCCACATGGTGTCTGCGAGATCCAACCAAAGCGGTATCTTATAATCCCAATTAGGCCGGTGCTTCTTCCATATTCTCATCAGGGCAAACTCTTGTTACATTTTTATTTATATAGATGAGCTAGCAGCTGCCAAAAAAGCCAACACAGTTCTAGGCTGCATAAACAGAGGGAGAGAGAATCAAGATCATGTGAAGTTTTAATACCACTTTGTAATGCTACACTTGGAATCCTGCATTCAGTTTTGGTTGCCACAATATAGAAAAGATGTGGAGACTCTAGAAAGAGTGCAGAGAACAGCAACAAGGAGGATGAGGGGAGAGGGGGCTAAAACATATGAAGAATGGTTGTGGGAACTGGGTAGGTCTAGTTTAACGAAGAGAAAGACCGGGGGAGACAGGATAGCAGTCTTCCAATATCTCAGGAGTTGCCAAAAAGAAGAGGGAGCCAAACTATTCTCTAAAGCACCTGAGGGTAGAACAAGAAGCAATGGGTGGAAACTAATCAAGTAGAGAAGCAACTTAGAACTGAGAATAAATTTCCTGACAGAACAATTAATCAGTGGAACAGAAATTGCCTCCAGAAGTTGTGAATGCCCCAACACTGGAAGTCTTTAAGATGTTGGATAGCCATTTGTCTGAAATGGTATAGGACAGGAGTAGTCAACCTTTTTATACCTACCGCCCACTTTTGTATCTCTGTTAGTAGTAAAATTTTCTAACTGCCCATGGGTTCCACAGTAATGATGATTTATAAAGTAGGGAAGTCAATTAAATTAAAAAAAGGAAAGTGCTTCAATATCAGACAAAACCCCTACCGCCCACCATGAAAGCTGGAATGCCTACTAGTGGGCGGTAGGAACCAGGTTGACTACCACTAGTATAGGGTTTCCTGGCTAGGCAGGGGGTTGGAATAGAAGACCTCCAAGGTCCCTTCCAATTCTGCTGCTATTGTATTGTAAGTACAAAATGAAAAAAGAAGCAAGCAATCAATCAGTTTAATTCGTAGACCGCTCCCTCTCCCCAAAGGGACTCGGGGCGGTGGAAGCAGTTAAAAGATAAAAAGGGAAACACTTTGCAGAGACGTGGAAGCTTTGGTGAAAATAATACAACTAAAAGAGATAAAAGGGATACAGGAGAGAAAATGCAACACATACAAAAATAGAAAAAAAGAGAAATAAGACTTCAAGAGAGCGGGATAAAAGGCAGATTAAAAAAACCCACCTAAGACGGGATCCTTCAACGAGAAAGAGATGATGGATAATCAGGAAAAGGTCAATAGATGAGAGGCATAACAATAGGGTAAATATTAGTAAATATATATAATAAGGTAGACCGTTAGATGGGAATGTGAAAGCAGACAACATTATGAATTTTGAATGTAATCTAAAGTGAGGAATTTTAAATGTTAACGATTGGAGAAGAGGAATTTGTGAGATATTTTTTGGAAAGAAGAAATAGAAATACAGAGCATACAGCGATGTTAACTATGTGCCAAAATTGAATAAGAAATGATAAAGAATTGTGTAAAGAGAGTAATATTGTTGAAATGGGAATAGCAAAAATTCTGTGATAAATGATTAAGTTAAGATGAATTAACAGTAATTAGTCGAAGACCCAAAAAAAGGTATTTAGCACTGATCTATAAGATTAAATGAATTGATGGGAAAAGATAAAGGATTATATAAAAGAGATGAATATTGATTAAAGCGGGAAGATTAGAACACAATGAAACTAGGATTCTAAGAGGAGACCTGCTAAACACTCTGTCCGGAAAGGAGGTTATGTTGGAAAAAAGAAATAAAATTTGCATTAAAAAAACAACCGGTGAACTCCCGAGGGGGGGGGGGGGAAGCGTCGGAAGGATCCGCAGGGCAAGGGAACCGCCGCCCGTCCCCCCACCCCACCCCACCCCAAGGCGCCTGGCGGGGTCTCCGTGGCCGTGGCCTGCCCGAGGGAGACCAGCTGCGTCTTCCCGCAGAGGAAGCCTTTTCCCTCCGGAAGGTGGCAGCAACTCCGCCTGAAAGGACCGGGGCGTGGGGGGGCTGCCGCCGCAGTGACCCCCCCCCCCCCAGGACAGAGAGGCTCCCTCGCGGCTCTTCCCGGGCAGCCTGGGGAGGGGGGGCGGAGCGGGGGGGGGGCAGGAAAGGCCCGCGAAGGCTGAAGTGCTGGGCCTTTGCGGGGTGCGGGGTGCGGGCTGCCAGGGGGACGGGGAGGGGTCCGTTTGGGAAGGCTGACAGGGCAAGAGCCCCCCCCCCGCAGGGCCCTGGTCGGCTCTTGCTTGGGTGCTCTCCCCCCTCCCAGGGGAAGGCAGGCCAGGGCTTGGAGCCAGCTCGGGGAAGGGGGGGGGGCGGTTAGCCCTTCAGGAGCCCCAGAACAGGCTCTCCTGGGTGTGTGTGTGTGTGTGCTGTGCTTCTCCTCCTCGGCCGATGGCTGCCTTCCTCGGAGGCCTCCTCTTCCTCCCAAGGAGCCCAGCTTGACTTTTGCAGCCCAGAGACAAACTCAGAGGCTGGGCATTACACAACAGGAAGCTGCACAGGGCACTGCCCTCAAAGGGCCATGAAATCAGCCGTCCGAACATGTGGGAGCCTCCTCGGCGTTAACGCCAAGCAGGCCTCAGCTGGCAGGCTCTGCCCTTCTTCTTCAGGGTGGCTCAGCCGATGGGCCGGTCCCCCAGCCGAAGCGCCTCCCGAGATGCTCCTGGGGATGGCAAACACACCCTGGACTCCTTCCTCCTCCTCCTCCTCTTTTCCCCACAACAACAACAACTCTGCGAGGTGACCTAGGTTGAGGGGAGAGGCGGCTTTCATGGCTGAGAGGGCAGCTCCTCCTGGCTCCAAGCCTGCCTCCCTCCCCACTAGACCCACCAGGGCCTCTCCGCCCCCCCCCCCCCCCCCAGGCAGAATGAAGCCCCGGCCAAGGTGCCCAGCAGAAGGAACTGGGGGCTTCTGCAGATGTGCCCTCCAGGCAGTGCAGCTCCAGGAAAGAGGCTAGAGGGGAAGGAAGCGTCTCCCTTGGAAGGCGGGGGGGGGGGGCTCCTTTGGGGTTGCAGGGTGAGGTGGGGGGGCGTGGGGGAGGGGGAGGAAGCAGCTGTTTCCTGCAAAGGTGACAGAGAAATCTCTGCTGGGGAGGCAGGGGGGGGCTTCCAGCTGAAACGTTGCCGGTGGAAGCTCATGGCAGGAAAATTGCAGCCTTGGCAGGGAAGAAAGAAGCCTCTCCCCCCCCCCAGCCCCCTCCCCACCCGTTCCTCTAGCTGGAGAAGGAGAGGCTTGTGAGGAAAGGGAAACACACACACACACCCTCTGCGCATCTTCCCTTTGCACAGCCAAAGATCCTTCGGCCTCTCCCAAGTGCATTTCAGGAGGAAACCTCCCGGCAGGCCCACCTGACCAGGGCAAAGAGGGAGGGCTGCTGCCTTCGGGACCCCCTGGCCGAGGAGGGGGCAGCAGCGGCACCCCTGGAGAAGCTTCCCTCCGGCAGGTGAGGCAGGCGGCCTCTGCAGCTGGGCCACAAGAGCCTCTTCCGAAGCGCCTGCAAGCCCACCTCAGGGGAGGGGCAGCTGCTCCTCTGGGCTGAGCAAGGGGACCCGTCCTTGGTCGAGAGGCTGGGCAGGACTTCCCCCAGTTGGGGCTTTGGAGAGTTCAGGAAAGGCGGGAAATCTGTGTCCGTTGAAGAGAAACCTCCGTTTTGCCTCGGCTTTGCCGAATACGGAGAGTCCCAGGGCCGGGAAGGGGACGGAGAGTGTCCCACAGGTCTGCCAGAGGCTCTCCCGGGAAGGCCCTGCGTCCCACCCCAGGCTTGGTGTCCTCTGAGGGAGGCTTCGGAGGCGCCTCTTCTGGCCTGGGCCCCTTTCTGATCTCCTAGGGCCCTTGAGACTGCGCAGAGCCAAGCTCTGTGAAACCAGACCAAGTCTCCCAGCCAATCCTTCCTTTCTCCTCCTTGTTTCACTTCCAGTTCTTCCCTTCTACACCCTGGTCCTTCCTGCAGCCCAGGGGAATGCGAGAGGGATGGACGAAGCGGTCAAATCTGAGGGACCCCCACAAAACACCCTTTGATTAGACTGCAGCTAATGCTGGCTTTGTGCAACGGGTCCTCTGAAGAACGAAGAATAGTTGGAAGGGACCTCCGAGACCTTCTAGTCCAGCCCCCCTGCTCAACAGGCGACCTTATATTATTTCAGAGGAGTGACTGTCCACTCCGGCCTCTTCTTGAAACCCTCCAGTGTCTTAATGGTCGCATTCATACGATAAGCGGTGCTTCCTTACTGTTAGCCTAGGTTAGATTTTTGTGGGGTGGCTTCCCATGTTGTGTGAACCCCATTGCTCTCTTCCTTAAGCTAGGCTTTGCCCCTCCCTTTTTGTCTCCCCCCCCCCTTGTGGCCAGATGATGCCTAAGAGGCAGGCAGGCACCAGCCCTCTGCTGGGAGGCAGGCAGGGGTCAGGACTCAGGGGCGCCCAGTGGCCGCCCTTCAGAGCCAGGACAGGGCAGCCTTGGCAGAGGTTGGTTTCCCCATTCACCCCAAAGGAAAAGGTCTCCCCCTCCCCCCCCCCAGCCTTTCCTCCCTTCTGAACTGGCCCTGCTAGAGACCTTGCATGACCATAGGTGCCTAAAGGGCCTCTGAGCAGCCGGGAGGAAAGAAGGAGCCCCCCACCCCCCGAGGGGAGTCTCTGGAGCAGGAGAGGCTCGGAAGAAGCTCCCTTCATTCTGCTGGGCAGGTGCTGAACCAGGGAGTGACCCCCCCTCCCCCCCGTTGTCCTACTATGAAGGACACCACGAAGGTCTACCCAGAAATCCAGACGGTTCCCATTGTGCAGGACAAGTGCGCGCCAATGTATGCCGAGCCGAGGTTCCCTGGTTGCTGCTCCGTTTCCTTCCTGGGTTAAGGTGGGTCTCTGTTGCAGCTCCACCTGTCTGGATCAGGCCAGGTGCCCGTGGCTGAGCTTCCTGCCTCTGCCCCACAACTCTCAGGTGGAGAAAGGCCGTGCGCTGTGGGAAGCAGGACTGTGGCGCAAGGGAGCAGCCGTGGCTTCAGAACAGGCACCGAGCTCACCCACCGGGTGGAAAGGGTTAATCAATTTTTCACAGCGGATTGCAGACCCCCCACACCTTCTAGAGCCCCCCCCCTTGCACCCCCAATTGTGCTGACCGGAACAGCCAAAGCTGCTTCCAGGACGAGGAGGCAGGAGGGGGAGGGATTTAAATTATTTAAAAGAAATAGACCAAATAAAAGAGGAGGTGGAGTTGCAGTATATATAAGAAATAATTACATCTCTACAGAAATAGAGCACAACAATGATGAGAACTATCTTGAATGTATTTGGGTCAATATTAAAGGTTGGGGGGGGAATGATATTGTCATAGGTCTATACTACAGGCCACCCAACCAAGCAGAGGAAGTGGATGTACTTTTTGCTAACCAGCTAACTAAGGTATGTAGGAAGCACACTACAATAGTAATGGGAGATTTTAACTACCCTGACATCAATTGGGAAACAAACTCTGCACCAAGTGGAAGATCCAACAGGTTCCTAACAAACCTAGCAGACAACTTTGTTTCCCAAAAGGTAGAGAAGGGAACAAGGGGATCAGCAATATTGGACTTAATTCTCACTAACAGAGAGGAAATGATAGAAGGTGTAGAAGCTACAGGAACTTTGGGGGCAAGCGATCATGAAATACTGGAATTCAACATTATGCAAACAAAAGTAGTAGAACAAAGTCAAACTAGAGTCTTAGACTTTAAGAGAGCTAATTTCAACAAACTTAGAGAGAGCTTGGGAAGGATTCCATGGATGAGAATCCTCAAGGGGAAAACAACTCAAGAAGCTTGGGAAATTTTGAAAAATGAGATTATAAAAGCCCAGTCCAGCGCAATACCAATGAAGAAGAAAAATAACAGCTCCCAAAAGAAACCAGCATGGCTGCATAAAGAACTCTCTGACAAATTGAAAGACAAAAAGGATAAATATAAAAAGTGGAAAAAGGGGGACATAACTAAGGCAAAATATCAGCAAATAGCCCGAGCCTGTAAAGATGAAGTGAGGAAAGCTAAGGCTCGCAATGAAGAAAGGCTTGCGGAAATGGCAAAACTTTCAGCTTTCCTAAAAGACCAGAAGCAGGAGAGTTACACGCAGGAATGGGCAAAATGGATTAATTATATACAGAATAAATATCAGACTGGGAAATACCATGTAGCTTTTAGGTAGGAATGTTTGGATTGATAGGTGAATAGATTAAACAATATATGGGATGTTTGGAATGTTTAAAGTGGTGTACAGCGGAACTCAGGGGGGGTGGGATTGACTGGGAGGTGGGGGTGGGTTAGGGTGGAGGGTGGGGAAATATAAGTGGATAAGCAATATAGAGATGGGTATAATGGGATATGGTTATGTTATGATGTATATATGCTGAATTAACCTGGAAGAGGGTGTTAGGGAGAGATTGATGTATCTTACACTAAATTTATATCATGTTGGTCGGGGGTATAATACTCAATATTTGAATGAGAATTTTATTTTAAGACGGGGGGAGGTGAGGGGTATACTTTTTGTATGTGATTTTATATTATATGTCGGGGGGGTAAAAGGGGGGAAAACTTGTCTGAATAAAACTTTTGCAATAAAAAAAAAAGAAAAAAAAAAGAAAGGCTTGCCAAAAAAGTAAAAAATAACAAAAAAAGCTTCTTCCAACATGTTAAAAATAAGAAAAAAGTTAAGGAAACAATTGGTCCACTGCTGGGAGAAAATGGCAAGAAGATGATAAGCAACAGGGAGAAAGCAGAACTATTTAACTCTTTTTTTGCATCTGTCTTTACACAAAGGGATAAAACAGCCCAACCAATCAAAAACAGCACCACAAAAATCAGATTAGGAACACAAGTTGAAATAGGGAAGAAAATGGTAAGTGAGCACCTGTCTGCCCTGGACGAGTTCAAATCACCAGGACCGGATGGATTACACCCCAGGGTTCTGAAGGAACTGGAAGACGAGATCTCAGAACCACTGAACTATATCTTTCAGAGATCCTGGAGCACCGGGGAACTGCCAGAAGACTGGAAAAGAGCTGATGTGGTTCCCATCTTCAAAAAAGGAAAAAAAACAGATCCAGGAAACTATAGACCCATCAGCCTAACCTCAATACCAGGAAAGATTCTGGAAAAGATAATTAAACAACAAATAAGTGAACACCTAGAAGCAAACAAAGTAATAGCCAAAAGCCAACATGGGTTTGTCAAAAACAGATCATGCCAGACAAATCTAATTGCATTCTTTGACAAAGTGACAAAATCAGTGGACCAGAGGAATGCTGTTGATGTAATTTACCTGGACTTCAGTAAGGCATTTGATAAAGTAGACCATAACCTACTATTAGATAAAGTAGAAAAATGTGGGTTAGACAGCATCACCACCAAATGGATTCGCAACTGGCTGACCAACCGCACTCAACGTGTCGTCCTCAATGGAACTGCATCTACATGGAAGGAAGTATGCAGTGGAGTCCCCCAAGGCTCTGTTTTAGGCCCAGTACTCTTCAACATCTTCATCAATGATTTGGATGAGGGGATAAATGGGGAACTCATCAAATTTGCGGACGACACCAAGCTGGCAGGAATAGCCAACATTCCAGAAGATAGGCTTAAGATACAGAAAGATCTTGACAAACTTGAACATTGGGCACTATCTAATAAAATGAAACTCAATTGTGAAAAAAGTAAGGTCCTACATATAGGCAAGAAAAACCAAATGCACAAGTACAGTAATGGTGGTACCTTGCTCAATAGTAGCAACTGTGAGAGGGATCTTGGAATCCTAGTGGACAACCATCTAAATATGAGCCAGCAGTGTGCAGCAGCTGCCAAAAAAGCCAACACAGTTCTAGGCTGCATAAACAGAGGGATAGAATCTAGATCACGTGAAGTGTTAATGCCACTGTATAGTGCCTTGGTAAGGCCACACTTGGAATACTGCATACAGTTTTGGTCGCCACGATGTAGAAAAGACGTGGAGACTCTGGAAAGAGTGCAGAGAAGAGCAACCAAGAGGATTAGGGGACTGGAGACTAAAACATATGAAGAACGGTTGCAGGAGCTGGGTATGTCTAGCTTGATGAAGAGAAGGACCAGGGGAGACATGATAGCAGTGTTCCAATATCTCAGAGGGTGCCACAAAGAAGAGGGAATTAAACTATTCTCCAAGGCACCTGGGGGCAGGACAAGAAGCAACGGGTGGAAACTAATCAAGGAGAGAAGCAACTTAGAACTAAGGAGAAATTTCCTGACAGTAAGAACAATTAACCTCTGGAACAGAAGTTGACTCCAGAAGTTGTGAGGGGGGCACATGGCTTCTACAGGGAGCTGGTGGGGCGACGTCTTCATGCTGGGGCTGAGGCCCAACTCTCTGGGCTCCACCGCTCCTTGTGCTCGGCCGCATCTGATCAGGCCTGGAAGAGCCGCCTCTGCGGTCACCGTTCACGGCCACCTCCTGAGACCTCTGCTTCCCATGATCTCTTGATTGTCGTCCTTGGGGCCTTCCTGGGAATTTCTCCCCCCGGTTCCTCTCAGCCATTTCCAGGGCAGAGCCTGCAGGTAGGACTCCGGCTGAGCACGGACCGAAGCAGGGCAGGCTGGCAAAAGGAGCCTCTGCTGGGGAGCCCTCCAGGGGGCTTTTTCCAAAGGCAACTGGACTTTGTTCTCTCCCTGCTTCCCATCCAAGAAGCTTCACCCGTTCTGAACCGGGAAAGCTTTTTGGATGGGAAGGTCAATGCTCTCAAAGGGGGCAGAATCCCTCTTTGGGCAACCGTGGCCTGAAGGAATCCCCCCAGATGTTGAACCCAATTGCCAGCTCCTATTCAGGTTGCCATTAACTGTTACACCAAGCATTTCTCACCCTCTTTGGAGGCTGAGCGGTGCGTCTGCTGTTGTGTAGGGAAGGCCTACGTAGGGTTTCTGCTTCCTGGGAGAAGAAGAGCCTTGGGTTTGTCTGCTCCATTTTATTTTCATTTTAACTACATTTCAATCCCGGCCTCTAGCTTCGTTATGCTTCAATTCTACGTCTGCCCAGCTGCCCTCCCTCCCTCCCTCCCTCGCCCTCCTGACAAACCTGATCAGCCTCCGCTTCCTCTGTCAGAAGCCTTGAGTGGATTCTCCCAGGAGCTCCTCCTGCCCTCTGCCCTCGTTCGCCCCCAGCCCCCCTCAGCCCAAGGCAGGCCAAGCACCCGGCTTCAGCTCTCAGGGGTGCCCAGCTTTCTAGGCCGCCTCTGGCAGAGTCCCCCTTTGTACACTGAAGCTGCGTTCACACATGGTTGGTGAGAGAGGGAGCAGCTGCATTTGCATAAAGGGTTAATGAATTGAAAAGAAACAAGATAAAAGTTTAAGTGATTATTAGTTTCACTGTAATGGATCAGGGCGAAATGCAGCCCACCTGGAGAGATTCCGCATAGAGTGCAGAGCCAGAAAATGGGGGAGGCCCCCGTTAAGGGGGGAGCATGGGAGGGGAGAAAGAGAGGACAATGGCAAGAATCCCCCAAGCATCTCGGGGCCCTGCAGGGACATTGGGGGGCAACGAAGGAAGCCTCCCCCTTGCCTGGCACAAGCTCCTGCCCCTCCCTCATGCCCAGCTGCCCCGTCCTCCCAACAAGGAGCCCAAGAGAGCTCCCTCCTTGTGGCTGAGGGGGCCAGCCTTGCTGGTGGACCCCCAGGAGAGGCACGGGGCTTGGAAGGGAGGGAGGGAAGGAGGGCAGGTTGGCCTGGGGTTGGGCCCGGGCAGGGCAGAGCCGGCAAGTTGCAGGAGGAATGGCTGCCCTCTGGCTTTAGGTTGCCCAATGGTGGGGGAGGCTTTCCTGGCACAGGTGCTCTGCCCCCCCCCCCAAAAAAAGTTTTCTAGGACTCTGTGTGTGTGTGTGTGTGTGTGTGTGTGAGAGAGAGAGAGAGAGAGAAGAGAGACAGAGACAGACAGTCACAGCCTTTTGGTGCTGGGAAGGGTCACTCCACCTTTCAACAGAAGCCCTGGCTTTGAAGGGGGCTTTTCCCCCAAAGGCCGCCTGCTTTTCAGCTGCTTCTGCTCCCCTCCCTGAATGAAGGGTGCGAGTAGAGAAGGTGCCCAGAGCATCAATCCTGGGGGTCTTCAATCAACCAGAATAGATAAAGAAGGGACCTTGGAGGTATTCTAGTCCAACCCCTGCTCAAGCAGAAGACCTTATACCATTTCAGAGGCTGTCCAGTCTCTTCTTAAAAACCTCCAGTGATGAAGCACCCACAAGTTCTTGTGGCAAGCTGTTCCACGGGTTAATTGTCCTCACTATCCGGAAAGTTTCTCTCATTCCAGGTTGCTTCTCTCCTTAATTAGTTTCCATCCATTGCTTCTTGCCGTGCTTTCTGGTGCCTTGAAAAATAAGCCGGCCTCTTGCTCTTTGTGGCAGCCCCTTAAATACTGGAAGGCTGCTCTCATGTCCCCCGTCCCCCCCCCCCCCACACACACACAGTCCTTCTTTTCTCTAGCCTGGCCATCATCCAAATCCTCCAACCGTTCATCGTATGTGTTAGTCCCCAGGCCTTTGATCCTCTCCGTTGCTCTTCTCTGAACTTTTTCCAAAGCCTCCACATCTTTTGTGTAACGTGGGGACCAAAACCGGATGCAGAATTCCAGGGGTGGAATCCTTACTCAGGCTTCATAAAGCGGAACTAATCCTCCACTTGAGTTTGATTCTATGCTTCTGTTTATGCAACCCAGGATTGCCTTAGCTTTTTTGGCTGTCGCCGCACACTGTTGCCTGACGTTGAAGGGACCGTCCACTCGGACTTCCAAGGTCCCCCTTCACAGTTCCTGCTTTTGAACCCGGTTTCTCCAAGTCTGTTCTTGGGCCTTTGGTTTTTCCTGCCTAGGTGTAAAAACTTTGCTTTTTCTCCGCATTCCATTTCATGTTGTTGGATCGGGCCCATTGTTCAAGTCTGTCCAGATCCTTCTGGATCCTGAGCTTTGTCTTCTGGGCTGTTGGCTCTTCTTGTCAGCATGGTGTCATCTGCAAATTTGATGAGTTCCACTTCTATCCAGTGGTGAAATTCAAAATTTTTACTACTGGTTCTGTGGGTGTGGTAGGCAAAGGATATTGCGAAATCTCCATTCCCACCCCACTCTGGGGCCAGCCAGAGGTGGTATTTGCCGGTTCTCCTAATTACTCAAAATTTTCGCTACTGGTTCTCCAGAACCTGCTGAATTTCACCCTTGTTTCTATCCCCTCATCGAAGCCATTCATGAAGATATTGAAGAGCCCTGGGCCTAAGATGGGCGTACCTTCCCTGCTTACTTCCCTCCGTGTAGGTGTAGTACCATTAAGGACTACTCACCGAGTACGGTTTGCCAGCCAGTTACAAATGCACCTCGTGGTGATGGTGCCTATCCCATATTTTTCTAGGATACTAAGAAGTAGGTTGTGGTTTACTTTGTCAAATGCCCTGCTGAAGTCTCAGTCTATTATGTCTACAGCATTTTACTGATCCACTAATTTAGTCATTTTGCTGAAGAAGGAAATAAGATTGTTTTGGCATGGTCTGTTTTTGATGAACCCATGTTGGCTCCTGGTTATAATTTCTAGGTGTTGCTTGTTTCTAGATGTTGGCAGATCTGTTTTTTATTCTCTTTTCCAAGATCTTCCCAAGCATTGATGTTAGGCTGATTGGTCTGTAGTTTCCTGGGTCTGTTCCCTCTCTCTCTCTTTTTTTTGGGGGGGTGACGATTGAGAAACACATCAGCATTTTACTAAAGGGGAAACAAAATTGATTTTGTATATGGTTACAGCAGCGAGGTTGTTGATTGCTCAGCACTGGAAAAAAGATTTTTTACCGACAATTGATCAATGGATTCAGAAAGTGGCGGGGTTTGCGGAAATGGCAAAAATTTCAGCTTTCTTAAAAGATCAGAAACAGGAGAATTATACACAGGAATGGGAAAAGTGGATTGATTATATACAGAACAAATACCAGACTAGGAGGTATTATGTAGCCTTTAGGTAAGAATGTTTAGATTGATAGGGTGATAAGCAAGGGATACAATGTGAACAGAGCAAATATTATATGGGACGTTTGGAATTATTAGAGTGGTGTATAGCGGAAGTCAGGGGGGTGGGTTTGAGTGGGAGGTGGGGGAGGGTTAGGGTGGAGGGTGGGGAAATATATATGTATAACTAATATAGAAGATGGGATTAATGGGATACGGTTATTCTAAGAGAAATTTATATTGTGATTTATATATGTTCAATTAATTTAGAAGATGGGGTTAATGGGATATTGTTACTTTAAGAGAAATTTATATTATGATTGTTGGGAGGTGAGGGGATACAATATCTGAATGAGAAATTTATTTTAAGACGGGGAAGAGGGGAGGGGGTATATTATTTGTATGTGATTTATATTATATGTCGGGGGGGGGGGTAAAAAGGGGGGAAATTTGTTTGAATAAAACTTTTTCAATTAAAAAAAAAAAGAGAAACGCATCAGCACTTTTCCAATCCTCAGGTGGTTCCTGGCGCTCCAGGATTTTTGAAAGATGTGGTGGTGAATTGGTTCTGAAATAATACCGGCTCCTTCAAAAGTCTGGGATGTGATTTTGTCCTGTCCCGGTGATTTGTATTCCTCAAGGCCAGGCAGGCAATGTTCTCTTCGCGTTTTCTTGCTAGGCCACAGCGCTGCTGGCTGGGAAAGTGCCTGGCTCCGTCCGAGGTGTGACGTCAAGCCAGCCCGACCATCTTCACCCCCATGGGGGACCCAGGGACTGCGGCTCTCTCAGGAAGGGGAGAAAACAGGAAGGCCTGGAAGCTTCAACACAGGAAGCCAGGCAGGGGCTGGGAGGAGGCAGGACGTCCAGAGGCAGGGCGAGGCCTCGGAAGGGAGAGAGGCGGGGGGGGGGGGGAGGTAATGAAGCTGTTATTTGGGAAAGGCAGCAGGGATCCTGAAGGGCAAATCATAGCAACTCATTGACTTCTTCAGCAACCGAATGGTCAATGCCTGGAATGCTCTGCCTGACCCTGTGGTTTCTTCCCCAACCCCCCAAAAACCAGCCTAAGGTTAGACTGCCCACTGTTGACCTCGCCCCATTCCTAAGAGGTCCTTAAGGGGCGTGCATAAGCACACCAGCGTTCCTACCACCCCTGTCCTAATGTTTCTTTTTATTCGTATCCATTTCAGGTATCCAAAATCATGTTTATACACATATATGTTGACTAATACATGCTTGACAAAATACATAAAGAAATAAAATAAATTGATCCTTTCTCCCTTTCTGGGTTCTGAAAGGGGAAAGAAAGGATCTATGGAGCCTCCACAAGTAGGGAGCAGCGTATCTCAGAGTACCAAGGTCAGGGACAAGCTTTACCCCTGCAGGCACTGGATGAACGCTGGAGGGCCTGCGGGAAAGTAGGTCTGGTCAAGAGGAGGGGGATGCAGGAGGAGGACACTGCAGCCCCCACCCTTAAAGGGCACCTCGAAGCAGCTGGCCTGGCTCTGCCGTGGAAGGCAAGTGGGCTGGTGGAGGGGCAGGCAGGCAGGGAGCTGTGAAGGCCTTGAAGCCAAGGCCTTGGGGATTTGGCTGCTGAGACTAGGGTGTCTCTGGGAGCGGCAGAGCGAGAGGCAGGATCCTAAGACAGGACACCCTCAGGCCTGCCACAGGGCCACCTCCGAGACCAGGAGAAGCCGCAGGGGAGCGGCGGCTGCTTCACAGCTGAAGGCCAGAGCAATACGGGAGGGTGGGGGCTGGCTGCACAATGCAGCTGGGGAGGGGTGAGTCCTCCCGGGAGGAAGGCTACAATCATCCCCTTCAGTGGAGCAGCTGCTGTCTCCCTTCTGGAACAACAGCAACCCATAATTACCCACCCTGGCAATTGCCTGCAACAAGAATAGCTTCTGTGCCACAGACCTGCTGGGCCTGGCTAGTGGGGGCTGCAGCAGCAGCAGCAGCAGGGGGGATGGCTGGGGTGGGGGGCAGCTTCACAAGGCAAGGCAATGCCCAGGCAGCCCCACCCCCAACATACACACCAGTCAGAGGAGCTGCGGAAAACTGGGCTCTGGGGCAGGCAGCTTGAGGCAGGAGGAAGTTCTTGCCAGAGGACCAACTAGCATTAATGCCCCGGGAGCCGCCCTGGACCTCAGCCCCACTGCAATCAAGCAGGCAGCTGTGGAGTTGGCTGTACGTAGCCCCCACCCAGGCACTGCTTGCCAGCCAAGTGGTTTTCCTTCCCAGCTGCCAGTGGGTGCAGGTGACAGAAGGGACCCTGCTGCCTCCCCCCTCCCCCAGTGAGGATGCGGTCCAGTGTCCAGGTTCTGCTTATGCTAGTTTAGAGAAAGGAGTGGGCAGCTCAGGGGGTGCTCCCTTTCTGAGATCCTGATTCTGGGTTTCACTGCAGGCTCCACCCTGTGCCCAAAGAGCTGGCAAGTGGCACAAACCTCACAACCCTCGGAAGCCCCCAGAGATGCTCTCCTTGGCTCAGCCTTGCCCTGATTGACCCTACGGGCACCCGGCACACACATTCCCTGCTGTGAGCCACGGTCTCCTTGGGCAGAGCAGGGAGCAGAGCTGCCCATCTTCACAGCAATGTCCCTGGCATCTCACCCAGGACTACTCAGGCCTTGAAGGTGCTGCCAAACATGTTGTTATTTTATCTGGCCTGGCCTCCAAAGCCCTGGAGGAAGGAAGGAAGGAAGGAAGGAAGGAAGGAAGGAAGGAAGGAAGGAAGGAAGGAAGGAAGGAAGAAAGGAAGGAAGGAAGGAAGGAAAATCCCCAGCCTGCTCTTTGCATCATGACCATTTCCAAAACAAGGCCTCCCCGCCTCCTGTGGGGAAGCTGCCAGCCAGGTAGGTAGGAGGAATCAAGCAGGCAGGCAGCCTTGAGTCATTGTGCAGCCACCAGAGACCTTGGGCTCCCCCCACCTCCCCAAGCTCCACGGGACCTTCTCCATTTGCTCCCAAGAGAAGGCGAGCCATCCACCCAGGGAGGCAACACAGACAGAGGACAGTAAGGTCGTCAGCTTGAACCTTCCCCTGGGGATCTGGCTGTACCTGAAACCTCCTGGTTGACGCTCCCAGGCCCCTCCATTGACGGAAGCAGCCCCTTTCCACCCCCACACTCCCACTGTCCTTCACAGGGTGAAGCTCCAGTTTGTACTGTGAACCTCTGGGAGCAAAAAGCTTTAGAAAAGCTCCAGTCCGTCCATAATATGGAAGTGGGAACTTATGAACATATGCGGTATAAATGTGAAAAAATTAAAAAGTTTTGGCAACAATTGGAGGAAATGATGTTTGAAATGATGAAGAAAAGAATAACTTTGAGATCAGAAACTATATTATTACTGATAATTAAGGAATTAGAATTAACAAAATATGAGAAAGAACTGATTAGAATTATGATTATAATGGGTAGAATTATAATAGCAAGATACTGGAAAATAGAGGTAAATATTAAAATAGAAGAGTGGTATTGTGAAATGTGGAAATTAGCCTTAAATGATAAAATGACTTGTGATATTAAATTCAGAGAGGGGGTCTATAAAGAAGACATTTTCTGGAAGACTTGGAACCCATTTGTGGACTATGCACTTGGAACTTTGGATGCCTCGACACCTGTACCCAGGGAACGCGGATTTTGGAGATCTTAAAGACAATTGAAGATATCCAAAGAACCAACTCTTTCTTTCGTTTTGTATAGCACTGGGTGGATTATTGTTAAAAAAAAAAAAGTAAATTTTATGTGTAGATGTATAATTTGTGGAAAATTATAATAAAAATAATAATAATAATAATAATAATAAAAAAGCTCCAGTCCGGAAGCAGATCAAGGAGAAAAATGGAGTCCTCCGGTTCCCTCCCGCCCCCTTCGGCAGCCCCACAGTTGGTCTGCAGCTGCCCAACATCCATTGTTTAAACCAGGAAAGGGAAAAGATCTGCTGGGGGGAGGGGGAGGGCAAGGCTGCCTGCAGCTGCTTCCTTCCAAAGACCATCCAGGGACGTCCACAACACTGGAAAGGGAAGGGAGCCCCTCCCTCCCTCCCTCCCTCTGGCTTTCAGGCGGCTGGCTGCTCTCCTTTCCAGTCCTCAGCAGAAGCAGGGCAGGGGATCCCCAAGTCTGTCCGGCCAGCGAGTGTCCTGTGAGCGGCCTGGGTGCTTTAATGAGGAGAAGAAGAGGGCTAACCCTTCCTACTTACTGTTGCCAGCTGCAAATACTTTTCTGCTCTGACTCCAACTAGATGATGCTCACTTCCTCCTTTTGTCTCCTCTAGGAGCTCGATTCCCCCAAAAGCAACCTCATTTCCAGCCCTGGGAACTTTAAGACTTCTGGACTTCCCAAGGCTGGACACCCTGCTACAGACACTTCATCCTCAGCCATATCTAACCTTCCCTTGCTGGTGCCTCCGCTAAGCATCCTGCATGGAGCAACCCAAAGTCCCCGTAGGGTCTGAGCGGGCTGGTGACACTGTGGCCAGAAGACCCACTGGCCATCCCAAAGAGGGACTCCCCCACCAGCTTTCCCAGGCCAGTGGAAGAGCGAGCCGTGCCTGGCGGTCCTGGAAGGGGCAAAAGGACACCAGCCCTTCCCATCTAACTAGGAGGCAGCTGACATCACCCCCAAAGGGCCAAAAGGAGACACCCCCCCCCCAATGTGGCTAGCAATGGGAAAACCCCTTTGCAGTTGTCCACCCCCACCTCAAATAGCTGCACTGGGGGGAGGGATGCTCATGTCCACCCAAAGAGTGGCGTTGCACGGTTGTGACTTTGGTTCCTTCCCCAAGCTCTGGTCTTGGATCCACCTCCTGAGTGGATCCTGATTTGGGGGACGGGTGCTGGGGGGGGGGTGCTGCCATTTGCTGGTTGGGACTTTCTTCCCAGTCCTGCATCTGGGGGGGGGGGGGGGGCTTTCCAGTGGAATTCTAACCAGGCGTTTTCTGAAATTCCTATGTTGCTGCCTAGTTAAGGCTTTGCAGGACGAGAGCAGGAGGACATTAAAGGAGGCGCCAGGACTGAAGCAACCATCACTATAATTTTATTGAAAATTATCTCCTTACATCTCCAGGAATCTCTCCTAACCTACCACAGTGACCCCAGGAATGGTCTTCAGAAGCCGAGGGTTGCTCTCCTTATAGGAAGTCCCACTGCGCAGAATGCCCTCCGTTGCCCTCCATCCCCAGAGGTGCTTAGAATTGCTGGATGAGGATTAAGTGTCTAGAGCAGGGCTGTCCAACCTTGGCAACTTTAACACTTGTGGACTTCAACTCCCAGAATTCCCCAACCATTGAGCTGCAGCCAGCCCTTGACAAGGTCAGACTGCAGGGCCTTCAGCCCCCCGCCCCCATTAGCCTCCACGTTAGAGGCTTTCCTGGGGTTCTGCCCTTTGGATCTGCCTGGGGATTTCCCAGGATTGGCCTTTCGGCCTGTGCTGCAGGGCACCGGCTGTGCCAGGCAAGAAGGGCAGCCTTTAAAGAGATCCTGCTTCCTGGACTGCCAAGCACAGCTTGTCCTTCCACTGGCCTGGGAAAGCTGGCAGGGGGGGTGGGGGAGACCATCCTTGGGACGTCCTGCCAGAGCCTCTTCCGGCCACAGGTGGTTCGGACCCCACAGGGACTTTGGGTTGCTCCCTGCAGGGTGCTCCAACCATCTTCGACCAGAATGGCTTTGCCAGGGCCAGGAGGCGGCGAGGCAGAGGAGCGGCCGCTTCCTTCCTGGCCTTTCCTCAGAGGTGCTTCTTCATGCCAGGCGGCTGTGAGGGCAGCAGAGCTTCCTCTCAGAGCCAATCCAGGCTGGTCTTGGGGCTTCAGCGCTGGTTACACCTCCGCCAGAGCAGGCTGGGCTGAGGAACCTCCGGTGTGTGTGTGTGTGTGTGTTAGAATCCCGCTCACAGGGCTGGCTGCTTTCTCACAGATGGGCAAAGTCTTCTCCGATGTCCCCCTGGGCTGCTCAGATGACAGCAGCTGCCCAGCCTCTCCCAACTGGGGTGGAGCAAGGCCGGTGCCCAGAGCCCCTGCCACCTTCTCCCTCGCCCACAGAGCTTGCTGTGGCTTCCCCCCTGCAGCCTTTTTGCTCGGGGGCTTCTGCCGGCTTCACGCTGGCCTGGGGCTTGGAGGGTCCTGCAAGGCATACTCCCGCCTGCCCGGGCTGAAGGGGAGGGGGGCTGCTTCCTAGCCAGGGCTTGCGGCAGCGGCCGAGGGTTCCTCCTGCCAGGAGACGGGGCCTGCGGTGCGCCTGCACAGGGGGGCGCCCGGCGGCTCTCCCTCGGGAGGCGGGACTGGCTCCTCCGCCTGGAGTGGCTCCTGAAGCTGCGCGAGTCCCCTGAAAATAGAAGCCGCCCTTCTCAATAAAAACCCGGACGGGCACAAACGGCCGAGCTTCCCGCCACTCTCCAGGCCGCCCTTGCAACGAGCCGAGTTCGGGCGGGGGTGCGCGCGCGTGTGTTTGTGTCTGCGGGCGGAGAAGCTTCCCGAGCGCGCCTGGCTGGCAGGACGGATGCGGCCGTCGTTTCTCTCTCTCGGTCAGGGCGGGGTCCGTGGGCGACGCGCGACGCTCTTGAAAGACCCTCTGGCTGCTCCCGGGAGACCC
Source organism: Rhabdophis nuchalis (assembly GCA_039707465.1). Taxonomy (NCBI): domain Eukaryota; kingdom Metazoa; phylum Chordata; class Lepidosauria; order Squamata; family Natricidae; genus Rhabdophis; species Rhabdophis nuchalis. The sequence continues at coordinate 733,871 of CM077645.1, forward strand.
GCTTTCACCCCGCCTGCCCCGCTTCCTCCGCTCTGTGGATGCCTCATTTTAATATTTATTAAAAATATTTCTATATTGTTACTTCGCTTAAAAATCCGGAAGACACCAATAATATTTGCAAAAAAATACCTCTAAACAAAATAATAAATTAAAAGTTGAATTAAAACCATCCATTCAACCCCACAGGGAAATGTTAGTAGAATTAATGACAAATAAGAGGCAACATGAAAAGTTATTTTTTCCATAGGTGCCAGAGAACCACCTGGCATTACTGGGCACAGCATGAAGGGAGCTGCTCCGTCCAGGGGCTCCTCCTGCAGGAATCCCCCCACCCCCTTTCCCTTTGGCTGGCAGGCCTGGGACCCTTGGGGGGTCTCCACCCTTTGGCTGCATAAGGCCCCATTTCCTGCTCTCCCCCTTTGCACCCAGGGTATCGCCCAGGCAGAATGTACTCCACTCTCAGCCCCCTCCCCCCACGCCCCCTTTCTTTCCCTGGGAGCCCACTCCTCTGTTGGGCAAGGGCGATGCCCAGAAGGTGGGCTGTGCCATTTCCCCAAGTCGTGTGAACCAAAAGAATTGGTTAACCCAGTGCCCCGTGCAGCCTGTTGTCCGGAGGCAGAACTGCCATCGTTCCTGCAGAGTTAGGGGTCCCTGGGTGGCCATGGCTGGAGTGAGTGGGAGCCGTGGGGCTCCATTAAAACAATTACAATTCTCTAAAACTCCCAAGGGCTTTTCCAAACCCTGCGCAAAGGATTTGACTGGCATCTCAGGCGCAAACTGCGCTGCCCAAAGCATTCCTATCGGAACAAACAGTGGCTGCCTGTCTTGGTACCATGGTTTGATTCACGAAACTCCGGTTAGAAACCTCTTGGCTACATTCACACAATACACTAGGCTTGGCTACTTTTAACCTTTTTTCACTGGCTTGGCATGTTAGGGGATTGCAGGCGCTACATTTCTACGTGACCCAAAAGTATATTCTGCAAACTGGGGGAACCTTCGGGTCAAGGTTCCCACAGTGGGCTAATTAATTAATTAAACGAGCTGTGCTGAATGGAACATCCGCTCCCCCCCCCATCCCAAGTGATGGAAAGCCGCTGTGCTGATGGAGAGGCAGAATAGGCCAGGAGAGCCCCCTGCCACCTCTTCAGGGCCCAGCCAGGGAGCAAAGTCGGCCTTCTATGGCACAGGGAGTCCAAGAGGCTTGGCTGTGGTGGGAGGCGGGACTGCAAAGGGGAAGGAGGTTTCCTTCTTCCTAGCAACCCATCCCCCCTCCAAGGCTGAGAGACCCCTTTCTGGGCAGAGGTGCATGGGGGGCCTAGTAGGGAGGCTAAGGATGATGGTACTACTTCCCCACTTAAGGCCCAGAGAATTTCCTGGATCTGTCGAGAGATCTGTCTGGATGGAGAAAGCAAGGCCCCATGAGCCACAGCCACAGCCACACTGGCTCACCTGGACAGAGAGGGCTGATGATACTGCTGGCACCCACCTGTGGGAGTTCCTGCTGCATACTCCCCACCTCCAACAGCCTACAGTCCCTCCCAGGCGGACTGAAACCAAGCCAGCCATGAGCCTGAATTAATTATAGCTCAAATGACACCCACAGAATTGAGCTCTCAGCCTCGATGCAGCACAAGCCGGCAGCAGCCTCCCGGTCTGGTGGGCCTTGGGGGCAATGTGCAAGAAGGCCACGCTCCTCAGAGCAGCACCCGAGGCCTCTTCACCCCCCTTGGGAAGGGCTCCTTTGGGCCAAGAGGTTTGGGGCCTGGGGCAGACGGAAGCTTTACTGAGAAGCCACCATTGCCCAAACCAGGTCTTGGAATGAAGTTGGCCCAATACAGGCGGGGCTCCCTGGCCCTGCAGGTGAGACGAAGCAGGATTGGGAGACGCTGGGGAGGCTGTGAGGTGCCAAGGCAGCGGGTGGGGGGGGTGGCGGAGGTGTCAGCAATCCCACCTATGTCAAGGAGGGCTGAGGAACAACCTCCCCCCCACCCACACATCTTGCACCAGCAGGGAGATGCCAGGGCTGGGTGCAGGCTGTCCCATCAAATGAAGGCACATCAGGGTGGGGTGTGTGTGTGTGTGTGGTCAATGTGACCAGCTGCTTCCCTGCCCAGAAAAGGTTGCAGGATCCAGTCCTGCTGGAAGTAATTGCCCCGCTTCTTATTCTTTAACTTAAAAACAACAACAAAAGCTCCAGGAATCAGGCTGCCAACTGGGACAGTTGTTCAAATTCTTGCACCCAAAAAGGTCCTCCCACCCCCAGAAGAGCCGCCTAACGCAGGACTCCAACGGCAGCCCCTCCCCAATCCAGACCCCTCGCAGCCACCATCCGAAGCCCAGCTGGGCTGTGGGAGGGGTGCAAGAACAGGACCCTCCCTACCCGGGAAGCACAGCGGCGCCGCTTTTCTGTTGCTTTTATTGTGTGCAAGACAAACCGAGACAGCCAAAATCCAGGTACCCCCCACCGAAGGGGGCAGCGACTCCTCAGGTTCCAATGAAGATCCACACGGTCCAGTTTCTTTTTGCACAGCAAAAGATCCGGGGGGGGGGGGGGAAGACGAGCCCCTGGGGAAGATCCACGAAGGAGCCCCGCCCTTTCAGACGGCAAATCCCACGGCTGGAAACAAACGCGCCCCTCCCCCACCCCGAGGACCGACCGACGTTTGGCCGCAACTGGGGGGAGGGGCGGCAGGCAGGCCGACCTCCGGCGCCCATCCCGCTTCGTTCGTTCTCTGCCGGGCCGCCCCCTTTCCTGGCTCCGTCTGGGGTCCCGCGGAGCTGCGGGAGGAAGCGCGGCTGGTCAGCCGCAATCGGGCTCCGGGCTATGGCAGGAGCGCAAGGGCGTCGGGGGTGAGGCGCCCCCTGGTCCTCCTCCGCCGCCGCCCTCGTGTCCGTTACTCTCGATGGAGGACTCGCTGCCGGTGCTCTCCCCGGAGAGCAGGCGGGTGACGCGCAGGTCGGCGCGGAGAAGCGCCACGTCGTTGCCGATGGCCAGCTCGCCCAGGCCGCAGATGAGCTGCCCCAGGCTGGACCCCGCGGGCGCCGCGCCCTCTCCGTCCTCCTCCTCCAACGGGGCCAGCAGCTCGTCTTCTTCGTCCTGGGCACCGTCGCAGTCCTCGTCCTGGGCGCCGTTGGCGCAGGCCGGCCCGGCGGCGCGCTCCTCCAGTTCCTCGCCCAGCGAGTCCTCGGTGATGGAGCCCAGTTTGGGGGCGCTGCGGCTTCGCTCGACGGGCGGCTTGTAGCAGCCGCCCGGCCCGTGTAGGAGCAGCTTGCGGAGCGGCACCAGCGGGATGGCGCCGTCGGCCCCGGGGCCCACCTGCTGCAGCTGCTGGTGCCGCGCGTCGGCGCGCTTCTTGAGGCGGCGGAACTCGGCCAACGCCGCCGCCGACGTCTGGTACAGCAGCAGCGCCATGGCGCGGGCCTTCTCCGCCTTCGAGACCAGCACGGCGTGGCAGCGGAGCAGCACCGCCTTGTGTTTCACCTCGTGCCGGTAGATCCAGGCGAAGAGGCGCGGGAGGCGCGGGTCCGCCACGCAGTAGGTGACGCGGTGCAGGAGGTAGAGGTGGCCCGGGCGGGAGGCGGCCTCCGCCGGCACCGCGGGCGCCAGGCGGATGCCCTGCGGCCCGATGGTCAGCTTCATCTTGGTGCCGTGGCGGCCGGCCTCGCTCTTGGCCCAGATCTTGGCCACAGCCACGTCGGTGCAGCCCTCGCCCTTGGCCTGCAGCGTGGTGGCGTTGCCCAGGTAGAGCGCCGTGTAGGTGGGCGCCTCGCTGCTCACGCGGAACTTCTTGCGCTTGGAGCGGAACAGGCTGCCCATCCTGGAGAGGGCGCTCTCGGCCGGGCAGGCGCGGGCCAGCGAGCCCAGGGCGGCGGAGCAAGGCAGGCTCCCGGCGCCCGCCTGGCAGTAGTCCTTGGCCTTCCCCGACGGCGGAGGAGGAGATGCGGCGCGCGGGCCCGCTTGCTGCTGCCGATCCCGCCGCCGGCTCTGCTGGGGCTGCTGGGGCTGTTGCTGGCCCTCCTCGTCCGTGGCCAGCAGCTCGAATTTGTGCCTCTTCCAGGGCAGCATCGCGGCGCCCCCGCCGCCTCCCGACGGCGCAGCCAGCCCGGGGCGCTGCGGCGGCTGCTGCTCCCGGTCCTCAGCTGGACGCGCCCGTCGTCGCCCCGGCCGCCCGCGCATCCCGAGGGACCGCCGGCCCGGGCCCCGCCGCCTGCCGCCGCCGCGCGCGCGCCCGCCGCCACTCCGTCGCCATCGCCGCCGCCGCCGCCGCCGCGCGCGCGTTACATGCCGGCCTAGCCCCGCTCCGCCGCCGCGCCTCTGCTGGCGCTGCTTGGCCGCGCCGCTACATATAGGCCGGGCGAGGGAGGTCGCTGCGCCGGGAGGCGGCGCCCGCGATGCCGGTAGCGAGCCGAAAGGGAGGGCCGAAGCAGCCGCCGCAGGAGGGGCCGAGGATGTGGCCGTTGGGTCGGGGGCTTTAGCTCCCGCTGCCCCCGCCGCCAGTCGGAAGTCCCTGCGGGCGGAGGGAGCCTGCGCGCCTGGCCCGGGACGAAGCGGGGCGCCTTTTCGCCTCGGGAGAGGCCTCTGAAGAGCCTCGCCGCCCCGCGCGCCTGGACGGGGCTGCGGAACCGCACTCGCGTCGCCTGCTCTCCGCGCCGCCGGCCTCCCCGCTCCTGCCGGTCCCAGCGCTCCCACCGGCGGGGCCAGCGCAAGGCGTTCCCCTTGGACAAGCGTCGCCCGCCTGGCCCATCTCCTGACCCGCCGTGGGGGCTTTAAAGCGCGCCCGGCCTCATCCAAACCGGTATTGCCCTAGGAGGGCTGTTGTGCTGATGCCGGGAGGGGAAGCTTCTGGTGCTTCTGCCAGATAAACCTATTTCTGAACAGGCCTTTTTTGTTCCTGTTTTGCTTCTCTGGTTGATGTTATGGAGGATTTTACACTTCACATTTAAGGGGAAGATTTTCAGAGGTATATGGACCATCTCAAAAAGTGTATCACTTTGGACTTAACCTGATAACTGAATTAATTGATACACTGATTAATGGACAAAGCTGGATTTGCTACAGCACTAAGCCGCAATGGATTGCAGAACTGGTAAACCAAGTTTTAATGTGAGTCTGTGACTTCCTGAGGTGCACCTGTTTACTCAGCTTTCTGGTCAGAGTGAAGAGACAGACACCGGGACCAGTTTTATCCTATAGCTATATGAACTTCTTCCAGCTGGCACTTTTAAGCAGGAAATGCTGTGGCCTTTCCCATGCTGGCTAGACATGGGAAGTCCCATAGCTATGGAAATCAGAATAACAGAGTTGTAAGGGAACTAGGAGGTCTTCTAACCCCCTGCTGAAATAGGAGCTCCTATACCAGACATGGGCAAACTATGGCCCGCGGGCCACATCTGGCCCGTTGGGCTTTTTAATCCGGCTCAACGGTTAGAGCCCGATTAGAGTCTAATCGGTCTTCCGTTTGGCTTCCGGCACTTTCCAAACTCAACTCTGTCCGGTCATGGAGCCGAATCCAACGCGACCGACCCACACCCTCAATGTTTAAAATCCCGTCGCCCCATTAAAAATTTGGACCATTCTCCTATTCTGGCCCGGCCCCTCGGTCAAATTTTAGAAACCATTGTGGCCCGTGAGTCAAAAAGTTTGCCCACCCCTGTCCTATACCATTTAAAGCAAATGATTGTTCAATTTGTTCTTGGAGCACCCACAACTTCTGGAGTCAAGCGATTCCACTGTCCTCACTGTCAGGAATTTTCTCCTTAGTTCTAGATTGGTTTTCTCCTTGATTCGTTTCCATCCGTTGCTTCCTGTCCTGCCTTCAGGTGCCTTGGAACATAGATTGACCCCCTTTTCTCTGTGGCAGCCCCTCAAATATTGGAACACGGATATCTTGTTGCCCCAGTCCTTCTTTTCACTAGAGTAGACATACCCAATTCCTGCAACCACCCTTCATATGTTTTAGCCTCCAGCCCTCTTAATCAGCCCCCTTATTAAGACTTATAGACTGCCCTACCGCACAGGGCTGTTGTGGGGAAAAGAGGAAACATTATGTATCCTGCCTTGAGCTACCAAAAAGAAGGTGGGAATCAAATCTAAGAAATAAACCAATACATCTTTCTTCATTTTTGCTGACTGTGTGGAGTCTGCGGGAGTGGGTGGGTGGTGCTGATCTAGACAGAGTGGCAAGGGGGCCAAGAAGCAGTGCCACACAGACACAACCTCTGGCATCCTGTGCTAGAAGAGATGATGGGGGTGGCCTTAGTCACCAGGCCAGTGAAAGATTCTTCAGTTGGCAGGGTCTGGGTGTTGGGACAGGGGTTGGGGTTGGGGTTGGGGGGCAGGATCTCAGGCAAGTCCCAGTAAGTGGGGAAAGGTTGTTAGTGCTCTTCCCTCTGTTGGTGCTGGTGCTGTCTCAACCCAGCCTCCTGACTCTTCCTTGCAACGGATGAGGCCAAGATGTACTGCCTGCCACTGCTGGGCAGCTTAGCTTGGAGGCTTTGCCCTTCTTTGTCCAGAAGTACCTGGTCACTTAAGGTAGCCTAAACCTGTGTCCAACCAAAGTTGTCATTCTCAGCATAAAAGCCATCCCAGAACCTGCTCGGTGGAATGAAAGTGGCCTGAGGACGGCCAATTCTCCTTCCCTCTGCTGGACCCTTTGCACTCCTTAGCATCCTCTCCCCTACCCCAAAACAGGCGCTCGCTCTGACTTGGGACGTTTTGGCGCTCAGCCGGTGTTTGCTGGGAGCCACAAACTTCTCAGGCTTCCCTTGCACGGCAAGCGCTTAAGGCAACCACAAGCAGCTCTCCCCAGCCACCCCCCCACCCGATGCATGCCCGTCAGGACTTTGGGGCCAATTCCGAGCCTGGGCAGAGGCGTCCCCTCCTCGCCCCCGCCTGAGTTTGGAGGCCAGACACGGGACCCTGGCGCTTGGGCCACGGCAGCCCTTTCGTCCCCTGCAGACGACCAGGGTCAGGGTCAACCCTGGGGCGTTTCCAGCAAAAGAGGCCGAGCTGTGCCTTCGTGAAGACGGCGCGAATGCGTGTTTGCCGTGTTCTTTGCCCTAAATAATAATTAATAATTTAATAATAATAATAATAATAATAATAATAACAATAATAATAATAATAATAATAATAATAAAAATAATAATAATAATAATAATAATAATAATAATAATAATAATAATAATAATAATAATAATAATAATAATAATAATAATAATAATAATAATTTATTATATTTATAAACCGTCCCCTCTCCCCGAAGGGACTCGGGGCGGTGTACAGGAAAATTTAAAACCATCTAAAAACATACAATACACACAAAATTAAAAGCGAATTAAACTACCCTGTACTAAAATTACTACCCATTAAAACCCAATTGACAATTTGAGAAAACAGACTGGGGCGAGAAGCGTAAATTAGGCCAAGCCGGCCTGATGGAACAAATAGGTTTTACTTTTTGGCGGAAGGCGCGGAGGTCGGTGGTCGTTCTAATATCCGGGGGTAAAGACTGAAGGCCGCGATTAGCCACCTTCCAGCGCTTCCCCGTGCTTCTGCCTTAAGTTTCTAGTCCTCCTTGTCCTTCTCCGAAGCTCCCCCGAGGAAAGCGGCGGCCCTCCAGCGCCCCCATGAGGCCGCCGCCGCCACTGCCGGTTTGCGGAACTGCCGGTTTGCGGAGCTGGGTTTCCGCCCGGAGCCTTCGCGGTAGCGCTCCCGGCCGCGCCGCTGATTGGCTGCCCCGCGCCACATGCCCGGAAGCGCCGGGCGCGCGATGGGCAAGAAGCAGGCGCCGGGGCTGGGGCGCTCCCTCCGCCGCGGGGGCCGGGCGGGCGGGGCGGGATGGGTGAGCCGCGGCGCTTCCCCTCCCCGTTATGCCCCCTTCCCGTGGGGGGGGGGTGGGGGTGGAGGCGGGGGAGGACCGGGGCGGGAGCCCCCGCGGCCCCCTTGACGGCGCGTCTCCTCCCGCAGCGCCACACGAGCGAGCTGAGCGAGCAGGGCCGCGGCCCCCCGCCGCAGTCGGTGACGGAGCAGAGCCCGCTGGAGGCCTTCCTGGCGGCGGCGGAGCTGGCGGGCGCCGCCTTCGCCGCAGGTGAGGAGGGCCGGGCCGGACGGCGGGTGGGGGGCGGCGGGGGCGCCTCTGCCTGCCTGCCTGACGCCGCTTTCCGCCCGCAGAGAAGCTGAACGTGCGCCTGGCCCCCGGCTGCGGGGCTGCGGAGGAAGGCGGGCGGCCGCGGGAGGAGGAGGAGGAGGAGCGGCTCCTGCGCATCCCCAGAAGGTGCGTCCCCCGAAGGACCGGGCAGCTCCGGAGGGAGGGAGGGGAGTCTACTAGCAAAGGCCGGGCAGGCCGAGGGCGAAGCGCTGCTGGGTCCTTTCCCCCTTTTTCTTGCCTGGGGATGCTGGAGTTGGCATCTCTCCCTCCCTCCCTCCCTCCCCTGAAGCATCGGCTCCTCTTTCCGGCTTCATGGCTGTTTGCAGATTTGATCCTGAGGTTATAAGAAACCCCTAGAGGGGCAACACCTTTATTGCTCAGCTGAATGTTAGCTTGCTAAAGCTATAGGCAACTTTGAGAATGTGAATAAACTCTGTGGAAAGCGTTTGCTTTGTCCCTATGAAGGGCCTTGTGAGCTTTTGCTTAATGGTGAAGAATAGGTTGAGCATAAAACTAGGTTTCGTATTTCTACTACAATAATTGTGAGACCCAGAGCCTGTGAACTGCTCATGTCTCAGCCAGCCTTGAAATCTTGCCTGTTCCTGAATAATGACAGGTAAGACTGTTGGGCATCTTTTCCTTGCCTCTTCTGTGTTTTTAAAACATAATTTTCTCTAGAGAACTATTTTTGAAAACCCAACAGTTTGTGATATTTTGTGTTCTTCAGCTGACCTATGTAACATGTTGATATGGATTGTTGCTTTTACGTAGCATTAATGATAGGGAACCCTTTGGGTGAGAGCTTTGCCCTTGGGGAAAACAAGGATTGAACATGTCCTTGTACTTTCCCTGCCTTTTTTCTAGGCCACCAAGGATGGACTTTATGCAGGACAAGAGGTCGTGCTAGAAGACCTCCAGGGTTCCTTCCAATTCTAACATTCTACAATTCTGCATCTCTTGTGGGCGGCTGATAGCCAGCTCTCTTCAAGATTAATTTCCATCACTTGTTTTGCTTTCCTGCTCTTTCACGTATTCTATGAATTCTGCCCTCCTGTGAATTTTGGATTGATACAAAATGTTTTGAGTTCTGTTGTTCTTTCCTTCCGTGTTCCTTTTAACTATTCATTTTCGGGTATAGAAGCTGTTTGCAAAAATTTCCCATCTTCCCTAAGGGATAGGAAGAACTACCTGAAAGGCTAACCGATCAGAAAATCACTTCAGCCTGTCCAGCTAGCTCTCTTCAGCCTTCCTCTAGGGTCCTTAACCTGTGCGCCAAGACCCACTACTGGGCTGTGGCCTATTCTCAACCGGGCCTCATGAGTATGAGGCCTGGTATGCTCGTGCGCACAGCTCAACTTACACGAGCAGCGAGTGGCAGCATTTGCAACCCCACTTGCACAGATGAAGCTGTAAGCCTGCACACAAAATTATCCCCTTCCCCGCCCCCCCAACCCGGCGCCAGGCCAGCAACCAGGAAAGTGCCTTTTGGTTTCCATTACCAAAATCGTCTCTCCCAAGATCGTTTTCTACTACACTGAAGCAAGCATTTCTTTGTGGTGCATTCAGCAGGCTAACAAACCTCTTTTTTCATTTTGTGCTTGGTTCTTCCAGGCCGCCGTGGGATGAACAAACAAGCCCTACAGCATTGAACCAGGCCGAAAGAGACAGCTTCCTGAGGTGGAGGAGGCAGCTTGCTTGGTGAGTCTCCTCTCCTGCCGTTGGCCCAGGGAGTCATCAAAAAGCAGTTTAGAAGTGTAAAAATGAGAGGCTTCCAGACAGTGAGGCAAGTCATGAGTTCAAAGCCCGTGAGCACGTTTAAGAGGCTGGAGTGAGCAAAAGAGGCCCTCCTCCCCAAGAGGCACTGATGGGGCATGTTGGGAGCGTCTTTCAGATGCTTTTTCAACCGATGTCAAGAAGCGCTCAATATACTGAACATCCAAGAGAGGAGGAGCTCATTGAACAAGATTATCCAGAATGAAGCAATTTTAAAAAATTGCCCTTGTGCTGCTTCCCGTTTTGCCATGGCCCAGCCTTAAAATGAAATCGACTGAAAATAAAAGAATAGCATTAAATACAATTCAAATAACGGCAATACTTTTATTAAATGGCAGAAGCAGCCCTGAGGACAAAGTTAGCCAACCAATGGGGACAATTGCTTCTGCAAAGGACACCACCACCACCCCGCCACGTCTGGAGCGGGGGGGCTTCAAGGGGAAGCTGGCAGAAACCAGAGTCAGGAAGGAAATTTTTAGTTTTAGAGTCAGCCATCTCATGCAGCAAAAGCGTCAGTGATGAGGGAGCTCACAAAATTGCTCTTTCAGATCTGTTTTATTCTGTAGGGTTTATTCCCGTCAAGTTCATGGTATCGCTCAATAAATAAAAATGTGATTGTAAACAGAAAAGCATTGAGTGTGCTTCCTTGAAATCCCCAAGACTCACTCTTCCCCTGCGTTCTTACAGGCTGGAGGAAGAGAAGAACCTCCTGCTGACCCCGTTTGAGCGAAATTTGGATTTCTGGCGTCAGCTCTGGAGGGTCCTGGAGAGAAGGTAGCTCTGCTTTGACTGTGAGAGTCCAGTCCGCCTCCCGGGGCCAGGCAGGCTGTCCTTGGCAGTTCAGGCTTCCTATCGGAGCAGGTGGGATGGCGAAAGGGGGTCTCCTTGTGGACAGGATGCTTTTGGTAGAGGCTGAGCCCAGTGGCCCTGGCGAGAGGAGCTCCTGCCATGAAGGAACAGCCTGGGGAACATGGGGGGGGGTGCACTTGCCTGCCTGCGGTATCTGTCTGTCTGTTGGCTACTGGCTGTTGCCTCAGGCTCCATGCTGGGATCCTGTGGGTCAGGACTGCCATGAGCTCAGGGCGTGCTTTAAACTGGGGGAATAGCGCCTCTTGCCTTCTCTCTTGCAGCGATGTCGTGGTTCAGATCGTGGATGCCAGGAACCCCCTCCTGTTCAGGTGCCGAGATCTGGTAGGTGAAAGAAACTGAGGCAACAGCTCCACTTTCTGCTAAAAGTCATCCATGTTCCAGCCAAGGCGAACTATACTGCCTCCTGGCCAAAATTAGGGTCCTTGGAAAAGTATCAATACTGTATTTTGGCTTCTTCCAAAGACTGCCTCTCACCCAAATAACAGAGCGAAGCACCTCAGGGAATTGCTGAGGATGGGGGGTGGGGGAAGGGCCTGGGAGGCACATGTGTGGCTTCCTTTGCTTCCTCCGTTCAGAGCAGTTGGGTCCCTCGGTCAGGCCGATCAGATCACTGCCCATCTGGGCCTGAGGAAGGTAGCAAGGCTGCCTTCCTCACCTTCTCGCCAGAGCAAAACATGGGCATTCAGGCTCCCAAGAGGAGCTTCCCAGAGCGTGAAGTGCTCCCTTTTTAGGGCTGGGCTCCTGGAAGGGCCCCCTGGCCACAGTCAGTGCCACACGCAGCAGAGAAAGACGAGCTGAGAAAGGGAAGGTGGCAGGGGGAGAGGAGAGGAGCTCTGAGCTTCAGAGTTATTCAGACGGAGCCCCAGAATCCCAGAATTTTAACATCCCTGTGCGCCGCCCTGGGTCCTAACAAGGAGAAGGGCGGGGTATAAATTTAATAAAATAAATAAATAAATAAGAATTCGCCGCCCTGGGTCCTTGCAAGGAGAAGGGCGGGGTATAAATTTAATAAAATAAATAAATAAATAAGAATTCGCCGCCCTGGGTCCTTGCAAGGAGAAGGGCGGGGTATAAATTTGAAAATAAAAATAAGGATGGAGGAAGAGCTGTTTCCTGGGGGACTGTTTCTGTTCCCAAGGGACTTGCTGACACTTTGCCCATTTTTGCCAGCTGCGCATCGGAGAGAGTTTCCCTTGCAGCGGCTTCCCTTGCGCAAGCAGACTCCGGTCTTCACCAAGGATGGGGGTCTCTGTGGGATGGGCATTTCTGCACAAATAGGCAACACGCCATAGAGCCTGGGTGCAGGTTGCACCAGGCCAGGAGCTCACTGATGCCCTCCGTGCCCCAGGTATTTCCTCTCACAGAGAAGCAGTAAATATTCCGTCACAAGGACGCATGGGCCAGGTGCGCAGGGGGCAAGGAGCCCTTGCCTTCCTCACAGTCCACATTATTAAAACTGGCAGCCATCCCAATGAGAGGGGTTCAGCTGTGGGCCGTAACCGTTCGTGCCCACCATGGTGCCTCCGTCTAGGAAAGTGTCCCTTTGATTGAAAATTGTGGGGTGTGACCCGTTGCTCGCCTGGGGTCTGGAACCAGGGACAGGTGAAGTTCCCTCTTGCAGGGACGGAATGTTCCAGGTTTCCAGGAACATCCTGTTTCCACTGCCTGGGCCATATCCAGACCATGACAAATCCCTTCCTGAACCAGAAGGCAGTTTTGGGAAATTGCAAGCAAGCCCTGCAGATTGGCACATCCAGGCAGGAAAACTGAACATTAGGGGGTGTTCCAGTGAACTCAGTTAAAGTCACAAGCCTGCCATCAGGATCACCATTCCACTGCTCAGATCTGTCTGTTTTGCGGGGACCAGCAGGACAGATTGGTGCCTGATTTACTGTAAGCGGGTGGCGTTTAACAAGAGCCTTGATAAATCACCAGGCGGCTTGAGGAGAAGTCTTTACTCCTGCAATGGGCAGAAAAGTATTTGGTCACAACCCAGGACATAAATTGGTAACTTTAACTTTAACTTTATTCGCATTTATATACCGCCCTATCTCCCTTGCGGGACTCAGGGCGGTGCACAGGCAATAATAAAATGCTATAAACAATAAATACAATAAAATATCTTAAAAATAAATTAAACTAAGAGACCTGTGCTAAAATTTCAATAAAAACCCCTACTAAAACCAAAATTAAAAATGATGTAAAAACTATGCCAGGCCGGCCGCATAGAATAGGTGTGTTTTCAATGCCTGGTGGAAGAGGCGCAGGTCCGTGGTTGTATGCAGGTCAGGGGGTAGGTCATTCCAGAGGGCGGGGGCTGCCACAGAGAAGGCCCTCCCCCTGGGAGTTGCCAGCCGGCATTGTCCGGCAGACAGCACCCTAAGGAGGCCCTCCCTGTGGGAGTAGACAGGTCGGTGGGAGGTATGTGGTAGGAGGCGGTCCCGCAAATAACCAGGTCCCATGCCATGGAGCGCTTTAAAGGTGGTTACTAACACCTTGAAGCGCACCCGGAAAGCCACAGGCAGCCAGTGCAGCTCGAGCAGGAGAGGTGTTACATGGGAGCATCTCGAGGCCCCCAAAATCCCCCGCGCGGCTGCATTCTGAACTAGCTGGAGCCTCCGGATGCACCTCAAGGGAAGCCCCATGTAGAGAGCATTACATTTACAATAGTAAATGTGAAAATAGAACGGCTGAAACAGCAGCAGCTTGTGCAAAAAGAGTAGAAAGTGCAGCCTGTAGGTTTTCAGCCTCTTAACAGAATAACAGAATTGGAAGGGGCCTTGGAGGTCTTCTAGTCCAACCCCCTGCTCAGGCAGCAAACCCTGTAACATTGGTGGAATAGTTCATCTCTGGCATCTCCAACGCTCTCCTGCCTCGTTCCTCTGATCTCTTGAGGATGAAAGAGCGGAGAGTCCAAGGTGTCCCAAGAGCACCAGATTGTGATAGACTTGAGAGCTTCCTGGGGCACATGCATGCGTTGTCACGGGGTCCTGGGTTGCCTTCAGGCCCTTCTGTCTCCAGCTCCAGACACTTGCTGTGACTTGTGCTTCCTCAGTCAGGCTCGATTTCTCAACGATTTCTCAACTACATGAGGTGAAGGGTAGTCGGATTGGGGCCTGATGATGTATTGCTTAGTAATTGCTTAGTGCTTGTAGTTAGGAAAGAGCATGAATCACAGCGTGATGGAACTCAAGGGGGCCGTTTAGACCACTGGAACAAAGTCCTGGCTTCCTGCAGAAATACACACGTGTTGGGCCTTTGCCCTAAGATGCCCAGCGAAAGAAAATCTAAACCATCATAATGGGCTACGTGGTTCCATCATCCAACTCCTCTCATTTTTAGGATTATGATGATGGTATATTAAGTTGTAAGCATCCTTAACAGTCTGTTATGTACATTAGCAAATCAAAAATGAAAGGATTAATCTAGCAAAAAAAAAAAAGATTCCTTGAGAGACCCATGCTGGTTTCTGGCAATTATATTTTTTCAGAGTACTTTCAGATCATTCTCCGTGAGGCTGTACTGTGGGAAGGACCTTGGGGGACGGGAGGGGGATCCACAGCTTAGATGACCTCTGATAGGAAGAAACTTGGTCTGCAGGTGGGCAAAAAGCCTTTCCCAAGAGACCCTCCCATGTCTTTTGGGGACTAAAGAGAGAGAGGAGGGTTCCCCGAGGTGGCCTGAGCTGCCCCTCCTCCAGCTGTGGCCCGTCTGTCTCCCGAGGCCCTTTCCTCAGGCATCAGGCTCCCCTTGCCGTCTGCTCTCCCAGGGAGATCCTTGCCAGACTGCCCGGTCTTTAGTCTGCCGGGTCTTCCTTCCTTGCCTTCGAAGAGAGGGGCTACTTGGCTTTTCTCCAGCTATTGGCCACCGTTCAGTTAAGAGGCGCCTCCGATCCCTCCCCGCCGTCCTTTGACAGCCTTCTGTGCAGCTTCTCTGCTTCGGGAGGTTGAGAGGCCTTCCCTGACCGTGTTTCCCTCAGCTTCAACCTGTCCGCTCACCCTCTCTTGCCAGGAGTTCCCACCAGCCACTGCTAGCCCAGCAACGGGTGAGGAGGACGGTGCTCACCTCCCGCTTCGTTTCCATTTATTCCTTAAAGGGGGAACTGTGTTTGAGTGGATGTAAACCCCCCCCCCACCCCCCCCCACCCCAAAAAAGGAGAAAAGAAATTTGGCTGCCCAGGAAATAGATGGTAATTTGGGTCAAGCTGAAAAGAGGTAATCAGAAGCAGAGCGTGAGGCTCCGGCCCAGACTCTTGCATGCAGTTTTGGTTTCCTTCAAGAAACCCAGTGCTGGAGAGTCCCATTCCTCCAGTGTCCCCACTAATCTAGTTCTTTCACTGAATTTCCCCTGGTGGTTCGTATGGCAGAGCTGACCCCCTTCTGTCAGGAGAAAATTCTCAGCAAGCAGTTGAGGAATTCCCCGGGAGGACCATGCTTGGTGACATTCATCATCCAACTGATGCCGTCACAGGACGGCGATGTTTATAAATATCAGCTGGCATCATTTCATGTGACCGAAGAGAGGCAGCTCCTTCCCTGGAGACAAGGAGGAAGTTCTTGTGGTTGCGACTTCCTGCCTGAAGGCAACTCATCCTTCCATGACCGTGACTGCAGAACCATCCGATTGTCTCCAACTGTGCCCACTTTAAGGCTTGTGGACTCCCAGATCTCCTCAGCCAGCGTTTTGGGAGTTGACGTCCACAAGCCGTAAAGTGGCCAAAGTTGGAGAAGCCTGAATTCTAGTCCAGCCCCTTGCCCAGTGCAGGGCTGCCCCACTGTCCAGCACCTGTCGAAAAACCTCCCTCCAAGAGGGAACCAGGCTGCCTCCTGAAGTTTCTCTTCTGTTGCTGAACATTTCCTGAGCTCCAGCCAAAATCAGCTTCCTTGCCACGGAAGCCCATCGATGCTTGCTCTGCCTTCTGGAACACTTCTGAGCCATTCCGCCCTGTCTTCTCCTTAATGGCCCTCCAAATATTTAAGGACGGCTTTCTTGTCGTTTCCTATTGCCGCTCCTAAGTTTTCCCTTCAGGCCTGTTTTAGGTGCTCTCCTCTGGACAAACCCCAGGTGGGCCACCTAGAAGCGTAGAAAACCGAGGGTAGAAAGAACGAACTGGTGGTCCATGGAGTCTTCCCTCTTTGTTGCTGCCGTTTTCTCCTTTGTTTGATTTTAATTTTTGTCAGATGTTTCCCCCAGGGGTGTTTAAAATCCATTTCTGACAACTGACCTTCTTACCTCTTACCTGGAAGTTGGTACCAAGCCTCCGTGACTCTTTCTGTGAGGGAATCCCTTCTGACGTGACCCCCTGGCGCCTTGGTTTCCACTTCCCTCTTTTTTTGGAAAGTGTTTTATTTTCAAACATCCAAAGACAAACAAAACATAATATATAAAATCCTCATCAATTAGATATAGCATGTCATTTGGTTACATATGTTTGTGCTTCCATATTTTCAATTGCATATACAATCACTAAATATCCATCAAATATAGATAAGTACATCACTATCCTTATGCATAATATATTCAGTTACAATTAATATACCTTCATTTTAAACAAAGATTATTCCCTCACATCCTTAATTGTCCATTTAATAACTATAACTTTACGTAATCACCGATCTCATTCTATTATTTTGTCTATACGAGAAAATTTTCCAACAGTTTATACATCGTTGCTTTCGATTATATATACTATCACCAATCATCCATCATCCGTGTATTCATTATTATCCTTACACTTCATATATTCAACCACAGATGTTATTCCTTCATTTTTAAACAAAGTATTTGAAATATTCAATTCGTATATATACCAATCTTTCATCACGTCATTATTAATCTATTTAACAACCAGGTGTCTTTATAGCATCACCTATCCTACAATTGTTCTTACAATGCTAAAAAAAATTCTCCAACATTTTTTCATTTCCATGTTTGCTTATCTAGCCACTGATAAAACATAAAACAAGTCCCATACCTTATAAAATTGCTCATCTTCTTGTTCTCTAATTTCAAATGTCAATTTACTCATTTCAGCACATTCCATTATTTTTCAAATAACTTCCTCCTGTGTTGGTATTTTCTCATTTTTCCAATTTTTTGCAAATACAATTCTAGCCGCTGTTAACACATTTACAATCAGATATTTCAAATCTTTATTATATATTTCTGGTATAATTCCCAGTAAAAAAAGTTTCTGGTTTAAAGTCTATGTGTTTTTGTATGATTTTCTCCAATCACCTGTGGATTTTAGTCCAGTATGTTCATTTTGATTGTAGATATTCTATCATTGATAGTTGTAGGTTTTCCCATTTTGTCAAGTCAATCGCAATTTGCTGCTTCAGTCTAAGATAATTATCCTCTTTAAGGGTACTGCATCTAGCTGTTAAACATATCCCCAAATATTTAACCTTGTTTGTAACTTGGATCTCCAAGGCTTCCGCCAATTCTTCCTTTTGTCGATGGTATATTCTTTGTCAAGATCTTTGTTTTATCTTTCTTTAGTTTCAAGCCTGCTACTTTTCCATATTCCTCTATTCTTCAATTTGGGTGTACTTTCTAATGGATCTTCAAGGATGAAAACCAAGTCATCTGCAAACACTTGTAGCTTATATTCTTTTTAATTCTTATTCCTTTTATTTCTTCCTCTTCTCTAATCTTTCTATTTAAGACCTCTAATGTTAAAACAAAAAGTAACGGTGATAGTGGGCAGTCTTGTCTCGTACCTCTCTTTATTTCAATACAACCTGTCAGTTCTCCATTTATCATTATCTTTGCTGTTTGTTTGAGATATACAGTTCATATAGCTTGAGTAAATTTCTTACCAAAATTCATCTGTTCCAGTTGTAGGAACATAAATTGCCAGCTCACATTGTCAAATGCCTTCTGTGCGTCTAAAAACATCAAAACCATTTGTTTTTTGGGATGGGCCTCATAGTACAGTGATCCCTCGTTTTTCGCGGTTAATGGGGACCTTACGCGAAAACTGAAAAACCGCGAAGTAGGATTCGCACCGGAAACTTGAGTTGGTGGACATCGTTTAAAGCAAGCACTAGGGGGCGCTTGCCTCCTACCGATGCATTTTTTTTCTATTCTGTATTTTTGAAAAACCCGCGAAGCACTGAAGCCGCGAAACATGAAGCCGCGAAAGACAAGGGATCACTGTACTCCAAAGTATCCAGGATTATTCTCATATTGTCCTTAATTTGTCTCTTTGGTAAAAACCCATTTTGATCAGGGTGGATAAAACTGTTTAGATACTTTTTAAGTCGCTCTGCCAGTTTTTTTTTTTTTAATTGAAAAAGTTTTATTCACACAGATTTTCCCCCTTTTTACCCCCCCCCGACATATAATATAAATCACATACAAATACTATACCCCCCTCACCCCATCTTAAAATGAGTTTCTCATTCAGATATTATACCCCCTCGCCTCCCAGCAGACACAATATAAGTTTCTCTTAGTATATCAATATCCCATTAACACCATCTTCTAAGTTAATTAAAGATATAAAAAACATAATATAAATTTCTCTTTAAAAAAAAACCCCTATCCCATTATTCCCCTCTCTAAATTAATCATACATATATATTACCCCACCCTCCACCCTAACCCTCCCCCACCTCCCATTCAAACCCACCCCCCTGACTTCCGCTCTAATAATTCCCAGCATCCCAAATATTATTTACTCTATTCACCTATCAATCTAAGCATTCTTACCTAAAAGCTACATAGTACTTCCTAATCTGATATTTATTCTGTATATAATCAATCCATTAAAAACCTTATAACAAACTCAACATAAACACCCACACCTTTAACCTTATTGTTAAACATTAAAATACATAGAAAATAATTCTTAAGATCTAAATACCGTGTTATATAACCTAACATTTATAAAACTTAAACCATATATCCCTATCACAGGAAGGATCAGTAAATTGCAAGAAAATTTCTACTTCATTACATAGATGATGATAATTTCTTGGAATGTAGATACCATCTATAAAATATAATATAAACTTCTTCCAACAGATATTCCAAACCAAAAACGCAATATCGTAACAACCAGATCGACTGCAAATGCTCTGGTGCTATATCCCTTTTGCCTTATAGCTATGCCATTTAAGAGATTCAAATCCAAAATTATATTCAACAAGACTTCTAGGATTAAAATATATAACATTAGAGATAATAAACCTTATCCAAATCCCATGTTTCATTTTTTCCCCTCAAGTCTTGATTAGAGAATTCTGGTTCATTCACTCATAGGCCTTTTCCACTTCCAAAAAAACCCCCAGCATTGCAGAGATCTACATATATTTATCTAGATAGACAATTGAAAAATATAAGTTGCCTTACATTCTCCCTCACATATCCCCTCTTAAATAACTGGCATCAGAGAAACTTTAAAGTCATCATCTTTAAAGCGCTCCATGGCTCGGGACCTAGCTATCTGCGGGATCGGATTCTGCCCCATACTTCCTCACGGCCGATTCGCTCCCACAGAGAGGGACTTCTCCGGGTGCCGTCCACTAGACTTTGTCAGCGGGCGACGCCCAGGGGAAGGGCTCTCTCTGTGGCGGGCCCTGCCCTCTGGAACGACCTCCCCCCCGATATTAGAACTACCACGGACCTCCGTTCTGAAATTGAAGACGCACTTTTTCTGCTTGGCCGGCCTAGGGTAGCCTCTTATTACAGTATTATAGGGTTTAGGGTTTTAGTGATTGGTTTGGGGAATTTTAGCGCAGGGTCTTATGTTTAATCTGTTTTTAACTGTTTTGTATATATTTATTGTCTTAATTTCCCTGTGCACCGCTCCGAGTCCCCTTGGGGAGAGGGAGCGGTCTAGAAATTAAATATATTATTATTATTATTATTATCAATCTGTTGGAGTAAACACCCATACATAATGATAATTTCTTCAAATCTAAATACCATCTGCAAAATATATTATAAAAATCCTCCCATGAGTTCTATATCTATACAAATTTAGCATTTAACTTTCAAAGTTCGGCCCAAGTTTTTTCCCAGAACACTAACATAATATTAATCCTTTCCGCGTCAATGTTCATAAGTCCAACTCTTCAGGTCTCCTTCCATTCCATCCGTAGCTGTTTGTAATACCAGTTTAAGCAGCTGCCCCCATAAATAACAAAAAAAAAAAACCCTTTACATAGGTAACCCCCGAGTGACTTTTCATCAGGATTATAAAGTTCCAAGATCGTGATAGGGTAACAACCAGATCCACTGCAAATGCTCCGGTTCCAGTTTTCAACCCTAAGCCTTTTCCACATCCAAGAGAACCAGCATTGCAGAGATCTGTATATTTTTATCTAGATAGTCAAATAACTGGCATCCAACTGTTGACTAATTGCTTCTTCCTTTAATCCTTTTGTCTTTCTTAACTCGCCGAGATTGAGACCTCCTCTGCTTCTGTGGTTTCTGAATTTGTCTGGTGCTAGACCTGGCTTCGCATTGCTCATCTGATTTACATATTGGCATTCCAACAGATCCCCCTATAGCAGTCTTCGACATTTCCTCCAGAGTAGGGCTTAAAAAAAGCCCAGGGGAATCCAACTGAGTATGTTCTTCCATCTCTTTTCCAAATTGTTTCTGCTCCATCTCAATATCTTGCTCTGAAACATCCAAATCTACTAATGTTGGTATAGATATACGTGGGGGCGTTGCACTTTTCTTCAATATTTCATAATAAAAATCTCTTGCCTTGTCTATAGTATTCAAACAATACCTCGCCCCTTCATATCTAAATATAACACCCATTGGAGCATCCCACCTGTACTGTATCCCTCTTTTCTTCAGCTCCGCCACCAAAAAACCAAAATCCCTTCTGAGCTTCAGGATAGTTGATGGAAGTTCCTTAAAGACACCAATCCGTTTTCCAGCTATGTGGAGAGAGGAGTGAAAAGACTTCTGCAGAATATCATTTCTGAGGTTTCTCTCAGTAAAATATATCACAACATCTCTTGGTAATTGCCTTTGTAATGCTATACGTGAGTTTGCTCTGTAAATTTTATCAATCTTAGCATAAATTTCACCAGGATCCATTTTTACTAATATAGCCAAAGCATCGGCAGAAACTTTTCTTAAGTCTTCTCTAGGATTTTCTGTTAACCCCCTCAGTCTAATGGCGTTTTCCATTAACATAAATTGTAACATAGTAACCTCTTTGTCCAATTTGTGCATATTCCCCTCCATTTCCACAAATTTCAAATCCGTTTCCTTTGCTTTGACTTCCACCTCTGAAGACAGCTTTTCGATTTTCCCATCAATTTTAATGATAACTTCAGACAGACTCTTGGCCATTGCAAGCATTTTTTTTCCCAATTGTTCATATTTCTCCTGGATCATTCTTTTGAGGTCTCTGCTTTCATTAACTATAAAGTTCATCAAATCTTTAAAGTCCTGGGGAGTTACTACACGAGTTTGTTCCATTGCCTTGCTTTTAAGCTTTCCAAGTTTTCAGGAAGAGAAAAAAAAAAAAAAACCTCTTCAAAATATCAAAATAAGTCAGTAATAAGTAATACGTTTAGCTTAACGCTCAATAAATCAGATAGTGCATTTGGCTTTATAGCTTGCTCCCCCTTTCCGCCTACAGCTGTCCGCTATCAGCCAGGGGTTAAGCAGAGACCAAAATCCACAAATCAATTAGACAAGGCAACTAAGTTTCGTTTCATTCATCTGGTAGTTAACGCCATCTTGAATCCTTTGTTCTAAGAGATATACCACAAACTTTAATTACTTGCGTTTTAGTTTCCTTTGAATTACGAAGGCTTGAAATATAGTCTTTCTTGATGGATTGCCTGGAACATATATTAAAGAGTTGATTACGGTCATCTAGCTTCACTAATTTCTTAGCGAAGGAATTCAGCAGCCTGGAACTAAAGCGCTGAAAAGGGGGGGCTCTTCTTGCCAGCTCCCCAGAGGCTGTAATACCTTCTGGAGAGTTACACAAGAGGCTCAACCCGACAGCGTGAGTTCACCCATAAATTCCTAAGGATTTATGAGTATCCGAGACATTTACGATCTTATAAAAACGCCTCTAACAGGCCGCTGGATTGACAAGCTCGTAAAAGCCTGTCTGCGACAGCCGAAACTCAACCCAGAAGTCCAGAGATCATCTACCAACGCAACCAATGCCGTCTCAGTGCTGTGTCCGGTCCGGAAACCAGACTGGCGCGGGTCCAGATAATCAATTTCCTCCAGGTGACGTGGAAACTGTTGTGCCACCACACTCTCTACAACCTTCGCCAGAAAGTAAAGGTTGGAGACCGGACGATCATTTACTAACAATGCTGGGTCCAGGGAAGGCTTCTTTAGGAGAGGTCTCACCACCGCCTCTTTCAAGACGGTAGGCAAGAACCCCTCACTCAAGGAAACGTTCACTACTTCCTGGAGCCAGCCTCGTGAGACCTCCCAGTATGCCAGTACAAGCCAGGAGGGACACAGGTCCAATAAACATGTGGTGGCTCTCAGTCGCCTACGTAACCTGTCCATATCTTCGGAAGTAACAGAGTCAAACTCCTCCTAAGATGGTGTCTCAAGACCTGCCTCCGACATTCCCTCCAGACCACTT
This sequence comes from Rhabdophis nuchalis, assembly GCA_039707465.1. Classification (NCBI taxonomy): domain Eukaryota; kingdom Metazoa; phylum Chordata; class Lepidosauria; order Squamata; family Natricidae; genus Rhabdophis; species Rhabdophis nuchalis. The sequence goes on from CM077645.1 coordinate 756,260, forward strand.
TCGGTGGAGACCAACTCGCTCCGAATCTGAGCTATTTTATCCTGCAGATACTCCCCAAATTCCTCTGCTCTGCCCTGCAAAGGGCCTTCCCGCAGCCTCTGTTGAAGGAGGGAGCGGGTTACCCCAAACAGGGCGGTAGGGCGGTTATCTGCGGATGCGATAAGAGTAGCACAATGCTGATGCTTGGCCACTCTTATCGCCACAAGGTAAGTCCTCAAATGAGATCTTACCTGTGTTCGGTCCGATTCAGAGCGTGTGGTTCTCCATCTCCTCTCTAGGCGTCGCTTGCGGCGCTTCATCACCCTCAACACTTCGGAGAACCAAGGAGCCTGGGTGGTTCGCCGCCGCATGAGAGGCCGCAAAGGCGCGACCCGGTCCAAGGCCGCAATATTCCATGCAGCCACTAGGTCCTCAGTCGGGGTGTGGGTCAGGGCCACAGGGAGTGGCCCAAGCTCCGTCTGGAACCTTTCAGGTTCCATCAGGCGCCTGGGGCGGAACTATCTTGGAAATTCCGGTTCCGCCTCCCCGCGGTGGGGTGTAGTGGTGGGAAAGTCGAGCCGGAGAAGTGAGTGATCTGACCATGACAGGGGTGTGATGGCTAAATCCCCTACTCCAAGATCACTCATCCACTGGCCAGAGACAAAAATGAGATCCGGTGTGTGTCCTCCCTCGTGCGTGGGGCCCTGAATTTCTTGGGTCAGGTCCATGGCCGTCATGGAGGCCATGAACTCCCGAGCTGCCTCGGATGCCTCGCCTACCGATGGCAGGTTAAAGTCCCCCATGACTAACAGCCTGGGGGTCTCAACCGCCATCTCGACGATCACCTCGAGGAGCTCGGGCAGGGCTGCTGATACGTAGCGGGGAGCCAGGTACACAATCAGCAAGCCCAGCTGCCCCCCTGGGCCCCACTTCACGCAGAGGGACTCACAGCCGGTGGTCTGTGGCACAGTGGTCTCTCTCGGCTCAAGACCTTCCCTGACAATGACCGCCACCCCCCCACCCCTGCCTAGGGCCCGTGGCTGATGGAACGCACGGTAACTTGGCGGGCACATTTCCACGAGAGGAAGTCCTCCCTCGTGGCCCAGCCAGGTCTCCGTAATTCCCACCAGGTCCGGCTCCCCCTCCGACACAAGGTCGTTAATGAGGGGGGCTTTGTTGGCAAGGGACCTGGCGTTGCAAGCATCAGCCTGGGGCCCTGGCTCTGTGATCCCTGACCACCTAGATTGGGGGGGTTGGCGCATGTGACCGCTCGTACCCATCGGCCACGTTCTCCCAAGCGGTGATGAGATCTTTGTCTACCATCGCACCTACCCCTCCCCACGACCGTTCGGATGGAAAGACCCTCTTTCGGGATGCCCCTTGTTGTCCCCCCCTTGACGGACCCACCCGCTTCCTTATTAATTCCGCCAGCCGGCTTGGCACTGGTTCCGCCCTCAGCCTGACTAATCCCTCCTCCCTCCCTGGGACCCCCTAAAATACAAATAATAAATTTACCTAAAACCCCCCTGAGTCTACGCCTCGCCCACCTCTCTGGATTAATTAATCCCTCATTAAGGTGGGCCCTCATAAGAGCGGAGGGCCAAACCTGCGAGAGGGGGGACTCCCGCAGTAGGATAAGGTCTGCCCTTGAGTACGTAACGGGTCATAAATTAATTGCAGGGCATCGATTGGCTGCAAGGGATGATTAAAATAGACGTCAAAATAGATGTTATAGTTCCAGTAAGGATATAGTCCAGCTCACAAGAGTTTGTACAGTCTCGGGTGATAAAATAGTCCATATAGGGTACGTTGTCTCGGGTACAGCCTTAGATGGTCCAGCACAGCGTCTCTCGAGCCTCGGGCCTCGGCCTGGGTGTTAAGTGGCCGAGGCCCCACTTTCCTTCGATCTCCCGGCCTCCTGTATCAGCCCCCAGTCTCCGACAACACCGGTACCTTCGCCAGAAAGTAAAGGTTGGACCTGCCCCCCCCCCCCCCCCCGGATTCAAGCACCCCGTTACCGGCTCCTCCTCTTCTACTCTCCAACATCACCTCGGCCATGACTTCCAGGAGTGGGAGAGACAGCGATTCCTCAAGTGTTTTGTAGAATTCCACTGGCAGTCCATGTGGCCTTCCCATGGGTTTGTTTTTTAAGTGCTTCAATTAGCTCCATCATTGTTATTTTACCTTCTAATATTGTTCTAGTCTCTTCGGATATCCGGGGGAGATTGGCTTCCTGTAGGTATTGTGTGACTCCTCCCTCTTCTATCTTCTCTTGTTCATACAACTTGGCATATAGTAGTCTTGTATGATTTTCTTCTCCTCCTCAGCGGTTCCATGCTGAATTTGTCCTTGGTCATCTCTCGATTGCAGTATTTTCTTTGCTTCTCTCTCTCTTTTCAGTTTATATGCCAGCCATCTGCCTGGCTTGTTTGCATTTTCAAAGTAGTTCTGTTTAGCACCTCTAATTTTTGGTGCCAATTCCTCCTTTTCCAGTAGATCCATTTTGTGTTTAAGTGCCCATTTTTATTTTAACATCTTTTTTGTGTGTGGAGATTTCTGTAGTTTCTTTTCAAGTGACTTGTGGTCATTCTTCGCTTTCTTGCGAAGGTTGTTGAGAGTGTGGTGGGGTGGCAGCTCCCTCGGCACCTGGAGGAAAATGTCTATCTGGAACTCGCGCCAGTCCGGCTTCCGGCCTGGGCACAGCACGGAGACGGCATTGTTCGCGTTGGTAGATGATCTCTGGAGGGCTCGGGATAGGGGTTGTTCCTCTATCCTGGTCCTGTTAGACCTCTCAGTCTCCCGTCGCTTGCCGTCTCTTGCAGGAATGCTACGCTAAGGAAATCAGCCCGGAGAAGGAGAACCTCATCCTGCTCAACAAAGCGGACCTGCTGGGGGAGGAGCAGCGTTCGGCCTGGGCCCAGTTCTTCGAGCGGGAAGGGGCCCGCGTGGTCTTCTGGTCGGCCTTGGCAGAGGGGAGCCGGCTGGGGGCCATCCCTGAGGTGAGAGGAAACTGGGGGTTGGTTGGTGGGCGGAGAAGCCCTGCTGGGCCTCCCAAAGGCCACGTGGCACCCAAACTCTCAGCTGCTTCAAGCAGCCGCCTAGAACTCCCTGCCCTGCGGATGCCTTGATTGGCGTGCTCTTCTGCCTCCCCTGCCCCTCCTCCTCCTCTCCCCCAGCTTCTCTCTGTCTGGGGAGGGCCGCTTGTGTCACCCACGCCTCACCTGGCAGCTGTGCCACCTGGGCGGTTCCCAGCCACATCCTCTCTGACACGGAGGGGGGGGCCATGGGGGGGAAGGGAGGGGGGGGTTCCTCCTGGGGCTTTTGGCTACAGGCCTCCCCTTTCCTTTGCTGAGGAGCTGGAAACCATGGAAGCGGTAGAGCGACCTCCCAGCCCAAGGGAGGAGGAGGAGGAGGAGGAGGAGGAGGAGGAGGAGAGCCACACGGAGGGAGACGGTGATGTGTATGAGGACTGTGAGGAGGAGGAGGAGGAGGAGGAGGAGGAAGCCTGGCTGACCTGCTCTGAAGATGGGGAGCACGAGAGCCCCGTTGTGCCCTTGGGGAGAAGCAGCGCTCAGCTCTCACAACCAGCACCGCCCCCGCTGGGGCCCCCCGTCAGAAACAGCAGCCGCCTGGTACAGAGAGATGAGCTCCTGGAGATATTTAAGGCCGTTCATGCTGGGAGGCAGAAAGTCAGAGACGGAGAGCTGACCGTTGGCTTGGTGAGTTCATGGTTGTCCTGGGGACACTCTGGCCGTCAGGTCCTCCTCCTGCTCGACTCCCACCTCCCTTCCCTGTGGAGCGGGGGGGGGTTGGAAAAGGGACCCCCTCCCGGTGCTGCTGCCGTGAGAGATGGAGAGGGGCTCCTCCTTCCTGGTCCCAGATGGCCAAAGGTTGTGCTGGGCGAAGGCTTGGTGGGGGGTCAGGGGTGGGGTCACGAGCACTTGTCCTCATAGCTGAGTTGCAGTGACCAGCCACGGCTGAGCTGAGGAGGGGAGGCCCAGAGGGGGATGGGCTGCTGGGTCTCGAGGGCTCCTCTACTTGCGTCCCCTTTGCAAGCAGCTTTTTCATCGTCTCCCTCTGGGCCTCTTTCTTTTAGCACACCTGCCTTTTAATCCTCATGGCCTGTGGAAAAAAAGGGGCTGCTCCGTAGCCTTCAATTCCCCAAGAGGGGCTTCAGCAGGGCCTCCTGCTTGGGGCCGAAATCCCAGGCCAGACCTCCCTCCTTGGAGATCTTGTCAGGGGCCTCGCCTGCAGGGAGCTGCCTTCCTGTGGCTTCCATCTCTTACTGGGAGGAAGCCCGCCTGGCCCTTCCCCAAGCCAGCCCACCCACACCCCTCGGCCAAGCGTCTTGAAGTGACCAGTGTCTGTCCCGGCCCCTCCCTCCCTCCCTCCCTCCCTCCCCAGGTGGGCTACCCCAACGTGGGGAAGAGCTCCACCATCAACACCATCCTTGGGAAGAAGAAGGTGTCTGTCTCCGCCACGCCAGGACGCACAAAGCACTTCCAGGTACTGCCATGAGCTCTGTGGGCTGGGAGTTGGAGACCCCTCCCTCCCTCCCCCCTTGATTCTCCATCCGGGAAAGGCCTGGCCCCTGGCCCAACACAGGGGTGCCGTGGGCTTCCCTTTCTGCCCCCTCTTGGCTGGGCAATGGGGCCCCTGCCGGCTCCCCAGTGAGCGAAGAGGCAGAGGGTGCAGAAGCCCTGGGATGGGAAGGCCCGTGGGGCCCCCTGGCTCTGCTGCGGAGGAAGCCCTGGCCTGCCCTGCAGGAGGGGGCAGCTTTTCCTGACCCTTGGGGGGGGGGGCTTTGTAGACGCTGTTCGTGGAGCCCTCCCTTTGCCTCTGCGACTGCCCTGGCCTGGTGATGCCCTCCTTCGTCTCCACCAAAGCCGAAATGGTCTGCAGCGGCATCTTGCCCATCGATCAGCTGCGTGACCACATCCCCCCCGTCGCCCTCATATCCTTTCTCGGGGTGCTCCGTGGCCGGGCAGGGGAAGTGCACGGAGGGTGGGCAGGGAAGGGAGAAGCCCGTTTCCTGAAGAAGGGAGGCAGGTGAGGGCCTTGGTCCTTCCAGGCCCCCGTGTCTGGAAACAGCTGGGGGGCAGAAGGGGAGGGGCCTGGAGGGAGGAGGGAAAGAGCCCCCCCCCCATCACAAGGTGCTTCCTTCACTCCCTCACGTCTGCCAACGGATCCCTCGGCCAGTCTTGGAGGCCACCTATGGGATCTGCATCCTCCGGCCACGCGAGGATGAGGACCCTGACCGGACACCCACACCGGAGGAGCTTCTCTCGGCCCTGGGCTGTGAGTAACACACACACACACACAGAGGCCCCGAGGGGCTGCAAGGGGGGTTGTGCAGGCTCTGTATGCCTCAGGAGCTGCCACTTGGACACTGGTCTGGAGGGTGGCCTCGGGGGCTGCTGGGGAGGGCAAGGGCGGGGGGGGGGGCATGGATAATGTTTCTGGAGCGGAGAAGTAGAACCCCATTCCAGAGAAAACCACTGGGCGGAAACCTGGGCTGGGAACAGGCCGTTCTCTGGCTGAGCACTCCAAAAGAGAGGGGGGGGGGGGAATGGGGGATTGTGGCTCCCCAAGAGCAGGCCCTGGGAAGCTCTTAAAGGGGAAGGACGTGGCCTCCTCCTCCTCCTCCCTAAATCTGATTCTCCAGCCATGGGCCTCCTCGGAAGGGGGAGGGAGGCAGCCTAAGGGCTGGGTTGGGCTAAGCCCTGTATGGCCCCTGTGTCTCCCTAGCAAAGGCCCCGGGGCCCGGGCTTGCTTCCCTCCCGCAGGGGTGACCCCCGGCCTCTCGCTTTATCCCTCCCCTTCACACAGGCATGAGGGGCTTCATGACGGATCACGGGCAGCCAGACCAGCCGCGCTCAGCCCGCCTGGTGCTGAAGGACTTTGTGACGGTGCGTTTTGGGGCGCCCGAGACTGGGTGCCGGTCTTGGGGCAGAGCTGCTTTCCAAAGTGGAGGGTGCGGAGGGTGCCTCCTTTTGTCCCAGGGGCTTGCAGTTCTGCTTCACCGTGTGTGTGTGTGTGTGTGTGTGTTCTGTGCACCGTTGCTGTCCTGGCAGTAGGCAACCCCCCCCCCCCGAGCACACACGCACACACACACATGCACACCCACCCCCTCCCCCCATGATTCCACGAGGGGTTCTGGTGAGGAGGATCTCTGATCCGAATGGGAAGATATTTCCCAGAACCAGCAGGCGGAGGAAGCTGGACGTAGGCAGCCACTGGCCAGCAAGTCTTCAACGGCTGAGGGAGCCCACAGGCTGGGCTTGGCTGCTTTCATTCGGGGCCGTTGGAGAAGCCGCCCTCCCTGCCTCTTTCCCCCAAGACCAAACCACACGGCAGGGGGTTTAACCCAATGTGCGAACCCGGCCAGAAAGCAAGGAATACCCGGGAATGGGGAGGCTGGCTGGGCAGGGACCAGGGGTCCCCCAGGGCTGCTTTTGGGGGGGGGGGGGCTGTGGGCACAGCCCTTCCCCCCCCCCCGAATGTTCCTTCTGCTGGCCTTCCCTGCAGGGCAAGCTGCTCTATTGCCACCCACCTCCGGGCATGGATGCCAAGCTCTTCCAGCAGGGGCTGGAGCGGCTTCGTCCCAGCAAAGGGGCAGCAGCGCAGCGTGACGAGCGGATACCTGGCAGGGCCCCCAAAGCAAAGCAGGCGGAGAACCCAGTGGACCTGGCCTTCTTCCACCAGGTGAGGCGGGGGGGGGGGGGAGGGCCTCGGGGGGCCGGTGGTCCTGCTCTCGCTCCTCCCTGCCAACAGCCCTTTCGGGGGCAGCCTTGGGCTGGGCCTCAGTGCTGTGCCTGTCTTCCAGGAGAATGCCCGGGCCCTGACCAGAGGCAACCGGGCTGGACTGGGCTACCCAGCAGGGACGGCTGCCCACCCCCCTTCCGGATCTGGCTCGGTTGATGGAGCTGGGAAGCCATGGAAGAGACACGGGAACAGGAACAAGAAGCAGAAGCTGCGCCGCCTCACCAGGCACCTGGAGGCCTGATGGAGGGAGGCCTTGGGGACCAGAGGTTCCTGAGGGAAGGAGCTGTCCTGGTGCCCTGGGGGTGGGTGGGGAGGGGGCTCACCCGCGGCCCTCAAAGGACGTTTCTTAGTGGCTTCGTCTCCTGAATCATCACGAATGGAGCCTGACACCCATCGGATGGCCGGGGGGGATTGGGTGGTTCCGCCAGGGGTGGGTGGGAGGGATGGGGTTTTTATGGGGGTTTTTTTTTATATTATGCATTGGATTTACAAACGTTGTAAGTTGCCAGGAGCCGAACTGTACTAGAACTTTGTTAAATGAAATAAATGAAAGGCTGAGAACTACCTGTCAGCAGAATCTACTCTCCGAGTGGTGCCTTTTCCTTTTTCAAGCCCTGCCTCCATTCACTTCCCACCCTGGCCGGGCAGGTGCATCATGAGAACTGAGTTGGCTGTAGAAGCCACAATGACCTTAGCGGCCCCTGAAGCCCACCCTGCCTCAGCCTGCTGGGTGGGTCTTGACACAAGGCCGAGGAGGAGGAGGAGGAGGAGGCTCAGGGTCTCCGTTTCCTGCTGGAGAGCCCCCCAAAAGGCCTCTGGCTGGGCTCCAGGGAAGACCAAAGGCTGCCCTTAGGTTCCCCAAGGAGGGCTGGCTCTAGGGGCCCTCCTGCTGGGCCTGGGCCTTGGCCAGCCGGGAGCCTAATGGCACTACGGCTGCCCCTCCTCTTCCCTGCCCAGCGTGGTCCTTGCGGGGGTCCTCGGCAGGTGGAAGTCTGGCCCCCTTGTTGCCATCCCCTCTCTCCCACGCGGGGGCGCTCTTCCCCCTGGATTAGCCCCAGGGAGTTGCAGCCAGAAACAAGCCTGTTTCCCCCTTGTAGGGAGGGGGAGGGGAGCAACCTTGGAAAGCCATTGAAAAAAGACCCCCCAGGTAAGGTTTTATTATTTTTTCTTCTACGTATGTGGACATCCTAATATTTTATCTTTGTTCTAGCAATACATAGAGGAGTGATGTAACGGAACAAAAAAAAAACCCATGCAAAATTAGCTGGTAATATTTGTATTCGACAATAAATTCACCCGATGCATGCTTCCCTTCTGGGGGGGAAAGCAAAGCCCCTCCCCTTTACCTCCCCCTCAGAGGGGGATTTTTTTGGGGAACTGCCTCCCACCCTCTGACATGGGGGGGGGGATTTTCCCCATGCCTGCATGCAGCCTGTTTTTTGCTGCGCATGCACAGCCCTTCCCAACTCTGTCCCCCTGATGGGATTTAGAGGTGGCCCTGAGTCGCCCATCCCCAAACCCTCCATTTCCTTTTCTCGGCTCTGCTTTGGGTGTGTGGAGGACCGGGGTCAGGTCGCAAGGCCCCCTTTGCGCTGAGCTCCAGTTTTCCAGGAGATGGTCTGCCATTACCCCGCAAGCATCTCCTGGTACAAGGAAGGCTTCGCGGTGCCCTCTGGGGTGGTGAGCTACCCAGGTCCTGACGCCGTGAAGCGGTAGCAGACCATACCTTTATCTCGTCTCGCCCTGTCCCGAGGGGGGTGGGGGGGCTTTTTCAGGAGGCAGCTGGACTTCTTTGTTGTTGTTTTTTGAAGATGTTTCGCTTCTCGTCCAGTTTATTCTTTGAAGAGAGGGGCCCTCTTTCCCCAGGCCACCCACACGTTCCATTCAGGGCTCTGCAACCAGAAACATCAGACTTGGTTGGTTGAGCTTTGATTTCATTCCTGTGTGGCTTAGCAGATGGTGTGGGGCGCCACAGGGATCGGTTCTAGGGTTGACCCCATTGCACAAATCCAGCACCCGCACCACCCAGGCAACTTGTCCATTGAACTGACCACCTGGATTCAAAGCGATTCCTCAGTCAATAAGGATGACCCTGGACGGCAGAAAAACGAGAGCCCAAAGGCTTGACCGAACCAAGCTCAGCTAGCCCGCTCCCCTTCTGACCTGAAGAGCAGCAGCCTTTGAGCATGTCCCCCCCCAGGTACCCCCAAAGGCTGCCTACCCTGCTCTGTTCACTACAGCTGAGGAGGGGGCTTTGGATGTTTCCCCCCCCCCCCTTATTTCTTAAAAAAGCACCCTCTTTATGTTTTGCTGTGAGCTGCTCTGAGCTACTGATGGCAGATAGCAAGGACTCGTTAATATTTTGGAAGCAGCAAACTGCATGGAAGGAATGTTCCAGTGACATCACCGGCTTTTGTGGGGTGGGGCGGGGCAATCGGAGGAGCCCTTGCTGTGCTTGTACAGAAAGTGGACGAGGGTCTCTGGCTTTCTTGGCCTTCACTGACTGTGTCGTTCAGACAATGCTGTGTAAATGCTCGACTCTGGTCCAGTAAAAGATGGGTGTTTTTTGGCAATTCCTCTGGATTCCTTTTGCAGCCGCAGTTGATTTCCTCCGGCCCCCAGAACCTCTGGCAAGGGGTGGGGGAGCAGAGCACTGCAGTGGGCCCAGACCTCCTCCAACACTTGGGGTTGGGGTTTTTTTTTGGGGGGGGGCTTCCCTGGCCGGTGAGCAGCTCTGCCTAGCCAGGAACGTTTCATGGGGGGAGGGGCTTCTAGGTGGCCCTTGGGGACTCTCAGCTATCCTGGGTGCCAGAGAAAGCACCTCCAGCAGCAGCTGTGGCCCCTGTGGTTGGGGGGGATCCTCGTCAGCACCACAGCTAAGGCTTTGTCCCCAAGACCCACCGGCTGCCCTCCTGATAAGGCCCAGAGAACCGCCCCCCACCCGCACAATTCCCCTCCCGCTTTCTGCCCACTGGGGCGGGGTCTGTTCCGGGGCCCTGGCTCGCCTGCGGGAGGGGGGGGGGCTTTCCCTGCAGCTTCAGCCCCAGGCACCTGGGCAGGGGGCGTCCTCGGCCTGGTCGATCAGGGGGTTGCCCCCCCCCTCCAAAAGCCCTGCTGGCCGAGCGGCTGAAGGGGAGGGGGGCATCTTGGATTGGGGCTGCGGCCCGTGGGGGGGGGGGTGCCGGGGGTGCTCCCGCCGGGCGCTGCTTCGGCCGCACTTCCACGGCGGGGCACCGGGGAAGGGAGCGGCGGCCCCCGCAGGGCCCCTTGGCGGGGGGGTGGGAGGGGAGCCCGGTCGCGGGGGGCGGGGCTCCCCGAGGGGAGGGGAGGGGCGTGAGGCGGGCGCCCCTCCCGCAGAGGCACGTGGGGCCGTCGGGAGGCCCGGCCGGCGCGGCGCATGACGTCACTTCCCATCGCCGGCGCGGAGGGCCCCGCGGAGCCGGTTGGACGCCTGGAGCCTGGCCGGGCGGGCGAGGCGTCCTCGGCAGGTGAGCGCGGGCGGGGGAGCCGCGTGGCCGGGCGGGGTCCCCGGGAGGGGGGCTGGGAGGGGAGAGGGGGCGCCGGGGGCCACGCGGGGCTCCCTCGCGGCGCTCAGGGGACCCAGCCACCCCCCCCCCCATCCAACCTTCGGCAGGAGCCCCGCTGGCAGCCGCGGAGGGGGAAGCGGGACGGCGCCCTCCGCCTGTCTCCCCTCTCGCTTCCCCCTTCGGGGCTCCCCCCCCCCGCTCCTTTCGCCGGCTGCTTCCCTCCTCTTGGCCAGGCTGAGCTCCGGGGTCGGGCCTGGGCCCTGCCCTCCCCGGCGAGGGCTGGAGTGGCCTGCCTTTCCCCCTCGGGCCATGGTAGGGCTCTGGGTTCAAGAGACGCGCCTCCCCCCTCGCTCCCCTCCCTGAAGTCCGATTTATGAACCGGCTGTTGTTCGCACGGAGCACAGCGGCTGTGATTTTAGGAGTGAACCCACAGGAGAATGTATGTGTTACGTGCATAAGAAGAAGAAGAAGGGGGCTTTGGGATTGGTGAAGTTGGGGTCAGACCGTTTTTCCGAAGGTTCCCTCTGAAGGTGAGAGAGAGGTGGGTACAATGCCACACGAGGCACAGAGTTACTGCATTGTTCCCAGCTCTCTCTCACCTCTGGCAGGCGCTCTCCGGAGTGGGAGCCTCCTGAGTTTTACCAAGTCTCTGCCAGGCATTTTTGCAAAATGGCCCTTTGGAGCAACAGGGGAAGAGGCGCGTCGGTGGTGGTGGTGGTGGTGGTGGTGGTGAAAGGGCCCTGCAGGCTCATCCTTTCCGAAACCTCTCCCTACCGATTCTTCCAGGCTCTCAACAGGGGCAGAGCTTCTACTGTCCTGCCTTCACTGGGAAAGTTGGGATACATTCAGCCATGCCTTAAAAGTCACCCGTGTTGAACTGTATAACATAGGCAGAGTATCAGCACGGGAAATGTGTAATTTCGCATAAATTTTGCAAATTTAAAAATTGCTTTATGATAAATGTCCTAAAATGTTCTTTTAAAATGGTCAAATTTCAATTCTGTGGGAATCCTGCATCCTGGGTTTTGGATGCATTCTGTAAGTTAGCCCGTTTGAGGTACCTTGGTTCAAAATGTCTTGCCCTGTAATGCAGTGTTTTGCCAAGTTAAAGGTTACATGCATCAGATTTTTATTAGTGTGTATAGATTTAAAGCAGCTTATTCCAACCACTGCATCTAGCTTTGCAGTTTGATGGATTCCTTACCAAGAGAAAGCTGCACCATCTATTGATTTCATGTCATTGTTCGCCCAGGAAGAAGGAGGATTAAGGCATCTTTTGAAATTACTCTGATATTTCTTTACATAAAAATGCTTGTGGTTGTAGCCTTCCAAAAATCCTTATTGTGGATATTTTACTTTTTATAATACTTGCTCTCTACATGGGGCTTCCCTTGAGGTGCACCCGAAAGCTACAGTTAGTCCAAAATGCAGCCGCGCGGGTGATTATGGGAGCCTCTAGATGCTCCCATATAACACCGCTCCTGCGCGAGCTGCACTAGCTTCCTGTGGCCTTTCGGGTGCGCTTCAAGGTCTTGACGACCATCTTCAAAGCGCTCCATGGCTTGGGGCCTAGTTATATGTGAGACCGCCTCCTGCCCCATACATCCCTTCGGCCGATCCGCTCCCACAGAGAGGGCCTTTTCATCAGTTTTTATTCCTTCTTTGTTTAATATGGCACTAAAAATTCAGAACTTTTAAAAAAGAAAATAGAGAACTAAAACCCAGCCAAAAAAACCAGAAAGGCGTATGTGTGTTACTTACATTACATCGACAGACTTAAGGAAAGAGGCCCATGGTTGGAGTTCTATATTCAATATTACTAGAATTCCATTAGAAGAGACAGCCGTAATCTTGGTCTATACAGGCAAGAATAAAGGGCCAGATTGGGGGGGAGGGGGGGGAACCAACCTGTCCTTTAATAGCAGGCTTCATGGAAGTTCTTTAACTGTTGCTTTAGTCAGAAGTCTTGTAAGTGGGAGTTTCATTTCTGACTCAGGCCTAGAGTGTAGTCTGGCAGCCGGTTCAAATGATTAAAATTGAACTTCCAGGTTGGACCTGAATCGTACCTTGTGCTGGTGATGCAAATCCCTATCTTAACTGGGATGCAGGTCAGAATGTCTCGACACAGCAGATCTCCTCTCCACACCTGTTGCGAAAGAACGCCCTCCTCCTCCTCCTCTGCCTGGGCATATCTGCTCCCAGGCGAACATTGTACCTTAGCTGTGATGTAAGCCTTGTCTTGCCTGATTTGTTAGCATAAGGTATCTTTGGCCTTAAGTCTCACTGCCCAAATGAAGAGAAAAATAATAATAGACGGCAAAACTCATAATTCTGTAAAGAATGCACTTTTCAGCAATGTAAATATTGTTTTAGTTTGATGGGTGCTCGATACAATGGTCTTCCTTAGGCCCAAACTTTGAAACAAAAGCTTACATTATGCTGCAAATCCCAAGATGGGAAACGATAAAAGAGAGAGCTTTGTTAAAAAAGTTGCTGGTATACTTGTAAAATTTCCAGGTATTCATCATCCAGCGATGATATCATGCAGATTTCCAAGTGGCGTCAAGGGGGCAGCTTGACTTGCCGTTCAGCTGCAGAGTCTTTCTGGCCGCACAGAAGCTCCTCGGAGGGCTGGAGGGGCTGCACAAAGGCAGGAGGAAAATCGATGATGAAGACCTTTTTAAAAAAAGGAAGGCCATTGCGAGACCTCTGCCTCCTCCTCTCTTCACGGAGGACGCCCCAGAAGAGGAGGCAGACCTGGGGGGAAGGGAGCCCTTGTCCACTTCGACCCTCCTGTGGGCCACTGAGGGAGGAGAAGCTTCCCTAGAGCTGCTTTACAGCTGCGCACCCCCTTAGGCCAAGGGAGGGGGGACTGCAGCGGCCAGACAGGACTCCTGCTCCATTCATTCCTTGATGGCATTCGCTCTCTTGACCCGGAGTTTGCTGGCGTGTTTTTATTTATTTATTCATTTTGGGGGGGGGGGGGAATGAAAGCGTCGTCCTTCTCATCTTGTACCGAAGGCTTGCGTTTTCCGTCTTTCTTTGAGCTGGGCAGAAAGCAGGCAGCTGGCGAGGCCGTGGTCTTGAACTGAGGGGAGGGCGATGTCAGGCTTTGGAAGTCACTCAGTGGGGACAGGAGGGGGTTGCAGGTCTGGGCGATTGGTTCTCTCCGTCTGGAGGGCTTCAGGGCACGGATGGCTGGGTCTTCTCTAACAAGGCCTCCAGTATCGTCTCTCCTTAGAAATCTTATCTCTCGGAAGATAGGAACAAGGGCAGACAGGGCGGCGGCTGTGGCATGGCATAGTTCAGGTATTGTTTAAGCAAAATATACACTATTTTTAGGTGCCTTCAAGTAGCTCTTGCCAACTTCCTCTGTGATTTCATCTGGCCTCCCAACTCTCTGGTGAGCTGTGGGTCATACGGGCCACTCTGGGAGGCGCCTTTCTCGGAATGTGGCTGGGCGCTCCGGAGCGGCTCTCCTGAGCTCTGAATGCCTATGAAACAAAGCAGGCATGGCGCTGCCCTTCCTGAGCTGTTTCTGCGGGGGGGGGGGGCAAGGGGGAGAGACTTCATGGGATCTGAGGGGAGCTGCTTCCCTGGTCCAGTGAGATCATTGGCCCCTTGGCTAGTGAAGCATGGAGGCCCTGTGGGGAGCCCCAAATAAAATGCACTGTAAATCAACCATTCTCTGCCTCAGAAACAGGTTGAACGAGCATCAGGTCCTTCTGAAATCCTGGCAGATCATCACTTCTACTTGAGGGTTGGTGTGATGCCCACAGGATGATCCCACAACAACATCCGTGCGCAACTGTTATTGTCTCTCTCTCGTAGCTCTGCCTCTTCTAAAAAGGGCCCTGCAGCCCTGGGCGAAGGTGCCAGCTTCCTCCAGAATCCCTTGGTGAAGGCTGCTGCTGCTCCTGCCCGGTGGGGCGCGCAGAGGTCTGGATTGCCCAAGGGAAGACCTGGCTCTGTCAGGATAGGCATGCGATGGCTTTTCACTCTGAAGCTGTTGGTGTTCGGTTGTGGTTTTGTCTTATTTTGGTTGGACAGCGATGATTGAGTTGTTGCATTTCACGTTGTCAGTGGCTTCGTTGCTTAGCGAGGGAGCAGCCGTACAAACCGAATGAATGAATGAGTGAATAAACAATTGCATCAGTGAGGGATGCGGTCTGGTTGAATTCTGTGCATGCGTTTCCTTCTGCACTGGCAGCACTTCCTGATTTGTGCACTTGCCACAGCTTTTCTGAAGCGGAAATTGGGGTCCCTGGCCTCGTGCTTCTGAGGCAGGCGGCTCCCTTTGAAGCGCACCTGGTCTTCTGGCACCTCTGTTTCTTCCCTGGAGGAAGTGGCTCCGTGAACCGGGACATATATTCTTGGGAAGCCTTTCAAGTTTGAATCCTGAGCTAAAAGTGCCTTCTATGCCAGCGTTTCTCAACCTTGGTGACTTTTAAGTCACGCGGGCTTCAATTCCCAGAAATCCCCAGCCAGCCAAGCTTTGAGTGGAGGCCCGTCTGACTTAAAGCCACGCTCTTTGTGGGCTCTTGGGCCTGCTGACGGAGCAGGTGAGAAGAGACAAGGCTTTGCAGCGATGGCCAGGGGCCGTGGCCAGGTCTGCATGCAGACTTCCCTGCTGATGGGGAGCAGGCGAGAGCCCCTCATACCTGCCACGCCTCCAGCCAAAGCCCAGTCTCCCCCCTCCCCAAATTCTCTTTCTGTGCTCCGGAAGCGAAAGATGACCTTGCAAGGCTTTTCTGAGAGCCTCCCTAAAGTGGGAAGAGGAAGAAGGAAGAGGGGTGGACTAAGGGATGGAGAGTTAGGCCCTCTATAGACCATTCCAGACCAGGGCTTCTCCGGCCTCTTCTTAAAAGCCTCCAGTGCTGAAGTGGAAGTGAATGTTTTTAAGAAAAGGTTGGACAACCAAGGTAAAGGGCCTCCTGCTTGAGCAGGGAGTGGACTAGAAGACCTCCAAGGCCCCATCCACCGCCGTGGCTCTGTCATTCCGTTAGTGAGCGATGCATTCAGCCCTCCCTTCCTTTCTCTTGCCTTTCTTCCTCGTCTGCTCTTCTTGACTGTTTCCCCCCAAAAGGTGTGTGTGTGTGTGTGTGATGCAGGCAGTTTGTGAGCCTGGGCCCAAACACCGCCCCCCCCCCCCCCATCCCACTCCACCCCGGTCCTGTCCACTGGCCACACAGCCCCCCTCCTGGGCAGCCTCGCAGCCTTGCTGGGCGCTTCTTTGTGGGCTGGGTGTCCTTGGGCGGCACGTCTGGGGTGCCCTCCCTGCAAGGCTGGCTCCCCAGGGCAAGCAGTGACCGCCATACCTCTGTGCCAGAGCGTCGGCGCCTTTCCCCCTGTTTTGGGGTCTCGTGCTCGCCCCGGCGTTGAGCACAAAGCCGCCCATTGTGGAAGCGAGGAAGGGCTTGGTCGGAGGCATAATATCCTCCGTGCTTTTAGCCCTGCAGATAACATCAGGACTCCTGGCCGCACGGCCCTCGGCCCCAAGCGGCCGTTTGTGTGCTTTGAATAGAGTGCGCGGCTCCCTCCGTCTGGGGGCCGAGGGCACATCCTCCGGCCCGGCCCCCCCATTCACGCCAGCCATTGTTGGGCTCTTTGGGGGTTGCGCTCCAAGGCGAGCTGCGCCAAGGGCTTCCTTGATAAAAGAGTCGAAGCACTTTGCAGGCTTTGTTATTTAAAGGTTTTGACAAAACAGTTCATTGGCAGGACTTCCTCTGAGATAGCAGGATGGCTATTAAGGGCCGGCCTCAGCGATAAAAGCCGCCCAGGCAGCGCAGAGGATGGAGGGGAGCTGCTGCTGGCGCTGAGGGAGCCGGGCGGCTGTGCCTCTCCAGGCTTTCATCCCTAGGGGTGAGCGGGGCGCCTGGGGGTGCTTGGCAGCCGGGCTGAAGCAGGAGCAGAGGGGGCGGCAGGGCAGGGTGGCAGGGGAGGGGAGCGCTCCCGGGATCCTTTCAGCTTCGGTGCCTTGTGTCAGGGCTCCAAACAGCACCCCAAGTCAGGCACCCTGTCGGGCCCTTCTGGGTCTTTGGCCTGCCGTCTTGCCCTGCAGGGAGGTGCCAAGGCTGCAGAAGGCGGGGCTTGCTCTGGGGCAGGGGGGGGGGGGGGGGGCTGGCTTTCTGCTGGAGTTGAGAGCTGACACTCTCTAGCTTTCTGTTGAAGGGTGTTCAAGGGCTGCTCCGGGTGCCTCTTGATTGCACCCAAAGCGTCTCCCATTACTATTGGTCTAATCGTTGCTTTCTTTGGCCACAGTCATTCAACTTCTATTTGCAGGTCTTTGTCAGTTGGATTTTCTCCAGTTTTTCTATTCTGTCTGTCCAGGTATTGCAACATCCATTATTCAGATTATTATTATATATTATTTTTTTTGTCTTCTCAAAAGTTGTAGTGTCTAGAATGTTCTGTGCCTGGTCTGTGCCGGTTTGCATTCTAAAGTCCCGGAACACTTAAGAGCAGTGTTTCTCAACCTTGGTGGCTTCAATTCCCAGAATCCCCCAGCCAGCTTCAGATAGCCCTTCCCACTTCTTCAACTGCCTTCTGTACTTGCACCGTTCCCGGCCCATCCGAGTCTGTCAGCACTGCTGTGTGGATTCATTGTCATCATTTTTCTGATCTTCCTATCCGGGGCCTTTAGTTCTGCTTGAGTCCAGCTCAGTATTATGACTGGAATCGCCCGGGTGCTGATTGCCTCGATGCCATTTCCTCCTCTGAGTTTGGGCCTCTCCCGATGCCTTCCCTTCCCACCACCTCCTTGGCTTCCGAGGGCTTGGCGTTGGTTTGAAGGCTGGCCAGGTGTTCTCAGTGGCTGTCTTCCTCCAGACAGACCTGGCTTTCTTTGCAGAGGGCCTCTGGATTCCTTCAGCGTTATTGTTTCCGCCTGTTGATACTAAAGGCGGCCCCTTCGTCCAGCCCAGGCTCCACGGCAGCATCTTCGCTCTACCTGTATCCTCTTAGCCCGCCTTTCCTCCCACGACAGGTAAGAACAGGGTGGACCTTTGCTCCTCCTCCTTGTTCCAAGGAGACAGTCTTAGATGTGCTCGGACAGGAGCATGGATTCTGGAAGATGCTTTATTTGGCAGACCTTTAACCTACTCGGGGTGAGGCCCCAGGTTGGCTTCACTAGGGCGGTAGGAAGTGAGTTTTCCGAGGAGCCTTAAGAGCTCCTCCGCTTGAGGTGGCCTTTTCTCCCGCCCGGTGACCACATCTGGGGCTGTGCTTGTGGGGAAAGAGCGGTTGCCTCCTGGCCTCCTTGGGGGCTGGTTGTCCCTTGGTGGATAGGGGCTGGCCCCCCTCTTCCGGGGGTCTCCTGGGAGTTTGACTAACTGGGTTTCATTCTCTCGGGGAGTGTCACTCCCACCTTCAGCCTAGGACG
Organism: Rhabdophis nuchalis; assembly: GCA_039707465.1. NCBI lineage: Eukaryota > Metazoa > Chordata > Lepidosauria > Squamata > Natricidae > Rhabdophis > Rhabdophis nuchalis. The sequence goes on from CM077645.1 coordinate 773,912, forward strand.
GCCATGGGCCCCAAGTCTCCACTGGCGCTGGAAGGAATGGGGAGGCCGAGGCCGGCCGCTGGTTTCTCAGAGGAGGCCTCCAAAGGCTGCCTAGGCCCCGGAGCAGAGCGAGAGGAGCCCTCCGGAGGCCCTGCTGAGGACAGAGGGTGCTGGGCGAGAGGAGGAGGAGGAGGAGGAGGCAAGGCAGAGGGCAGCTGGAGCAGAGCTGGCTGGGAAAGCCCGCTGGGCAGAAGGGAGCCTGTGAAGCCTCGGGGTGTGGCTGGGAGCCCAGCCCTGGGCTTCTTTGACTCCCTCCCTCCCCCCTTCACCTAGATTTGAGTTAGACCTATGGAAAGGCTTTACACTTACAAATGGGAGGGGTGGGGGGGGCAGGAACAGCGGTTTGCAGGGCCTGAGCCCAGGGCAGGTGGGCTGAGTGGCAAGAAAGAAGGGGAAGTCTGGAGGCGGAGGCCAGTCAAAAGACGCCCCCACGGACGCTCATCCTCAAAGGAGGAGGCTTTGGGGGAACTCGAAGTCCGGGCCCAGGGCTGCCTCGACGGAAACTGGACGGGAGGAAGCGCACGACTGGAATGTACAGCTAGAGGGATTTAGACGGGTTCAAAAGAAAGAGACCTCGCAAAGGAAGAGGTAGAGTAGCACTAGACGTCAGAAATAGCTACACCTCTACAGAAACTACACCTCTGCAACAACAACAACAACAACCACAACAACAAGGATGGAAACCTCCGTGATTACACTTGAATTAACGCCAGGGGGGAGGGAGCTGCCAAAAGAGAAGCCACCGTGGGGTGAAGGTCAGGGGAAGTGGGGGTGCTGCTGCTTTATGCCTCTTGGGTAAGATTTTGGAACATCCAGTTCTGGCCAGGGCGGCACAAAAGAGACGTGGAGCTGTTGAGAAGGCGTGCAGAGAAGAGCAGCTGGGAGGACTTGGGGGGGGGGGGGGGGCTGGAGGCCAAAGGGAGGATGAACGGTTCTAGGTACGTTTAGCCTGTGGGAGAGAAAGAATTAGGGGTGACGGGTCTCCCAGTCAGCGTTGATTAGGAAAAATCGATTTTTCTCAAACTTATTTTAATAAGATGCCCTTGGAGTAAACATCTCTCTGAATACCTTGGAAGAGAGAGGCAACCTAGGAGTAAGGGGGACTAAGGAGGAGGCAGTGGATTGGCTGTCCTCCAGGGCTTGCGCTTGCTCCATCAGAAGAGGCTGGGCAGCCATTGGCCCAAGCCTGGTACCTGGGGGGGGGGGGCTTGGACATGTAGCCCCTCCCGACTCTCCTCCTTCCCTCTTTGCCCTCTGGGGAAATGGTCCTTTCCCTCCTAGAGGCAGGCTTGGAAAGGAGGCGAGGAGGCAGCCCTGAGAAGAGGGAGACCCTGGCAGCTCTGCCATTTGCTTGGGGAGGCCCAGGGCTTCCTGCGGTGGCTGCCGCTGGCGCAGGTGGAAGCAGCCGTTGCAAAGGCAAACCCAGCCTCCCTGGGAGGCGTCAGGCATTGTTGGCAACATCACCGTATTTCCTGGTCCGGGGAATCCAGGAGGGTGAAAGAACTGGACAAACGCACCTGCAGCCACCCCTTCCCCTCTTCAGCAGGGGGACAGAGACCGGAGGGAGGGTTAAGGGGCAGAGAGAATGCCAAGGGGGGGGGGGAGGAGTGGCCAGGTGTGGCTCTTCAGGAGGAGCTGCCTTCCATGGTTGACAGGTTTGCTCTCTGTTTACTTCAGGAGGATTTATACGCGCGTAATCCTCCACTCAAGCCGAATTCCCTTGGCTAAGCGCCTTGTGCCCCATTTTATGATCTCTTTTCGCCACAATTCAAGCGAATCCCTGCAGCTGTAAGCAAATCCAGCTTCCCCATGACTTTGCTTGCTGGGAAGGCTGCAGGAGGGGAGCACATGATCCGGGATGCCCTCCTACAGCCGTGCCGGTTGCCACGTGTCTTTCCAGGAGAGGCTGACTGCCATTTGTGAGAAAAGGTGTAGGGTTTCCTGCTTGGGCGGGGGTTGGACTAGATGACCTTCAAGGTCCCTTCCAACTCTGTTCATCTGTACAGGGTCCAGACTTGGATCCCGTCACTGCGGGCAGGCTGCGGAGCTCATAAGTAGGTGTGAAAACCGGTCACAAGTTGCTTTTTTCAGTGCTGTTGTAACTTCAGATGGTGGCTAAACGAGTGGTTGTAAGTTGAGGGCTACCTGCACCACCCTTTCTAGCCGAAGGTTGACAAGGAGCAAAAGTTTCATATACTTTTAAGAGCTCCATAGTTGTCTAGGTCAGGAATTTCTTCCGGGCTGTTGCCACAGAGTCAGTGGCCCCCTCTTCTTCCTCCTCCCACCCACCCACCCCAGCGGGTGAAGGCCTGTTTCTTCTCCACTGCCCTGCGGGTGGCATGGGAGAGTTGGCCCACTTGGCCTGGGGAGCTTCGCTTGAGTGAACTTGCTTCAACACAGCGCTCCTCCCCTGGGCTGGGCATGGCTGGCTTGCTGGGGAATTCTGGAGTTGAAGTTCAGAGCTTTGAAAGCGGCCAAGGTTGATGAGAAACTCTGATTTCAAAGCTGCTTCCCTTTTCTCTCCCAGTCCGAGGTTTCCTGGGACCAAGCTAAGAATTCAGCATCATGGACAGTGAAGAAAACGTCCTCCAGGAAGGCGAAGAAGAGGAGCTGGTAATCCCTTAATCCCCGTCTCTTTCCCTCCCCTCCCTCCCCCCAATTAACTCCATGGCCTCAAGCCCACACAGGCACACGCACCCTCGCCAGCTGCAGGCCACAGTGGAGCAGGGATTAAAGGGTCCCTGCAGCCATTCTGAGCCCACAGGTTGGCCAAGATCTTACCTGCCTTCAACGTGCCCTCAGCGGTGGAAGTTCCCTGGGCAGCTTGGGTCAGGCTCTCTCAGCCCAGCCTTCCTCACGGGGCTCCCCATGGAGACCTCCTAGACCTACGGGAAAGTCCTTCCTTCCTTCCTTCCTTCCTTCCTTCCTTCCTTCCTTCCTTCCTTCCTTCCTTCCTTCCTTCCATCCACAGGGGCCCCGGAGGCCTCATTCCCTCCCAACAAGCTGCACCCCCATCTCTATGCTTGCGGGCCTCAAGGGCAGCTCTCCAAGGGGATCCCTGGGAGGAGATCCTTACGGGGAGGGAATGCAGAGGCAGCACTTCAGAGGCCATGAAGGGGGGGGGGAGGTGCCTTAACCTTTGGGTAGGCCTAATGGAAGAAGCCCCCTTGCGGAACACTCCCAGCAGCCCCTTGCCGGTTGCCATGGAGACAGACGTCCGGCTGAATATGGATGGAGGGCAAAGCACCTCCAGGGCAGTTCCCTCCGCCCAGGACCCAGCCGCTGAAGGGTGGCCTTGGTGGGAAGGGCTGGGGCGCCCTGGAGGGCTCTTGCATGGCAGGCTGGCCCCCAGGGAGAGGCCTTCTTCGTTGCCACTTCGGGCTGCCCTGAATTCCCTCAGCAGAACCGGATCCTGGGATCCAGTAGAGTCCAGTCCTTCTTTTGCTTGTCTCTAATGGAGCGGATCTTGGCAGTCGGAAGCTTCATCACTCTCTAAGCCCCTCAGTCTCTTCGGAGAGATTCCAGGGCAGGCCTGGAGAGCCTTTTTTTTAAAGCCGTGCCCACACCCACACTTCAATGCGTCCTGCCCACGCGACACCCCCACCCCACCCCCCCCCCCATGCGAGGAGGGGGATTTTCACCCCTTTGGAAGGCTTCCTGTCCCGCCGGAGGCCCTCCGGAAGCCAGAAACGGATCGTTCCCGAACTTCCGGTTGGCCCGTTGGGCCTGTTTTTGGCCTTCCGCTGGCTCCGGAGGCTTTTCTGAAGCGTGGCCCAGGCCTGCCGCTTTGGGGCGGGGGGCGGCTAAGGCTCGTCCTATCACAGCTCTCTCCTTCTTAACCATCTTCCACTGCGGCCATCACTAGGCAGCTCATGGTAGGCCGCTCTTAAGCTTAGTCCCTTTCAGCCAGGCGCCTCTTTTGGGGCTGTGGTGGATGGGATGCCTTGGGGGGGGGGGCAATGAGGGCTCCTGCCTCGCTTTCTCCCTGCTCTGCTGATGCCAAAGTGGGGTGTGTGTGTGTGTGTGTGTGTGTGTGTGTGTGTGTGTGTGTGGTGGGGGCAGTAAGACCACCGCTCCTTTGCCAGGCCCACGAAAGCTCTTTGGGCCGGTGGCATTGGGCCCAAGAGCAGCTGTGGGGGGAGGGATGTGCTCTCAGGCCCCCACCCCCTTCCAGGACTGCCAGGCTCAGCAGCCCCCCCCCCCCCCTCTCTCTCTCTCCCTCCCTCCCTCCCTCCCTCCCTCTCTCTCTCTCTCTCTCTCTCTGTGCAGAAGATCTACGGGTACAACTTTTGCCGGTGGAAGCTGGTCTTTGTGGCCGGAGGGGTGCTGTGCTCGGGTGGCCTCCTCCTCCTCCTGCTCTACTGGATGCCAGAGTGGCGAGTGAAAGCCACCTGCCAAAGGGCTTCGCTGAGGCACTGCCAGGTGGTCCTGCTGAGAACAACCGTAAGCCTGGGCCAAGGGCGGCTGCCGGGGGGGGCGGGGGGGATCCACCTTCGGAGGACGCCGTTTCCCTGGCCCCGAAGTGTCGTCAGCCTAGGACGGAACCATAACAAAAAGCAGGGGATGGGAAAGGCCATGGAGGGCAGGTCAGGCAGCGTATTAGCACCTCAACCTGGGTTAGCCAAACGCACTTTGTGGGGCCACGTGAGTTCATGGGAGCTCAGGGCTCAAGGTGCTAAGAGGGCCGCAAGGCTCCCACCCGCTCAGAGCTGAAGAGCCTTTGAGGGGGAGTCAGCAGGAAGGAGAAGGAGCGCTTGGGGAGGGGCAGCCGTTTTGTGCCTTGAGGGTGGACAGGAGGGTTGTGGAGAGCAAAGGTGGCCAGGAGGGTCAAATACCCAGGTGGGGCCTGGAGAGGAGGTGGCGGCCGGTCAGTGGAGGAGGACGAGAGGGGGGACTTGGGCAGAAGCGCTTCAGGCCTTTAGGAACTGGGCCTTTGGGTCTGTTCCACCGCCGGACCTCCGCTGGCGGCCGCAGCATAGTGGCTGCCCCTAGGAAAGGCTCTCTGGCACCCCCTGCCTAACGCTGGCCCCAGGCGGCTCCCCCTTGGCCCCAGAGAGTCCGCTCCGCGTGGCCGGGGGAGGGGGGAGCTCTGAGAGCAGGAGGGGGGGGGGGTCTGTCAGGGCGGCCCAAGCGGGTCTCGGAGGGTTTGGCCTCCCGTGATTGCAGGCCTTTTTCTCTCCCTCCCAAGGACGAATTCCAGAGCTGGTTCTGTGCCAAGGTCCGCAGGGTCTTTTCCCTGGGCCCCCACCCCTTGCAGGCCCCCAAAGCGCTGGCCTCGGAGAAGGTGGCCAACGGCTCCAGCGCTCCTCTGTGCGTCCCTCCCTCGGAGGGGAACGGCGGCAGGGCCTTGGACGGCCTCTCCCAGGCCCCCCAGCGCCTCCAGGTACCCGGCCCGGCTGGGCCTCCTTTCGCCAGGGAAGCTCCCGGAAGGCTTCTGTGGGAAAAGGGGCTTCCCCGGTGGGGCCAAAAGCGAAGTGGCTGCACGCTGGGCTTGAGGAGGGGGGAGGGCAACAGGTGGAAGGCCGCCTGTATGAGCAGCACCACCTGCAACCGGGCCTGTGCTTCTTGCCTTCCAGCTGCGCTATTTCACCCACCACAGCGTGAAGTATTTCTGGGACGAGGCGGCCCAGAACTTCAGCTCCATAAAGTAAGAGACGGACGCTGAGAGAGGGTGGGTGGGGGAGGGGTCTGGCAGCACGAGGGCCTCTCACACCGCCCTCCCTTCCCTGCAGGGGCTTGGATGACTCGGCCACCTGCGCCTCCATCCACCGGGAACACAGCACGGGGCTGACGAAGGAGATGCAGGAGTACAGGTGAGCCCCCTCGGGCCCCCCCTCAGCCCCAGCTGCTGCTTCTCTGCCTCCCTCTCCCCACTTGGCTTCCACATTCTTCTGGCCATCCGGGAAAGGCCCAGAGGTGTCCAGGAGGCCCTGCAGGGCCCTCAGCCCCCACCCCCACCCCCCCGTCTCCTTCCCATCTGCCAGCTCTTCTTCCTCCTGGCTGGCCCTCGTAGTGCTGGGTGGGTGTTTTGGGTAGCAGCCGCCAGCTAAATTTGTGCACTTCATTTTTTTTAATCTCTTTTGGATGCAGGAAGATTTTCTACGGACTGAATGAGATTGCGGTCAAAGTGCCTTCCGTTTTTAAACTGCTGATTAAAGAGGTGACCCTTTTGCTGGGGAAGCAGGGTGGGGAACGGCCGTTCTTGGGCTGCCCCTGAGTCTTGAGAAGCGTTACCAGTGAGGCGGGGGGGAGACTAGCAACCTCCCAGCTTTCCTGTCTCATGCACAAGAGCACCCCAGAATCTGTGTTGGGGCATCTCTTCCTGGGCTGGCCTGTTTTAACTCGCTACAACACCTAAAAACGTTCCTGCTCATTAGCCAGAGTCTGGTTGCTGTGCTTCTGGGATCCTTGGGGGGTGGGGGAAACGACCCACGGCAGGACCGGGCCATCATCCTGAGTGAGCCCTTTTACAGGTGTGCCCAACCATGGCAACTTTTAGCAACCTGCTGACTTCAGCTCCCAGAATTCCCCGGCCAGCATGAATCACTGCTGCAGTGCCCAATTTCTTTCTTTCATTTAATTTAAGGAAATTAAGTTAAAAATCAAAAGTAGAATATATATGCACAAATCCATTTCAGGAAGGAATTGTCTTTTCTTGCAATCATTCGATAGCTAATGGATGGGGAGAAACAGGCTCTGACTCAACCCTTCCAAGACCGAGTGGCTGTGGCTTCCAGCGTCACGATATAGCCAGTTGGCTCCATCTCTGGCTATTGGGGGCGAGTCATTGGCCCCCACAGAGAGGGCTGGCAACTTGGGTGTCCTCCTGGACTCTCGGCTGTCCCTAGAAGACCATATGACAGCCGTGGCCAGGGGGGCTTTTTATCAGGTTCGCCTGATACGCCAGTTGCGCTCCTTTCTGGATCGTGACGCTCTACGCACGGTCCCTCAAGCCCTCGTCATCTCCCGCCTGGACTACTGCAATGCTCTCTACATGGGGCTTCCCTTGAGGTGCACCCAGAGGCTCCAGTTGGTTCAGAATGCGGCTGCGCGGGGGATTCTGGGAGCATCTAGACGCTCCCACGTGACACCTCTCCTGCGCGAGCTACACTGGCTGCCTGTGGCTTTCCGGGTGCGCTTCAAGGTATTAGTAACCACCTTTAAAGCACTCCATGGCAAGGGACCTGGCTATATGCAAGATCGCCTCCTGCTACCAAATACCTCCCACCGTCCAGTTCGCTCCCACAGAGAGGGCCTCCTCAGGGTGCCGGCGGCCAGGCAATGTCGGCTGGCGACCCCCAGGGGGAGAGCCTTCTCTGTGGCAGCCCCTGCCCTCTGGAATGACCTCCCCCCTGACCTATGGACAATCACGGACCTGCGCCAGTTCCGTCGGGCCTTGAAGACCTATTTATTTCGTGCGGCCAGCCTGGCATAGTTTTTTTTTTTTTAATTGAAAAAGTTTTATTCAAACAAATTTTCCCCCTTTTTACCCCCCCCCTGACATATAATATAAATCACATACAAATAATATACCCCCTCCCCTCTTCCCCGTCTTAAAATAAATTTCTTATTCAGATATTGTATCCCCTCACCTCCCAACAATCATAATATAAATTTCTCTTAAAGTAACAATATCCCATTAACCCCATCTTCTAAATTAATTGAACATATATAAATCATAATATAAATTTCTCTTAGAATAACCGTATTCCATTAATCCCATCTTCTATATTAGTTATACATATATATTTCCCCACCCTCCACCCTAACCCTCCCCCACCTCCCATTCAAACCCACCCCCCTGACTTCCGCTATACACCACTCTAATAATTCCAAACGTCCCATATAATATTTGCTCTGTTCACATTGTATCCCTTGCTTATCACCCTATCAATCTAGACATTCTTACCTAAAGGCTGCATAATACCTCCTAGTCTGGTATCTGTTCTGTATATAATCAATCCACTTTGCCCATTCCTGTGTATAATTCTCCTGTTTCTGATCTTTTAAGAAAGCTGAAATTTTTGCCATTTCCGCAAACCCCGCCACTTTTTGAATCCATTGATCAATTGTCGGTAAAAAATCTTTTTCCAGTGTTGAGCAATCAACAATCTAGCTGCTGTAACCATATACAAAACCAATTTTGTTTCCCCTTTAGTAAAATCCTTAATTATACCCAATAAAAACATTTGCGGAATAAATTGTATTCTTTTCTTAAATACATTTTGCATAACCCACCATACTTTTATCCAAAAAGCTTTAACCTTATTGCAAGTCCACCATACATGAAAAAAAGTAGCATCTAAACACCCGCATCTCCAGCATTTTGGTTGAACATTTGGGTACATACATGATAATTTCTTAGGATCTAAATACCATCTGTAAAACATTTTATAAAAATTCTCCCTTAAATTCTGTGACTGCGTAAATTTAACATTCTAAACCCATATTTTTTCCCACGTGTCCATCATAACCGGTTCGTCAAAGTTCTGAGCCCATTTAATCATACAATCCTTCACCAATTCGCTTTCTGAGTCTCTTTCTAACAATACATTATATATTCTTTTAACATGTTTTGGACCAGTCTCTTTTATCTGCTTGATCAGTTCCACTTCTTTATCCATAAAGCCGACCCTGCGGTCTTCTTTCCATCTCTTCTGTAACTGTATGTAATGTAACCAATTTAAAGTAATTCCTACGTCCAACAGTTGTTCCAAAGTTTTCAACTGCCATTCGACCCCATCAAAAATAAGCACATCTTTATATAAACACCCCCCGAGTGATTTAGTATTTGTAATCCACATGGTGTCTGCAAGATCCAACCAAAGCGGTATTTTATAATCCCAATTGGGCCGGTGCTTCTTCCATATTCTCATCAAAGCACTTCGGAGAACATGGTTATTAAACGCTTTATCCACCTTATCTTCATAAAAAAGTTACTGGCATAGTTTTTAACTGGCATAGTTTTAAATGGTATAGTTTTGAATGGTTTTTTAGCAGGGATTTTAACAAGGTTTTAAGACAGGCTATTTATCGTTTAATGTATTTTTAAAGGTTTCTATGTTTTTTACTTCTGATTTTATTGTTGCCTGTACACCGCCCTGAGTCCCGGAAGGGAGAAGGGCGGTATAGAAATTTAAACAACAACAAAAACAACAAAAACAACAACAACAACAACAACAACAACAACAACAATAATAATAATAATAATAATCTGTTCCAATACCTGATTCAACTCTGGAAGCTCTTGAATAGCCGAGGAGGCCCTGTACTTCTCTTTCCCGTGCGGGAGAATCTTTAAGTAGGGGATCCGATCTCTTTGTCCAGGTGCCAGGTACCCCCCAAACAGAATATAGCTCAAAGGGATCTAATATGAAATCTTCTCTCAAATGGAGTCTCAAAGCTTTTGGGACCTGCAGCATTTAAGTGAGACAGTCGCCTCTAGCGTCTTCCCAGGGAAACGGCTGAAGAATGGGAGCTGAACTCCTGTCATGTCAAAGCTTGCCTGTCGAACCCAACCATCGCAACAGGAATGTGTACAGCGCAAGTGTGCGCGTGTGATAGGAAGCTGAGCGTGCCAGAGCTCCAGGCTGAGCCTGGGCAGACCCTGTGGCTGCAAAGCCTTCCCTGGAGCCCTTGGAGGCAGGCCAGGCCTGTCCATTGGGGAGGGATTAAAAAACCACGCCTCCCTGAAGAGCCCCCAGATAGGGGTCCTGCCTCCCACCCAAATGACGGCTCTCCCCACCCTCAAAACCCCACTTTCCTAGAAACAGCGGACCCTCCTCGGGGTTGGGGCCTTTGCAGAGTCCCCAGGGCCACAGGGGTCGCCCTCCGCCACTTCCACCGTGGGGGGCTTCTGGCAAGCGAAGCCAATGGGGAAGCTGTGGGAGGTCCCAGGTGGATCCCAGACGCTGCAATCGTGCAAGGTTCGCCTCACGGCGGCAACAGAAACTGCCGCAAATGCCATGAGTGAGCCAGCGCGCCCCTGCCCCCCCCCCCCCCTTGCCCTGGGACAACCGGCTTGCTCAAATTCAGCATTCGGGCAACCAGGCGAATGAGATGGCTGCTTTCTCTCCAACGCTCGTTTCTGTTTTTTCTCTCCTCCCCCCCCCCCTCCCCCCGGGCAGGTCCTCAATCCGTTCTACATTTTCCAGCTCTTCAGTGTGATCCTCTGGTGCACTGATGAATATTACTACTATGCAATTGCCATTGTGATCATGTCTCTGATCTCCATCGCCAGCTCACTCTACAACATCCGGAAGGTGAGGAGGGGCAGGGGGGGGCTTGGCTTCTTTTTCTGCTGCTGTGCATGATCAGCTGGTTGGGTTGGCACAACGGGCCAATCTTGGGTTATTTTTAACGGATCGAGTGAATCCAGCCGGTTCGGTTAGTTTAGGACCCAGGATCTGGAGCCAACTCTCCAGTCGGTTACCGGATTCAGTGGGTTGGTGTCCCCAGCGCATCGTGTTGCCCTGCCCTAAGACGGCCGGGATGGGTCTGGCCTTGGGTGTTGCCCTTCCTTGGCATCTGTTTGCCTGCAAGACGTCCCGGATCCTGACGCCGTTTGGCCACCTACTTCGGGCTGACCAAACAATACAATACAATACAATAGCAGAGTTGGAAGGGACCTTGTAGGTCTTCTAGTCCAACCCCCTGCGTGGGCAGGAGCCCTATACCATTTCAGACAAATGGCTATCTAACATCTTTTTAAAGACTTCCAGGGTTGGGGCATTCACAACTTCTGGAGACAAGCTGTTCCAGAGGTTAATTGTTCTCACTGTCAGGAAATTTCTCCTCAGTTCTAAGTTGCTTCTCTCCTTGATTAGTTTCCACCCATTGCTTCTTGTCCTGCCCCCAGGTGCCTTGGAGAATAGTTTGACTCCGTCTTCTTTGTGGCACCCTCTGAGATATCGGAACACTGCTATCATGTCTCCCCTGGTCCTTCTCTTCATCAAACTAGATATACCCAGCTCCTGCAACCATTCTTCATATGTTTTAGTCTCCAGTCCCCTAATCATCTTGGTTGCTCTTCTCTGCACTCTTTCCAGAGTCTCCACGTCTTTTCTACATCGTGGCGACCAAAACTGTATGCAGTATTCCAAGTGTGGCCTTACCAAGGCACTATACAGTGGCATTAACACTTCACGTGATCTAGATTCTATCCCTCTGTTGATGCAGCCTAGAACTGTGTTGGCTTTTTTGGCAGCTGCTGCACACTGCTGGCTCATATTTAAATGGTTGTCCACTAGGATTCCAAGATCCCTCTCACAGTTGCTACTATTGAGCAAGGTACCACCTATACTGTACCTGTGCATTTTGTTTTTCTTGCCTAAATGTAGAACCTTACTTTTTTCACAATTGAATTTCATTTTATTAGATAGTGCCCAATGTTCAAGTTTGTCAAGATCCTTCTGTATCTTAAGCCTATCTTCTGGAGTGTTGGCTATTCCTGCCAGCTTGGTGTCGTCTGCAAATTAGATGAGTTCCCCATTTATCCCCTCATCCAAATCATTGATGAAGATGTTGAAGAGTACTGGGCCTAAAACAGAACCTTGGGGGACTCCACTGCATACTTCCTTCCATGTAGATGCAGTTCCATTGAGGACGACACGTTGAGGGCGGTTGGTCAGCCAGTTGCGAATCCATTTGGTGGTGATGCTGTCTAACCCACATTTTTCTACTTTATCTAATAGTAGGTTATGGTCTACTTTATCAAATGCCTTACTGAAGTCCAAGTAAATTATATCGACAGCGTTCCTCTGGTCCACTAATTTTGTCACTTTGTCAAAGAATGCAATTAGATTAGTCTGGCATGATCTGTTTTTGACAAACCCATGTTGGCTTTTGGCTATTACTTTGTTTGCTTCTAGGTGTTCACTTATTTGTTGCTTAATTATCTTTTCCAGAATCTTTCCTGGTATTGAGGTCAGGCTGATGGGTCTATAGTTTCCTGGATCTATTTTTTTTCCTTTTTTGAAGATGGGAACCACATCAGCTCTTTTCCAGTCTTCTGGCAGTTCCCCGGTGCTCCAGGATCTCTGAAAGATATAGTTCAGTGGTTCTGAGATCTCGTCTTCCAGTTCCTTCAGAACCCTGGGGTGTAATCCATCCGGTCCTGGTGATTTGAACTCGTCCAGGGCAGACAGATGCTCACTTACCATTTTCTTCCCTATTTCAACTTGTGTTCCTAATCTGATTTTTGTGGTGCTGTTTTTGATTGGTTGGGCTGTTTTATCCCTTTGTGTAAAGACAGATGCAAAAAAAGAGTTAAATAGTTCTGCTTTCTCCCTGTTGCTTATCATCTTCTTGCCATTTTCTCCCAGCAGTGGACCAATTGTTTCCTTAACTTTTTTCTTGTTTTTAACATGTTGGAAGAAGCTTTTTTTGTTATTTTTTACTTTTTTGGCAAGCCTTTCTTCATTGCGAACCTTGGCTTTCCTCACTTCATCTTTACAGGCTCGGGCTATTTGCTGATATTTTGCCTTAGTTATGTCCCCCTCTTTCCACTTTTTATATTTATCCTTTTTGTCTTTCAATTTGTCAGAGAGTTCTTTATGCAGCCATGCTGGTTTTTTTTGGGAACTGTTATTTTTCTTCTTCATTGGTATTGCGCTGGACTGAGCTTTTATAATCTCATTTTTCAAAATTTCCCAAGCTTCTTGAGTTGTTTTCCCCTTGAGGATTCTCATCCATGGAATCCTTCCCAAGCTCTCTCTAAGTTTGTTGAAATTAGCTCTCTTAAAGTCTAAGACTCTAGTTTGACTTTGTTCTACTACTTTTGTTTGCATAATGTTGAATTCCAGTATTTCATGATCGCTTGCCCCCAAAGTTCCTGTAGCTTCTACACCTTCTATCATTTCCTCTCTGTTAGTGACAATTAAGTCCAATATTGCTGATCGCCTTGTTCCCTTCTCTACCTTTTGGGAAACAAAGTTGTCTGCTAGGTTTGTTAGGAACCTGTTGGATCTTCCACTTGGTGCAGAGTTTGTTTCCCAATTGATGTCAGGGTAGTTAAAATCTCCCATTATTATTGTAGTGTGCTTCCTACATACCTTAGTTAGCTGGTTAGCAAAAAGTTCATCCACTTCCTCTGCTTGGTTGGGTGGCCTGTAGTATAGACCTATGACAATATCACCCCCCCCCCACCCTTTAATATTGACCCAAATACATTCAAGATAGTAAAACGTCCGAACGTCCAGAGACATTTCAGAGGAGATAACTAAAAGATGCCGAAAAGCCTACGAACCTTTTTGAATGTTCAACATTTTTGCATAAATGACTCAGAAATAAGTATGTATAGTTTTGGATCGCTTTCTTCAATGAATAGATTAACAGGTCTAATATTTTTGACTAATTGGATTCGCTTTATCTGGTTTTAGGACTTGTGTGGGGAAAAGAGCACATTTTAGGTCCTGTTTATGCAGAAAATAATGAAAATTCAAAACGGTTCACAGACGTTTAAGCACCACTTCAGCTTTCTGAAAACAGAAAGTGCCGGTCGCAGGGGGCCCGTTTGGGGTGCCCCCATTATAGTAGCCTCTGCAGAGAATCAGGCAGAAGGACCGTGCTGGGCCCCTGGGTAGCCTTCAGGGACCCCCAGAAGTAGCTGACAAGGGCTTGATCCACTGAGGTTCCCCCAGGATTATCCTTAGCTCACAACAATCAGTCAAGTTGCAATAAGACCAATAAGCGATTAAGATAAAAGATTGTGAGCACGGAGAAGCAAAAGGTCTTGCCAAAGTCCTGGGCAATCAGCCAGTTCTTCACCACGTTATTTCAGAATGTGTCTTCTAACGCCCCCTCCCCTCTCCCAATTTGCCTGATGCCTCAAGGCTTTGCCTGGGGTCTTGGAATTAGGGCCACATCCTGTTGGTGGTGCCAGGCACAGCCTCTCATGTGAAGCCCAAGGGAGCTTTTTAAGCTGTGTCCGTCCGTGTGTGCCATCCTTCGTAAGGCAGACCAGGATGATGGTTTCCCCTGCAGACTCAGTATCCAGGGGCTCCTTAGTTCATCCCTGAATTTGGGTTTCAGGAGCGAAGAGATTAGGTCTGTCAGCGGCTTTGGCCATACCTGGAGGCCTCGGCCAGCTGGCCAAGGGGACCCGGAGGTGCTCTGCATGACCCCTCCTGGAAAGCCTCCCAGCTCTGATGGGGATTCCACAAGAGGCCGGAGGGCCAGGCAGGCTGGAGCCCGAGAAAGAGCGCAGGGCTCCGCAGAAAAGGCCTTCCAGCTCCAGGGGCCTTGCCTGCCTCTGTGGGACCGTGCGGCTCCGAGATGCAGGGGGGGGTGGGGGTGCCTCCCAGGGCAGTCCGGCTCATAGGAGCTGCTCCTCCTTCCGCCTTCCCCTGGGGCTGGTGGGGTGGCTGGGATGGCTCCGTCGGGCTCGGGGCGTCTGGCTGGCAACGTTCCCCTCTCCTCCCTGCAGCAATACACGATGCTGCACGACATGGTGGCAGCTCACAGCATCATCCGCGTCTCCATCAGCAGAGCCAGCCACGGTAGGATGGGCCGGGCAGGAAGGGGTGGTGGTCCCGAGGGGCCTCGCGGGGGCTCCTGCTTAGGCCCCTCCTGAGGGAGGCTTCAGAGCTGGGCTTGGCCTGGGGCAGGTCCTTGGCTTGTTACTGCCAAGGGTGTGCAGGACTGGCTCCTCTCTCAAGGGACGGTGGCCCTTCCAGGTTGGGGGCCCCTCTGACCGCCTCGGGCCCCTCCCAGAGCCTTGGCCAGCTGCTCTCTGCACCCTCAGCCTCCAGGGGGGGGAGGGGGGGCGGGCCTTGCCCATTTCCAACCCTCTCGTGCCCTGCAGGTGTGGAAGAGGTTCTGTCCACGGACCTGGTGCCCGGGGACGTCATTGTGGTCCCGCTTCGGGGGATGATCATGCCGTGCGATGCGGTGCTTCTCAGCGGCACCTGCATCGTCAACGAGAGCATGCTGACGGGTGAGTCAGAGGGGCGCTTGCCCCATGGCCGCAGCCAGGCCCACCGTGGCACGGGTGGCCTAGGCAGCGAGCGAGCGAGCCTCTCCTTCCCTCCTCAGGGGAGAGCGTCCCCGTCACCAAGACCAACCTGCCCCACCCGCCCAAGGACTGCCAGGCCCTGGAGGACGAAGTGTACGACCCGGACGGTCACCGGAGGCACACCCTCTTCTGTGGCACCACCGTCATCCAGACCCGCTTCTACACTGGGGAGCTGGTCAAG
Source organism: Rhabdophis nuchalis (assembly GCA_039707465.1). NCBI lineage: Eukaryota > Metazoa > Chordata > Lepidosauria > Squamata > Natricidae > Rhabdophis > Rhabdophis nuchalis. The sequence goes on from CM077645.1 coordinate 789,145, forward strand.
GCCGTGGTCGTCCGAACAGGTGCGCCTGCCCTGGGCGGGGAGGAGGGAGGGAGGGAGGGGGAAGGCTGCCTCCCTTCGCCCTTCCCCGTCTCTTTCCCCCCATCGCTGCCCCAATGCCAGTCAGGCTAGAGCTGGACGGGACCTTGGAGGTCTTCTAGTCCAGCCCTCTGGTCAAGCACAGGGGATCCCAATACAATTCCAGACAAGTGGCTGTCCAGTCTCTTCTTAAAAGCCTCCGGTGGCAAGCCGTTCCCCTGGTTAATTGTCCTCCCTGTTAGGCAGTTTCTCCTTCATTCCAGGTTGCTTCTCACCAGGATTAGTTCCCATCCATTGGTCCTTACCTGGCCCCTCTGGGGCTTTGGAAAATATTTTGACCCCCTCGAATCCTGGAATTTCCCTCTAGACTGGCCAGGCCCAGTTCCTGCAGCCGCTCTGCCTCTGCCTCCAGGCCTTTGATCCTCCTCGTTGCTCTTCTCTGAAGTTCTTCCAAAGCCTCGGCCTCTTTTCGTGTAACGCGGGGACCAAAACCAGATGCCGGATTCCAGGTGTGGAATCCTTACGAAGGCTTCACAAAGCGGAACTAGCCCTTCCCTCGACTTTGATCCTATGCCCCTGTTTACACACGCAAGGACGGCATTCCCTGCTTTGGCAGCTGCCACCAACGGCTGCCTGGTGTCTAAGGGACCCTCGGACTCCCAGGTCCCCCTCCCAGGGACGGTCTCTGAGCCACGCTTCGCTTCGCTTTTCCCCACACACACTTTCGCTTTGTTGCATAGTCTGTCAAGATCTTTTTAGATCCCCAGCTGATTCTTCTGGGGTGACGGCTATTGCTGCCAGCCTCTGCCAGGGTGCCCAGCTCCCTCGGTGCGGATCCATTGCTTGCCCCACAGCAAGGCCCCTTGGAGTGGCTGCCCGGCTGCCCTCTTTGGGCTCGGGACCTTCTCTGCCAGGGACGTGCATTTATTTATTTATTTATTTATTAAATTTATACCCCGCCCTTCTCCTTGTTAGGACCCAGGGCGGCGCACAGGGATGTTAAAATACATACAAAATATATAAAATATATGAAATTTAAAATACTTATTCTAATAAATAAACCCTGCGCTAAAAACCGAATTAAAATCCCAAGTTTAAAAACTATCTAATAGTCAGTATGGAGGTTACGCTAGGCCGGCTAGATGAAATAGGTGTGTCTTCAGACACTTGCGGAAGAGGCGGAGGTCGGAGATGGTGCGGAGTTCAGGGGGTAAGTCGTTCCAGAGGGCTGGGCCCGCCACAGAGAAGGCTCTCCCCCTGGGTGTCGTCAGTCGGCATTGTCCAGCCGACGGCACCCTGAGGAGGCCCTCTCTGTGGGAGCGTATCGGTCTGAGGGATGTATGGGGCAGGAGGCGGTCTCGCATATAACTAGGCCCCGAGCCATGGAGCGCTTTAAAGATGGTCGTTAAAACCTTGAAGCGCACCCGAAAGACCACAGGAAGCCAATGCAGCTCGCGCAGGATAGGTGTTATATGGGAGTGTCTAGGCGCTCCCGTAATCACCCGCGCGGCTGCGTTCTGGACTAGCTGCAGCATGAGGCCCGTGGGCTCCCTGAGAGTGCGCGTGGGTTGGGGGGGGGGTATCCCCTGGAGAGATTGCGGAACGGCTGCCTGGGCCTCCTCCCTGACCCTCCATGCCTCTCCCGAGGGTCCTGGCGGAAGGGAAGCAGGCCACGCCCTCTGACCCTCTGGTTTTGGTGAGGCTCCAGGCAACTCTCCACCCCTCCCGGAAAAAGGAATGGCTCCGGACGGCCCCCCGGCTCCTTTAGTAAATGAGGCCTTTCTCCTCCGCCCTCCATTCCCCCGGAAGATGAGGCTCACTCCCCCCCCCCCCCATTGGAGGGAGCCGCCCTGGGGCACCAGCTTCACCCGCCTGCCTGGGCCCCTGGCTCTTCTAGGAGGCGGAAGGTAGCCTCCAGGCCCCCTTGGCAGCTTTCTGGCCAGGCTGGGGCCAAGATGCAGAGCGCCCACCCCCCACCCTTCTGACCCACTCTTTGGGGATCCAGGCTTCAGCACGTCGAAAGGGCAGCTGGTGCGCTCCATCCTGTACCCAAAGCCCACCGACTTCCAGCTCTACCGCGAGGCCTACCTCTTCCTGCTCTGCCTGGTGGGCGTGGCGGGCATCGGCTTCCTGTACACCATCATCATCAGCATCATCAACCAGGTAGTCGCTCCCCCCCCCTCCCAGTCCCCGGGGTCTGCCCTTAGGCGAGGGGCAGGGGGGCGGGCAGTGGGCCAGGCCTGCCTGCTGGGGCACCCAACAGGGCTGGGCTGGGCTGGGCGGCCGGAAGCCCCCTCCCTGAGGAAGATGGCCGGCCCCCCTTCCAGGTCTCCGCCCACATCATCATCATCGAGTCCCTGGACATCATCACCATCACGGTCCCTCCGGCTCTTCCGGCCGCCATGACAGCCGGCATCGTCTACGCCCAGCGGCGGCTGAAGAAGGCCGGCATCTTCTGCATCAGCCCCCAGAGGATCAACATCTGCGGGCAGCTGAACCTCGTGTGCTTTGACAAGGTCCGGCCTCTGCCCCCCCCCCCCCTCCCTTCCCCTTGGCTGCTGGGGAGGCCCCAGCCCTCCTTTGCTGCCCTCGGCCCCTGCTGAAGGGCCAAAGAGTAGGGGGGGAGCAGGACTTGTCCTCTCTGGCCTCAAGCCTCTTTGGCCCCCTGAATCCTTTTCCCCAAGACCCAGCCTGACCCCTCCCAGGTGATAGGCAGTCCTTGACTTCCAGCCCTAACGGAGCCCAGGAATACAATCGGAAGTCACGTCGGTCATTAAGTGGGTCACCACATGCACGTGCCCAATTACGACCTTTTTTGTGGTAGTCAGTAAGCGAAGAATCTCTGAGAAGCAAAAGGGACTTTCCCGCCAAGGAAAGGCTGAGCTCGGGGTCCCCCCAAAGGCCGCCACGTGACTGGAGGGGGGGAGGGGGCCTTGGAAGGCTTGGCCCCCGTGCGCAGCCCCCTCCCCACCCAGCCACAGGGCCAGCCTTGCTTTGCAGGGCTCCCTGGGCGAAGACCCCTCCCTTGTGGGGCTTGGGAAAGGAGCCAGGAATTCAGCCCTCTGGGGAGGGGGCTTGAAGTGGCTCCTCTTGGCCTGCATCGCTGGGTGCCAGCCGGAGGGAGGGAGGGAGGAAGGCCGGGCCAGGGGAGGGGAGCCAGTAAGCCCTGCCTCTTGGGGATCCCTGGGAGGGGGGGGGGACTCGTGCTTTGCGAGGAGGGTGGGCAGCGGTCAGTGCAGTCTCAGCCTCTGTCCATCCCCCAACGGGCTGGTCTTTCCCGGCCACTTTTGGGAGGGTTTCCGTGGCCTCCAGTGGGCCCGGTTTGTCTCTGGTCGGGTCTTTCTGGCTGTGGCCCCCAAAGGCTGCCAAGCGGCTGGTGACGCTGGGGTGGGGGTGGGCTCTCAGCCTCACAGCCCCCACTCTGCCTAAAGCGCCCTTCTTCCCCCTAGACCGGGACCCTGACGGAGGACGGCCTGGACCTCTGGGGCATCCAGAGGGTTGAAAGCGCCCGGTGAGTCAGAGGAGAGGAAAACCCTTGGGGGGGGGGGGGAGGGACCCTGTGGGCCACCCAGCCTGTCCAGGTGTTCCTGGGTGTCTGGGTTGCCCTTTCCCCCGAAGGGCCAGAGGCGCCCTCTTCATCCTCCCTCCCTCCGCCCCCTTCAGCTTCCAGCTGCCTGAGGAGAGGGCCTGCCAGGAGAGCCTGGTGCGGTCGCCCTTCGTGGCCTGCATGGCCACTTGCCATTCCCTCACCAAGATCGAAGGGGTGCTCTCCGGGGATCCGCTTGATCTGAAGATGTTTGAAGCCACCGGATGGGTGAGGAGGAGGAGGAGGAGGAGGAGGAGGAGCAGCTGCCTGGGAGGGGCGCAGGGGGCTTCTCCGGGGCCCGTGCGGACGGACGCCTCCCTTCCCTCCAGGTGCTCGAAGAGGCCACGGAGGAGGAAACGGCCCTTCACAACCGCATTATGCCCACGGTGGTCCGGCCGGCCAAGCAGCTCCTTCCAGACTTCAATGCCGGGAACAACAAGGAAATGGTGGGTCCCCCGGCCCCTCTCCCCCCAGCAGCCGCCTCCTCCTCCTCCTCAGGGGAGCCTCAGGGGCTCTGCCCAGCCATCCTGGGTGGGGGGCTCTCACACGCCTCAAGCCTGCCCCCACCCCCCACCCCCCCTGGGCTGCTGCTGCTGGGGAGGCTTCCGTGCCAGGCCGCCCTGCAGAAAACTCTCCTCCTCCTCCTTCTTCTTCTTCCTTTGCAGGAGCTGTTCCAGCTCTCGGTGAGTGCTGCCCCCTTGCCCCCCTCTACCCCCCCCCCCGGCCGGCTGTTCATGGAGCGCCTCCCCTCACCTGCCCCTTCCTTGACCAGGCCAGTTACGAAATCGGGATCGTGCGGCAGTTCCCCTTCTCTTCCGCCCTCCAGCGGATGTGCGTGGTGGCCCGGATCCTGGGGGAGAAGAAGATGGACGCCTTCATGAAGGGGGCCCCGGAAGTGGTCGCGGGGCTCTGCAAGCCGGCCACCGGTAAGCCTCCTCCTCTCCCCCGGCCCCCAGGGGGGAGGCCGACTGCCGGCGTGGGCCCTCAGAGCCGGCAGCCCCGCTTCCTCCCTCCTTCCCTCCCTGCCTGCCTTCCTTCCCCAGTGCCGGCTGACTTTGAGCGGGTGCTGGAGGACTACACCAGGCAGGGCTTCCGGGTGATCGCTCTGGCCCACAGGAAGCTGGAGTCCAAGCTCAGCTGGCACAAGGTGCAGAACGTGGCCCGGTGAGTGGAGGGGGCTTGGGGCGGGGGTGGGGGGTGGGGGGGGGTCAGTTGTCCAGGCACTCGGGCCCACAGGGGGAGGCTGGACCCCCAGCCACTTCCTTGGGGTTGCGCTCCACATCCTGCCCAAGTGCAGGGATCCCTCCGCATGCTGAGAGAGAGAGGGGGGGGGGACGACGGGGAGGACCTCCAGGAGCCTCCCAGTGGCCGCCAGCCTTGCCCTGTCCTGGCAGGGGATCTGTGGAGCAGGGCCAAGGCGAGGAGGGTGCCCAGCTTCCTTCCCTCTGCCCCCTTTGCCCTCCGCCCCCCTCCCTGCCTCTCCGGGGGCGCCCCTCCCCCTGGCCCCGTCCTGGGCTCTGCCGGCCCCTGAGAGAGAGAGAGAGAGAGAGAGAGAGAGACCCCGGGGGGTCTGGGGCTGGAGAGGCCGATGGGGCTGGCCCTGCCTGGGCCGCTCTAGTGAAAGGGTGGGGGGGGGCCTTGCAAAGCTTTCCATGGCGCCCCCTCTCCTGCCCTAGAGACGCCATCGAGACCAACCTGGACTTCCTGGGGCTCATCGTCATGCAGAACAAGCTCAAGCCGGAAACTCCCGCCGTCCTCCAGGACCTGCACAAGGCCAACATCCGCACCGTCATGGTCACAGGTGGGTGAGGGGGCGGCTCTCCTTGCGCGCTTCCTCCCCCCCGCTCCCCCCCCCCCCGCTGTGCCCGTGAAGGAGGGCAGGGGAGGCGGCAGGGACCTCCGGCCTCTTGGGCTGGGATAGGAAAAGTGGGGGCTGCTCTCAGATAGAGGCGGCTTCTCCCCCCCGCCCCTCTGCCCCCCAGCGTGTTTTGCTGGGTTCAGGTGCCCCTCCCGGGGAGGGAGGGAGGGAGGGAGGCAGGGGGGGCCTCCCCTGGGGGGAGCGATCCTTCCTCCTGCGCCCACTTCTTCCTTCCCTTCTCTGCTCTCTGAAGAGGAGCCCGGGAGCCCGGGGGGGGGGGGGCTGGAGGCCTTGGAGCACCTTCCGGGGCTTGGGAAAGGCCCCGTTGCTAAGGGGGCGGGGGTGAGGGGGGGGTGCCTGTGTCCTTATGTGAACCTGCAGCTGGCATGAGGACTGGCCAAGCTCCCTTTGCTTCACAGGGGACAACATGCTGACCGCCATCTCCGTGGCTCGGGACTGTGGCATGATTCTACCTCAGGACAAGGTCATTGTGGCTGAAGCGCTACCTCCCAAGGACGGGCACCCCGCCAGGATCAAGTGGCACCACGCAGATGCCCTGGAGAGGGACCCCGACCCCACGCCCACCATCAACTCAGAGGTTAGGAGGGGAGGGCAGGCAGAGACCTTCCCTTCAAGGGAGAGCCAGCGGGTGGGAAAGACCCCAACACCCACCCACCCACCCACCCACACCCACTCTCCCCGAGTCTGCCCTTTCAGCTGAGAGGGAAGTTGTGCCCTGGGGAGAAAAGGGGCCCTGGGGGAAGGGAGGGAGGGGCCTCCACCTTTCGGACCTCTGTGGGATCTGGGTAACGGGGAGGGGGGGTGTCTCCAGAGGCCCCCGGAGTGGAGTCCCTGCCCCCTATTTGGGCCAAACGAGCAACCACCCTTTGGATGGGCTGGGTGCCTCCCTGGGCCTGGAAGCTGAGGCTTTCCGTGAGGCTTTATTTTTAAGCTGGGTCCTCCTTGGACATCCCTCGTTAATGGTAATTGGCTCAGCACTCTTCCTTCCTTCTGGATTTCAATAGTATTTTAATCTCTATAGTTTTTAATGTTTGATACTTTAATTTTTTACGTGTTTTATAAGTTGCAAGCTGCCCAGAATCCCTTGTCAGAGAGATCAGCAACACAAAAACTCAGCGTATAAAGCCAAGGATGGGCCTCCCTTAGAGAGGAAGCCCAATCGGGACTAAATTTGCAGGTCTTTCAGGTCAGATATTAGATCCGTGGCAATGTTGAGTCACGCTTTACGGTTTATTGGATTTATATACCGCTCCTGTCTCCAGATGGACTCAGGGCGGTGCACACAATAACAACAACACATACCATACATTAATTAAATTAAATTAAATTAGAATATCCTGTGCTAAAAATTAAGCTAAAAATATTAAAATCTCAACCAATCCCCTAAAAATCCCAGTTCTAAAATCTAAGCTAAAACATAGGCGTAAACTAACTCTAAGCAAGGCCAGCGAGATGGAACAAGGGTGTTTTTAATGAGCGGCGGAAAAGGCGAAGGTCCGTGATGATACGAAGTTCGGGGGGGGGGGGCAGGTCATTCCAGAGGGTTGGACCCGCCACAGAGAAGGCTCTTCCCCTGGGCGTCGCCAGCCGGCATTGACCAGCTGATGGCACCCTGAGGAGGCCCACACTGGGAGCGGACCAGTCAAAGGGAGGTATGTGGTAGGAGACAGTCCTGCAAATAACTAGGCCCTGTGCCATGGAGCATCTTAAAGATGGTCACCAACACCTTGAAGCGCACCCGGAAGGCCACCAGCAGCCAGTGCAGCTCGCGCAGGAGAGGTGTTACGTGGGAGCACCGTGAGGCTCCCAAAATCCCCTGCACGGCCGCGTTCTGGACCAGCTGGAGCCTCCGGGTGCACCTCAAGGGGAGCCCCATGTAGAGAGCATTACAGTAGTCTAGGCGGGACATAATGAGTGCTTAAGTAACTGCAGAGGGCGTCCCGGTCGAGGAAAGGGCGCAACTGGCAGACCAGGCGGACCTGGTAAAAAGCCCCCCTAGTCACGGCCGTCACATGGTCATCCAAGAAGAGCCGTGAATCCAGGAGGATGCCTAAGTTGCGCGCCCTCTCCACGAGGACTAATGACTCGCCCCCGATGGCCAGTGTTGGAGTCAGCTGGTTGTGCCGGGGCGCCGGAAACCACAGCCACTCGGTCTTGGATGGGTTGAGTCTGAGTTTGTTACTGCCCATCCAGACCCCCATGGCCTCCAAACACCGGGTCATCACTTCAACGCAGTGCTTCTCAATTATTTTCTGTCATGCCCCCCTAGGAAGAAGAAAACATTTCGCGCCCCCCGCGCGACTGTAAATAGTATCATTTGTCTATAAAATTGTTATAAGTACACCTCTGCCGAGGTCAAACGCGCCCCCCTTTACGGAGCCTCGCGCCCCCCCTGGGGGGCCCGCCCCACTATTTGAGAAGCACTGCTTCAACGGCATCACTGGGATGGTTGGGGGTGGATATGTATAGCTGAGTATCATCAGCATACAGATGGTACTCCACCCCACAACCGCGGATGATCTCGCCCAGCGGCTTCATGTAGGTGTTAAACAGGAGGGGCGAGAGGACCGACCCCTGGGGCACAGGTGAGGGGCCTCGACGTCAACCTCTGCCCCCCTGCCAACACAAATTGCGACCGGCCGGAGAGGAAGGAAGAGAACCACTGCAACACGGTGCCTCTCACCCCCAGCCCCTCCAGTCGGCGCAATAGGATACCACGGTCGATGGTATTGAAAGCCGCTGAGAGATCTAATAGGACCAGGATAGAGGAATGACCTCTATCCCGAGCCCTCCAGAGATCATCCACCAGCACGACCAATGCCGTCTCCGTGCTGTGCCCGGGCCGGAAGCCGGACTGGCGCAGGTCCAGATAGATAGATTCCTCCAGGTGTCGAGGGAACTGTTGTGCTACCACACTCTCTACAACCTTCGCCAAGAAGTGAAGGTTGGAGACCGGACGATAATTTAACAACAATGCTGGGTCCAGGGAAGGCCCCTTGAGGAGGGGTCTCACCACAGCCTCTTTCAAGGCGGCCGGCAGAAACCCCTCACTCAAGGAAGCGTTCACTATCGCCTGGAGCCAGCCTCGTGTGACCTCCCGGGAGGCCAGTACCAGCCAGGAGGGACACGGGTCCAATAAACATGTGGTAGAGTCAGTGTTACACACACACACACACACACACACACACACACACACACACGGTCTTTGCCAGGTCTAGGTGGCAGTGACCAATTTTGTTGGCTTTATCCGCCCAGCCTCTGTGCCGGAGGTGCTTCCTTTAGCAGCTGCCCGTAACTCTTTCCTGGAAGCTTAGAGGCCCTGCTGGGAGGATCCCCTTGGGGCTGGGGGGGGCTGAACTGAAAGGGGCCCCTCCTCTTCTCTTCTCTTGCAGGACATTCCCATTAAACTTGCCCAACAGAACGACGAAGGTTCCCCCAAAACCAGCTTCCATTTTGCCATGAACGGGAAGTCCTTCGCTGTCATCCAGGACCACTTCCAGGACCTGGTGCCCAAGGTCTGTCCCTGACCCCTCCCCACCCCCACCCAGCTTCTCCTGCCCTTCCTTGGGCCTTTCTGAGGCTTCCTCCCCCGGGAGAGAGAGAGAGAGGGTTGGTGGAACACGGCAGCATCTCTAGAGAGCCCCCCCCCTCCCCTCCCCTTCCCTTCCTCCCGAGAAATAGGGCAGAATGAAAAGGGGCCGGACGTTTCCTCGCCATGGGAGGGGCCCAATTGCCTGGAGGGAAAGAGCCCTCATGCCTTCAACGCCCCCCCCCTCCCGTTGCCCCCCCCCCTTGAGTGCTGAGAGAACCAACTCCCCCCCTCTCCCCCCCCCTTTGCCTTCCAGCTTGTTCTGCACGGCACGGTCTTTGCCCGCATGGCCCCCGACCAGAAGACGCAGCTGGTGGAGGCCCTGCAAAACGTGGAGTAAGTAGAGGATGGCAGCCCCCCCACTTGTCCCCCCTCCGCCCCCAAGACCAGGCAGAACGTGGCTCCGAGCAGGGTCCCTGCCCTTTTGGAGGAGGCGGGGGGGGGGGCCCTGGCCTTGGGCTCTGCCGCTGGGGGCTGCCTTTCCCTTCCGGCTCAGGGGCCCCTTCTGCCCTGCCGGCTGCCCCTCCCCCCCGCCCCCCAGTGAGGAGAGCCGTCCTTGCCCCTCCCCCCTCGCCCCCCCCTCCCTCGCCCTCGCCCTCCCGGGGTTCAGTGGGGCTGCCAACCCTTTGGGGCCCGATGGGCAGCAGCGGGAGGGCTGCGGGTGGCCTGTGCAGATGGAGAGCGCCCCCTTCAGGCCCCTGGGGCCCTTTCCCAGAAGAGGAGGGCCGGCCTTCCAGGGAGGCAGTTGGTGGGAACCTCGCCCTCCCCACCCTCCCTGCTCACCCTCCCTGCCGTCTCTTGCAGCTACCACGTGGGGATGTGTGGGGACGGAGCAAACGATTGTGGCGTGAGTATTCCCTCCCCCCTCCCCCCCCCTCCGCAGCTGCTCACTTGGGGCCAAAGAGGGTCCCCTCAGCGCCTCTCCTCCTCCTCCCCCTCCTCCCTGGACAGGCTCTCAAGAGGGCCCATGGCGGCATTTCGCTCTCCGAGCTGGAGGCCTCCGTCGCTTCTCCCTTCACCTCCAGGGCAGCCAGCATCTCCTGCGTGCCCAACCTCATCAGGTAAAGCCCCCCCCCCTCCACTGGGCTCTTCAGGGGGGCCGTGCTGAGGTCTGCCCCGGGGGGAGGGGGGCACTGGAGAAGCCCCTCTGGCTCCCCTGCCCAAGTGGGTCTCATGGCAGGGCAGCCGCTTCCTTCCCTGGGGGAGGGTTGGGGGTCTCCTGTTTGGGGGGTGGGGGGCAAGGGCAGGAGCCCTTTCCCAGGGGGCCCTGGGCTGTCCTGAGGCCCCCCCAGGACCCCCTCCCTTCTGAGATGGGGCTGACCAGGAATTCTCCCCCCCCCCCCCCGTGAGGGAAAGTGGACCCGAAAGGGGGGGGGGGCTTGGACTGTGGCTGCCTCCGCCCAGCGGCTGCTTTGCTTCGGCAGGGAAGGCCGGGCGGCCCTGATGACCTCCTTCTGCGTCTTCAAATTCATGGCTTTATACAGCATCATCCAGTACCTCAGCGTGACCCTGCTCTACTCCGTGAGTCCCCGGGGGGCTCCTGGGCCCTGCGCTGGGCACCCGACCCTGCCCTGGAGCCCGGAAGCTTCCCTGGAGCGGGAGGAGAGGAGGGGCCTGGGCTGCAGCAGGGAGCCACCCAGCCAGGCCCCCTGGGGCAGCAGGAAGCTCCTCTTCCGGGAAGGACGGGATCTGTGGGCGCTCCGGGGGGGAGGAGGGGGGAGGAGTAGCTGTCTCCCCCCCCCCCCCCCCCCTGATGGGGGCGCAAACTCTCTTCTGCAGGTCCAGAGCAACCTGGGAGACTTCCAGTTCCTCTTCATCGACCTGGCCATCATTTTGGTGCTGGTCTTCACCAGTGAGTGGGACCGGCTGGGACCTCTGGGTGGGGGCTTGTGCCGAGGGAGGGTCTGGAGCGCTGGGATCCCTACCTGGCTGCAGGGAGGTGAAGGAGGAGGCCCTGGGTCCCGAGGGGCCTTGAGGGGCCCGGCCAGAGGCTCTTCTGCAGTGCGGAGGCTCCTGGCCCATGGGCGGTTTGGGCCTCCGGGGGACCTGTGGGCAGATTTCCCTGACGGCCCCTCCCCCCCTCTCCCTACAGTGAGCCTGAACCCTGCGTGGAAAGAGCTGGTGGCCCAGCGGCCGCCCTCCGGCCTCATTTCAGGGGCCCTCCTCTTCTCCGTCCTGTCCCAGATCCTCATCTGCCTGGGCTTCCAGGTCCTGGGCTTCCTGTGGGTCCAGCAGCAGCCCTGGTACGAGACGTGGAGCCCCTCGTCAGAGTAAGTGGCCGGCAGGCTAGTCCAGCGTGCTGGAGGGCGCCCTGCAGCCTCCGGGAGAATGGCGGGCCCCTTTCCAGCTGCTTCCGTGGCTCTTCAGAAGCCAGTTCAGTCACCAGGAGCGGATCAGTGTTCCCCACTGTGGCGCGAGAGGCTCCCAAGCAGGACACGCGTGTATTTCTCACTGCCCGAGTCCTGGGCTGGGATTCAGGAAATGGGCATTCCGAGCCTTCCCCCACTGGATGGCAGCAGAGTGTTTTAGCAAGTCAAGCATTTTGCTGTCACCTAGTGGCCATCAGAACACCTGCACCCTGTGAAGCTGCCGGGCTTGGCAAGCGGTTGCTCAGCCCTCCCCTTTTCTCAGCCGCCTTCTGTTTTGAGCCCTGAGGAAACTCCTCCTGCCCCCCCCTGGCCCCAACTGCCGAAGAGAGGGGCCCGGTTGGAGCCCCGGAGGAGAAGGCAGGCCTTGAGCCCACCCCCGCAGAACGGCTCTTGCCTTGCTCCCGGCGGTCTCAGCGGAGCCTCGGGGCCTAGCGCTCAGGAGGCGCTGCCGTGTGGCCCCACAGAAACCCCCACCCCACCCACCCGCTGCGAGGGGACGGCGGCCATGTCCTGCTTCCCCCCAAGTTCAGAGAAGGCGGGTTGCCCGCCCAGAGATGGGGAGGGCTGCTCCGAGAGGGCCTGTCAGCCAGCGCTCCTTCCTTGCCCCGAAAAGGCCCCTGGGGGGAGCCCTCTTTGCCCCCGAGGGCTCTGCCGAGTGCCTGCGAGCGCACTCACAAGCCGTGGGCAGGGGGTGGGGGATGCGTTCCAAGGGAGGCCTAAGAGCTGCCGGAGCAGAAGGATCTCGGCACAGTTCAAGGGCAGCCGAAACCCCCCTCCCCTTCCCCGGCCCCAGGTGGGCTCTCCCCCCCCTCCCTCCCCCTGCCAGTCCCCCCCCCCTTCCTCCAGCAGAGGGGGGCCAGGCCTCTCTGTCCGCCTGGCCAAAGAATCGGGAGCAGCTTTTCCGCCTGGAACATTTTCAGCCTCTGCAGTTGCCGGGAAGAGACGAGGCTGGCTGAGCATCTGGATATTTCCTCCTTCGCGCCTCCTTGTCCGTTTGGAGGGAGGCTGCCTAAGGCTTTGGCAAAAGCCAGGAGTCTAAAGGGCCCTTTTGGAGGCCCATCCCATGAGGAGGCGGAAGCCTGGATTGGGGGCAGGTGGGAAGGGAGGCGGCAGAGGAGTTCCCCGCTCGGTTAAAGGTCTTCCTTTGCGCCCTTTCTCGCTCCGTGGGGCCTCAGCCCAGCCACTCCGAGCATCCGAGGAAGGGAAGCTCCGAGCGTGGCCGGGCATCGGAACGGGGGGGGGGGGGCTTTCCCTTTACGGCCTTGCCCCGCTGAGCCTCTGGAGCCAAGACGGGGGACACACCGGCGCCTCCTACGGGGCCAGTGGGAAGGCCGCTCAGGGCAGGGGGGGGCTGGGCTGGGACCGAGCAGAGACCAGACCCCGGGCTGCTCTGGGGTTCCCACTGGGGTCAGTGGGGCCGGGAGGGGTATGTGGAAGGAGGGGCGATGGGCTGATGCTGAAGGGGGAGGGGGCAGCATTGGGTGTCCCCCCCACACTCCCCCCCCATGAAAGGGATGCTCCCCTGCTGAGCCTGCAGAAAGCCCGTCAAGGAGAAGCCGCTGGCAGAGCCCCATCCTCCCTCCCGCTTGTCCTTCCAGCGCCTGCAACCGCTCGGCTGCTGAGACCAACGCTTCCCAGCCGGGCAACGTCTCCCATCACGACGAGCACAACATCCGGAACTACGAAAACACCACGCTCTTCCTCATCTCCACCTTCCAGTACCTCATCGTGGCCGTGGTCTTCTCCAAGGGACGGCCCTTCCGCCAGCCCTGCTACAGGAACTGTACGTGCCCCCCCCCCGGGTGGGGAGGGGGAGAGCTGCTGGGCTCACGGGAGGCCCCCCCCCCCAGCCCCTGAGCAGGACTTGCAGCAAAAGGAATCAGGCAGGGCCCACCTTGTCTCTGCTGGGGAAGCGGCTGACCCTTCTTCCCCCCCACCCCCCAGATCCCTTCGTGGTCTCCGTGGTGGCCCTTTACGCCTTCGCCCTGACCGTCCTCCTGCACCCGGTGGCAGCCATCGAATCCTCCTTGGAGGTAGGAGTTGGGGGGCAGCCTGGCCCCCTCCCTGGGAGCTGAGCCCTTCCCCCACCCCCCACCCCATCCACCTGGGAGAGGGCTGATGGGGGACCCCGCCCAGGGTGGGCTTCCCCCCTCCCCCAGCGTGGCCCTGGGGGCCCGGCCTCTGAGTGTGTGGTTGCTCCACAGCTGGTCTGCGTGCCTCACGCGTGGCGTCTCACGGTGCTCCTCCTGGTCATGGCCAACGCTGTCGTCTCCGTGCTGGTGGAGGTGAGCCCCCGGGGGGGGGAGACTGGCCCTGCCAGACCTGAACAAAGGGGGCGGGGTCCTGCTTAGCCCCCTCTTCCGAAACGGCTGGGCTTCTCCCGGGCCGCCTGCGGTTGGGCCTTAGGTGAGCCTCCGGAGGCCCCCCTGGCGCTGGGCACAGGAGGAGGGACCCTCGATCCGGGCACCGGACGTGCTGGGCCAGAACGGTTGCCCTCTGCATGCGCCTGTCTGCTGCCCCCCCCCCTCCTCCTCCTCCTCCTCCTCCCCCTGGGAGCCCCCTCCCTCCTCAGCTGTCCTTCTCTGCACTGACTCCACGGCCCCCACTTTGCTCCTGTGCTGGAGCCCCTCTGATTGTGCCTTCTTGGTTCTCCCTGCTTCTCGGATCCAATCACAGAACTTTCTCCTCGACATGGTCCTCTGGAAGGTCCTCTTCAGTCGAGACAAGCCAGGGGAGGACCGCCTAGCTTCCTCCTCCTCCTCCTCCTCCTCTTCCTCCTCCTCCCACCCGTCTCAGGTTGGAACTGCACGTTTCCCCCCTCTTCAAGCATGCAGCGCACCCCCCCCTTCCAAGGCGGTTGGGGGGCTGGGGGGCTCAGCTGCTGGTGGAGAAGAGCCTGTGCTCCCCTGCAGAGGTCTTGGCGGGCAGCGGGGGACGCGTGGTGGTGGGGAGAGCAGGGCAGGGTCTTGGCTTTGCTGCCCTCCCCCCCCACGCCCAGGAGCTCCAGGGGGCAGAGAGAGGGGGTGGCAAAGTGGGCCAGAGGGCGGGTGGGGGTGGGGATCGGCTCCAGGTCTTCTCCCCAGCTTGGAGGAGGACTGGCACGTTGGGCAACAGCAGCCCCTCTCGGCTCCCATGTGGGCAGGAAGGGAGGAGGCTCCGTTGGTCTGAGGAAGGGGGGGGTGTGGCCTTGCTTGAGGGGCCGGGTGTGTGTGTGTGTGTGTGTGCCCATCTCCCCGCCCTCTGTCTCTTCCCAGGAGGGGCTGGACCGCTGCCGTGGATGTGCCCTCCCAGGGCTGCTGGGCCTGAAGAAGAGGCCGCCCAAGGCCCGCTACGTCCACCTGGCCCAGGAGCTGCTGGTGGACCCAGAGTGGCCGCCCAAGGGCCGCACCACCACCGAGGCCCCCGGCCCCTCCTGCCAGAACGGCTCCTGCCAAGCCATCACCGTGACGTAGCAGAGGGCCCCCCTGGCACCTGCCGGGGCTGCCCAGGGCCGGCCTCTCTGCTGCTGACCGGACGGACGGACGGATGGGCTCCGCTCCCCTCTCCTCTCGCCCTGCTGATGCCGGTCTTCCTCCCACCTGCAAGGACCTTCCCTCTGCCGAGGCAATGCTGAGCCGCCCGAAGGGACGAGGCCTGCCTGGCATTTCCCATTGGCCAGAAGTGCTTCTACCTCTGGAGCTATGCCCAGGAAAGGGCGCTCGGCCCCACCTGGAACACGAGGGACACGCTGGCTGGTCTCTGGGGGAGGGGAGGGTTGCTCCCTGGGAGGGCTACACCTGCCCCTCC
This sequence comes from Rhabdophis nuchalis, assembly GCA_039707465.1. NCBI lineage: Eukaryota > Metazoa > Chordata > Lepidosauria > Squamata > Natricidae > Rhabdophis > Rhabdophis nuchalis. The sequence continues at coordinate 804,390 of CM077645.1, forward strand.
CTGCCTGCTCATGTGGGGCTCTCGCTCCGCCTGGCCTCCAGGGAAGCGGCTGGACTTGTCTGGGGGCTTCTCGGGGGGCTAGTTGCCAGATGATGAGCCTCCCCCCCACCGCCCAAAAACCTCCCACCGCCCCAGGAGATGCAGCCCCCTCCCCACCTGGACTTGGAGGTGCTTTGCAAAGCCCAGGAAGCGGCAGAAGCCGGGGGGCTTCCGGTCCACGACTTCCTTCTGCAAGAGCTCTGCGCAGGCAGGCTGCCTTCTGCCCTCCGGGAGACCCTGGCCGGCTGGAGCGGGCTGCCTTCACCGGTGGGGGCACTTGGCAGAAGCCTGGCTCAGAGCCAAAGCCTTTCACTGTGACCGGGCGCCCCTCGAGATCGCCTGCGGAGAGGAAGGCTGGGGCAGGGCGGACAGAAGGGGCAGCGACCCCAGCTGGACAGTCTCTCGTGGGCAACCCAGAGGCCCGACCTCTCCAACTGCAGGCCCGTTGAGAGGGTGGCTGTGCCAGGATCGCAACTCCTCCGCAATGGTGCTAATAGCTGGAGGGCAGCAACAGCCAGGAACGGATGCCGGAGAAGCCGGCTGCGGTCAGGCCTTCCGCCCCCACGCCCCGTGCGAAGGAAGGGGCCCTCCCGCCCTTCTCTGCCTTTGGGATCCACAAAGGACTCGGGTGGCTCCTTCGGCCGTGCGAGGCCCCTTTCACCCTGGAACACGGTGGCTTGCAAGCCCCTCTCGCTGCTGGGAAGCGGTGGCTGACCTGGAGGGGGGGGGGAGCCTTTTCTGAACAGGGGCCACCGTGACTGCCGGCTGCACCTACCTGTACACGCCCACCCCCACCCCTCCCCGGCTAGGCAAAGCTAAAGGGGGCTGGTAAAAGCAATACTGTGTGTGTTGAGCCCGCCCTTTGGGGAGCGGTTGTGGGGACCCCCCTCAAAGCAAGCCGGTCTCCCCTCTGGAAGGGATGCGATGCATCTTCAATCTGTTCCAAGGACGCTTAAGATTCTGAGGTTGGGTGTTTTTAAATAATTATTTTCTTATCCTTCCTTGAAGGCTTGTGAATTCAGGTGAACAAGGATCACTTTGCTAACTTGGATTCAGAGTGGTTCATAAATTATTTCAGACAGACTTACCCCTAAAGCTGTTAAGATTGTATATATGGCCAATTAAATCTTATTTTATTATTTATGCATATCTCTAAAGGACTTGCTCAAGAAAAGAGCAACTCTTAAATTATACTTTTTAAAATATCCAGATTTTAAAATAATATATACACACACAGACCCACCATCCCTCAGGGTTATTTCTCTCTATTAATGCTTTTACTTCTTCCCCAATAACTGCTGGGCGCCATGGCAGACGGAGGCAGGACGCCCCCACCCCTTTCCCTGGGAGCCGCTCGTACCCCCGGTGCTTCTCGTAGCTGACGCACGGCGGCACCCTCCCTCCCTCCCACCCACCCACCCACCCACAGGGCAGCTCCCCCCACCCACAGGGGGACTGGGGAGGGGGCAGGAATCCTCGTGTTCTGCTGGTGGAAAGATGGCCGCCTGAAAGGGGCAAAGACCCTCCTCCCTCTTCCCTCTGGCAGCGTTTTCAGTTGGCTGTTTTGAGAACTTTCCCTCCTCTTCATTTTTATTTATTTTTCCAGCGGAGAAACGGTTTTCCTTCGCTGGGTGATTTTATCTACTGTAGTATATTATGGCTGCATATCAGTAGTTACGAGGTGAAGAATAATTCTTATGCTGCAAATGACCTTATTCTCAAAAGCTTTCCTTGATTGTCACAGACTTAAAAGGGCTTCTTTAGCTTGCAAAGATTAAATTCTAAAATCAAATGTTTGTATATATGATGGAAAAGTTGATTTAAAGGTTCAGATATGATCATTTAGGGGCATAGAAATGTCCATTTAAAAAAAAAAAAACTATAAATATGCAAAGATTTGGATAAATTATGTATTCTCTGCCACCAGCACCTCAGGTCAGGATTGGCAAGATCCCATCATCTTAAAATGTTTGAAAAAATACTTTTGTTTAAGAAGTGGCTCCACATAAAGAAATTATTTTGCTGTTTTTTATAATGGTACCCAATTGTAATAAAGACATTTTATGTAATTGTAGTAAATGGCCTTGTAAAATTCCACTACTATTGGGAGTAAATCTGATGCGCCCTTTCCACGTTCCTGGGCTGCTGTGGCTACTGACCACACTGTGTTGTGCCCCAAGAGGCTTCCCCCACTGGCTTTGTTCCAGGCGCATCTCGGCCCTTCGCGAGCACTTCCGCTTCTGCCTCCCTGCCACCCTCCCCGGGCCAGCCGGGCAAAAGGAGGGCTAGGACGGGCACTAATCAAAGGGAGAAGAACTAAAGAGGAATTTCCTGACAGAGGGACAATTAACTAGTGTCATGGGTTGCCTCTAGAAGTTGTGGGTGTCCGTTGCTGGAGGTTTTTAAGAAGAAATTGGACAGAATGGTATATTATCTCCTGCTTGTGCTGGGGGTTGGACTAGAAGACCTCTAGGGTCCCTTTCAACTCTGTTCAGCTCTGAAATGTATTCTTGAGCCTTTCTCATTCCAGGGGCCAAAGAATTGGAAAGGCTAAAGAAATGTTTGTTAGCCAGCCAGTTTTGCTGGCTTTGTCAGCTTTGGTATCCTCCCAGCCTCCCAACAAGGGGCTACCCATCAGTTTCAATTGACCCCCTACTCTACAGACATCAGTGAGTTGAGCTAAGCTGGCAGGATCTGTTCCTTCCTCTAAGGCTGTTCCTGCTTTGGCTACCCTCTCCATCTCTCCCCATCTCTCTCTCGCATACACAGAAAGGTGGTGGTGGGACATGCAAAGTCCAAAAATATGATTTATTGGATTGTTTAGGATAAAGGACTGGGAGAAGAACTAGTCTGCTTAATTATGCAGGATCCAGCCAAATCTGGACTGTTATTTAAAAAGTTATAAGGAAACTCGTAATAAGCCGCCTGGGTAAGCCAAGGGAAACCATCAAAAGAATTTAAAAGCGAAAGAATATTTTGGACATGAGATGCAACACCTGAAAAATACGTCGTCCTTATAAAGTTAAAGAACGAAGATCGTGGAGAATCAATGAAAGTTTGTTTAGACACGAAGAACTGGTCGATGAATGTAAAAAATATTTAAAGGAATTTTTTGTTATGAATTTGAATAAGGGAACATCGATAGATATGGTTTGGGATGCAAGTAAGGCTTATAGGAGGGGTATCCTGATATACTTAAATAGTAAAATTAAAAGGCAAAGGGAAAAGAAAAGAAGGGACCTGGAGCAGGAGATAAAGGATAAGGAGAAATTATTTACTCAAAATCCCTCTGATAGTAAGTTGAAAGTTACAATAAAACTATTGAAAGAGCAGTTTAATATGTTGCTATCGGATCAAGTAGCCATGAAATTGAAATATGCTAAGTGTAATACCTTTCATAATGCAAATAAGCCCGGAAGATGGTTAGCCTACCAGTTAAGGAAAAAAAGAAAGCAGGGTAGAATAGAGAAGGGACAGTATAAGGGACAGGAGGTATATAAACAAGAAATTATACGTAAAGCCTTTTTAGAATATTATACTAGGCTATACTCCAAGGACAATATTTTAGATACGGATATAGATAAATACTTGCTAGAGGTGAAAGTCCCATTACTTAATCAAGTTCAGAGAGATGGTCTTGATCAACTGATAACTTCAGAAGAGATAATACAAGCAATAAGCCAACTTAAAATAGGGAAAGCACCGGGCACAGATGGTCTATCAGATGGTTATTATAAAAACCTACAGGTAGAAATGGTGGAACCGATGAAGGAGGTATTCAGAATGGTACAGACAGAGGGGAGAATTCCACCTTCCTGGAGGACAGCTTTTATTACGTTAATACCAAAAGAGGGTCAGGATGCTGCATTACCTAAAAACTATAGACCTATATCGTTGTTGATTATAAAATTTTTGCAAAAATTATGGCAAATAGATTAATGCCAGTGGTGCAAGAACTTATTCATGAGGACCAAACAGGTTTTATAACTGGTAGATACATGAAATATAATGTGAGACATGTGATAAATGTGATTGAATATTTGGGGAAAAATAACCAGGTCCCTGCAGCGCTAATATTTTTGGATGCTGAGAAAGCCATTGACCAGGTTAATTGGCGGTTTTTACTGAAGGTTTTAGAGAAAATGGAAGTGGGAGTTAATTTCTTACGAGCAATTGGTACAGTATATCAGAAGCAATCTGCCTACCTAATAGTTAATGGTAACCTATCAGAGGTTTGTGAGATAGAAAAGGGTACAAGGCAGGGCTGTCCCTTATCCCCACTATTATTCATACTAACACTGGAAGTACTGCTTAATAAAGTATGAGACGCTAAAGAGATAGAGGGGGTACAAATAAGGAATCACGATTACAAATTAAGAGCTTTTGCAGATGACTTGGTCATTACAATCTCTCAGCCACGGAAATCTATGACAGTTTTACTATATGGCTCGGGACCTAGCTATTTGCAGGGTCGGATCCTGCCGCATACATCCACACGGCCGATTCGCTCCCACAGAGAGGGACTTCTCTGGGTGCCGTCCACTAGACTTTGTCAGCGGGCGACGCCCAGGGGAAGGGCTCTCTCTGTGGCGGGCCCAGCCCTCTGGAACGACCTTCCCCCCGACATTAGAACGACCACGGACCTCCGCTCCTTCCGTCTAAAACTAAAAACATATCTGTTCTGCTTGGCCGGCCTAGGATAGTCTCTCTTCGATGGGGTTGCCAGAAATTTTAGATGGGGATTTTAGTTTTTTAATTGGAATTTTTAGCGCAGGGAAATATTTGATTTGTTTTTAACTATATGTATGTATTTATTGTTTTATTAGCCCTGTGCACCGCTCCGAGTCCCTTCGGGGAGAGGGAGCGGTCAACAAATTTAATAAATTATTATTATTAAATTATTATTATTATATATTCTTCATTGTTATGGTAAGGTTTCAGGTTTTAAGGTGAACAAACAGAAAACAAAGATGCTTGTCAAGAATACCTCATTGCAGCAAAAACAATATATACAGGATTTAACAGGTTTTGAGATTGCTAGTAAAGTGAAATACTTGGGAGTACAAATCACAACGTCAAATACAAAGCTTTATAAGAATAACTACGCTCCAATGTGGCAAATGATGCAGAAGGATATGAAAAACTGGGAGAAATTACAGTTATCTCTACTGGGTAGGATATCGGCGGTTAAAATGAATATATTGCCAAAATTTTTATTTTTGTTCCAAATGTTACCTATTTTTAAAAAACAGGCAAACTTGATAGAGTGGCAGAAAGAAATAAATAGATTTATATGGGCGGGGGAAAAGCCTAGGGTGAAACTGAAGATTATTCAGGACGTACGAGAAAGAGGTGGTTTGAAGATGCCCAATTTGAATATATATTATGAGGCAGTAGTGCTTACTGCACTCAGTGACTGGATTAACATGGTGAAGGAAAGAACTTTGAATATAGAGGGGCATGATTTAATATACGGATGGCACGCCTATTTGGTCTATGATAGGAAGGTGGATACGATATTTAAAACTCATATATTAAGAAATGCCTTTATAAGGGTTTGGAAGAAATATCAATATAAATTAAATCAAAAAATCCCTAGTTGGACAATACCGAGGCATATGATAGGGAATGTAAGCGCGCAAAAGAAACATGATTCAATCACTTATAAGCAACTGATAGATTGGGATGATAGTGTCTGTAGACTTAAACCTTTAGATGTATTGAAACAAGAGGGAATAGTACGGTCTTGGTTCGAGTATGGACAGTTACAATCTAGGTTAAAAGAAGATTGTAAAATGGGTATATCAACAGTGGACGAAGAATTAATTGAACAAATTAGAGATACGGGGCAGTACCATATAAAACGGTTATATAACTTATTGATTGAAATTGATTCTGCCCCAGAGTTAGTCAAAGATTGTATGATAAAGTGGGCACAAAATATTAATCAACCAATAATGCTGGAAACTTGGGAGAAGATCTGGGTAAGAAACGTAAAATTTACACAAGCGCAAAATTTGAGGGAAAATTTTTATAAAATGTTTTATAGGTGGCATTTGGACCCTTAAAAATTATCTATTATGTAACCGAGCCAGAGCCCGAAATGTTGGAGGTGTGATTGTGATGAGGCAACATATTATCATATTTGGTAGACTTGTAAAAAGGTTAAAGCTTTCTGGATTAAAATTTGGTGGATCATGCAAAAAAATATTTTTAAAAGGAAAATAGAATTTACCCCGCAACTTTTTTTACTGGGCATAACCACAAATTGTACTGTTTTTTTTGTTTTTTTTAAAACAATTTTTATTTTTGAACAAACACAAACAAATATAACAAAAAGCAAAAAACATAAACTCCATCTTCCATTACAAATTGTAGAAAATGTGTCAGTTGGTTACAAACTGTGCATCTCTTCCATAGTCATATCAAATCACATATTTTAGTTCAAATATATTTATATATATTACAATTATTATACCTCAACCTTCATTTGACTATCTTGTTTCCAGCCATTGATAAAATTTATTCCAAATTTCATAGAATTGTTCACTGTCTTGCTCTCTAATTTCAAATGTTAATTTACTCATCTCTGCACATTCCATAATTTTATAAATAATTTCTTGCTGTGATGGTAATTTGTCATTTCTCCAATTTTTTGCAAAGACGATTCTGGCGGCTGTCAAAATATTCACAATTAGGTATTTCAAATTTTTGTCAAGTGTTTCTAAAGTAAGTCCTAGCAGGAAGAGTTCGGGTTTGAAATCTATATGTTTTCCTGTTATTTTGTCCAACCATGTGTGGATCATACTCCAGTAATTTTTGGCCTCCGAGCAAGTCCACCACATATGGTAGTAAGTACCAGGCGTCTGATGACATTTCCAACATTTTTGAGATTTGTTCTTACTCATTTTTGAGATTCTTGAGGGTGATAAGTGCCACCTGTAGAACATCTTGTATAAGTTCTCTTTGTAGGCTCTTGACATCGTCATTTTGTAATTTTGTGTCCACAATGTTTGCCACTTATCTAAGTCGATCCCATGCCCGAAGTTTTTCCCCCATATTATCATTGTTTCTTTCACTTGCTCTTCCTGGAGTTTAAACTCTAGTAAGTAGGCATAGAGTTTTTTAATTATTTTTTCATCGACGCCTGTTAATATCTTGTCTAATTCCGTCATTTTGTCATAAACCCCTCCTTTTTTTTTGATCTTCCTTGTATATTGAATGTATCTGTGTGTATGTATACCAATTAATATCCATTCCTTCTTGTTTTAGTTCCTGAATAGTTTTAAGATCACCCCTTGAGTTTAATAGATCCGAATATCTGATTGTTCGTTCCTTTTTGTGTATTATTGCGTACGTAAATGCTTCGGTAATTGATACCCAGACTGGTATTTTGAAATAATGCAGTTTCTTGATCTTCTCCCAGTTTACAATCAGAAAATCCCTTACATAGTGCCTTCTGAAAATGCCATGTTTCCTGGTGGTTCGGTACCATAGAGCTGCGTGCCATCCTGATGGCAAATCATGTCCCTCTAATTTCAATAATCTAGTATTTCTTAGTGTAATCCAATCTTTAATCCACATCAGATTCGCAGCTTGATGATATAGTTCCCAATCAGGCAATCCCATACCTCCCCTTATTTTGGTATCTTGTAAAATTTTTAATTTTATTCTAGCTTTTTTACCTTGCCATATGAACTTTAACCACAAATTGTACTGTTGTTGAAACAAGGTTAATATTGAACTTAATAACTGCTGCAAGATTGCTTGTAGCACAGTATTGGAAAAAGGAGGATCTAGGTACGGTAGAGGATTGGATTTCTAAAGTTTCAAATCTGGCAGAGATGGCTAAGATCTCTGCGTATTTAAAGGATCAATCACATGACAAATACTTGTTGGAATGGAGGAACTGGATTAGTTTTATACAAAACAGATATGGATCAGATAAACTTGTTATAACTTACTAGGGAAAAGGTTTATTATTAATGTTCATAGATAAGAGATTGTTTAAGTACTGTGTTTGTTTCGGAGGGAAAATATTAATATAGCAATGGTTGTTTTTTCTTTTCTTTTTTTCCCCTCTTCTTTTTCTCCTTTTCTTTTAGAATGCTTGATTGTAATAGGCAATTTTAAATAAGCAGATTTGAAAGTCTGATACCCTGTATCCAGCTCTGGGAAGCTCCAGGGAGGGGGGAGGAGGGTGGGATTAGTGGGGGGGATAGGGGGTAGGGGCAGGGGGGGGGGTTGTATTTGAAAAACTTTTACAATAAAAAAAAACAAAAAAAACAAAAATCCGTCCTCCTTCACTTGAGCCCCCAGGGAAAGAGCGAAGGCAAAGGCGGCCCAGGCAGAAGAAGAACCTCGTGGCTTCAAAATCTAAATGATTGGTTTGCACAAAACTCAGCAACTCTTTTTCATGTGGCTGTTGATAAAAATGGGATGGCCAACATGATCGCCAACGTCCCATGACGGAGAAGGCAGGAGGAGGAGGAGGAGGAGGAGGAGGAGGAGGAAACTCCTGATGACGATGGTAAGTGAATGTACATCTATATGCAGATCTTTCTATTTGGCTGTGAAGTCAAGTAATCTGCAGCAAATGTTGGAGAGATTATGAGGCAACAAGAAGAATGGATAGGAATTCAAATTGTATAGGATGATATAAGTATATAAAGTTATATAGCATAGGCGTCAAAGTTGTGTTTCACAGGAAAGAGGAACAACTGTGAGTCTAACTGGAGGGCAGCATTCAGGTGTTTGGGGCGGAAGGCGTGTCCCAGGGCTGGCTGGCTGGCTGGGGCCTCTGTCTCGTTTCCATATTTCCTGCCTCCAATTTCCGAGGTTTCTATTTTGGGGCAGGGAGGCATGGCTAGGTCCATTTCCACTTGGAGATGCCCAGTGGGATGGGGGTGCCTGACTCGGGCCAGTCCCAGCTGCGCCCTTTCCTGCTGCCCCCAGCTGGCATCCTGCTGAAAGGGCAGCCAAGCCAGAGGCAAAAGCCAGGCCCACCCATGCCAAGTCAGCAGGGCCCTTTGGCAGCTGCTTTGAAGAGGAGTCCAGCTTGGTGATGTGGACAGGCGCTTTCCTGGTGGTGTCAACTGGGGTGGGTGGGGGGAGGCTTGAAATCTGGATGGAGGAAGTGGTGATGTGGAGCTTCCAGAAGGATCCCTTCCCTGGAAAGGCTCCATGCGGCTAACGGAGGGGGGGGGGACTGTTCCAGGCCACCACAGCTGCAGCAGCGCCCTCCCCGGGAGGGATCCAGTGGAGGAGGACCCGACCGCAGCAGTTTCCCTGCCAGAGAACACATGGCCCAGGATGCTCCCCCCCCCTGAGGGGAGGGGGCTGCTGAGCACCATCTGTCCCAGTCAGTGGGGAGCCTGCAGGACCCCCAAAGGGGTGGGCAGCTGCTCTTATTCTTCTGCCCTGGCAGGGAGGGCCCCCCTTGGGCCTTTGCCACTCGGGCAGAGCGGAGATGTCAGCAGAGGCCCTTGGGGCCCCTCGGTGAGAGCCACTGGGCAGTGTGGCAGAGGAGAGGCAGGGGGCTCCTGCCCATCCACAGTGGGGCGCTGGAACAGGGAGGGTCATTTCCTCCAAGGGCAGGCAAAGGCCTCCTGCTCTGTGGCCCTGCCTGGCTCCTGCTCCGACTGCTGGCCCTGGCCATGGGGAGGTGGCCACAAACTCCGTTGTAGCTGGCCAGACTGGCACAGTCAGATGCAGATTGACCAGTTGCCCAGTACAGCCCTCAAATAACATGGCTGGTTTTGCTGGGGAGGCTGCCATGCCAGCCCAGCTGATTTGGGCAATTTATGACCCCCAGGCAAAGGTTGCTTCTAGACTGCGTCCAAAATGCCATTTGGGGCCTGTGAAAATCTGCTTTTTCCTTTGCTCTCCCTCCCCTGGGAAAAAAAGGGATCTATTGGGGGGAATCACACCAAATCCCTTTCCTTCTCTCGGCCTTTTGGCTCCTCCGCCTCTTTCTGTGGCTCTGTTCTCCTTTAAAGGAATTTTGAACTTGGTGAGGCCTTTGGGACATCCTGTGGCTGATGTTCGCTTTCTGTCACGTTAATGCTGCTTTCATCTCTGGCTTTATGGTGTTGATTTTGACTGGCTGTGTGTGGATTTGGCTGGAGACAGGCTGATCACTGCAGGCCCCGTTGAGAGCTATTGGCTGCCAAGGAGGAGAACCAGGCTTGGAAGTCATTAGCGGGAACCGTGGGGGGCTGCCAGATTCCAAGAGAGTCCTGGGACACTGTTATCCTCCCCCGACTCCCCCGCAGACTCGGACACGGGAACTGCTGATCCCAGGAGTTTGGCCAGGAAGCTGCCTGTGGGCTCCTTTTGGGAAACGCTGACATTGCAAGCCATCTGCGGCAGCCTCTGCTCAGGGAGAAGCAGGGAAGGGCCTGATGGTGTCCATGAAGACCTCTCCTGCTTCTGCCCCTTCGCAGCCTCCCCTTTTCCCCCACAGGACACCCACACCAGCCTCCTCCCCACGTGAGCCCTGGGGCACGCCTAAGGATGCTGCCTTCCATGGGGGGGTGAGGGGAGAGAAGCTCCACTTGGGGACACTTTGACACTGGCGTGCCTGGAGGCTCCCCTCCTCTTCCTGGGGGGTGGTTTCTGCAAAGGGGGGGGGCAGCTGGGCTTCAGCTTAGTGGAACCAGAGCTTTCTCAGGCAGGGGCTCTGGCACCCCACTCAGCAGAGTCCCCAACAAAAGGGTGCCCAGGTGGCAGTTCCCACTGGACACAGCAGGGGATTCAGCTTGCAAAGGGATGGATCCAGAAACAGGCCACCATATAAAGCGATCAAATCAAAGTCAAAACTACTGAAGCCCCATCTGTTAAACACAGGCAGCCCCAGCCCTTCCCTGAGGTGATCAGACTGAACTGGCCCAGGGGCTGGATCACGGGGGGGCGGGGGGGGGTCTGCAAAGCCTAAGCATCAGACTAGATGACCTCTAAGGGCCCCATGGCTTTAGGAAGAATTATGTCGGCAGGCAGGCCGACGCTCCCCACCTGAGTTGCCTACATTCCCTCCGACTGGTGCCCAGAGGAGCAAGAGAGTCAGCGCTGCAGCTTCCCTTCCTTCCTTACTACGGGCTCGTGTGAATCCAAGTCCCAGGTCGGCATTTTAAGAGACCCAGGGAGGAGGGAGGGGGGAGGGAGGGAGACTGCCTCTCGGGCGGGTCTCTTTTCCCGCTCCTCCCGCTCGGTTGCAGCAACCTGTGACGCTTCCCCTCGCTGGTGCTTTAAATACAGGGAGGAGGAAGGCGGAGGGTCGCAGCGGAGCCAAAGCCCGGCAGCCGTCGCCCTTCCTTGGTCTCGGGTAAGTGCCTCCCGGTGCCTCTACAACGCCGGCGGCCTGTTCCCAGGGCTGGCGGCGGGGCGGGGCGGTGAGTGGGGGGATTCTTCCTTTCGCCTTTCCTTTCCCTTCCTTGCTCGCGGGGAACCGAACCGTTAGACTGCAAGCCAGACGCCAAAGGGAGAAAGCGGCTCAAACAAAGAGGACAAAAGTGATCGGAGCCCCCCCTCGCCCCTCTCTCCGGGCTGTTGGGAGCGGGGGTGGGCGCGGGAGGGAGGGAGGGAGATGCTAAATTCCTTCTGCAAACGAGACCCCCGCCCCGAAGCGCCCCTGGAGTGCCGAAGAGGGCGGGACCCGGAGACAAGCCCGCCCCGCACCGCGAACTGCTTCCATATGGCCGAGGCAAGGCATATGCGGCGTGGCCAGATTCCTTCCTCGGGGAACCGGCGGGGGGCTGATCTGTCCCAGCTGCCGCCGCAGGAAAAGTTCTGGCCCGGAGGACTCGCGCACGTCCAAAGCCGCGGGTCGGGGGGAGGAGGGGGAGCAGCTGGGGATTCCTCCCGGAGGGGCGCTCTCGAGAGTGGGGGTGGGCGGCTGGGCTCTCCGGGAGGGGAAGGGCGTGCTGGAGATGCCCTGGCCGAGAGCACAAGCAACCAGCGGCGGCCTCGGCGGTCCGGGGAGCTGAGTGCCTGAGGCCCCTCCGCCGTTCGGCCGACGTCCGACTCCCACGGAGTAGTTCCCAGATGGGGGCTTTCTCCCCGCCACTCGATTCCGCGCGCACAGAGGCTGGTGGGATGGCGGGGTTGGTTGGTCGGTCAGGGAAAGGACTGTGCATGTTTAGAGAGACGCGCTGGCCGTGTTCGAACGACACTCCCTGATCACAGACAGGCTTCGCAACTCGGTTCGCACAACAGGCAAGCGTGGGGACTCTTTACTTGGATGAGGGGTCTGCTGTGCGAAACTCAAGACGTTTAATCCGATCAAACCACGAGAGAGCGAGAGCGAATTCGGGAACCAGATAAAAGGGTTCCTGCGGGTGCAGCCAAAGGATGGCGACCCTGCAGCCTCGCAGGCGAAGGCGACGGAGCGGCTGCGAGGGTCCAGGCGGGGTAGCCTGCCTCTCCCTCACTCTGGGGCGGGCCGGACATTGCCAGCCGAGCGTCTAAAGCTCACGACGCCCCGGAGGCTGCTGCTTTCGCGGGTTGGCTCTGTGCTCAGCAGCTCCCATGACCTCAGGCGTCGTGAATGCGCTCCCGGGTGTGTCTGGGGGGGGGGGCGGACTGTTCCGATGCCTCCCCCCTCCGCTTGCCCCCTCCCCCCCCGCACTAGAGGCTAGCTAGTCCAAGCTCGGCCTGATGGGCTGTAATTATGGTGACCGCAAAGGCTTCGCTCAGCGTTTCCAGCGGACGGCTGGCGGGGGAAGGCGCGCTGAAAAGGACAGCCTGACGTGGAAGATGGGCAGAGTCACGCCTCTGGGATGGGGGCTTGTGTCTCCGCCCCCCCTCTTGTTCTGTGCTCCGGGAGAATGCCGCCAGCGACCCTCAGGAGTCCCGGCAGAGACCAGCCGCGTTCCCCCCGCCCCAATTCTCCTGCTAGACCCGCCCATCATAAGACAAGGGCCGACGCTGTCCGAGCAGAGCTTCGGACAAGTTTTGGTCAAGGGGGCCGGCAGAGCTTGGCCATATCCCGGAGAGGAAAGGGGGGGCGTCCCTTGCCCAAAGCTCAGGAGCCCCTCCCGTTAGCAGAGGGCAGGGTCGGTCCATGAGACTTCTCCGTTGTCTTTGCTGAACCCAAGCGGGCAACTTTCCAGCTGGGTTCGGCTGATAGGCAGTTCCTTGGGTTTGCCCAGGCGCTGCCCACGTGAGCGTATTTGGCCCTGGTCTGCCACCGAGCGCGGTTCTTCCAGGCCACGGATGTTCCCTGTGGTTCCGCGCTCTCATTCTGGGTCCAAAAGATGGAAGCATCAGCGGTCCTCCATTCCTCTCCGAGATTGGCTCTTCTTTGCCAGGTCTCCACTTTTGAGCCATGCGGCTTTCATGGACAGAGACCTCGGCCCACCAAGGAGGGTCGTGGATCTTCTCCCCTTGCTCCACTTGGTACATCCAGCCCCCCACCCCACCCCCAAAGCCAGGGCTAAGGAAAGACTTAACCAACTAAGCTGTGTTCCACAAACCAACCTCGCTGGGCCGAAATCTACTCTCAGCCAGCCAGACTAACGCAGAGTCTTCCATGGTGAGAGGCAGGGGGGGGGGTGTATACAGGCAAGCAGGGCCCTTGGAGGGCGAGTGCTGGGAACCTGGGCTAGGATGTGGGGAAGGGGCGCAGCAGAGCCAGGCAGGAAACCCTCTCCCTGAACTTTGCTACCATTTAGAGACATGGGGGGGGGGAGGGGTAGCCCGGAACTGCCCCGCCAGAGGCCCCAGCACCCAGGAAGGCTCCAGGGCCTGAGACGAGAGGGTACCCGCTCCGTGTGGGACAGTACAGAGTCGGGTCTCACACCGGTTTCTCTTTCTCCGCAGGCAACATGGCGCTCCGCTCCGTCCTGCTCCTGAGCTTCCTGCCATCGGTCTTGACGGGCGGCGGCTGCCCCCTCGAGTGCTCCTGCTCCAGGACGGCCCAGGTGGAGTGCTCGGGCGCTGAGGTCACGGAAATGCCCGCGCCGCTGCCCGCCAAGGCCATGAGCCTGCAGGTCGTCAACACACGCATGGTTGCTCTGGGCCCCGCGGCCTTCGGCAACGCCTCCCAGCTGCTCGCCCTGCGGATGGAGAAGAACCTGCTGGAGCGCCTCAGTCCCCGCGCCTTCCGGGCCCTGGCGGCGCTGCGCTACCTGAGCCTGGCCAGCAACCGGCTGCAGGAGCTGCCGCCCGACGTCTTCCGGCCGTTGGCCCGTCTGGAGGCCCTGCTGCTGTCGGGGAACCAGCTGCGCCGCATCCAGCCGGCCCACTTCGCCGGGCTGGGGGCGCTCAAGGAGCTGCAGCTGCACGGGAACCGCCTGCAGGCCGTACCCCCAGGCGCCTTCGACCAGCTGCCCAACCTGGCCCGCCTCAACCTGGCCCGCAACCAGCTGGTGCGCCTGCCGCCCCGCCTCTTCACCCCGCTGGCGCGCCTGCAGGTGCTGCGCCTCTACGAGAACCAGCTGAGTGAGCTGGCGCCCCGGGCCTTCGGCGGCCTGGCCGAACTGCAGGAACTGGCCCTCTACCAGAACCGGCTACGCCAGCTCCCCGTCGGCCTCTTGGCCGGCCCGCGCAGGCTGCAGAAGCTGCTGCTGTCCGGCAATCTCCTGGAGACGCTGCCCGAGGGGCTACTGCTGGGCCTGCCCGAGCTCTCGCGGCTCTCGCTCTTCGGAAACGCCCTGCGCGAGCTGCGCCCGGGCACCTTCGGTCCTATGCCGCATCTGCGAGAGCTCCGGCTGGCCGACAACCAGCTGGCCTCGCTGCCCGGCCACGCCCTGGCCAACCTCACCAAGCTGCAGATCCTAGTCCTGAGCAAGAACCGCCTCGTTTCGCTCGCACCCGCCGCCTTCGCCGGTCTGCAGAGCCTCGAGGAGCTCGTCCTGCACTCCAACCGGCTGGCCACGCTGGACGGGGAGCTGTTGCGCGGCCTGACCTCGCTGCGGAACCTCTCCTTGCACAGCAATCGGCTGGTCGCCATACCCGCGCGGCTCTTCCCGGGAGCCCCCGGCCTGCGCGCCCTTCAGCTGCAGAACAACTCGCTGGAGGAGCTTCCGGCGGGCATTTTCGACGGGCTGCCGGAGCTGCGCGACCTCCAACTGCACGACAACCCTTGGCGTTGCGACCCCGCCCTGCAGTGGCTTCGGCGCTGGCTGCGCGAGAACCGGTCCAGCCTCGGCGGAGAAAGCCGCCACCCCCGCTGCGCTGCCCCGCCTTGGCAGCTGGGCCAGTCCCTGCTGGACCCGGAGGCCACAACCTTCGGTCCTGGGAGCTCCGCACTGCCAGAGGGCTTTGGAATCGTCTGGAGCCGCACGGAGGCCCCTTCGGAGAGCGAGGCGACGCCGGAGACGCTGTCGCCTGGACGCTGGCAGCCGCCGCTGGATAGCGAGCCTGGCAGCGCAGAGATCGCGCACGAGTTCCCGGAGGAGCTCCCCGGAGCGGGGCGAGGGGGAGGCGGGATTTGGGGCCTGACCCGCACCCAGACGGGGGTCGTTGTCACCTGCCTCGTGGTGGGCTCCGCTTTGCTCCTGGGGATGGTGCTGGCAGCGGGCGTCTACGGCTCCAGGCAAAAGCGCCCCGTCCCAGCTAAAGTCTAGGTCCGCTATGGGGCTGGCCCGGTCGCGCCCTTTCTTCCCGCACTCACGCCTTCATCCGCTCCACCACACCGGCACGGGCTCAGCAGAGGACCGGCGCGCCACAGCTCTAGGCGCTACTAGCAGACTTTTGCCCCGCGGATCTGTGCCCAGACGGACGCTGTGGCGCTCCTTCACTCAGCCCTCCTTTGAGGCAGGTTGCGCGCCTTCCATCGAGGGACGCCCAGGGCCGGATTCGCAGCAGGACGGCTAGCAAAGCCGGGCGGTGGCCGGTCCCAGCACTGGGAGGTCGGGACAGTTTGGGGCACTTAGGAAGAGGCGCCAATCCGGGCCGCACTTTCTGCACGCAGGCCGCAAGTCTCGGCTGTTGGAAGGGGCAGGACCCCCATGGAAGCCCCCTCCCCCTCTCCAAAAAGGCGCTTGACTCCTGAACCGTCGATCCCAAGCTGTCGGAACTTAGGCGGGTCGCCAGCCACCAAAGGCCGGCAAAGAGCTTCCGGGATGGGCGGCCATGCACGGGGGTGGCGCTACCCGCACGGTTCCCGTAGAGGCGAAGGTCGGCAGATTCCATCTAGGGGGGAAGATCCGGAAGCGCCTTGGCTGCCCAGGTGGGAACCGGAGAAGCCGCGCGCTGGCCTGGCAATGAGCGGCCTCGCCCTGGGTGAGAAAGGCCCGAGGCTCTCCCGCTGCCTCTCGGCCGAGGACGACGCTCCAGCTGAAGGGCACCGGGCTGCGCTTGGATGTGGCGGAATAGCAGACGCAGCCCGGTTTCCCAGGAGCCGTGGACGGGAAGGAGCCCGGGTGCTGCTGCTGCTGCTGCGGTGGACAGGGCGAAATGCGGGGCGCGGGGCGCGGGGCGTGGCGCTCGAATGCGTTTAGCATTTCTGGGAAGCAGGGAATCGGGCAGAGACTCCGCCGCTGAGCCCCGAGAGGCAGAGAAGGACGGGACGCGCCTTCTCAGGCGCCGCAGCCAGGCAGTTCCACCGGCGAAGAGTGGCCCGCAACGACGGTAGCGCCTTGGCGGCAGAGGAGGCTTGGGGCGGGTGGGGAGGGCGGAGACGAGCCTCCTGGACGCGGCTCTGGACTGGTCGCCGGGCCTATTAAAGCTGCTCTTCTCGCTTCATCTCAGCCCCCCCGCTTTCTGCATTGCCTTCCCCGGCCTGGCCCCAGGTAGGCGATGGGAGGGGGACGGAGGGAGATCGGTCAGCACAGCATGACATTGTGTGGGAGGGGTGGGGTTTCAGATAGCAGCCCCCCCCCCCGTTTCCCCTCTCCCCTGGGTCGGCTTGAACGTCGCTATCCAGCACGTGGTTAATGCCAGGAGATGCACTTATGCCCCCAACTCCCCCCTCCACATGGCTGCCAAGCCTGGGTGGGAGTTCGGCTTCAAACTCACGGTCTTGGTGTGTGCCCCCCCCCCCAATCAATCTCAGCTGCTGCTTCCCCGGGTTCGCACATCCTACAAACCAGATCAAGTGGGTCCCCAGCAGCAGCTCTTTTTCCTATGAAGAGCAGCGCCCGCCGCGCCCCCCCCCCCCACAGCACGGCCCCTGGGCAGAGCGAGGGAGGGGCCGGGAAGGCGGGGCCTCTACAGCGGAAGAGTGCCTGGGAGAGTCCATCCCTGAGGCTGGGGGGGGGGGGGCGGGGGCACAGCAGTTCCTGGAAGGCCGGCCGGCCAGCGCAGAGTTCCAAACCGGGATAGAAGCGGTGTTGGGGTTTCCTGTGTTGCCAGTGGCAGAAGGGACTCTTTCCTCTCTAAAGCAGGAATCCCCGGAGGCGAGATGTCTGTTGGGAAACGGGACTGGGGTGAACATCGGAACAGCCCAAAGACTCCCAGGAGATAAAGAGGCGAGTTGAAAGGGGGGGAAGGAGGGGGTGCTTTAGGCTCCCTTGCAGAACGCCTCCCCCCCTTTTGCCACTCATCCAGCAAGAAACAAAACCTGGAAACAGCCACAGCCACCAAAAGACCCCCCTTCTCCCCCCCTTCCCTTTCTCCTTCCTTGCTTGCCCTGGGTTCTGTTTGGCCAGGTAAGAGAAGAGGCATTCCCGGCCTCTGCAGCAGGATAACCCCCCACCTCTCCCCAAAGGCTACTAGGACGCCTGGCCACCCCCAAGCACCTGGGGATCAGGGAAAGGCAACCAGCCAGGGGGCTGCAGCCCAGGCATGGGCATGGGGGGTCACAGATGGGGCGAAGGTGGCCAAAGAGCTCCTCCTTCCTTCCATAGGAAGGATTGACAGAACGCGGCAGGCATAATGGCCTTCACACAACTTATTTAACCTGACTCCACTTGGTTGAAAAAATCACATGCAGGATGTGCAAAGCTACAGGAAAACTCTCTTGTGCCAGGCTCACCTATCAGGGCTGGTCCCCACCCTTGACATGACCCAGTTGCATGATTTTTATTTTTATTTTATTAAATTTCTATCCCGCACCTTCTCCTGTATAAGGACCCAGGGCGGCGTGAACACAGTCAGCCAGAGGGCTCCCCCCCCCAAAAGAACCAGGCCAGGCAGGAGATGGAGGAGGATGTAGCCCTCAGCAGGAGGCCATCCTACTCCCTTCCTGGGCTCCGGGGTCCAGCCGCCTCCCCCTCTGGAGGTCCCAAGCTCGGGGACGGAAGAATCTGGGAAAGTACCTGGTGAACCTGGGGCCTCCTCTCCAGTGAGGGCAACCCAAAGGCCACGCAGCTGCCCCCAAAGTGCTCAGGTGCAATTGGAGGCCAGGCCTCAGAGCCTCTCCCCCCTCCCTCCCCCAAGGGGAGGGTCCCTTGCTGCTGCAGCTGTTGACTGAGAGGCCAGTGCCCGCTCTGCTCCCCTCCCAAGGCTGCTAGCCTTTGCCCCCGATCTCTGGAAAGCAAAGTCCTGCAGGTGCCTCTGCCCAGTGGGTCACTGACTCGGCCACCCTGTTGACCGAGGGCTGCTGGTGGAAGCTGGGGACAAAGGCTGGGGGCTTCCTTGGGCAACTGGCTGCACAGAAGGTGAGCATCTGGGGAGCAGGTCCTGGGCTGTGCATTGGGGGGGGGGTGTTCCTCCCAGTTGCCCTGCTGGTCTGGGGAGTGATGATATTTCTCACTGCTACTGCTGACAATTAGCAGTCCCATTTCAGAATTCTGAGATAAGAAAATGCAGGAAAGTATATGGAAAGCTCCCAAAGTGCAGCCTTAGCAAAGCAGAGAGAAACCTCCCACCCGCCACCCCTGCAAGCTGGTCTCCTTTGGGCCCTTCAGCCACAATCCTTGTGCATTTCTGTCTCGCTTGGAGGGGGGAGGGGGAGCAGACCTCTGCTCCTTGTCTGGCATTCAGTGCAACTTCCAGTCACCCCTGTCAATCCCCCCCCCCCTAAGTCCTCTGTACGGGATCCAGCCCCAAAGCCCATCTGTCTCTGGGGAAAATCCAGCCTGGGCCAGGGGTGCCTGTCTGCATACTGGGAAGGGTGAGGAGGGGGCATCCTTGGCTTCCTCTTTGCTCCCTGGAGTGAGGCAGGTGTTCCGAGGGGGTCTTTGGCCCGAGAACCAACCAAAGGAGAAGAGATGCCATGACAATGGAGGCATCCAGAACACCTGGAAGTCTGCAAGGAGGCAGCTTTATGGCCAAGGGCTTAATGAATGAATCCGTTTCACGAAGTGCCTAAATAAATGAGCATCATGGAGTTGGAGGGGACTTTAAAGGCCATCTAGACCAATTGCTGGCTCTGTTCAGGATCCACAGGGGGCTCTCCAGCCCCCGAAGCCCTCCAGCAGAGACCCCTGTCCTGAGGAAGCCTGATCCACTGGAAGAGTCAGGGAGTTCCGGAGCTACCCTCCTGGGCACTTTGACCTACCAGTTCTGGCTCTCAGCCCCAGGGAGTCCGTCCATTCCCTTCAGGGTGGGATCGCCTTTCCCCACACCTTGGGTGGGCTCAGCATTGCTAGACAGGGCTCGGGCCTGTGGCTCTCTCTTCGTCTTGGTAGACTTCCTCTAAACTGGCACTACTTGGCTGGTGCCCTTTGCCAGACCTGAACCTGTATTCCAAGCAGGGCCTGGCTAGGGCAGAGGGGAGCAGGGGGCCCTCACACATTGGCTTCCAAACAGGCTGCTTTGCAGACCCTTCCAGGATGTGTCCAGCTGCTCTTTCAGTTTGGGAGGCCTGGCGTGCCGGGTGGGGGGGGGGGGAGCTAGGACCACTTGCCCAGCTGGCAGTAGCTAATTGGCCACAGCCAGGTGTCCCATTCCAGCCTTTGGGACTCTTAGATAAGCTCCATTGTTTGGCCTTTGGGACATGGGAGGGGAGAGACCTTGCTGGGGAACTCCTTGGAGGGGGGGCTGCATCCTCTTGCCAGCCTTCTCAATGGGCCCAACTCCACTGGCCATTCCTGCTGAGCCTCAGGACTCCCTCCCCTCCCGAGGCTGTCCAGCTGATTGGCTGGATCCCCAAGGCAGTGGACAGTGAACCTTGCCTAGAGGTCCCTTTGGCCTGGGGGGGGGGGAGAAAGGGAGGGGAGCAGAATGGACAGGCATGCCCTTGCTTGCCTCCTCTTTGATAAGCCACGTACTGAAAGCTCACCGATGGGGTCATGCTGGCTGCGGCAGCAGTGGTAGCCCTCCCTACAGGCCCTTCCCAAGGCTTGCCTAGAGGGATGGCGGCAATATTATTATGTTTTATTCTGTCATTTTTCTATATAATTCAAAGGGGAGAACAAGCCTAATTCTGCCCCCCTCGCATCTCCATTTTTTCTGCAACATTTTCCTGCATTTCTTCTGGGTTGGGCTGAGATAGGGGCTGGCTCCAAGTCAGCCAGTTGGCTTCCATGCCAAGGGACTCCCTAGAACGCACCCTCTCCTGGTTTCCAACACATTCACACCACGCCAAACGTGCTCCGGTGGCCACTTGGGAATGCAAGGGGCAGGGCGTCACCCAGCAGTTGTGGGTGGGAGCAGGTGACCCTCTTGGGGCCCGGAGCCTTCCAGGTGAGCTCACAACGGCTTGCCATCATTGGCCCACCTAGACTGCAGGAAGCACAGCTGGTGGGCCCCCATTTTGGGGAGTGGGGCTGGGATGAAGCGAAGGGCTGCTTTCCTAGAACACAGCCAGCCCCTGCAAAACCCACCTGCCCTCTTTGATCCGAGTCGCCCCCTTGGCCATTTTTCTAGCAGCTGCTGGGGAGGCAGCATTTCCAGGGTTGGAGGCTGGTCTGGGGATTTTCGGTTCCGGTTTTTGTGTGCTTTTCACTGGGCTGCGGGTGTTTGGATGACTGGCATTCCTGCAAAGCCCCCGAGAGTCCCATGGGCGAGTGATAGATGGAGCCCATCGGAGGGGGGCCCTGCTGCCCATCTCTCCGCCCATCGCCTTTCTCTGCCCCGCCCCCGGGCAGCTAAGGGAGGGCTTCTGTCTCCTTGGGAGCTGGGCGGCCTAGCTCGATGCCCACAAGGCTGGGGAAGAGCGAGGGCAGAGGCTTCCTCCAGAGCCCTCGGCCACTCCCGCCCGTCTGACGGCGGCGCTTCTGCCTTTCCTCCGCAGGCCCAAACGATGCCCGCCAGGCCTGGCCGCCTGCTGCTGCTGCTGCTGCTGGCCTTCTCGGTGCTGGCCCCGCCGGCGAGCGCCGCTTGCGCCAGTCTGTCCCCGTGCCGGTGCTTCGGCGGCGCCACCGTCTTCTGCTCGGGCCGAAACGTTTCGGGCGTCCCGGAGGAGCTGCCTCCCGAGGCCACCCGGCTGCTCTTCGTGGGCGCCTCGCTGAGCTCCCTGCCCTGCCGCGCCTTCGCCCCGCGCAGCAACGGCAGCGCCTTGCGCCACCTCTCCTTCCTGGACTGCCCGCTGCGGACGTTCCCGGGCTGCGCCTTGACGGGGCTGCCGGCGCTGCGCGAGCTGGACGTGGCCCTGTCCCAGCTGGCCGGCTTCCCCCGCGCGGCCCTGCTGGGCTTGGGCCGCCTGAGCAAGCTGGCCGTCCGCTTCAGCCGGCTGGAAGCCCTGGAAGAGGGGCTCTTCGACGGCACCCCGGCGCTCCAGGCGCTGCAGCTGCAGGGCAACCTGCTGGCGGCGCTGCCCGCGGGGCTCTTCCAGCCGCTGCCCGGCCTGCAGTCGCTCTCGCTGGCCCAGAACCGCCTGGTCGAGCTGCCCGCCGACACCTTCCAGCCGCTGGCGCGCCTGCGCGAGCTCCGCCTGAGCGACAACCGCCTGACGCGCCTCCCGCCGCGGCTCTTCCGGCCCCTGGCGGCGCTGCGGGAGCTCTTCCTGGACGGGAACCGGCTGGCCGAGCTGCCCCGGGGGCTCTTCGCGGGGCTGGGCCGGCTGCGGCGGCTGCACCTGCAGCACAACGCCCTGGGCCGCCTGGAGCCCCCCGGCCTCTTGGCGGGGCTGCCCAGCCTGGCTTTCCTGCAGCTGCAGGGCAACCAGCTGGCGGCGGTGCCCGCGGGGCTCTTCCGAGGGACGCCCCGCCTGGTGGAGCTCTCCCTGGCCGGCAACCGGCTGCGGGAGCTGCCCGACGGGCTCTTCGGCGACCTCTCCGAGCTGTCCGTCCTCAGCCTCGACCACAACCGGCTGGGCCGCGTGGCTGCCGGCACCTTCCGGGGCCTGGGCGGGCTGGGACGGCTGCAGCTGCGCCACAACTGCCTCGCCGTCCTCCCCGGGGCAGCCTTCGCCAACCTCAGCAGCCTGGAGGCCCTGGACGTGGCTCACAACCGGCTGGAGAGCCTGCCCGAGGGGCTCTTCGACGCCAACGAGGCCCTGGTCAGCCTGGCGCTGGAGGGCAACCCCTGGCGCTGCGATTGCCGCCTGGCCCCCCTGGCCGACTGGCTGAGCTCTCTGGACCACCCGCTCGGCGCCCGCGTCTTCTGCCGGGCCCCCGCCCCCTTGGTGGGCAGGGCTCTCCTGGCTGCCAGGGAGGAGCAGCTCCTTTGCCCCTGCCAGCCTGGCACTGCCCGCTGCCGAGGGGAACCTCCGACTCCCACCAGAGTGACAGGCGGCCTGGACCGGGTTGCTTAGAGACCGCCGGCACCATTCAGGGCAGACCTCCCTACAGCCCCCCTCCCCCCCGGCAGAGGAGGGCCTGGTGGTCTACTGGACAGCAGGATCCATTTCGACAGCCCCCCCCCCGAGTTTGACAAGGAGGGGCGGTGGGGGGGGGGGTAGGCGCGGCTCGGGCAGCGCGATCCCAAGGCCTGCAAGATCCAAGCCAGGGAGCTACCCGGAAGCGCTGAGGTTCCCATCCTGGAGCATCTCCTACAGAAGCAGCCTCGCCCCTCCCGCTCGAGGCTCCGGGGCTTCCTCCACTGAGCATACCGCTGGATTCTCCTCCCTCATCAAGGAGGGAGGCTGTTGGAGGTGCCTCGTTCCTTTTGGGAGGCCTCTGAAGACCTTGAGGTTCTAGCTAGGCTTCCTGTGTTTGCTTCTCCTTTGCCTCCCTCCTCTTCCTCTTCCCCTCCCGTTTACATTGCTTTTCACGCATGTTGCTATGATGGTTGAGGACTTTGATGTTTCTGTGATTGTTGTGCACTTTTCGCAGGGGCTGAATTGAACCCAATCTGGTGTTTTAACCAACCACAGTACATGTAACATGTTTTGCCTAAACCAATAAAATCATTAGAGCCAATTATTACGTGTCCCCCCACCTCCAAAAATCCCCATCTCCTCCCCCCCCAAACTTGCTGAGGGTCACCCAGGGGGCTTCCAAAAGGCGGTGGCTACAAACAGAGCAGCCCTTGATCTCCTTTACGTTGACCTTGGGCCGGGGATGATGGTCTGGTCACAGAAAGCAGCTCTCTCCAGTTTGGCCCCATGGGGTTGCTGAGGGCCCCCAGATAAGGAACCCCTTAAGGAAGAGGAGTCCCTGTTCCTGCCCATATCTCCTTCCAGAGTGCAGGGACCCCCAGGCACCTTTCCCAGACGCAACTGGACTTCCTGGCTTTCTTTAAAGTCACCTGGAGCCTTAAGGACCCTCTAAAACAGGGCTGTCAAACTCAAGGCTCAGATCTGGACCGCCAGTCTGGAAACAGCAAAGGACCAGCCTGCGGTGCCTCTGCTAGCGAAAATGGGGCCCAGGAGGGGTGCAAGCGCCCTCTCCGCAGTGGCCCAGGAGGCCGTCCTGGACTCAGCAGGTTGTAAAAGGGAGGAAAAGTAAAATATTTTACCTTTCAGGCTTGCGGGATTCTGCTACTATCACCTGTGTCTACAATGTCTAGTTCTAATCTTCCTATGGAGTCAGTTTCTTGATAAGGTGATCAAGCAGATCAAGTAAGTATTTAAAAAAACAAAATCACAAATATACGCCTCCCTATTTTTACAAGTTTATGAAACCATGCCTGCAGAGGTGCGGTCCCGTGTCACGCCCACCATGGCCACGCCCACCAATGCCGCCCCCACCCCTCACCAGCCCTCCAAAGTCAAACCCAATCCTGATGTGGTCCTCAATGGAATTGAGTTTGACATCCCGCTCTAAAAGAATGCAAGTAGCCAGCTGTCTTCAAGGAGTATAAACCCTTCCATTCCTCACCATCCAGTCAGAGCTGAAGAAGCTTCTGGGAGGAGAAACAAAAAGTCTTCAGAGAAAAAAAAGCACCTCTGGGACAGCCACGGCCTGGATGACCGAGAGCCTCCATAGACACGAGTGCAGGGAATATCTGGCCTAGGGGGTGTCTCTCTCCCTTCTGCTCAGCTTTGGCAGCACCAGGCTCCTGCCATCTCGGGGGGTCCTCCGCACTGTGGAGAGTGGGTGCCAAGGGAGGGGCAGCTGAGCCCCAATGTGCCCCTCGGGCGGAAGAGAGCAGAGCCGCCAGCGGGGACTCCTGGGGCCGCCAAGCACCTCTCGCAGCTTATCAGACCAAGCCAGAGAGCAAAAGGTGCCTTGGGTTGCGCCCAGATCTCCCCCGCCCTTCTGGGATGTCTCCTGGAGATAAGGGGGGCACCTATCCCTTGGCAGCCCATCTGGATCAGGGGCAGATTCTCCGAGGTGGTGAGTGGCGACTTCTCAAGCCCTCCTGCTGTCCTAGCCAGGAAGGATTTCCAGCGGCTACTCAGCCAACAGGTGCATCCTCCTAGCCGGCACATCCAAGACCTGCGGGGAGACCCTGGGGGGAAGAGCGGGCAGTCGGTGTCCCCTTTGCAGAGCCAAAATGCTCCCTTCTGGTCCGGCTGTGACTGCAGCAGACAGAGGGAGGGGGGAGGGGGAAGCCCTGCGGTGTTCCTGGGGGGGTGGGGGTGGAAATCCATTGACCAATGACTTGCAGGAATTAAAATAGCAGGTTGAGAATCTGTCAGAAGGGTTGAAGAATTGATTCAAGGGGTCCTAGAAATTAGGAGGCTGCAGTGCAGAGAAGGTTGGTGGGCACAGGGAATACTTTGAAAAAGGCTCAGGGCTGTTGATCTCTTCCAGCATGTGGCTCAGGGCTGCCATCCTCCTCCTCCTCCTCCTCCTCCTCTTCTGGACCAGCCAAGGGAACCAGCAGGGTTGCAGTGGCATTCCGAACGAGAGCTGCCCCTATCAAGACGTCTACACAAGCAAGCGAGATATCACGGAGATCCCCAAGTCAGTAGCTCCCATCATCACCGAAATGTTCTTTGTGCAGACCAGCATTGTAGAAATCAGGCAGGGAGCCTTCGTGAACATGTCTAACCTGGAGAAAATCGAATTTATAAACAGCAAGATTAAAAGAGTGGAAGCAGGAGCATTTGATCACTTGCAGAAATTGACGGAGTTGGAAATCACTGGGGCTGAGTTAGGGGATCTCCCTGTGGGCACCTTCCGGTCCCTGGATCGCTTGCGCAAAGTGAACCTGAGGGACTCCCGGGTGAGGAGCATTGAAAAGGGACTCTTTGAGAGTCTTGGGGGTTTGGGAGAGCTTTATCTGCATCGGAATGAAATTGCCTCTCTCCCCGACGGAGTTTTTGATGGGCTCCCTAAACTCTCCTTGCTACATTTGGCGTCGAACCAGATTTCCAACTTCTCACGGGATGTTTTCCAGCCACTGAGCCAGTTGAAGACTCTCCGGTTGCAGGATAACCAGATGGGGAGCCTGGCAGAGGGGACCCTGGACAGCCTGCAGGAGCTGGTGGAGCTCAATCTTGAGAGCAACAGGCTCCAGGCTCTCCCGCCCAACCTGCTAAGACGGCTGGTCAACCTGGAGAAGATTTTTCTGGACAGGAACTCGATCGAAGTTCTCCCAGAGGAGATCTTCCTTGGACTGAGCAAAGTGAAACAGCTGAAGGTGGCTTCCAACCGCTTGAAAGCCTTCCCGCCCTTGGGGGCCATGCGGCTGCTGAAGGAGCTGGACCTGAGCAGGAACAAGATCTCCTCCCTGGAGAACTTGACGGCAGCTTCTCTCCCCTCCCTGACGACTCTTAAGCTCCAAGGAAACCTCCTGGAGACCATCCCCACCGGCCAGTTTGACCACTTGGGAAAACTCACTTCCCTGTATCTCGGAGGCAATCCGTGGCGCTGTGACTGCCACCTTCTCTATCTTCACCAGTGGATAAGCATCAATGCCAAAAGAATAAAGGATGCCAAAAGGTTAACCTGCAGAAGCCCAGGAGACCTGGCGGGCAAGAATGTCAGCTCACTGTCAAAAGACCAGCTGGTCTGTTTAACAACCACACCCATTTCGGGCACCTTCAAGGCCGCCCCGTTGCCCACCTCCACTCCCCCATCTGCCACCGCAGGAAGGAGAAGCACAGCCGGGGCCTCAGCTCAGACCCCAACACTGCAGGAGGCCCCCACCATGTCTCGGGCCTCAGCCGCCGTTCCTCACACCCGTCCTGCGAAAAGCACCCAAATCCTGATGACCAGCACCACCCCCACGAGCACCCGAACCCCAACTTCAAGCTCCCCCCTCGCCCCGCCTCAGAGTTCCACCTCGGCCAGGACAACTCCTGAAATCACAAGTCCTGAAGCCACAATGTCCACACGTTCTTCAACCACAAACAAAGATACCATCCCCGTCTTTGGGATTTCTTCCACAATCCATGAAATAACTTCCACGACCTCTCCAGCCAAAAGCAAAGAAGCCACAACTGCCACTGAATTGCCTTCCACAACGCTTCAACACACAACTTCTCCAGCCACAACCCAAGACACTACAACTGCCACTGAATTGCCTTCCATAACGCTTCAACACACAACTTCTCCAGCCACAACCCAAGACACTACAACTGCCACTAAATTGCCTTCCACAACGCTTCAACACACAACTTCTCCAGCCACAACCCAAGACACTACAACTGCCACTGAATTGCCTTCCACAACGCTTCAACACACTTCTCCAGCCACAACCCAAGACACTACAACTGCCACTAAATTGCCTTCCACAACGCTTCAACACACAACTTCTCCAGCCACAACCCAAGACACTACAACTGCCACTGAATTGCCTTCCACAACGCTTCAACACACAACTTCTCCAGCCACAACCCAAGACACTACAACTGCCACTAAATTGCCTTCCACAACGCTTCAACACACTTCTCCAGCCACAACCAAAGACACCGCAACTGTCACTAAATTGCCTTCCACAACGCTTCAAGCCACAACTTCCATGAGTTCTCCAGCTACAATCCCAAATGCCACAGCCGTCTCTGATATTTCTTCCATAAGCCACCAGTTCACCTCTTGTACAGATACTCCAACCATAGACGATGAACCGGGTACTCGAGCCACGGAGACCACTGTGCCCCGGGGCACTCCCACCAAGGCAGCCCCTACTGCTCTGACTAACATCAGCTCAGCAAGAACCTTTGAACAGTTTACGGTCCCCAAGAGATCCACAGAAAGCCAGGATCCACCCACCAGCAGTCCTGGGATCACCACGTCATCCGTGCGTAGCTCCAGACCCTCCGCGCCAGGCCCACCCACCGGGCAAACAATGACCATACCTGGCCCCACAGCCCTCAGGGCGACACTGGCAGAGATGCCCGTTGCAGGCTCAACCCTGGCCCTTCCATCTGCAGCAGACCTCCCTTCCCCTTCTCTCTCTCCTTTGCCCCAGAGTGTGGGGAGCCCCCTTTCCCCCAGCCGGCCTGCCCTTCTGCCACAGCACCAGCCCTGGGGCTTCCTGCTGAGCTCCAGCTCCCGCTATTGCCAAGTCTTCCTCTGGCTTTATCTCTCCATGCTCTCGGTGGCTACCTTCTGTGCAGTCGTCCTGGGGCGCCTGGCATACGTGCTCCACAAGGCCACGGAGTCGGTCCAGCTGCCTTCCAGGCCAGTGAGGTTGGTGCACGTCAAGGCCAGGCAAGGGAAGGAGTGAAGGGTGGGGGCAGAAAAGCAGCTCTGCCAACTCAACTCTGGCCTCCTGAGACATCCACTGAGACCCTGGGCAGAGTGCCCTGAGCTGGGCTGCTGCTTCTTAATACTGCCACCTCCTGGACCCCAAGATGGGGAAACTAAGTCTGCCAGCTGTAGCCCTACCCGGAACAGGAGGGCCTTTCTTATCCTCTCCACCATGTGGTGGGGCTGTTATAATGCACTTGTGGTAGTAAAAGATCTCCCGCACCACAGATGTGGAACCTCTGAGATGCCCCACTTCCTATGAGCTGCTGAAGGTGCCCCCCCCCCCACCGCATCAGGGAACCTTTAAAGCTGGCTGGATTAACCCTGAATGGCGACGGGAGGAAGAATGGGCCAGGCATTGGGGGCCCAGGGAAGCAGACCGCCTCTATTCCTGGCCAGGTGTATCTGGGGGCCTTCCTAAGGGGGAGATCGCAGGGGTGGGTTTATCTCAAATCATCCAAGCCCACCCGGTCTGCCTGTTCCTTTGCAATGCAGCCCAGGGGGCAAAAGATAAGTAAGATCTGGTTCCCCTTTTGGATCGAGCCTCCAAAGGCTTAGGGTTTTCAGCAAGCGCCATAACCCTGTGGAGGGACCCGGGTTATTTAGAGTGGCCGCAGCCCACTGATGGGGTGGAAGAACACCCACAAGCTTTGCTTGGTCCAAAATGCAGCAGTCTAATTATTGGCCAATCCAAACATAGGATATCTGCAACCTGAGCCCCCACCGGTGTCCAACGGAGGGCCGTTCCAGGTGCTGGGGGGGGGGTGTCACCTTCAAGGATACCTTCTCCTTTGGATGGTGGGGGTTTACCTTTTCTCTGGGTTGCTTTTTTTGTTTCCTGGGGTTTATTGCTGGGAACCACCAAGAGCGTTGGGAGTGCAGAACCTTGATCAATAAACAAGCAGGTGCCTGGGGTTAATCCCACCTGGGTGTTTTCTGCTGCTCTTTGGTGTCAAGCAACCGAGGGCTTCTGGAGTGGATCCGCTTTGCAGCTTGGCCCAACACACAGAATGCCCAGAATTGTGTGTGGGTCCCACTCGGAAGCTGCCCTGAAAGGCTGAAACAGAATAGACGATACAGAGTAGAGCTGGGCTGCTTCCTATAGTTTTTCTGGACACTCATCCTTTGCTCCTTTATTCTGCTCTTTTATAACAGAAGCATCCAGAGATATTGGGAGTCTGTTATGTAAAATAAGATAGATAGATGAGATAAATAGACAGACAGACAGACACAGAGAGAGAGGTGGCTGGTTTTGCAGAGCCTGCCTAGCCCTGGAGAACCAGGGGCCCGGAACCTCTTCGGGGCCACTTTCCTCTCTGGCGCCAAAGAGCGGAACCGGGGCAGAGCCCAGGCCTTCTTGGGCAGAGGCTTTGCCGGGAAAGGCCGCCTCCCGGGGAGGAAAAGGCCCCGCCAGAGCAGCTCCAGGTAAGGCCAAGGCGCAGAGAGGCCCGCCCTGCCTTAGGACTGCTTCGAAACCAGCTCCGGAAGCCGCTACAGGCGCGTTGCGGGAGGCCGGGCGTTGCGGGGCGCTGCTGGCGTCTGTCTGGCCAAGTTGCGGAGCGCAGCCCGGCCGAGCGGGACTGGAGAGCGGAGCAGCTCAGCGCTGGAATCCGCTGCTGGTAAGGGAGGCTTCTGTGGGAGAAACGGAAATCTGGGCCTGAAAGGGGGAAGCGCGGCAAATCGTGCTTCTCCCGCCTCCCCCCCCCCCCCCGCGCCACAGACGCGCAGGGAGCTTCCCCGGCAGCCTCGCCTTCCCTGCCAGCGGAATTCGCCGCTGCGACCCTCCGCACTGCGAGCAACAGCGCCTCCCTCTGGCTGCTCACCGGAGCGTCCGTCCCGCGCTCGCTCGCTCGCCACTCCTCCAGCTCAAGGCGACGTCGGGGCCGCTCTTTCTCCGGACTGGCCTGAGCTGGGGAAGTCGCGGGGCCGCTTGAGCCGAACCGTGAAGCCTTCTCGGCGGAGGAGCGCAGGACCGCCGTCCATTCTTCAGTAAACCAAGCGGGGGCGGCCGACGCGCCTTGATCTGTGCATTCTCTCCCGTGGCCCCTTCCCCACGTGCGGCCTTCGACTCGCCTGTGTCCCGGCGCTGCTCCCCCTCCGGCCAGGCCCTCTTGCAAGCAGCCGGCAGATGGCGCCAGAATACAGCTCTGATGGCCGCTGGGAGCCGCCACGGGGGTCGATCCCCCCCTCCCCCCCCATGGGATCCAATTTTCTCCACTGCCGTTTGGGTGGCGGAGCGCGCGCGTTCTCAGCAACTCTGGCATGGAGGGAGGGAGAGGAATGAGCCCCCCCTCCTCTCTCTTGCAGTCTCCTTGGGGGTGGAGGTTGCCATGGAGGCAGACCAGGAAATCCCCTTCGATGGTTCAGCTCTGGTTAAGATGTTCTCCTTTTAAGTGGGGGCTTTCACCCCCCCCCCCCCTTTTGGCAGCCACAGATGATCAAGAGCTGTTTTTTATAGCTCTTAACTGTGGTTGCCAAAAAGAAAAGGGAAAAAATCACAACCATCCGCCTTGTTGCACTGCCTGGCACTGAATGCCGGGCACCAACAACAGGGACAGAAAGCTCCCTCCATGCTATGGAAATGCGTCTCAGCCACACCAGAAATGACACCATTGGATAACACTCGGCTAGGGCACCAATTACAGAGAAGGTGGGAGAAGGGCAACTCCGCTGGCATGGACATGTCCCGAGAGCAGCTCTCCCGCCCTTGGCAAGACGGCCTGCCAAGTACGGGTCAATGTGCAGCAACCATGCAGGAGTCCAAAACAGAGATGACCAGACCCCATCAGGAAAGACAGGCAAGCCACAGTCCTGCCCCCTGGAGAGGCAGCTGATCGTGCAAAGTGGCCTTCAACGATCCCAAAAGCCCCTGTGGGAAGAAGAAGCTTAAGAGCTACATTTTTCATGGGTAAAAGACCTCTTTAAAAGAAGCCACTTCCATTTATCCCCACTATTATTCATACTAACACTGGAAGTACTGCTTAATAAAGTACGAGACACTAAAGAGATAGAGGGGGTACAAATAAGGAATCACGATTACAAATTAAGAGCTTTTGCAGATGACTTGGTCATTACAATCTCTCAGCCACGGAAATCTATGACAGTTTTACTATATATTCTTCATTGTTATGGTAAGGTTTCAGGTTTTAAGGTGAACAAACAGAAAACAAAGATGCTTGTCAAGAATACCTCATTGCAGCAAAAACAATATATACAGGATCTAACAGGTTTTGAGATTGCTAGTAAATTGAAATACTTGGGAGTACAAATCACAACGTCAAATACAAAGCTTTATAAGAATAACTACGCTCCAATGTGGCAAATGATGCAGAAGGATATGAAAAACTGGGAGAAATTACAGTTATCTCTACTGGGTAGGATATCGGCGGTTAAAATGAATATATTGCCAAAAAAATTATTTTTGTTCCAAATGTTTCCTATTTTAAAAAAAGAGGCAAACTTGAAAGTGTTGCAGAAAGAAATAAATAGATTTATATGGGCGGGGAAAAAGCCTAGGGTGAAACTGAAGATTATTCAGGACGTACGAGAAAGAGGTGGTTTGAAGATGCCCAATTTGAATATATATTATGAGGCAGTAGTGCTTACTGCACTCAGTGACTGGATTAACATGGTGAAGGAAAGAACTTTGAATATAGAGGGGCATGATTTAATATACGGATGGCACGCCTATTTGGTCTATGATAGGAAGGTGGATACGATATTTAAAACTCATATATTAAGAAATGCCTTTATAAGGGTCTGGAAGAAATATCAATATAAATTAAATCAAAAAATCCCTAGTTGGACAATACCGAGGCATATGATAGGGAATGTAAGCGCGCAAAAGAAACATGATTTAATCACTTATAAGCAACTGATAGATTGGGATGATAGGGTCTGTAGACTTAAACCTATAGATGTATTGAAACAAGAGGGAATAGTACGGTCTTGGTTCGAGTATGGACAGTTACAATCTAGGTTAAAAGAAGATTGTAAAATGGGCATATCAACAATGGACGAAGAATTAATTGAACAAATTAGAGATACGGGGCAGTACCATATAAAACGGTTATATAACTTATTGATAGAAATTGATTCTGCCCCGGAGTTAGTC
The DNA here is from genome assembly GCA_039707465.1 of Rhabdophis nuchalis. Classification (NCBI taxonomy): domain Eukaryota; kingdom Metazoa; phylum Chordata; class Lepidosauria; order Squamata; family Natricidae; genus Rhabdophis; species Rhabdophis nuchalis. The sequence goes on from CM077645.1 coordinate 836,337, forward strand.
AAAGATTGTATGATAAAGTGGGCACAAAATATTAATCAACCAATAATGCTGGAAACTTGGGAGAAGATCTGGGTAAGAAGAGTAAAATTTACACAAGCGCAAAATTTGAGGGAAAATTTTTATAAAATGTTTTATAGGTGGCATTTGGGCCCTTAAAAATTATCTATTATGTAACCGAGCCAGAGCCCGAAATGTTGGAGGTGTGATTGTGATGAGGCAACATATTATCATATTTGGTGGACTTGTAAAAAGGTTAAAGCTTTCTGGATTAAAATTTGGTGGATCATGCAAAAAAAGATTTTTAAAAGGAAAATAGAATTTACCCCGCAGCTTTTTTTGCTGGGCATAACCACAAATTGTACTGTTGTTGAAACAAGGTTAATATTGAACTTAATAACTGTTGCAAGATTGCTTGTAGCACAGTATTGGAAAAAGGAGGATCTAGGTACGGTAGAGGAATGGATTTCTAAGGTTTCAAATCTGGCAGAGATGGCTAAGATCTCTGCGTATTTAAAGGATCAATCACATGACAAATATTTGTTGGAATGGAGGAACTGGATTAGTTTTATACAAAACAGATATGGATCAGATAAACTTGTTATAGCTTACTAGGGAAAAGGTTCATAGATAGAGATTGTTTAAGTACTGTGTTTGTTTCGGAGGGAAAATATTAATATAGCTATAGTTTTTTTCTTCTTTTTTTCTTTCCTCTTCTTTTTCTCCTTTTCTTTTAGAATGCTTGATTGTAATAGGCAATTTTAAATAAGCAGATTTGAAAGTCTGATACCCTGTATCCAGCTCTGGGAAGCTCCGGGGAGGGGGGAGGAGGGGGGGATTACTGGGGGGGGGGTAGGGGGTAGGGGCAGGGGGGGATTTTGTATTGAAAAATTGTATTTGAAAAACTTTTACAATAAAAAAATTTCTGGCAAAAAAACAACATCATCACACAATAAATGCAATATATCTTAGTTTAAATTGGAAAAAAAAAAAGAAGCCACTCCTGGGTGACGGGGGAGGGGGGGGCTCTGGGAAGTCACAGGTTGTCTTCCAGATCTTAGGCTAGGGTGCCAGAGTAGCTGGAGAACCAGCCCGCTCCCCTTGTGACTGGCTGGTCCAAAGCCCTTTTCTGTAAGAAAGAAAGTGGCTTCGTATGAATCGATGGCCCTGGCCATGGCTTGGCCCTCTTCACATGTGGTTTAAGCAGGCCAGGCAAAGCCCCAGCCATTGAAGCACAAGATCTGCTAGCGCATTCTAGCAAACTGAGCCCTGCTTGGAGGTAGGTTCTCTGTGGCTCTAAAAAAAGACTGTTTCCTTCTCTGGGTTAAGCATCTTGTGTGAATGCAGCCACTGCAGCCTGAATTTTGCTCTGCTCTGCAGCCTCTAAGAACTCTCTCCAGAGGAAAGGGTAGAAGCCCTGGGGGGGGGGGGGGTGAGTTGGCCAGCGTGGCGCTGCAGGGCAACGGCCTCTGTGAATCCTCTGGCCTGGGCGATGGGTGTTTCAGAGTGGGTCTGGGGGCTTTCTGCAGACCTGGGGGTATTGCCAGGGAGAAACGGGGGAGGAGAGCTTGGGGTGAGCCCCAGTCTGTGAACGGGGGTCTGGGGCTCAATGCGCCAGACTTCTGTGGGACTAGAATGGGCGCTTGGGGCATAGACCCTCCATGTGGGGTGGGGATCAGGGGCTCCTGATGGACTGGGTGTTGCCTACAGGAAGGCTGCTGAGTGGCTGCTTGACTTCCAAAGATGCAGTTCTGGGATGTGGGGCACTCAGACTTCCTTCTCTGGCTTCCCCTGGAGAACTGCCTTGGACTCCTCCCTCCTCTCGCCCCCTTGGAAGCGAGGGACCCTCACCTGGCAGATGCCACGAATCGCAGTGGAGAAGAGAGCAGAGCCTCCGGCTTCAGGCCACGGAGCAGGGATTTCGGCTACTTCCCCGAGGCTCCTCCGCCTTCCAGCTGAGAGCTTGCAGCGGATTGAAAGGGCTTCGGTTTCAGCTGGTCTGTTAAGACCCTCCAAGAGATCTGCCTCAAGTAAGGGCAAAGCACTCAACCCCCCTACCCAAATTTAACCAGTTTACTGTTTCCTTGTTTAAGCAACTTTCAGGGATCATCTGTAGCCCAGCAGCGGATAGAATCTATTGCTGTGAATGATTCAAAATAACATTTCAGAGCAAAATGTTCTCTGGATGAGAAATATGGAAAAAACCTGGCTGAAATCTGGAGACAGACCCTCCTTGGAGTCTGCATTTACAATTACTGCCTCAATGTTTTTGCCGCTTGGAATTTGCTGGGATGCTGAATCCCTGCAGAGCTGTGCAGAACCTCCAGTCTCTGAGCAGGCCTGGGTGTGGGGGCCACCGGGGGGGGGGAGGTCAAAGGGCATGCAGGGACATCAATTTGCAAGCTCCATAGGAAAGGTTAAGGGCCGGGAGCACAGAGCTGTAATTGAGTCATTCCATCAGAGGCCTCTGGATCAGCAGGGAAGGCCGCTTGTCTGCAGAGGAAACTGCTCAGGCAAATTCCAATCAGTGGGATGGGGGGAGGGGCTGCCCTGAGGGGGCTGAAAGGTACCTCCCCCCCCCCTGCAGCCCCGGAGTCCCTCCTGCTGGGAAAGGGCTCCGTCTGGGCTCCAGCGAATCTCTGGGCTGGCTGCAGAGTCGGAGACCCTGAATGGCAAGTGGCAACCCCCAGCCGTGCACTCCGTGGCCTGTGGGGGAGAGCCAGGGTCCCAAACAGTCTCCCAGTTTCCCACAGCAGGGTAGGTGGCAGGCTTGAGGCCCACTGTAAAAGATGGCTTCCAAGCCTGACACGGGACTCCCTTGTTTGGGGGACCCCCTGCAGCCGCCCCGCCCCCCCATGCCTCCCCAGAGTTTGCAGGCTCTTCTGTGAAGGTTCTCCAGGGAAGGGGCTTTTATTATTATTATTTATTATTATTATTATTTATTGCATTTCTATACCGCCCTATCTCCCGACGTGGGACTCAGGGCGGTGCACAGGAACTATAAAATATAAAAAATAATTTATTCAAAATTTATAAAAAATAAATTATTCAAAAAGGGGGTGTGGTTCAAGTGGTTGATGCCGGAAGGGATGCTGGTATTCTGGGAGGGAGGAAGAGTCAGAATCGAAACAGTTGAAGAGGCGCAGAGCTTTCTTAAAAAACACTCCTCAATCCTGGATGATGATGAGATGGGAACGGGAGGGGCCACGGGTCCGCCTGCTGGTGGGGGGGGGGGGGAGGAAGAGACTATAGCAAAGAGGCTCAGATCGCAAAAATAATTTGTTATATTTTTTTTATGATGGTAATTCCTGTATGGATGTCAATAGCACAAAGCAATTGAATGTATAAAATAATATGAAAATTTATGATTTTAAAATGTATGTACCCCTTCCTTTTAATAATTTCTTTTTAATGGAATGTGTATGAAGACTCGGAGGCGGTCATCAAACCCGATGTGGAAGCTCTAAAATATTATCTAATACCTTATTTACCCCTTTCCTGCTATAAATTGTTAAAACCAATAAAACTTTTTCAAACAAAAAAATACATAAAAAAGGCCTTAGGCTTGGAGTGCCACGCCTCAGAAACATCTGGCTTAGCCTGATGTGCAGATATGGCCACTGCCTAGTAGTTCAAGAACCCCCCAGGGAGGTCACTCTAGCTGTGTGCTGCTGCTGCTGCGCATGGAGGCAGGGAAGAGGCTCCCCCAGGCGGCCTCCTTGGAGCTGTCCAGGGTCCTGCTCCCACCCCCTCCACCCCCACCCCTTCTCCTGGGGCTCCACCTTTGCTTGGCCTCCCTGTCTCCCTGCAAGGCAAGGAGACGCAGCCACTGTTCTCCCAGGGACTCCGGGCCTTGGAGAAGAGGCTGCAGAGGCAGCAAGACCCACCAAGAGAGGCCCAGCACCTCCTGGGAGGCGGGTTTTGGTTGTCCTCCAGGTGACACCTGCTGGGCTCCAGCCGAATTCCTCCCCTCTTTTCTCCCCCCCCCCACCGGAATATAATCTGGGAGTGAGTTTTGGACAAGAATGGAGAAGATCTTTCCAGGAGAAAGTTGCACTAAAGGAGTCTCCAAAATAATGGAACAGGAAGGCTCTTTCCTTCTCCAGGAGGAGAGAAGAAACAGTGGCTAAAGCAGCAGCTCCAGAGGGGTCTCTGCCTCCCCCCTCCCCTCCCCCCTCCTTTCCGGCAGAAAGAAACCCTGCTGAGATCAGAGGGACTTTGGTGGCCTCCTCCCTTCTGACTTGTGGAAGGACCAGATAAATGGTGACGGGGAGAAAATGATTTTTTTTGTTGCTTTTTAATGGGAAGGCTTGTTGAGGAAGAGGGCAGTTCTGGAGGAGCCGAATGACTTGAGTGGTTGATGGTGGGGAAGCTCCCTGGAGCCCTTGGAGGACTCTGCTCCAGCTCCTCTCCCTGCGGAGGCCTCGCTAAGCCTCCCCTCCCCTCCCTGCAAAAATAACACTGGCCAAGATGGGAGAGGGGAGGAGGATTTCCTGAGGGGAAAGCAAAGATGGACATGGAATCAATCAATCAATGAAGGATCTGGATGGGGACCTGCCTGAACTTGTCTTCTGTCGGGAGGTGGGGGAGGTGTAAATGGATTCCCACCCTGTGCAGGGTGAAAGACCCGGGTCATCCCCCACCCCCACCTCCGGTTGCTATTGAAGACTTGCAGGATTCATGCAGAGGGACAAGCCGGTCAGGAGAAGTGAGCAAAAGTGCCTTGAGATCAGGGCCTCCAGCCTTGGGAACTTTAAGGCTTGTGGATTTCACAATCCAGCCAGCACATGTGGAATTCTGGGAATTGAAGTCCACAAGCCTTAAAGTTCCCAAGGCTGGAGACCCCTGCTGCAGATGATGGTTGTTCTGTCTCCTAGGAAAGGGGCCTTCCCCTCTTCCCAGGGGTGGAGACTGAGCCCTCTCCTGGAAGGGAAAGCTGAAGGTGTGAGAGGGGGGCAAGGGGAAGGATGTGTGAGGGAGGGGATCCAGCTTCCCCCCCCCTGGGTCTGGGGGATCTAACTCAGGAGGACCTTTGCACTAATCCTGGGAGGGGAGCAAGGGCCTCCCTGCGGCAGGGGAGCTTGGGCAGCGTGGGGGGCTTCAGAGGGGCTCCTTCATTAAACGGAGAGGTTTAGCACCAAGAAGCCCCAAACTTTCTGGCCAGGAGGCAAAAGGCAATAGAAGGGAGGGGGGGGGGGAGAAACAAGGGGATGAAATGGGCCGCTCAGGTGGAGCCCAGAGGGGGTGAGGAACTTCACCAGGAGGCCCCATCTCGCCCAAGAGAAATCTCAGACAGGCCATTCGTTCATCACAGTCAGCATAGCCAGGATGTGGCCCATGGAGCTCAGGATGTGTGTGTGTGTGTGCCTTGAACCCAGAGGAGGGAGGCCCTGCCTATCAGGACACCCCAGTCTACTTCAGGGGCACTTTCCCTGCTGCACAGGCCCCCAGCATCTCCCAGCTTCACCTGGTCCACCGTAGAGCCTGAGGCTGCGATCGTGGATTTCTGCTCCAGAAAGGGCTTTGGGGGCGTCACACAGAGTCCTGCCCCAGAAGGTGCAGCCTGGAACCCAGGGATGGAAAGGCCAGGCTGCCACCTGACCTGCCCAGCAAAAAATGGTGCTGGGCAACACCAGCGTTTCTCTGGAGATTCTCCGCCCTCCGAGCCATGGTTGTCCCAGAGGTGCTTTTCAAAAGGCAACCGGACTTTATTTTTTCCCCTTGAAAATATTTTGCTTTTCTTCCAAAAGGCTTCTTCAGTTCTGGCTGAATGGTGGGGCTTGAAGGAGGGGGGTCAAAGAGGCATGAAAAGTATTCAGCTGGAATGGAAGAAGCTTCTTGGATGAGAAGTGAAAAGTCTTCAAGGTGGGGAACAACACAAGAAACTCCAGTTGCCTTTTGGAAACTGGGCCTTTCCCCACCAGAGGAATCCCCTTTGACGAGGCTCTCCAGACGGAACCTCCAGAAAAAATGGGTGGGGGACAGCCTGTCTCCCGAAAGACACCCCGGTAGGCCTGCCTCGGCCGGGAGAAGGGCCTGGACTGCCCTGGTCCACCATCCCACCCTCCCCCCTTTCCCATAGGAAAGCACCAGCTGGGTCTCCCTTCCCTGTTTCCATGCAGAGGCGGCCGCCCCTCCCTTCTCTTTTGTGGCCCACCAATTGTGGCGGTAGGAGAGTCCAGCACAAAGGCCCAGGTATGTGGGGGGAGGGGGCTGGGCTGCCATTGACCTTTCCCACTCTTGGACAAATAGTCTGCCTGCATGAGAGCAGCACGGAGGGAGGGAGGGAGGGAGGGAGGGCTGACCTTGCTGGCCACGGCTGGCTACCTGCTGCTCCCCGTCACACAGCAGAGCAGGAGGAAGAGCTGCTGGCAACGCAGCCCCCCCCCCCCGAGGGCTCCCCCAGGGGAGGAGACAAACCCTCCTGCAGGATCACCAAGGGAGAAAGGAGGGAGAAGGCCCTTTGGAGGGAGGGGGACAGGCCAACATCTGGGTGCCAGAGCAACGTCCGGCTGGATTCCTTCCAAAAGACAGAGCAGCCGTGATGTGCTCAGCTGAAAGACCCAGATTGGGCCCCAGCCTTCTCTTCCATCGGGCAAGGGCTGCCAACGCCCCCCCCCCCCACACACACAGGTTGAAGGTCTGGGAAGCGGAGGGGATTGGGGGTGTGTGGAAAGGAGCCGCCAGAGGGCCACTTCCACTTCCACTTGGCCCGGGGTGGGGGGTGGGGATAGCAAGAGGCTTCAGAGAAGAGGACTTTCTTTGGAGACAAGCGCAGGGAGGGAGCCTGAGCCCCTCAGGGAGCCCTTGGGGGCCTCCGAAGGAAGTGCAATGGAGGCTGAGTCTAAAGGAGGAAGAAACACAGAAGGCTTCCCACGGTGGCTCAGTTTGGGCCAGGGCTTTCTTCTGAGATGACCTCACTGTTGGGCCAGCCCCCACCCCCACCCCGTTTCCCTACTTGGGTGTCTTTAGGGAAGGATGGGGTGACCGAAGCACTTGAACGACAAAAGAATGGGAAGGCCACGGGCCCGGATGGGTTACCAGCAGAATTTTATAAGGTCCTGCAGCAATCATTGTCTCTTCCATTATTAGAAGTTATGAATGAGGTGATGTCAGAGAGGAGAATACCTAAATCATGCACCAGAATCAGAAGCATATATTACACTTTTACCAAAAGAGGAGGCCGATTTACTACAAATTAAGAATTACAGACCAATCTCCCTGTTAAATTCAGATTATAAACTGTTTGCTTCAATATTGGCAGAACGACTTAAAAAATATTTAAGTAGCTTCATTCATTCTGATCAAAATGGGTTTCTGCCAAAGAGACAAATTAAAGATAATATGAGGATAATTTTAGACACTTTGAAATATTACGAGGCACATCCTGAAAAACATTTGGCATTGATGTTTTTGGATGCTCAGAAGGCATTTGACAATGTGAACTGGCACTTTATGCTGTTACAACTGGAACAGATGGGTTTTGGTGAGAAATTTATTGAAGCCATACAAACTATATATTATAAACAAACAGCAAAGATAATGATAAATGGAGATCTGACAGAGTCTATTTAAATAAAGAAAGGGACGAGACAAGGTTGCCCATTATCACCATTACTCTTTAGAAATGTTAAATAGAAATGTCAGAAAAGGAAAAGAAATAAAAGGAATGAAAATTAAAAAGGAAGAATACAAGCTACAAGTGTTTGCAGATGACTTGGTCTTCATTCTAGAGGATCCATTAGTAACAGCACCTAAATTGATAGAAAGAATAGAAGAATATGGAAAAGTAGCAGGACTGAAAATAAATAAAGATAAAACGAAGCTCTTGACAAACAATATACCAACCAGACAAAAGGAAGAGTTGGCAGAAACCTCGGAGATGCAAGTTATGAATAAGGTCAAATATTTGGGGATACATTTAACAGCAAGATTCAGTGCTCTCAAAGACAACTACTATAAACTTAAACAACAGATCGCGATGGACTTGAAGAAATGGGAAAATCTACAGGGTCTGGATGGGGAGGAAGAAACTCAGACTCAACCCATCCAAGACCGAGTGGCTGTGGTTTCCGGCATCTCGATATAGCCAATTAACTCCATCGTTGGCTATCGGAGGCGAGTCATTGGCTCCCGCGGAAAGGGCCCGCAACTTGGGGGTCCTCCTGGACTCACGGCTGTCCTTAGACGATCATGTGACGGCCGTGGCCAGGGGGGGCTTCTATCAGGTTTACCTGATACGCCAGTTGCGCCCCTTTCTAGATCGAGATGCCCTATGCACGGTGTCTCAAGCCCTCGTTATTTCCCGCCTAGACTACTGCAACGCCCTCTACATGGGGCTCTCCTTGAGGTGCACCCGGAGGCTCCAGCTAGTGCAGAATGCAGCCGCGCGGGGGATTCTGGGAGTTTCTCGTTACTCCCACGTAACACCTCTCCTGCGCGAGCTGCACTGGCTGCCTGTGGTCTTCCGGGTGCGCTTCAAGGTGTTAGTTACCATCTTCAAAGCGCTCCATGGCACGGGTCCTGGTTACTTGAGAGACCGCCTCCTACCACATTCCTCCCTCCGACCTGTCCGCTCCCACAGAGTTGGCCTTCTCAGGGTGCCGTCAGCCGGTCAATGCCGACTGGCGACCCCAAGGGGAAGAGCCTTCTCTGTGGCGGGTCCGACGCTCTGGAACGACCTTCCCCCCGATATCCGCACCATCACGGACCTACGCCTCTTCCGTCGGATGGTAAAAGCTCATTTCTTTCATCTAGCCGGCCTGACATAGATTAGGGAATATTTTAATTTGTTATTTATGGGTTTTAATTATTTATTTAAATTTTAGCACAGCTCTACTGGTTTAATTGTTTTTTATATTTTGTATATTTATTTATTTATTTTTATTTTTTCAATTTATACCCCGCCCTTCTCCAAACGGACCCAGGGCGGCGCACAGGAAAATTAAAATACATACAAAACATCATATAAAATTTAAAAAACTACTTCAATAGAACCTGTGCTAAAACCAGATTAAAATCCCCAAATTTAAAAACTATCTAAAAGTCAGTATAGGGGGCTACGCTAGGCCGGCTAGATGGAACAAATGTGTCTTAAGACACTTGCGGAAGATATTGTGGGGTTTTATCTTTCTGTGCACCGCCCTGAGTCCCTTTTTTGGTGAAAAGGGCGGTATATAAATTGAAATAAAGTAAAGTAAAGTAAAGTACAACTATCAATGATAGGGAGAATATATACAATTAAAATGAACATTTTTCCTAGAATCTTATATCTGTTCCAGACGATTCCAATCAGACTAGGGAAGGAATATTTTGATGACTTAAATAAAATAGTGCTGAAGTATATATGGCAGGGGGGGAAAGCAAGAATAAAATAAAAAATTGTTACAAGATGCAAGAACAAGAGGAGGATTGGGCCTGCCCAATTGGGAACTATATTATCAGGCAGCAAGTTTGATGTGGGTTAAAGAATGGATAACAGCCAGTCTTGAGCCGAGGGAGACCACTGTACCTCAGACGACCGGTTGTGAGTCGCTCTACGTCTACGTGAAGTGGGGCCATGGGAGGCAGTTGGGCGTGCTGATTGTATACCTGGCTCCCCGCTATGTAACAGCAGCCCTGCCCGAGCTCCTTGAGGTGGTCGCCGAGATGGCGGTTGATACCCCCAGGCTATTAGTCATGGGGGACTTCAACCTGCCATCGGTAGGTGAGACATCCGAGGTAGCTCGGGAGTTCATGGCCTCCATGACGGCCATGGACCTGACCCAGGTAGTTGATGGCCCCACGCACGATAGAGGACATACGCTGGATCTGATTTTTGTCTCTGGTCAGTGGAGGAATGATCTGGGAATAGGGGATTTAGTCACCATACCCCTGTCATGGTCAGATCATGCTCTCCTTCGACTGGACTTTCCAATCGTCATCCCCCACCGTGGGGAGGCGGAACCAGAGAGCCCAAGATGGTTCCGCCCCAGGCGCCTGATGGACCCGGAAAGGTTCCAGAGGGAGCTTGGGCCATTACCTGTGTCCTTGTCCCGCAACTCGACTGAGGACCTAGTGGCCGCATGGTATAGTACGGCCACAGGGGCCTTGGACCAGGTCGCGCCCTTGCGGCCTCTCAGGCGGTGCAGAATCACCCAGGCTCCCTGGTTTTCCGAGGAGCTGAGGGAGATGAAACGCCGCAAGAGACGCCTAGAGAGTAGGTGGAGATCCTCTCGGTCCGAATCTGACCGAACACTAGTGAGAGCTCATTTGAGGACTTACTTAGTGGCTATAAGAGTGGCCAAACGTGAGTATTGTGCCACTCTTATCGCATCAGCAGATAACCGCCCTGCTGCCCTGTTTGGGGTGACCCGCTCCCTCCTTCATCAGAGGCCGCGGGAAGCCCCTTTGCAGGGCAGAGCAGAGGAATTTGGAGTGTACCTGTTGGATAAAATCACTCAGATTCGGAGCGAGTTGCCCCCCACTGAAAGTGGCCCAGACGGATTACCCGGTGCTGGTCTTGAGACAACATCTTGGGAGGAGTTTGACTTTGTTACTACCGAGGATATGGACAGGTTGTCGAGGAGACTTAAGGCCACCACATGTTTATTGGACCCGTGTCCCTCCTGGCTTGTACTGGCATCCTGGGATGTTACACGAGGCTGGCTCCAGGATATAGTGAACTCTTCTTTGAGTGAGGGGTTCTTGCCTACCGCCCTGAAAGAGGCTGTGGTGAGACCCCTCCTCCAGAAGCCTTCCCTGGACCCAGCATTGTTTGTAAATTACCGTCCGGTCTCCAACCTTCACTTTTTAGCGAAGGTTGTAGAGAGTGTGGTTTTTATGATAAAATGACTGAGTTAGATAGGATTTTGATGGGTACTGATGAAAAAGTAATCAATAAACTCTATGGATACTTGCTAGAGGTTATAGATAGATAGATAGATAGATAGATAGATAGATAGATAGATAGATAGATAGATAGATAGATAGATAGATAGATAGATAGATAGATTTATTTTTCTATACCGCGTCCTCTCCCCAGGGGGACTCGGAGCGGTGCACAGGGAAAATTAAAACAACATAAAATATATACATAGATAAATACAATAAAAACAAATTAAATCAACTGTCCCTGCACTAAAATCCCCATTTTAAAATTAACATTCCCTAACCCCTGAGGTAGACTAACCTAGGTTAAGTTAGAAGAAGAACAAGTTAAAGAAACTATGATAGCCTGGGGGGAAAACTTTGGGCGTGGGACTGAATTAGGGAAGTGGCAGAAATTGTGGTCCCAAAATTATTAAATGACAATGTCAACAGCCTATAAAGAAAATGTGTATAAGATTATTTACAGGTGACGAGAATAGCAAAAAAGTTCAAGAATAAATCTTAAAGTGTTGGAAATGTCATCAGACGCTGGGTTTGTATTACTATATGTGGTGGACTGGTGCAGAAGCTAAGAGATATTGGACTAAGATCCACACGTGGTTGGTAAAATGACATAAAAACACATAGACTTTAAACCACAGACTTCTTTATTGGGAACTAGCCATTCCCAGCCACGCATTGCTGTGGCCGTCTGGTTAAATTATTATTATTATTATTATTATTATTATTATTAAATGGCCAACCAATCTGTGTGTAGATTTACCCCTGCACACACAAACACGTACACACAACCACCGTATAACCCCCAACCTACCTACCTACTGAACCTCTCTCTCTCTCCCTCCACCTACCTACCTACCTACCTACCTACCTACCTACCTACCTACCTACCTACCTACCTACTGTATTTCTCCCTCAGAGTATTTTATGTCATAAAGATGACATAATACCTGTGGCCCACTGCTCTCTCTATATCCATCTACCTAACTTTTACACTTTTTTACATTTCCGTTGCGTGTACCTGGCACGCAATCTATATATCATTGGTGCCGTACTTGAAAGGAACGTTGTGTGAAAATTTGGAAGTGATCGGTGCAGTACTTTCGGAGATTAGCGGTTTTGAACAAACTCTTGTTACATTTTTATTTATATAAGAAGATTATAGCAGAAATATATAATAAAGATTTGAAATACCTGATTGTAAATGTTTTAACAGCAGCTAGAATTGTATTTGCAAAAAATTGGAAAAATGAGAAAATACCAACGCAGGAGGAAATTATTAATAAAATAATGGAATGTGCAGAAATGAGTAAATTGACATTTGAAATTAGAGAACATAAAGATGAACAATTCTACAAGGTTCAGGATTTGTTTTATCAATGGTTATATAAAAAATAATGGTAATGGAAAATATTGGAGAACTTTTTATATTTTAAGTATAATAGAATGATATATGCAATACTATAAAGGTTTAACATTGTTAACAGACTAGAACAATGTAATGGAATGATGTATGTATGATTTCAATATATAGAATATTCTGTTTAAAATGAAGGAATAATAATTGGAGTTGAACTATTGACGCAAAATGATGTTGTATGTATGAATCCAATATTTAGAATATCTCATTTAAAATTAAGGAATAATTACAGTTGAATAATTAATCTGTTATGATAATAATGTACCCATGCTTATCTAATGAACAATTTGTGATTCGATGTATAATTGCAAGTGGTGACCATGGAAAGGACGCACAAAATCTTCTAACCAAACGACACGCTGTGTGAAATGGAAGAAGGTTGTAGGTGTTTATGTTTTTGTTTGTTTTTGTTTAAAAATAAATAAGTGACTTATGAACATTTTCCACACGTACCACTGTTTATTTGTTATTTATTTATTTAACTAGATTTCTAGACCGCCCCCTCTCCCCGAAGGGACTCAGGGCGGTGTCATAGCATCTACAGCATCCTGTGATCAAAATTCATTCGCTTGGCAAGGGACTCAGATTTATGACGGTTGCAGTGTCCCGGGTTGTGTGATCCTCTCTTGTGACCTTCTAACAAGCAAAGTCAATGGGGAAGCCAGGTTCGCTTAACAACCGTGTTGATTAATTTAACAACTGCAACAATTTGCTTAACAACTGTGACAAGAAAGGCCGTAAAATGGGGCAAAACTCACTTAATGAATGTCTCACATAGCAACAGAAATTTTGGGTTCGATTTTGGGTCATAAGTCAAGGACTCTCTGTACTGACAACATTTTGCTGATCAGGTAATTGAACGGCCCAACCGAAGGCCAAGTGAGTCGCTCAGGTCAGTTCTCAGACGCTAACAGGAAGGTCTCAAATAGTGACCAGGTGGTCGTGGGACCTGAGTCGGTTGGCAGTGCCTGAATCGCAGTCACGTGACTGTGGGATGCTGTGATGACTTTGAGAATTCATTCAAAACCGTCATAACTTTGAACTGTCACTGAACCGTCGTAACCCAAGGACTGCCTACATGGCATTTGAGCCAGCTTAATCGTCTTGAAGCCCAGCCTGTCATGCGATGCCTTGTCAAATGCACAAAACACGAAGAGGGTTTGCATCGCTCAGGGTTATTTCTGCCCCACTTCCTCATTTTTCTCGGCCCCCCAGAAACAACAAAAGTGCACGGCGGGTGTTTGCTGGTCGCTAGAAGCCCGAACCTAGTTTGGCCATCTGAATCCTGGCCAATGTGGGCATCCAGCTAGCGGTCGCCCTGGACCTTTTCCCAGGGGTCGGTGCAGCATTCCGAGCATTTTCCTCTACTCTGTCAGTCCTGGCTTTGATTAGCAACAGTTTCTCAAGATGCTAAAGTGGAAAACTAAGGTGCAAATTAAGGAGATCCCAAAAAGAATCTGGCACAGAACATTCTAGAACCACTGCAGCTGTTGCCCAGAAACGGGTTTTCTTTTCTCGTGGAGATGGGCGAGTGTTCCCCCCCTCGGGCTCCGGCATCCCAAAGTGCCAGTAGTGGCCATCCAGCCATCGGCCCGGTCACGGCTGGGACACCTGGAGCCTTCCGCCATGGGAGGAGAGGTTAGTCTGGGGTAAGCAATTAGTCAACTGACTCGCAAGAAGGCCAACCTGCCGTGCCTGGAGGCTCTCAGGGGCTGGATGGGAGCCCAGGGTTGAAACGAAACCTTTGCAAGACCGAGGGGCTCTGGGGTCTGTTGGCTCAGGGAGAATTGCCACCTCCAAGGAGAAGCTTCCTCTCTTCAGCCAGGGACCGTGGTTGGGGGTGGGGACTGGGAGGGAGGGAGGGGGAGGCTGAGTTCACAAAGAATGCCAGTCTGGGCTCAAAGGGGGATCTGGCGGGATCTGGGCATCCGTCCTTGGCAGAGCCAGTGCTGGGAGGTGCCAGCTAAGTCGGGGAGTGGTTTCTTTTTGCCAGGCAAAAGCTGTGTGAACTCAGCCATGCTCTTTTCTTAACCTGGGTTGGGGGGTCGGGTGAACTGCCTGGCCAATGGGTGTTTCTTGGAGCTCTGGGCTCCGCACTCCTTCAGAAGCTGGACCAGAAAGAAACCCTGGGAGGGGTGAGGCTCTCCTTGGGCTGGCTGCTGAAGCTCAGCAGGCAAGAGGCCTCAAATGCAGGATCAGAGCCGGGTCCTGGGCCTTGGCTTCCTCCTCCAGGACCTCCACTAAGCACCTGAGTGACCAGGCTGTGGTCCCTCTCCTCGGCCTCCCCAAGAGCCCCTGGCCACATCAGGCGATGCTCAGGCATCACCTGAGAAGGAAACACTGGTCTGCCTCAACCCCAAGGCCAGGCTTAGGAGAGAGGAAGGGAGGGGAGGGGAGGGGAGGAAGGGAAGGGGGGAAGGGGAGGGGAGGGGAGGGGAGGAAGGAAGGAAGATCTGGCCTCCCCAGAAAATGCCAGGAGGATCTTCTTTGGTCCTACAGAGGCATCAGGATTTGGGACACTGAGTAGCTCAAGAGCTTCGCTGATTCCCTGGAAATTAATCTGCGCTCCTTGCAGCTAGATCTGCAAAGGAGGCCCCACGCATTATTTGCTCTGAATGGAGAAGCCCCCCCCCCCGCCCCATAGAGCCCAGCCCTCCACCCGCCTCTCCTCCCTGGCTAATAAAGGCCTTGTCCGTCTCCTCTCCTGAGCCTGCACCCTTAAGGGGCTCTTGCTACAAAAAGCACACCCTGCTAATCGGGACATAAAGGTCACTCCGGCCGGCCCTCGGCCACAAAGGCTCAGCTACGGTGTGCTGGCAGGGATGACCTTTGCGAGGAGCCGGAGAGAAAGCGTATCACAAACAGCTGCACAAAGGGAGCCGGCGCTGGACGGAAAAGGATTTTGCCTGCCCAGGATACCTGCTGCTGTGGCACAATGGAGGCCGAGGCTGGTGCGCTGAGAATGCGGAGAGAGAGAGGCCGGAGACAATGTGGAGACGGGCCGTGTCCAGAAGGGCCTCGGGGGGGGGGGGCATTTGATCCACCATGAATAAGTGATGCGCCCCCTCCTGCCCCAGCTTCTGCCTGCCCCCTTTTCCAGCCGAAGAAAGGCCTCCGCTCCCAGGAACAGCATGGTGTCACCTTGATGCCACTAAATTAGGTGCCCCCTGCTGCCGCTGGGGAAGAGGGTCGCAAGCTCAAGGGGTCCTGGGCTCTGGGGCTCTTTGGCTTCTGCAGACCCATCAGCTGTGCTCACACAGCCCTCGGCCTGGCCACGCAGAGCTGACCAAGGGATTGCGCACTGGACAGTAGGGCGGGGTTGGGGGGGAGGGGGCTGGACATATATTGATATGTGTGATTTTGCGTGCTGTGATCTCAGACCTTGCTTTACCTCGCTGCTCTCTTTTCATAACCAGTAAAGGTACTCTTAATTCTTTGTAATGGAGTCGAGTGGTTTCTTTCTTGGTTATCGTTAGAGGCAGACCTGACAATACCCCCTGCTAAACCTGGTTAACTCTTAGAACAGGTTTTCTGTGGCTTAGCTTTCTGTTGAACCCGGCCCATTGGGTCGGTTTATCTGCATTATGCAAACCCAGAAAGTGAATTAAATCAGCTGCAGGTCAAGAGGGTTGTGTGAATGCAGCCAGGAAGAGGATTAAGAGAAGCAGGCTCTTTGGTCAGGGGTCAGCCCTGGGGGCCACCTCCTCTTCTCCCACCACCAGGGGTCCCCCCCCCAGGAAAAGAGCTCAAGTTCCAAAGGTGACCTGCCCTTAAGATGGGCATTTGTTATTATAAGGATCATGAATGTAGAATATGGGTCTGTCTCTCTGCAGCTTCACTGGCCGAATCCTCACCCGATCAGTTGGAGAAGCCCCTTTAGTATAAAACCTGTTTGGCTCATTTCTGGCTTGTGCAAAGTTCCACATTCAGGCCTTTAAAACCTGCAAAGGCTCCTGTAAAAGTGAGCGTGTGACTTCCACAGGGGGGGGTCTGAAGCAGAGGCGTAGCGTGGGAGGTGCAGGGGGGGCTGGCCACACCGGGTGCAACATCTGGGGGGGCGCGCTCCAGAGACCCGACTCGGAAGCTCTCCTCCGCGGGTCTCTGGAGTTGGCGGCGGCGGCGCCTGGGCGCTCCTGGGCCGGCGAGAGTCGGGGAGCGAACAGCGGCCAGTAGGGGCCAAACCCTCCCGGGCCATCCGCCGGCTGAGGCCAGCGCCGGCTCCTCGCACCCGCCAGCGCCACCCGAGGGGGCCAGGCGAGACTTAAAGGCGCAGGTCTTTCGAAGCAACGGCCGTGCGGAGACCCTGGAAGACTCCTCCGTTCCGAGCCAGCCAGAGGAGCGGCGACCTGGGCCCCGCGGCGGCCCGGGAAGACCCTCTTGCCCCGGCTTTCGGGCCGTCGCCCTCCGTAGAAAGGAACGTCGGGTGTCCCAGGCCCGCACCACGCAAAGGGTGCCCGCTTCTCCCCAAGGCGAGGCAACGAGTGTCGGACCCGGATGGCCGAGCCCTTTGGGCAGCGGCTGCCCGCCGGATCCTCGCGGGAGGTGCGTGGGCTCGACACCACAAGAAGAGCTGCCTCCCCCGAGTGCTAAAATCCACGGGTTAGGGGGTGCAAATTACTTGCCTTGCCCCGGGTGCTGACAACCCACGCTACGCTACTGGTCTGAAGGTGCCCTGGGGAGGCCGGGAGGGCCCATCTCAGCTCCTTCACACAATGTGCTAAAACCCCAAACAATGTTCACTTGTATGCCTGGGTAGCCCCGGATGGTCCTTCCCTGCCCTGCCCTGAGCTTTCCTCTCTCAGCTTGGCCCAGTGACCCAGCAGGAGCCCTGCAGTGAGTGGGGAGGGCTGAGCCAGGCAGCTCAGAAGGGCGGGAGGAGTCTTCCCAGCCATTACCTGCCTAAAATATGACCTGACCACTGGCAGAACAAACCGCAGGGAAGAGATCGGGAGAGATTGACTGCTTTCCCTTTATGACAGCCCATGCTGTTAATCAAGTCCAACAATACTACGAAGCCCATGTTGTGTGGCCTTAATTATGCACCAGCTGAGATGGGGGGGGGCGGGGGGACACGACCAGAGTGGCTGCCTTGGTCCACAAGCTGGAGTCCATCCTTTGCAGATGTCCAGAATCAAAGTTCCTAAATGATTGCACTAAACAAACCCACAGCAGCCCCCCACCCAGTTAATTGTGCAGCTTGGGGAGGGGGGCGGTCCTCTTGCCCCTCCCTCTCCTCCCTTCTCCTAGGGGCTGTTTTAATCCGTTGTCATTCATGGGTCTGTAATAAACTCCACCTAACAAGACTCTGTGCAAATACACTGAACACACTGCAGCCTCCTGAGCGCCCCTCCCCTCTGCCACATGTGCTGGTGGGCTTCAGCAGCTCTTGGGAGGCAGCCACCCCCACCCCCACCCCGCTCTCCCCCTCCCGCCTCCCGAGCCGCCCAGGACTGCTGCTTTCTGCTTTCAGGATTCCAGAGCTGGGCCCATTCCCTCCTGGGATCAAAGGCTGAGAAAGTGGGCCTTGAACCCAGTGCAGCCCCCTCCCCACAGTGCGTCTGGCCCCCTCCCATCATCTTCCACACTCACAGATCCCCTTCCTCTTGTATTTCCCCCCCCCAAGACCCCTTCGAGCCCCATCTACTCAGCGTGTGCAATGGCAGCCTCCTGTGCTGTTCTGCCTCATCCTTCCGTTATCTGAATTAACCCACTATACTGACTGGGTGTGTTAATATACTGAACACACATTCAGCACACAGGCTGGCTCACACAATGCACTACTAAGATGCAGAACAAGGAAAGACAAAAGGAGGAGGAAGACAAGAGAAGGGTTCCAAGAATGAGGCCACATTGTTGTGCTGATCCCAAGCAGCTGCCTGACCGGATGCATCCCGTAAGGTGTTCTGCTGTTGTCCCTGATAGCAGAATAAGAGAGTTGGAAGGGAACCTGGAGGTCTTCTAGCCCAACCCCCTGCTCAAGCAGGAAACCCTTCACACCATTTCAGACAAAGGGCCCTCCTGCCCCCCCCCTCTTTTAAAGGCCTCCAGTGATGGAGCGCCAAGAACTGCTGGAGACAGACGAGAGCCCCCCCACTGGGTATTGGTTCTCACTGCCAGAAGGAAGTTTCTCCTTCAGTTGCAGGTGGCTTTGGGGATCACAGCAAGCGGGGGGAGGGGGGGCGTGTTTGAGGGGGACTGGGAGCCCAGGTTGTATGTTTGTGTTTCCTGAATCCGTTTTGGGTGCAAGTGAGGGAACTTTGGGCCACCCAAGTCTCCCCTCCCTGGGCTCTGCTCCTGCCCCTCCTCCATACGCGGGGTAGAAACCGCAATGCCCCCCTCTCCCCCCTCCCCCCCTCCTCTCCAGATAGCCAGGGCCTCCTTCTGTAAACATCCTGCCAATAAGCCCCTGGGGGAGGGGTGGGGTCTCTGGCAGATTGCCAGCCAGATAGCCCTGCTGACTGACTGAAGGTGCGAAAGGCGGATGGCCCTGCTGCCAGGCCCTCTTGGGCTGCAAAGGCCAGGCAGGCCCAGGGGAAGGGGCCGGCTTTCTCCTGAGCTGGGGGGCAGTGGGGGTGGGTGGGTGTCCTGGCCCAACAGGAGCATTAAGGGAGGGGCCTTCTTGTGAAATGTGCCCCAACTGGGCCGTGTGGGAGGACGCTTGGCAGCTGAGATTTCACTTGGCAAAGTCCTTCCTTGGAAAATGCATTATTGGCGGTCCTTGACTTATGGCCAAAATTGAGGCCACGTTTTCTGTTACTAAGCAAGACAGTTATGTTTTGCCCCATTTTGTGACTTTTCTTGCCACAGTTGTTAAGTGAATCGCTGCAGTTGTTAAGGGAGCAACACGGTTGTTAAGTTGAATCTGACTTCGCCATTGACTTTGCTTGTCAGGCAGTCACAAAAGACCTTGGGGCACTGTAACCGTCATAAGTATGAGTCAGTTGCCAAGCATTTGAATTTTGATCCGTCCCCACAGGGATGCTGCAACCGTCATAAGTCTGAAAAAGGGGCATGTCACTTTCTCAGTGCTCTTATAACTTCAGACACCGAATGGACCATTGTAAGTCGAGGCCTGCCTGGGATTCGCATGGAGGGTGGAAGGACCTCAGAGGTGGAGCTCAGAGGGGGCTTGTCCAGGGAAGACTTTCCTCCTCTGGTTGGGAAGCTCAGCAGGACTCCCACATCACGTGATTTGAGATGCTCTCCTTCATGCCACTTGAGCCCCCCTGTCGGCCCCCCCACCCCTTCCTCTTTCCACAGCCTGGAGGAAACAGGCCCTTCCCTTTCAACCTGTGTGTGCATGCGTGTGTGTGCATGCGTGTGTGTGTGTGTGTGTGTCTCAGAGAGGCACCCTTTCCTTGGCAGACTGCCCGCAGCCCCTTTCTCACGACCTCGCCTCTTCCGGAGGTCACTGGGAGTCCTTGTTTCCTGCCAAGAGGTCGGCTGTGGGGGTGGGTGCGCAAAGGTCCAGCCAGCAGCCCAGAGCAGAGGGGCTGGTCCTGGAGGAAATTGACACACTGCTGGGAGGCCGGCCAGCACTGTGACCAGGAGCTCCCCAGAGCTGTGATTTTTGGCCCAGGGACCGGGCAGCCAAGCTGCGCTGAGCCCTCTGGGGGCCTCCTCTGCCCCAACTGGAGGCACACACCCCTCGCTTGGGCGTGCATGTGTGTGTCACAGACTGGGAGAGTGGGGGTGGTGTGTAAGGCAGTGGAGCCAACTCTGGCTGCCCTTCCTCCAATCAAGGTCTCTTGTGCCTCAGCAGCAGCTGACCGGTGCCTGATGGGATCCCTCTTGGACCTTCCGGGTGCGCTTCAAGCTCTTAGTGACCATCTTCAAAGTGCTCCATGGCATGGGACCTGGTTACTTGCAGGACCGCCTCCTACCACATACCTCCATTCGACCTGTCCGCTCCCACAGGGAGGGCCTCCTGAGGGTGTCCACTGGTCAATGCCTTCTCTGTGGCAGGCCCCGCCCTCTGGAACGACCTGCCCCCACCCCCCCCACCTCCGTACAATCACGGACCCTCGCCTCTTTGGTACGGCACTAAAAACATACTTCTTTCATGCGGCCGGCCTGGCATAGCTGTTCTATGGCTGATTTTAGTTGGGTTTTAATTCTATTTTTAGCACGGGTCCAAATTTTATTTAATTCAGTTTTAACTACTTGATTGTCTATATATTTTTATATTTTTATTGTTCCTGTGCACCACCCTGAGTCCCGTCTGGGAGAGAGGGCGGTATATAAATACAATAAAGATTAAGATAAAGATCTGGGCGACCAAATTCTTCTGGAGGTCCCCAGATTGGGGGAGGGGAAGAGGCTGAGGCGGTGCTGGGTGGGGGAGGGGAGAACACTACGCAATTGGGTCTTTTTGTCGCAGCGGGATGGATCGTCCCTGGGTTGGGCGGATCGCACTACGTAGAGGACAACAAATCAGCGGCCCACCCCGAGGAGGAGGAGAACCTGCCTTCCTGAGCCCCGAGCATCTCCTGGTCCCACGACCGCTGGGAGTGGAGGGAAAGGCGGGCTTGTGGAGCATCGGGCGGAGCCAGCCTGAACCTCCCGCGGAATAAAGGGGGAGAGGTCTGACAGAGATTGACGGAATGCAGCGGTTTGTGGGGGAGGGGGCCGAGGAGGGAGAGGAAAGTGGGCGAGTGCTGCCGGGAAGGTCCCTCCCGAAGCCCCCGCCAGTGGATGCCCTCGGGAGGCGTGGGCTTGTGCAGACAGAGCCAGGGCCCCTTCCGCTCGCCCCCTCCTCAGCATTCCTCTTCCAGCACCTGAATGCCGACGGGCACCTGGCCGGGAGGGCGGGAGTTTGAGGAGCAGCTCTTCAG
Organism: Rhabdophis nuchalis; assembly: GCA_039707465.1. Classification (NCBI taxonomy): domain Eukaryota; kingdom Metazoa; phylum Chordata; class Lepidosauria; order Squamata; family Natricidae; genus Rhabdophis; species Rhabdophis nuchalis. Next base: position 857,457 of record CM077645.1, read on the forward strand.
ATCCTGGGGGACGGAGCAGGGCCCCGAGATCGGAAACCTGAGCCGGCTCTTTATCGGGCTCACGCATCTCCTTTGCAAATGGGCCGTGACCAGCCGGGCAGAGGGCAGGCCGAGCGACTCCCGGGGAGACGCGGCGAGCGAGGGACGAGTGTCGGCTGCCGCCCCCCCCCCCCCGCATCTTGTCCGAGTTAGCAGGCAGAGGAAAGGCGGGGGCTGATCACAACCAGATGCGGCGGGTGTTAAATCATCACAGCCGGGCCAGGACGGGCGTGCAGGAAGCTCGCTGGCAAAGGAGAGCGGGCCCGGATTTCCCCGCTTCCAGAGAGGCACCGGGCCAGGAAACAGACCGGGCCAAGTCACGCCAGGCCCAGGGGCTATAGAGCAGCCCCCCCCCCCCAAGCAGCCCTTGTACTGGCAGGAGGGAAGGGACGCCAGGGCTCTGCCGAAATGGTTGGCCAGGCGTCTGACCGGACAGCAGGATTTTCCTCCAGCAGGCAGTCTGGCTCCCTGCCCAGCTCAGCCCACGAGCTTCAGCAGATTGCACGTGTGTACTTAATCTCCTTAATACTAGCCTTGATGCGTAACCTTTGTGCTCAGGGAAGCCCAAGTCAGCCTGTGCCAGAGCAAGGGAGAGCTGGCCCCGCCCGCATCCCTCCAAGAGCTGCCAGCTGAGAGCAAACTCTGCTGCTTCCTGCCAAAGGCCTCCCCTCCCAAGGGCCTTACAAGCCATTTGCTCAGCGTTGAAAGGAGCCCCACCTCGGCCTTCTCTTCCTCCGAGTGACACCCCACCCCGCCCTCTTCTTTCTCACAGTGGCGGCTGTTCAGCTGCTCCGTCATTTCCAACTTTGTGAACCAAGGAAGACCACTGTGCCAGCTGTCCATAAGGGCTCCCCAGAAGCTCCTGCTTGGGCCAGCCCTCTTCCTTCGCCAGCAGCCCTTGCCATGCAACAGCTGCCCAAAGAGTCTCTCTCTCTGTGGCCATTTTCTCAAGTAGGCTGGATTCACCCATCCTGGGAGCCAGCGTGGGTCAAGAGAGCCATGTGAACTAGGCTTGGGTCTGATCATGGAGGCTCCACTCACCCTCAGGAGAAAGGGTCCTCCTGGACTCCCCCCTGCCCATCAGGGAGTGCCCAGGTGAAGCTGCTGGTCAGGGTCAGGAGCCCCCAGGAGCTTCTTCCCCAAGGTGGCAGGCATGGCAGTGGGGGGGGGGTCTCTCCCAGGGGAGCCACATGTCCTGCCCTGAACCCCCACCTCCTGCGCTTAACCAATTGGCTGCCAAGGGTCCTTCTTGTCAGGGAGCTCAGCCTGCAGTCCATGATCTCCAGGCGTCTGCGTGGCAGTGGGAATGCCAGACAAACCTGGCCAAGGATGCCATGTGGAGCACCCCTGGGGTCCTGCTCAGTTAAGAGAGATCCCCTCTTGGCTTGGCTGCATCCTAGACCCCCACTTCCTGAGCCTGGCCAGCAGTCTTCCTCTGAGAAAAAGCTGGCAGGGGGCAGCCCAGCCCCGCACCCCTCCAGCACCATTCATATAGGACTCCTGGTGCAGGTCTGTCAGCCTTTAGGCCAGAGGCCGGGGTCTGCAGAGGAGCCCCCCCATCCAGACTCCCGCCTGTACCCCCTGCAGCATCTCTGCTCCCCCCCCCCAATGATAGTCAAAGTCTTTATTTCTAGCAAAGCTTCCAAAAAAGGAAGGGGAGGCTTTTTGTATAAGAACAAATCAATCTTTGGTATTGCTTGGAAATTAGAAAAAGGCAGAAAGACAAGGAGGGAAAGTACACTCGGACCCCCATCTCCGCCCCACTGCAGAGAGGACAGGCCAGTCTCGGGGAAGGCACAATCCAACATGAACGGTAGGCAGTGGCGTAGCGTGGGTTGTCAGCACCTGGGGCAAGGCAAGTAATTTGCGCCCCCTAACCCGTGGATTTTAGCACTCGGGGGAGGCAGCTCTTCTTGTGGTGTCGAGCGGCGAGCCCACGCACCTCCCGCGAGGATCCGGCGCTGGCCTCAGCCGGGGGATGGCCCGGGAGGGTTTGGCCCCTACTGGCCGCTGTTCGCTCCCCGACTCTCGCCGGCCCAGGAGCGCCCAGGCGCCGCCGCCGCCAACTCCAGAGACCCGTGGAGGAGAGCTTCCGAGTCGGGTCTCTGGAGCGCGCCCCCCCAGATGTTGCGCCCGGTGCGGCCGGCACCCCCTGCACCCCCCACGCTACGCCTCTGACGGTAGGTCCTATTTACAGGCAGAGAGACGATAGGCTGCCTCGGAGGCGCGACGGAGCGGGATCCAAGCGGTCCGGACCGCCACCCACGGGCCTGCTCCCTGAGTCTGGGGCCCAGGCTGGTCCCCAGCGCTCACCAGGGTCTCCAGAGCGAGTCTGCCGGGAGCGATGGGGCAGCCGATCCTGACGAGATGTTGGCTGTGGGAGGACCTGAGTTCAGACCCCCACTGGTGTAGAGTGGGATGACCGCGCCGCCGTGGGGTGCAAAAGCCGCGTTGGGGATGAGGAAGGCGAACTGCCCATCGGAAGCCGGCACCAGCTGGAAGCCACCGCACACCTTGGCGCTCTCGCCCGCCGGATTGCCGAGCTTGCAGGACGCCGCGCCGCCAGAAGGGGGCGCCGTGCCGGCAGGCATCTGTACCAGGGGCTGCCCCAAAGAGGCTCCGTGCTGGGCGCCTGGCGTCGAGGGCACCGCTGCAGACTGCGGGGCTGGGTAGTTCAGGGCGCTGATCTGATTCAGACAGCCGGCCAGGTGTCCGAGCAGCCGGTTGCGGACCTCCGTGTTCACGGCCTCGCAGGAGGAGAGGAAACGAGTCACCTCGGTCATGCACTCGTTGAACCCGGCTCGGTACTTGCACAAGACGGAGGGGTCCGTGTGGAGCGCGGCTGCCGGGAGGAAAAGAAGCGGCGGCAGTCAGGGGAGGGGTCGGCGGCCCTGCAGGCAGGCAGCACCAGCATCTCTGGGCCCCTCCCCCCCCTCCCCCGCTGCTAAGCACGGGCCTCTGTGAGGGGGAACTGCCCCCCCCCCCGGCGCCCAGGAGGAAGGTCTGAATCCGGCCAAGGTGCAGGCTCTGGGCCTCTGGGAACCGGACACCCACGAGCAACAGGAGGCTGCCCCCCCCCACCCCCGCCTTCTCCTTCGGCCCCACCGCAGGCTCCTTTCCGGAACGGGAGCGCCTTGGAGCTGCGGCTATAAATATTGCGAGAGCCAGACCGTGGGAACGCGCGCCTGAGCCAAGTCAGTGAAAGGCAGTTTGGATGGCATTCAAAACCACAGGCGGAAGTCTGGAAGAAGCCACTCCGGGAGGGGGGAAGGGGGGCACTCACCGGTCATCTGGGCCCGCTGCAGGCTGCGCAAGTGCTTCACCGTCATTTCCAGGATATCAGCCTTCTCCAGTTTGGAGTGCCGGGAGCTCTGGGGGCAAACAGGAGGCAGGAGGGACGTGAGCCGAGGCGGGGGGAGGAACAGCCTCCCTTTCTGCCTGCGGGGAAATGACACGCCCCACCCTCAAAGCAGGGAATCCCGCCTGGGGGTTGCCAGGGTGGATCTCCCACTCCACAGGTCTATAGGGCCCCCACCTCGCCCCACCTTAGGTCTGAGGAACATGCCCTACGGCGCCCCAGGCTGATCCCCGTCCGAAAGCGGTCTAGTGGCTGGGGACTTCCAGAGGGCCTTTCCCTGCTCCCCGCCACTCACGTCCTTCTTGAGGGCGTCCAGGATGAGCGTCTTCAGCTGCCCTAGGCTCTCGTTGATCCGGGCACGGCGCCGTTTCTCCATGATGGGCTTGGACGACTGTGGGGAGAAGGCGAGTGCAGCGCTGGGCTGAGACGCCGAGAGGCGCCCCCGCCCCGCTCCCCCGCCCGGACCCCTCCTTTACCTTCCGCTGCTCGGCGGCGGTGCGGGGTTTGTCCGGGGTGGCGTGCGCGCTGGCCGGGCTGGCCGCCGCGGGCGAGGAGGAGCTCTTCTCCATCAGGTCGGCGGGCATCGTGGCCGCGGGAGAGCCGACCTCACTCGGGATACGGCGCAGCGTCCCCTGCAGCGAAGCGGGCGGGCGGGCGGGGCGTGGATGTGGAGGGTGAACTTCTGCGGCGGCGACTGCCGGCTCTTCCCAATACAACGCCCCTTCGGCGTTTTCTGCCGGGCTAGCGAGCCGCCCCCAGCCCTGCGCAACCCCGGCCGTCTCCCTGCCTGGCGGCCGCTATTTATAAACTACCCTGCACGCGAACGGCTCGTGTGAAACTTGCCAAACTTTCTTTCCCACAGTGACTTTCAGCCAATGGGAGCGGGAGGCACGCGGCCCCGCTCGTGGACGGTGCCCACCCATTGGCTGCTTGGCGCGCCGACCGGTGGCCAATGGCGCACGCCTGGCCCCCGGGCACCAGGAGCCGCGCTGTCAATCACGCGGCCGCTTTAACCCTCGCGGCGCCGCCGCCCCGCCCGGCCGAGTAGGGGGCCCAGGTCGCTGGCCTCTGCGGGCGGCGGCGCCCGGCACGCGAGGCTGGGAAGAACGGCCGGGGCGCTTCCAGCCCTGCCCCGAGGGTCGCGGCCGCTCCAGACCAAGGGGAGCCCCTGCTTGTTTTCTGCAGCTGGACCCGAGTGGGATGGGGGCACGCGTGGAAGGCCGCGGGCAGAGCTGGCTTTCCTCCAGTCTAGGGTGGAAGGCGGCCGGCGGGGCTCCCGCCTCGGCTCCAGCCGCTGCCCCGGAGCACGTGCCGGAAGGTCTACTGCAGCCGCAGCCGCCGCCACCAAGGGCGAGGCGGGCGGGCGCTGTGCAGCTTGGCGGCCGGGGAGAGAAGCCGCCCCAGCCGCCGCCAGAGCCTGGGAAAACCCCGCCTTCCGGGGAGGGAAGCGAGGAATGCGGCCTTTCGGGCGGGCGAGGGCAGCGGGTAGCGGCGCTGGACTCTCCAGGGAGGGAAGGGCGAGAAGTGGGCGACAGTCGCTCTCGCTCCCTCGGAATGACAGGCCCCGGGCTCTGCGGCTGGGCTCGGGCTCCTGGGCCGCTTGGTCCCAGCGGACTCTCAGCGGTTAAGTTTACCCGGCCTTTAAAAAGGGGCTCCCTCCCCTCCCCTCCCCTCCCCTCGCTCCAGGTTGGAAATGATCCGACGGATGAATGTTTTTCATTCAAGGCAGCAAAACGAATTAAAATAATATATACCGAGTTTCATTGTGTAATTACTGAGCTGTGGATTTCAGCGAAAGGGCAGCCACCTGGAAGGGGTTTTTGGGGCTGGGGAGTCCGGTCCTAATTGAGCCTGGTAAGCAAAATGGAAACACCGAGTCTAGGCCTGGAAGGGCCCTTGGAGATCTTCTAGTCCTACCCCCACCCCGCCCAGCCGAGGCAAGAATCTTGCACTATCCCGGACAAATGGCTGTTCAGCCTCCCTCTGAAAACCCCCAGAACTCTCGGTTCCACGTGTGGCCCAAGCAGGGCCCGGGGCCGCTAGTGCAGGTCGCCCGGAGGGGCTGATGGGGGAAGGGGCGCTTCCTGAAAAGGCAAGTCTGGTGTGGCCAGTCAGTTCCCACCTTCAACAGACCAGAAGGTGCTCAAAATAGGGACGGTGCCCGATTTCACTCCCCCCCCCCCCTTCCTGCAGGACTACGGTAACGAGCCCCCAGCGGGCCCTCGATCTGGGATCTGGCTCCTGGGAGGTTTTGGCTCCCCGAGCTGCAGAAATGCAGTCCTGTCCACTGGAGGCTGAAATCATAATGTGGGGAGGGGGCTGCTGTCGGGCGGTTGAGGCTTCCTGTTGCGGTTCCCGAGAGAAAGTCAAGCCAGCAGTCAGCATTCAGCCTGACCTCCTCCTGGTTTCCTCTGCCCTACTCCCCACCGGAGCTCGCAGGATCTGCGGTCCCCTCCTCTGCCGGGCCTTGGAGTCTCAGGGGCTGTCGGCCCCTTTCCACTTCGCTGGCCTGAGGTTCATGAGATTTGAGGGAGAATTGGGAGGGGGCTTGCTCTTTCCTGCCGGCCTCTCAACCCGTTAAGCAAAGCAGGGAGCCCGAGTCTCCTTTGCTCTAGACCAGGGGTCTGCAAAGTCGGCTCTTTTAAGACTGGTGGACTTCAACTCCCAGAATTCCCCATCCAGCTATGCTGGCTGGGGAACTCTGGGAGTTGAAGTCCACCAGTCTTAAAAGAGCCGACTTTGCAGACCCCTGGTCTAGACAGGCCAGGAATGAATCCAGGTCTCCCTCGGTTTGCTTTGGGGCCAGGCTAAGGGGGCCTCTGCCTGCAAAGCCCCTGAAGACCTCCCAGCCGGCTGGGAGGAAGCTCCAGGTCAGCCAGGCTGAGGTCTACTCTCTCTCCTCCCCAGTTCATGAGGAAGAGAGAGGCCGCCTTCCTCCCGAAAGGGCAGAAAGCAGAGCCGGCCTTCTGGCTACTGCCTGGAAGAGGGCGGGCGGCGGAAGGCGAGGGGCTTTGGAGCATCTACAAACTGCCACCCTCCCCGCGAGAGACGCGGAGGCTCCCGCGGCTGGTCAAGAACGTGGCGCAAAGGTGCCGCAGAGCCCGCTACTCCCCACTGCAGCTGCTTTGAAGGCTGACGGCGCAAATTCGGGTCTCTGGTTCCCTCCTCGGTGAGAGAGCGACCGCTGCCTGGGAGCCCAGAAGAGGGGGGGGGTCTTGGGATTAGAGCCCCAGTATCCAGCCTGAGGGCAGGGCGCGCACGGAGTGGGGGGGGGGGCGAGTGGCCTTGGGCGCAGGACTGCCTGACGCGAGCCCCGGTTCTGTCTGGCAACCGATCCGAGCGCCTGGCAAGGCCTGGGGGAGGAGTGGAGCCTTCCTGGGAAGCTCAGCGGAGAGTCGGAAGCGGCAGGCCGGGTCCAGGTCCCTTCGCAGCCGCCTCCGTCCTGGTGGCCGATTCTGTGCCGACCGAGGCTGCTTCTCGACGGGGAAGCGGCCAGCTCCCTCCCCTCCCCTCCCTCCCTGCCTCTCTCGGCCGGCTGCGGCTCCCGCGCTGCGCAGTTGGTGGGGCGAGGAGGGGGGGCGTTTTGCCGGCTGCCCTGGAGGCCCTTCTCCTCCCTTCCTTCGCTTGACTGACTTTCTCACACTCGCGTTCCCACCGCCGCTCCGCCGGCTTAGGCTCACTCCGCCGCCTTGCTCCAGGGCCCCCGCCCCCTCCTCCTCGGCCGGGCTCAGCGCGACCCCCTCCGCACCTGGTTCACCCCCCCCCCCCGCATCACCTGAGCGCCCCTGCCCAGACCGTGAGAAAAAGGGCGGCAGGAGTGGGGGGAAGAGGGCGGCCGCGGGCTGGACTTTGCCGCGTGCCCGGAAATAAGGATATGCAGGCCGGCAGCTGGGCCTCCGCTACCCCTGCGAAGCAGATGAGGGAGGACAGAAGGAAGGAAAAGGAGGGAGGAAAGAAGGAGAGAGGAAGGAAGGAAGGAGGGAGGACAGAAGGAAGGAAAAAGGAGGGAGGGAGGAGAGAAGGAAAGAGAAAAGGAGGGAGGGAGGGCCCACAGGGGCCTTGAGGGGGCCTCCTGTGCCTGGGCTTTCTGCAGCCCCTCCCCCTGAGTCCTTTGGCCCAGCTGGGGATGCCTAAGTGTGTGGGGGGAGGGGGGGGCAATGCCCTGGTGACCTCAGGCGTGTGGCCAATGATGAAGGGCTGCCTGGAAGCTGCTCCTGCCCCTTCCTCAGGGCTTCCTCCCCTGGCTGGGTCTGCCCAGTGGCCGTGGAGGGCTCTTCTCAGCACAGCCTCCCAGCCACCAACTTGGTCACTGGGGAACAATTTACAATTTATCCTCAAAATAGTCCCGGCCCAGACAACGCCAATGGTAAGGAATGTGAGAATGAACACACACACACACACACACGCACACACACTGGCCTTCAGTGCCCATTCTCTGAGCAGTTGAAAAAAGGGCTTCCACCCAATGCCCCCGTTTGAGGATGATGGGAATGGTGGTCCAACAGCTCTGGAGGAAAGAGTTGCTGCACAATCCCCAGGGAGACTGAGCACTCCACGGGTCTCCCCTGATCATGTTCTAAACTTGGTAAATACTTGGGAGGGGGGTGTCCTCAGTTGTGCAAACATCAGTATTCATGGGTTTAACCCCCAGGCCATTGTGCCAACTCAGAGGATGGGCGAGCTCAGGTGGAGCTTGTGGGTGGACATGGGCCCTGTGTGTGCCAAGTCAGCTCTCTTGCCCAGGGTGCCCTTAGGGCAGAAGACCGGAAATTCCTCCCATGGTGGGCCTGACCTGGGGGAGGGGCTCGGGGACTATTCAGTCCGGGACTCTTGGGTGCTGCACCCCCCCCCCCCCAAACCAGTAGGAGGGCCCACAGGGGCAGGAACTGGGAAGCTGCTGAAGTGCCAGCCCAGGAGGACTGTGAGGCTGCCACCTGTTGCTCAGAGAGGCACTGGAAGGGCAGATGGAGATGGGGGAGCCCCTGCCTGGCCTCCCCAGTCTTGCAGAGAGGGGTGTGTGTGTGTCTGTGTGTGTGTGTGTGTGAATGCTCTTCCCTTCTCTGTATGCCAAGGGTGTTTCCAGCTGCGGGCAGTGCAGTTTCCCAGCCTCAAGCCTTCCTGGAAGCAGCGCGTGGGCACAGGGCTGGGGAAGGCCGGCCTCTGCCAACCAGCCACCTTCTCCGCGTGAACCACTCAGGAGCGCCCGCAGCGCTGCCTTCCTTGCTGGCCTGGCTATTCTGGGAAAGGCGCCCAGGCCACCTCCTGTCTGGCCGCGGCCCAAGCGGGCACTTCTGATGCTGCTGCACCTTGTGGCGAGCCAAGGCCGGGCAGCGGGATGCCAGCCAGCGCAGCCCCTCTGCAGACGGTGGGAAAGCACTGCTCCGCTGCCCTCGTGGCGGCTGCCTTGGCTCGCCTGGAGGAGGAGGAGAGGGAGGAAGCTGACGAGGCGGGGGGAGGGGGGGGGAGGAGAGCTCTGAGGTCTCTGTCTGGTGGGCAGCCTCCATTGCAGGCTCCCCAGGAAATGCCGGAGGAACCACAGTGGGACCTCAGCTGGACAGGCGGGACGCACAGCGTGGCTCTGAACTGGAGCTGGGGGGAGCCTCACCCTGCCTGCACCCTTCAGGGGCCTCTGCGGCTGCTGCTGCTGCTGCTTGGGAGGGAGGGAGGGAGGGAGGGAGGCAGCTCCACTGAGCAGGACACCTGCTAATCCTCCAGGAGGGTTGGGGGACTCTAGCAGTAGCCCAGGGGCCGGGGGGGGGGGGGAAACCTCCAGCTCTTCTCCCCTGCCTGGTGTCTGGCACTGGACGGGCAGCTCCCTTCCTTCTATGGGTTCCAGCAGCCCAGCTCCTTAGCCGGATCCCTGGTGGAATCCCAAGGCCGGCATGCAGACCCCCCAGACCTTGGAGATGGGCCTGAGCCGAGGCCTCCTAGCAGAGCCAGAGGAGCCCACAGGAGACCCTGGCTCTTCCCTGGATTCAAAAGGGGCCACAGTCCTTATCGGGTGAGACCCCATGGCAGGAAGGCCACACCTCTTGGGCAAATGCCCCCAGCTGCCTGGCGCCCTGTTGTGGCCTTTCCTCTGCCCTCTGGCTCACCACCTTCCCGGCCCCTCCAGAGCTTGTGCTGAAGGAAGAGGTTGCTTCACGGGGGGCGGGGGGGGAGAGTGGTGGTGCCCTCTGGACAGGCAGCTGGCAGCCCTCCAAAGGATACCTTCTGGGTGGGGCGGGGGATGGCCATTGGGCCCATCATCTAAGCAAAAGCCAAGAGTAGCAAGGCAGAGCCAGCAAGCAAGGAGAGATTGCAAAGCAATTCCGAGCTGGGTGAATCCCCAGGAGCCCTTAACCCCCCAACCTTGCAGGCCTTGCCTGGAAAAGCCCTTTTCCTGTCCAGGAAGGAGGAGGAGGCTTTGCAAGGTGTGGGTGTTTGGGGGGGGGGGAGGAAGGGGGAAGAGAGGTGCCACAGCCAGGTCGAAGGCTCCCGTCTCAGTTCTAGGGCTCAGTGGGCACTCCTGGTCTAATCCTGCCAACATGGCATCTGCTCAAGGCCACCCTGTGCAGCCTCCTGGACTCCTGGGGGGGGGGCACCTCCCCCGTGCTTGGAGGTGGGAGTTGAATGGCACGCTGGGGCTTTTCTTGCTTACTCCCCTTAACTGGATCCTTGGACCCAGAAGGCCAAGCCCTCTCCACTCCCCCCCCCCCCTCGGCCCCATCTGGAAGTCCTATCTGGGATGGTGGTTTGCGGGGAGTCCCGGTGCAGCCAAGCATCCGATGTGCCTGAAGAGTAACCAGGGCCAGTTAGGGGGCCATGGGCTGAACTCCACATCCAGGGGGGGGGGGGGGCGATTCCCCACATGGTCTGGGGGAGAACTGTGGCCGATCTGGGGGTCTCGTCTGCATCCGCTCCTGTGTGAGACCTGCAGGCAGAGCCGGGGTTTGTATGGGGTGCTTGACTAGGGCGGGTGATTGTGTGTCTCCTACAACATGCCCAGCTTAGTTCTTTCCCTGGTCAGCAGGTCGTGTGAACCGGACCACGGGTGAAGGCAGAGACTACGGTGTGCCAGTTGGCAGGTGTAAAAGCAGCCCCTAAACCCCATTCCCTCAGTGGTTGGAAGTGGGAACCAGATCAGCCTCTCCCCCCCCTCCCTCCAGGGAGGATTCAGGAGCCGGAGGAGGAGGGAGGCCGGAGGGGGTGGGGAAGAGGGGCTGCTAGGGCTGGGCCCCCATGCCAGCTCAGCTCAGGGGAGATAAGAGGGGGCTGCTTATCAGCTCCTGCCCACCCACTCACATTCCCCCTGCCAGCCCTTCCTTATCAGAGAAGGGGGGGAGGGAAGGTGTGTGTGTGTTCAGGATTTAATGTTACAAAGCGCCCCTCCCTCCCCAGCCTTGATCCTGGGTTAGATAAAGTGGCAATGAAGGGAAAGCAGGCTCCCTCTGCCAGGCTTTGCAAAGCCCCCCCCCCCCCCTGCACCCTGAGCAGAAAGCACCGGCCTCTCCCCCTGGAGTGTGTGTGTGTGTGTGTTGGGGGGTATTCCTCCCACTCTTTGTTTTGGGGCGTGTGGCAAGAGCAGGGCAGCCCCCCACTCCAGACCAGGAGGCAGAGGGGTGGGTGCCCCCATGCTTCTCTCTCCCCTTCAGACGTGTGTCACCTCCAGGAACCTTTGGGGAGGGGGGAGGAAGACCTCTGCCACAGCAGGAGCATCAAAGAGGGCCCCCACCAGCCGCCCAGCTTCCCTCCACAGAGCCAGGGGGTGGGGGAGGGGCAGGGGGCAGAAGGGGAGGATTCAGGAAGGGCCCCTTTCTCAAGAGCTGCATACCCTGCATTTACCCCCCCTCCCCATCCCAGGAATCCAGAAGGGCCCGGAGGGAGCCCACATGCAGCCGCTCCAGCTGGTCCTGGCGGAAGGAAGGGCCAGATGTGGATTTGCCTTAAGATGAAGAGTCTCAACCCCCCCCCCCACCCCCATCCTTCTTAGGGAGACTGGAGCTGTGTAAGGCAGCCTCTTCAAGCCCTGGACTCCCCAGGCCCAAAATGAAGGGAGGGGGAGGAAATGCTGCCAAGCAGCTTCCCCACTTGGAGGATGCCCAGAGGGGGGTCCAGGACCCTCCCCTCCCTCATTGCTAGGGGTCTCTGCACAGACACGGGGCAGCCACCTACAGCCGGCAGGCAGGGAGCAGAGCAGGCTGGAGGAAGAAACACCCCCCCCCCCGTGGGGCAGCTCAGCCTGGGCATCCCCATCCCTGGCCAGGATTTTGGCAGGGGCCCCCTTGCCCTAGAGCTGCTCTCTTGACACCCCCCCCTTCATCCCGTGGGGCCCGTTTCCCACCTCTCCATTTGCTGCTCTCTGCCCCAGCCCCCCACGGCACAGCTGGCCCCACAAGGGCCCCTGGCCTCAGGAAGGGCCCCTCCCCACTTCTGACCTTCTCTGGGGAAGGATCCTGTGGAGGCTGTAGCCCACCCCCACAAGCGAGAGAGGCTTTGCTTGACGGGGGACTGCAAGGCTCCCCCCCCCACCCGGAGGTTTCCAGAGGGTCCCTGTGGCAGCAGAGATTCCCTTCCCCCGTCCGCTTCCCTTCCACCTTCAGCTGAGAGGGAGGGGAGGGAGGGGGGGAGGAGAGAAGGAGAAAGGGGGGAGAACGGCCACAGAACCGGCAGTCCAAAATGTGGAATCCCACCCCTGGGGCACAGGCCAGGCCCTTGTGGGGAGCCCCGTGTTCTCTCAGCACAGGCGGTTCGCTTAGTGACTGTTCAAAGTTACAAGATCATGACCGTTTTTCAAACTTACGACTGTTGCAGCATCTCCATGGCCACGCGATCAAAACTCAGACCCAACTGCCTCGTGCTTATGACGGCCGCGGCATCCCTCGGTCCCCTGATCCCCGTTTGTGACCTTCTGACAAGTAAGTCTATGGGGAAGCCGGATTCACTTAACAACCGTGTTGCTAACTTAACAACTGCAGCGATTCCCTTACTCCTGAGTCGTCGTCATCCGAGGACCACCTGTGTTCCCATGCGTGCTTGGAGCGATGCAGCCGCCCAGGGGCCCCAACGCAGCCAAGGAGCCTCTGGGGTGCCTGGGGAGTAAGGCGATTGGCAGGCCTGATCAATGAACCCTCCAGCCAAGGAGCCTCTGGGGAGCGGAGAAGGGCCCTCCTGGCCAGCGCAAGGCTCCTTGGGAAGTCCAAACCTTTGGAGGGAAGCTCTCCACATCTGGAGAGCATCACCTCCTGCAACCACCCTGGACCTCTCAGGAACCAAAGGGGGGGAAGAAAACTGCTTGTGCCCCTTGACCCCTGGAGGATCAGCCCCCCCCCCCAGGACAGCTGCCTCAGAGAGGGAGCCAGCCCTATGCCTGGCCCTCTTTTTCCAGACGCAGGTTTTCCTCTGCTGCCCCCCTCCTGGAGTCCCCTTGCAGGAGGGGAGGGGGCTCTGCTGGGGTGCCCGGCCTGTTCCCCTCGCCTGCGCCTGGCGGGTCAGGCCGCGTGGGCCTCTTGGCCGCACACCAAAGGCTGCGGAGCCACTTCCAGCGCAATCCTGCCAGGCAATGCTCCAGCTGCCCCCCAAGGGCCTTGAGGAGGGCTGCGAAGGGCCCGGTGAGGGCCAGGACCACCCTGGACCAGGCTGCGCCCAAGTCTTCTGGCCGTGCTCTGACAGGAGGTGGGAAAGGACGATGGGGGCTTTGGTGCTCTCTGAGCTGGGTGGCTTTCTTGCAGACGTTTCATTGCCCAACTAGCTAACATCATCCATGCTAGGAGGCACAAACGTCTGCGAAAAAAATCTTCAGGTTGAGAGAGCCCCAAGGAGCTGCGATTTCATCCCTGAGCTACAATACAATACAATAGCAGAGTTGGAAGGGACCTTGGAGGTCATCTAGTCCAACTCCCTGCCTAGGCTGGAAGCCCTATACAATTTCAGACAAATGGCTATCCAACATCTTCTTGAAGACTTGCAGTGTTGGGGCATTCACAACTTCTGGAGGCAATTTCTGTTCCACTGATTAATTGTTCTCCACTGTCAGGAAATTCCTCCTCGGTTCTAAGTTGCTTCTCTCCTTGATTAGTTTCCACCCATTGCTTCTTGTTCTGCCCTCAGGTACCTTGGAGAATAGTTTGACTCCCTCTTCTTTGGGGCAACCCCTGAGATATTGGAAGATGCTATCATGTCTCCCCTGGTCCTTCTCTTCATCAAGCTAGACATACCCAGCTCCTGCAACCGTTCTTCATATGTTTTAGTCTCCAGTCCCCTAATCATCTTGGTTGCTCTTCTCTGCACTCTTTCCAGAGTCTCCACGTCTTTTCTACATCGTGGCGACCAAAACTGTATGCAGTATTCCAAGTGTGGCCTTACCAAGGCACCATACAGTGGCATTAACACTTCACGTGATCTAGATTCTATCCCTCTGTTGATGCAGCCTAGAACTGTGTTGGCTTTTTTGGCAGCTGCTGCACACTGCTGGCTCATATTTAAATGGTTGTCCACTAGGATTCCTAGATCCCTCTCACAGTTGCTACTATTGAGCAAGGTACCACCTATACTGTACCTGTGCATTTTGTTTTTCTTGCCTAAATGTAGAACCTTCCTCTTTTCGCCCTTGAATTTCATTTTATTAGATAGTGCCCAATGTTCAAGTTTGTCTAGATCCTTCTGTATCTTAAGCCTTTATCTTCTGCCCCCCCAATCAATCCAGTCCAAGTGCAGGAAGGGTTTTTTAACCCCAAGCAAATGCAAGGCAGGCAGAGGCCTGGATGAGCTGGGCAACTGCAGTGATTCCCTTAACAACTGTAGCAAGAAAGATGGTGAAATGGGATGAGGCATTTGTGAAGCGCCTTGCTTAACAACGGAGGTTTTGGGCTCCCTTGAAAGCCCCCTTCAGCAGGTGCCCCCCTCCCTGCTGCTCTGGGAGGTTGTGTTCCCTGCTCTCCTCTGGCCCTGTCAGCCCAGGCTGGGGGGGGGGGGACCCCAAATCAAGCCTGTGGCAGCCCCCCCCCTTCTTCCCACAGCCAGGCCAGAAGTCTTAGAAGACGGGGGGGGAGGGGGGGCTCTTCCTTTGCCCACTTCCAGATGCAGAAGATTTGAGGGGCAACCTTCCCATCCGAGGCCCCTTCCTGTGCTCCCTCCCAAAGGCAGCTCTGGGGACGGCTGAGGAGGTGGGCCGCGCCCCCCTTCCCCTCCCTGGACCTTCCCCCCAAAGGACGCCGCTCCCTTCCCTCGGGCTCTCCCTGGGCTGGGAACTGCCCCACCCTGGCTCTGGCCAATGTCCAGGCCCCCCCCCTCCATGGCAGTGCCCGAGGGCCGTGAGGGTGAGGCCAGAGCCCAGAGGGAGAGGGGGAGGGAGGGCTGATGGGTTGGGGATCCCCAGAGGAGGAGGAGGAGGAGGAGGAGGAGGAGGCGGCTGTGTTGGGAGAGGCAGCCGGTCACATTTTCCAGGCCATGCAGACAATCAACATCAAAGGGCAGAAGGCAGGAAGGCTGCCTGTTTGCTGCACATGAAAAGCCATTTTGTCCCCCTCAACAATGCCAGGATTATTCAGAGCCGCTTCCTCCTGCCAAGGGAGGGGGGGGGCGATTGCCTCAGACCCATTGACTGCCCCAGGCTTCAAAGAGAGTCTCCTGCATGTCCAGCAGCCCCACAGCGGGGGAGGCCTTTCACCCCTCGGCTGCCTTGTTTACCTCCCCCCCCCCCTGCAGGGGACCAGGAGGGCCAGTGGGGCCTTGCTTGGAATCCAGCCCCACAACGGCCTCAGGCCGCCCCCCCTTCAGCCAGTCAGCTTTCGCCAGAGGCCTTACGGCCAGGTCATCGGAGTGAATCCAGCCCCTTTGGCCTGGTGTGAATGCAGTGGGGGGGGGGGGGAGAGGTTGTGTGTCTTGGTTGACTCCAGCGCAGCTTTGAAGGAAACCTTCCCAGGGTGAGGTCCAGCTCTTCTTCCCCCCCCCCCCCACCGCCACCCCAGACGAGAGGGGCTGGCACTTCCCACCCACGGCGGGCGGGGGTCTCTGACCAAGGAAGCTTCCTGGTGTAGGAAGTTGTCTCCCAGCCCTCTTCTCCCGGGGAAAATGAAAATACCCGAGGAAATATTGAAAAGGCAGAATATTATATTCCCCTGGATGTGAAAAAGGAAGAAACCGGTATTAAAGGCAGCGTAATTCCCTGCAGCTTCCTGCCCACCTCCCCCTTTGTCAATGGGCCCTCCGGAAGCCCAAGACAGAGTCCCTCTCCATCCCTTCGGCTCCAGGGTGATGGGAGGAAGGCATGACTGGCCTTCAGCCACTCACCACCTGGCGGCCTCTGAGAACTCAACCAGACCTGGGTTCCAGGCACAGCCTAGAGAGTGGCCCCTGCAGGGCCCCCTGGGAGTCTGACAACCAATCAGAACGCAACCTCAAGATCAAAGGCCAGAGAAGGGCATAAAAGCAGTTATCCTTTCAGCATCATCCGCCCTTCCTTCTCTTCTCCTCCACCCCACACATTGAAGCACGCGAGACCCTTTTCTGTCCAGGACTCAAGCCACGGGCTCCTGTCCACCCTTCAACCCTCTTTCCACGCAGCCTCCCGTGTCTTTCCCTCCACTTGGAGCCCAACCCAGGAGGACGTTTCTTCCAACACTGGGAAGGGGCTGGCTGGCTCCCCCTAAATTCAAGAGCCCTGGGCTCCTTCCGCCACCATGCTGGGCCACAGGAAGCCCCCCCCCCGTCCCTGGGCAGGAGAGGGAAGCCCCCCGCCGCCTTTGCCGCTGTGCTCGGGGCCCTGTCCTCTGCGATGCCACGGGCAGTGGGCGTGGGGGGAGCGGGGACACGGGGGCACTTGCTCAGGCAGCGGCTCAGCTCCTCAGGCTGGGCACCCATCAGCCTCTGCTGGTTCACATCTCCCAGAGGTCCCCCCTTCACCGGGACATTTTGCAGACTGCAAGGAGGGGAGACGGCCCAAGGCCGCTTGGCTCAGCTGGAAGGAAGGAGGGTCGCTCAGCTCTCCTTGGGAGGGGGCTGCCCGGAGGAGCCTTGAGGGCTCTCCAGACCCCCTGCCTCCAGCAGACTGGGGGGGGGGGGCAGCCCCCAAGAGACTGCCAAACTGCAGGTTAGGAATTCAAGAGCGGAACAGGCGCACATCTGGCTGGCCACTGGACATCTGCCTCCCAGATGTGTCCTCACAGCAAGTCAACTTCACGGTGAGTCAAGCGCCCCTCCCTCACAACTTCAGGCTTCAAGGCCTCTTTCGGGCTCTAACCAACTCCGGATGCTTTCCCCACTCTTTCCTCCGCTTGGCAACTGGAGCTGTGGAGGGATCCTTCAGAGGAGGGAGGGGCTTCAGCCCCCACAGCCCAGAATCCAGGCCAAGAGCGCAAAGGGGAGGGGGAGGCCACCTGCAGGCCCTTGCACCCTCTTCCGGACTTAACACCACTTCCAAGAAAGTCCTGATTAGGGGCCAGAATCAACCCCCCCCCTCAGCCCCCCCCCCTGCCTGGAGTGTGACACGGATGACAGACACACCCAATCACGCAGAGTCTTCGTAGATCCTCAGGGTTGAAAGGAAGGGCCTCGTGGGGTCTCTTGCAGACGCTTCAGGGCCCAACTGCTGTATCCTATTGTTACTGCTAGAAGAGGGGGGGGGGAGGGATGACTGGGGGGGTCCTTGGTATTCTCTGAGCTTGGCTGTTTTCATGCAGACGTTTCATGGCCCAGCTAGGGAACATCATCAGTGCTAGTGGTGATGTTATCTAGTTTGGGTAATGAAAGGACTGCAGGAAAACAGCCAAGCTCCGAGAGCCCCAAGGAGCCCCCAGGCAGAACCTCCCAGTTTTCTGGGTCAGGCCGACCCCCACTGAACGGTGGGGGCCTTGGAGTGAAGGGGGCCCAGCAGGAGGTGCTCTTACTGCCCACCACCGACTGGGGTAGATGATGGGGGGGGTCTTTATTCCCTGCCATCTTCACACAGAGCCCCCCCCCCCCCAATGCTCTGCCAAGGTCATCTGAGCTAAGGGGGGGGGGCTTTTCCCCCCTGGGGCCAGGCTCATTAGCTGAAGGGGGGGAACCCCTTCCCTTCACTGCTAAAAGGCCCTGATTGCTGGGGGGGGGGCTAATACACTTCCCCACCTTGTGGGAGGAGGGTCTCCTGTAGTTTCAGGGGAGCCATTTCATTTAGCCTGCTGTAAAACCATTCACAGGTTGCCCCTTGCCTAGCATGGCTGGCCAGGTCTCCCTTCCCCCTCTGGCCTGGTCCCTGCAGGGAGCAGATGGGGGGGGGGGGCTGGGCTGGCCAGAGGCGGCTGGGTTTCCTCCTCCTCCTCCTCCTCCTCCTCCTCTCAATCCGGATTCCTCCCTGGACGCCCCCATTGTCCAGGGCAGCCTTGTCTGGCAGGGAGATCATTGCTTGTAATCTCTGGGTGAAGCCCCCCCCCTCCCATCTCGGCACTCATTAACCATTGTGAGGCTCTGGGAATGCGGGGGGGGGGGGCACCTATTCCACCACTTATTCCACATTTCGAGTCCTCCCCTTCTGCCTCTGCCTGGCTAATCTGAAGATCAGTGGGGGCAAAGACGGCCCGTCTGTTTGCCAAGCGTGCCACTGTGTCAACCTGCCCGCTGAGACAAAGGGAACGGCTGGCTGAAGAGACCAAGGTGCCCCATCCAGGCCCAGAGAAGGGCAGAAGGGAGGCCCTTGTCTTACTGCCGGCTAACCCTCCCCTCATCTCTGGGGCTCCGAGGGCCTTGGAGGGGATCCAGAATCTCTGGGCTGGCCCCACCTCCCTGCCCAGGGATCCGGGCGTGGGGCAGAGGGGAGGGAGCACCGCCTGGAGACGCACAAAACGAAGGCAGGCAGGGACCAAGTCAAGCTCCCCGTCCTGGCACAGGAAGCCCTTCCAGGGGGCGATGGGGGAGGGGCAGGAGCTGCCCCCATCCCGTGGGTGGGGAAGGTGAGGGGGAGCAGCCCAGGCAGTGGGGGAGGAGAGCCAGGATCCCCCCTTCTCTTCCAGGCCAGGATGAGGATCCCTTGCACCACCCCAAAGAGGCCACGGAGTCCCATCCACCTCAGCCTGGAAGCCCTTTCGCCCAGGGGTGGAATCCAGCAGGTTCTGGAGAACCAGTAGCAGAAAGTTGGGAGAACCAGTAAATGCCACCTCTGGCTGGCCCCGCCCCCATCTATTCCCCGCCTCCCGAGTCCCAGCTGATGGGGAGGGAATGGGGATTGTGCCCCTGCCACGCCCACCAAGCCACGCCCACAGAACCAGTAGTAAAAAAATGTGAATGTCACTCCTGCAGCTGAGGTCCCCTGAAAACCGTCTGGCGACACCCAGGGGAAGAGCCTTCTCTGTGGCGGGCCCTGCCCTTTGGAACGACCTGCCCCCTGAACTCCGGACCATCACCGACCTCCGCCTCTTCCGCCAGTGTCTAAAGACAGACTTTTTTCATCAAGCCGGCCTAGCCTAACCTCCCATGGGGACTTTTAGAAAAGTTTTAAATTGGGTTTTTAATTAATAATTGGTTTTAGCACAGGTTTGGGATCTAATATATATTTTAAATTATTTATGTCTATTTTTGTATGTTTTTTAAATTTCCTGTGCGCCGCCCTGGGTCCTTTGCGGAGAAGGGCGGGATATAAATGTAATAAAATAAATAAATAAATAAATAAACTCTGCTGGAAGGAGATACCAGCAGAAGTGGGGGAGGGGGGGGCTCCTGGCTTGGAGGAAAGTGCCCAGACCCCCCCCCCACTCCAAGACCAGTGGGGGAGTCTGTGTTGGAGGCCTCATCTGCACCGCAGGAGGGAGCTTTGGGGTGTGTGTGTGGGGGGGATTGGACATGGTCGGGGGTTAAGGCAGGGGAGGTGCCAGTCTGGCTTTGGGGAGGGTCTCCCCCCCTGCGCTGGGCCCAAGCGATCTTCCTGGGCCCTGGGTGCCCCCTGCGCTTCGTGAAGCTGTAGCATTAACCTTCCTCTGCTGGCTAAAGAAAAAGGCAGCTCCCCCCCCCCACCTATTTTCCCACTGCCTGGCTGCCAAACTCTGCCCTTCCCCCTCCCTGGGGCCCCTCCCCTGGACAGGCTGCTTGCAAAGGACAGGGTGCCCCAACCGAGGTCTGGTGTGTGTGTGTGTGTGTGTGTGTGTGTGTACAGACCTCCTTCAGGTGCTGTGCACCGCTGCCCCCCCCCCCTTGCAAGAGAGCCAAGGGGCATCCAGGAGCAGGAAACAACAGGCAGCCAATGGGAGAAGCTGGGAAGCCCTGACCCCAGGCGAACGCCAAGGCCCCCCAACCCCCCCTTCCCTGGGAGTGGGCCAGCAGAGAGAGGGCACTGGCCAGTGGCCAGGCCTTTTGCTCAGTCCGAGGGAGGGGCCTGGGATGACCAAGACTCAGCAGCAGCCAAGAGGTCAGGGACTTGGGCCAGCAATTCTGGCCGGTGGCCCTTAGCCATAACCTCCTGGTCCCACCAGGCAGCCTCTGGCCGGCTGAGCCTGGTGGGTGGGCTTTTCTGAAGGACAAAAGAGGCTGACGCGTGGGGAGGGCAGAGGAAGAGCTGGGGGGGGGGGTTGTTTTGGCAGCTGAAGGGATCCAGACCACGGAGGGCTTGGGGGCTAATAGTGGGAGGATTCCCTTAGGGCACCAGCACAAGGGAAGGACCCCCCTTTGGCTGAAGCCCTTCAGAGGAGCAACCGGAGGCAGGGGAAGGCTTTGTGCTGGTCAGTGGGGGCAGCCCTCCCCCTGCCTGCTGCTCCGGACAATGCCACCCCAAAGACTTTGCAGCCTGGTAGGAAACCTGCTTGGAGCAAAGAGCCTTTATGCTCAACTGGGGGGAGGCATTGGGGGTGTGGAGAGAGGACCCTCACCCTGTTTGTGCCAAGGGGGGAGGGTCCAGCCTCAGCGCAGAAGATAGAACCCTGAGTGACCTCCTCTGGGCCACCACGCCCCCCCCCCCCAGGAGGAAAGAGGGGGTGGGGTAGACTCTTTCTGGGCCAGGCAGGACGGGAGGGGGGGCAAGGGGGGGAATCTGAGAACATGGCCGAGGGCGATTCGTAATCGGGGAGGAATCCTGAGTGGGGCTGGAGTTGTGGCACCTCAGTTGTGGTGAGGAAGGGGAAGGACGTGGCACAGCCGCAGCTCCCTCTGCCACCAGCTCCACCCACCCTGCGGGGGTCTCCAGGTCAGCCTGCCAGCTGAGCAGGAATGAGCCATCCCCCCAAAGGGCCAGAATACCCACTGCCCCCCCCCCCAGCCCTGGGCTCTTAGTGACCGCGTTCCCATGGCCAAAGGCCCATTTCCTCCCTTTGACCAGAGGGGATCAGGAAGAGGGGGGTCCGCCCAGCGCAGCGAAGGACAAGGCTGCTCTGAAGGCTCCTGGCAGGCCTTTGCTTGACCTAGGCCGGGGCTCTCCACACTTGGCAACTCCAACTCGGGGAATTCTGGGAGTTGAAGTCCACCTGTCTGAAGGTTGCCAAGTGTGGAGAGCCCTGACCTAGATCATCCTATAGGAGACCTGGCCCCAGGAGGTCCCAAGTGGGCCCAAAGCCGCCTTCTCCAGCCCATGAAAAGGATTTGGAAGGAACCTCTCGCACCTGGCAAGGAGGGCTGGGGGTTTCTGGGGCAGGGGGAGAAATCAAGCACGGCTTAGGTGCCCCCAGCAGGGGATAGAGCCAAGATTGCCCCTGTCCCAGAGAACAGAACCAGAGTGCATTAGAGCTGGAAGGGACCTTGGAGGCCTTCTAGTCCAGCCCCCCTGCTCAAGCAGGAGAACCTATACCATCTCAGACAAGGGTCTGCCCACTCTCTTCTTAAAAGCCTCCAATGACGGAGCACCCATGATTTCTGGTGACAAGCAGTTCCACTGGTTAATCGTCCTCACTGTTAGGAAGTTTCTCCTTAGTTCCAGGTTGCTTCTCTTTTTGTTCAGTTTCCAGCCATTGTTTCTTGTCCAGCCCTCGGTTGCTTTGGAGAATAATCTGACCCCTTCCTCTTCTTTGTAGCAGCCTCTCAAATACTGAAATGCTGCTATCACGTCACCCCCATTTCTCCTTTTCTTTACATCAGCCAGACTCAAAACCTGTAGCTGTGAACAGTCCAGCCCCCCCCCCCCATTCCTCCTGGGGGTCTGCGGTGGCCACTCACAGCTCTGCCTGCTCCGCCAGGGATGGGGCGCTTGCCATGAAAGGCCCTGGCCTGTCCCCAGTTTGAGTGAGGCGTCCTGGAAGGATACAAGGGGTGGGGGTGCCTGTGTGTGTGTGTGTAATCCCTTCCAAACCCCAGAGAGCCTCCAGAAGCAGCCAAGAACCATCCAAGGGCACCTTGGCCGCCTCTGCTGTGTCTCTCGGCCTCATTTTCCCGGCTTCCACCTTGTTCCAAGGAAACAGCTGCAGATCTGAGACTCCCTCTGACCCCAGGAAATCTCTCACTCTCCTCTCAGCCCAGCCAGGAAAACTTTGCCTCCAGAGTCCGCAGGGAGGCGAGGAACATCTGGCCAGATGTGAGGAGGATCTCCACAGCTTCCTGGCCTCCCCTGCCCCTGCTGAAGAGCTGAAGAGAGGCCCCAACATCCCAGGAAAGGAGGCCCTGCCCCGGAGACCCCCTTGGTGGGCGATTCTGGGGCTGGGGGTTGGTGTTCCTCCCCCTCCCTCCCTCTCGGGCCCTTCATGCACAGGCAGCCCTCGACTCGCGGCCACAATTGAACCCAAAACTTCTGTTGGCAAAGGTTGAATGAGCCTGGCCCCATTTCATGCTCTTTCCTGCCACCGTTGCTAAGTGAATCCCTGCTGTCGTCCAGTTAGGGACACCGTCGTTAAGTGAATCTGTCCTTCCCATTGACTCTGCCTGTCAGAAGGTTCCAAAAGGGGACATGGCAACCGTCGTAACTGTGAGTAAGGGCTCCTTGGTGCTCTCTGGGATTTTGCATTACCCAAACTGGGTGACTTCGCCAGAGCTTCATTCCAACACTGGGCTGCAAATATTCCCCTTTTTAAATAATTGCCAGTCGTCTGAATGTTGATCTCTTGGCTGCACAGCTGCAGGTGTGAAAAGGGCCCCAAAGTCACTTTTTTCAGGGCTGCCGTAACTTCAAACGGTCACTAAACAAAGTTGAGGACTTACCTGCACTGGAGCCCTCCTCTTTTTTCAAAACAGCATCCGGCAAGCTTAAGAGCCACTTGGCACCGGAGTTCAGGAACCGTGTAATTGGCCTGGTTCCCCTCAGCTCGAAAGCAGCAGCCTGGAGACCAAAGAACCACCTTCTGACTCAGCAGGTCCCCATTCTTCCAAGTTTGGTTTGCGTCTTAAGAAACCCATCAGTCAAGGAGGTGGAACATCTCTTCCGGTCTCTGCGGGTGAAGGAACAGCAGCCCTCTTCCCCAAAGCCCCAGAGACAGAGATGGATGAGGGTCACCGAGCCCCTTCCCAGGCCTGGCTGCTGATTTGCAGCGTCCAATCGATTTTCCTGGGCCGAAGAAGCTGTGCCGTGGCAAGGAAGGCCGCCTCTGCACCCCAACGGCCACTGGGGCTGCCCTACGCATCAGGTCTGAACTGGGGAGAAGGTTCCTCTGCCCCCACGCCAGCATCTGGCTCCCTTCACTCCCCGCTTCAGTCAGGGACAAGCCCAGGTTACGCTCTGCAGACCTGTGGGTGGTTGAGGGGACCCTGGGCAGGGAAAGGTTGAAAAGAAAGAGCCAGTGGCCCTCCCCCCTTTCTCGCTCCAGATTTTAGGCCTCTGGAGGTTATGAAGGATGTCGAGATTGGCTCCTCTGGATTATTCAGGGATCATTCTTGGCTCTTTGCAGTGGCCAAAAGACACAAGAAATGTGGATTTACAGACGGCCGTTACGTAGACGCTGGGTTGACAAAATCAGAAATGGCCACCTGGGAAAGCCAAGGCAAATCATCAAAACCATAAAAATAGCAAAAGTTAGAATATTTTGGACATGAGATGCAACACCCGAAAAATCCGTCCTTCTTCACTTGAGCCCCCAGGGAAAGAGCGAAGGCAAAGGCGGCCCAGGCAGAAGAAGAACCTCGTGGCTTCAGAATCTAAATGATTGGTTTGCACAAAACTCAGCAACTCTTTTTCATGTGGCTGTTGATAAAAATGGGCCAACATGATCGCCAACGTCCCATGAAGGAGAAGGCAGGAGGAGGAGGAGGAGGAAAGGAATGTGAAGGGGGGGAGGGCATCAAAGGAGGAGGGGCAGCCTCCAGCCCCCCCCCCCCAATGACCTTTGAGCTTTTCTTGCCTGGGGAGAGACAGCCTCAATCTTAGTACCTTCAACCTAAAACGTAGTGAGGGCCTGTGAATTCTGCGAGGAGGGCCTTTCCTTTGGGGGGGGGGGGGCGAAATCAACCAGACTGGTCAAAAAAGTCAAGACGCGAGTGAAGTTCCCCGTTTTATAGGGGGGGGGGCAGAGAAAGCAGGCCTGGCGTGTTGTGGGCGCCATCTCGACTTTCCTAGCTTCCCCCGTGGGCGCCCCTGGCAGAGGCCCCGCCGTTCCTCCCCCCTCGGTCAGGGGCGGCGACAGGGGAGGGGGCCGGGGGGGGGGTTGGCCCCTCGGCCCCCGTGGGAGGAGGCGGCCCAGCGCTCAGCCCGGCCAGAGAGCCCTCCCGTGAATGGCATCCAGCCGCGGCTGCTTGGCCCGTTTCCTCTCCGGCTGAATGCAAGAAAGGGAGGGGGTGGGAGGGGGGCGAAAGCAGGCGAGGAAAGCGGCCCATTCCGCGGGGAAGGGAAGGAGGCGCCTGCCGCTTTCATCTCCCCTGACCGGCCCCCTTGGGGGACCTGGGGGAGCCCTGCGGGGCCTCCCTTCAAAGCCTCCCCTCCCTCCCCTGCAGGGCTCCTGGGCAGCCAGGGTGAAGGCGGGCCCTCCCCTTTCCTGCCCCCCCCCCCCCGTGGCCTCCAGCGGGGCTTGCGGGCACCTTGGGGGAAGCGGACGGGGGGGGGGGCTCACAAGAAGCCGAAACGGGGAAGGCCAGGAAACTGAGGCGGCTCCCGGTCTCCCCATCCTCCCCCTGGCCCCCAACGCGTCTCCGCCTTCCGGCCTCCCCCTTCGCAGGGGAGGAGGGTTGGGGGGGCGGGCAGCCATTCTGCCGCTCGGATAGCGCAGCCCATCATCCCCAGAAGCGATCTCGCCCTTTTCCACAGGGGAAGCCATAGGGCTGGACTTTCAGGGGGCGCCAATCCAGCTCCCCCCTCCCCATTGCAGCCAGCCGCAAACTCTGCCTTGAGTCAGGAAACGCCGGGGCTCCTCCGGCCAAGGAGAACCTCCCCCCCCAGCCAGACTCCCCCCCCCCATTCAAAGCTTTTGCAGGCCTCTGTCAACAAGCCAAACCCCGCAGGATATGGCTGCCCCCCCCAGTCCCCTTCAGAGGGTCAATATTGACCAGCCCCCCCCTCCCCAGGAACAGGAAGCAAGGGGGGAGGGGGGACAGTAAATAGGAGTGGTCAGCTCTGCCCCCTCCTCTGAAGCCAGCTTTCCCTCCCAACGTGGGAGGGTGGGTGTGAGGAGGGGGTGCACTGCGGTGGTGCAGGAGCTGGTGAGCTCAAGGCGGCTGCCAGCCTGGCCCCCCTCCCTAAGGCCCGGATGGCAGAGGACAGGCTCAGCATTTCTTTGGCATCAGTGGCAGCACAAGCGGAGGAGGAGGGAGGGGGGTCCCCTGAGACCCCCGGCTGGGCCAGAACACCCCCTTGGGGTTCTTCACTTGCATTGCCTCAGCCTCACCCCCACCCCCCCATCTCTCCTGCAGCCCTTGAATCTCTTGGGCAAGTAGGGGATTATGGTCTTCAGGGCATGGACAGCCTTGGTGCTCCTTAAAGGTGAGCCCAGGAGGAGGAACCCCCCCCCCCCCCCGGAAGCTTCGGCTGGTGGCAAAAGACCAACATGGCAGCTCCCTCCCTCCCTCCGAGCAGAGCCAGCGATCAAAGGGAAGCCATAGATGAAGAGCTCTGCCTCCTCCTCCTCCTCTTTCAATCCTTTCTTCCTGCAGGGGTGAAAATCTTCCAAAGAACCTTTGCAGGAACTCTCTCCACCTTCATTCCGCTTTCATCCACCCACCCAGGGGGGCAGATCCCGTCTCCCTCCAGGTCTCCCTCCAGGGTCAGGAGAACAAGTGACTGGAAGGCTGCGGCTGTTGTTGTGCAGCAGTGTGTGTGTGTGTGTGTGTGTGTATGGGGGGAGGGGCTTCCTAGGCCAAGGGAAGTGAGGGGGGGGTGGAGGCGGGGGGGGGGGGCTGGCTGGGAGAAGCAGCCCAGACCTTCCCAGGCTCATGAAAGCAGCCGCACTCCAAGCCAGCTCTGGAATCTGACTGTGGGCCAAATCTTACTTGGGGATTATTTTTCCCCTCCCTTCTGACAAGGACCAGCAGCAGCAACCATGGCCAGGAGCCCTTTGGGCCCTTTGGGTCCAGCCCAGGCAGCAACTTTCAGAGGCTGGGAAAGACCCTCCAGTCTGCCTCTAGCCCCCCCCCCCTCCCGGGCCATTGGAGGTGCCCAGCAGCTGTGCTTCCCCAGCCACCTTGCTGAGGCCTGGAGGATCTACTGGCTCTGTGGCCCTTCATTGTCTGAAGGAGGCAGTGTGGCAAAAAGGCCCCCTCCCCTCCATCAGCCAAACCTCTGGACCCCAGAGAGCCTGAAAGGGCTGCTTTTGCCATGGGTCAGAAGCACACTTGAGGATGGCCCCTCACCCTCATTTGCTCCCCCCCCCCATCCTTCCTGCTGGGACCCTGCCAGGGAGAGGATCCCCTGCTGCTCTCTGGAGGAGAAGAGCCACCGCTTCACACTGTGCCCCCCCCCATTACTCACATCAGTCGCTGCCATGTAGTGCTTGCCAGCTGGCTCTGAGGAAGGGGCTTCCTTGGGTGATGGGGCCTTGCCAAGCAGCAGACAGAGTCTCTCCCCCCACCCATGCCCACCTCGAACTAAGCTGGAAAGCACTGCCTGGAGGAGGAGGAGGAGGAGGGCCACCTCAGCCCAAGGGCAGGGAAGCTGACTTGCTCCTCTGGCATGCCCCCAATCCCCCTTGGGCCCTTGTCTCCATGGAGATCTCCCCGCCCCACTGGGGGCTTTGCCAGATGGGCACCTCTGGGGCTTTTGGAAATGGTAGAACGCCAGGAGGGCGTTCTACCAGGTTCGCCCGGTTCACCAGTTGCGCCCCCTATTGGATCGGGACGCCCTTCGCACAGTCACTCATGCTCTCGTGACATCCCGACTGGACTATTGTAACTCTCTCTACATGGGGCTCCCCTTGAGGTGCACCCGGAGACTTCAGCTAGTCCAGAATGCAGCCGCGCGAGCAATTATGGGAACCTCAAGGTGTACCCACGTAACACCGCTCTTGCGCGAGCTGCACTGGCTGCCTGTCGTCTTCCGGGTGCGCTTCAAGGTGCTAGTTATCATCTTTAAAGCGCTCCATGGCTCGGGACCTAGCTATTTGCGGGATCGGATCCTGCCTCATACATCCACACGGCCTATTCGCTCCCACAGAGAGGGACTTCTCCGGGTGCCGTCCACTAGACTTTGTCAGCGGGCGACACCCAGGGGAAGAGCTCTCTCTGTGGCGGGCCCAGCCCTCTGGAACGACCTTCCCCCCGACATTAGGACGACCACGGACCTCCGCTCCTTCCGTTTAAAACTAAAAACATATTTGTTCTGCTTGGCCGGCCTAGGGTAGTCTCCCTTCTATGGGGTTGTTAATAATTTTAGATGGGGATTCTAGTAATTTTTAACTGGGAATTTTTAGCGCAGGGATATTATTTAATTCGTTTTTATTATGTGTGTATATTTATTGTTTTATTTGCCCTGTGCACCGCTCCGAGTCCCTTCGGGGAGAGGGAGCGGTCAACAAATTAAATTTATTATTATTTATTATTATTATTATTATTATTAAATGGACCCACTTGGACAGGGAGCACAGCAGGCCGTGGGGAGAAGACCCCTTGGCCCCTGCCGCAGTGGCTGCCCCTTCCCCCCTTGGGTTCCTGCCAGGCAAGGCAGCCTTTCAGCCCACGGAAGAAGCTCCTCCTCTCTGCGTTGGGGGAATTGGGGAGGCAGCATGTGCCCTGCCAGGCTTGTCTAGATGTGGGCAGCATCTGGCAGAGACCCAGGCATAGGGTGGCACCTTTGGAATCTGCTCTGCCCTCACCTGGCCCAGGTGGGTTTCCATCCTGGTCCTCCTTGCAGGCACTTTTGGAGGTGAGCTTTTCCCTGCTCCAGCCCCTGTTTTGGAGGCTCCCGTGGGGCCTGGGTGAGATCCTCACCACCATCGCAGGAGGTTAGGCTGGTGCAGGACAGGTGAGAAATGCTTCTCTCTGCCCCTGGGGACCACAAGCCATGCCTCCAGGGCCTTTTCTCCATGCCAGTTGGGTCTTGCAAGCAGTGGCGTAGCGTGGGGGGTGCAGGGGGTGCGGGCCGCACCGGGCGCAACATCTGGGGGGGGCGCGCTCGCACTCGCAGCTCCCCGTGGCTTCGGGAAAGGGGATCGAGTAAGGCAGGAACAGCGGCAGCCGGGGAATGTGGCCACCGCCGCGGGGACCGGAGAAGCGTCGCCCGAAGCAAGAGCGGCTGCAAGAGGAGGCGTTTTCTCCCCGTCGCCCCGTCTTCTTCCTTGGGGAAAGGATCTTAGGGGATTTTTCATATTTTTATTAGTATTATTTCTCGGGCGGGGGAGGGGGGATCCGGAATCCAGGAAACCGGGAGGGGGCGGGAAATCGCAGGGAAAAGGAAGAGAGCTCGGCGGGCGGAAGGTGGGGAGAGCTCGCGCGTTCCAGCTGATTCAGCAGCGGTCTTGTGAATGCGCGGAGATGTAGCTGACAGGGCGGGAGAGGCGTCCCGCTCTCCGGATCGAAGGGAGGCCAGCTCTTTCGGGTACCTGCCGGCTGCGGCTGCCTCCCCTACCCCGCTGCCGTCGGATCTTCCTGCACCCCTCCTCTCCCCCCTTCCTGTTTCTCGCTTCCCACATGCTGCGCCCTCCCCGTCCTCGATGCCGCTGCTTCCCCCGGGGGAGGGCTAGAAAGGCACCGAGAAGGATGAGCGAAGGGGTTGCCTCGCCGCCGGGTGCCACAGCCGCTGCCGAGGAGGGGGCGGCGGCGGGTGGGGGCCCTGCGGCGGGCGATGGAGTGGAAGAGACTCGAGTGCTAAAATCCAGGGGTTAGGGGGCGCAAATTACTTGCCTTGCCCCGGGTGCTGACAACCCACGCTACGCCACTGCTTGCAAGGAGATGCCACACAGGCAGGCGGGCAGGATCCCCCAGCAGCCACAGAGCAGGGCTGCCTCTGCCCAGAAACACCCTCTGTTCAGGCATGCAGTAGAGCTGTCCCGCACCCAGAGGCGACTTGGGGGGGCTCCTCTCTACTCCTTTCCATCCACATCACTTTGCAAGTGAGCAATTCTTTTAACTTCTTGCCTTTAAACCAACCCCCCCTCCTCCGCCGTCTCCAAACTTCCTAGGGGCGCCATCTCCCCCTTTCTCCCTAGCTGCCCTCCTGCCAGGTGGGCCAGCCGTGCACCTGGGAAGCGGAGGAGGGCTGGGCTGCGGTGGGGCGGAAGCTTCGGGCAGGGGAGCGAAGGGCAGGCGGAGAAGAGCTGTAAAGGCGCGTCCGATTGGAGTGCGCTCCTCCCGGGGCTTCCAAGGAGCGACGCGTGGGGGGGGGGGGGAACCAGGAGCCGTGCCGGGCACTGGCATCACGTAGCCTAGCCGGCCGCGTAACGGCACCTCTACAAAGGCCGCCGCTTCGGACAACGTGTCGACCCGGCTCCGGCCATGGCTGCGCAGCGGCAGGCCTCCCGCGGGTCACGCGCGCCCTCTGCGGGCGGCCGGGGGCGCGTGGCCCGCCGGTGCTCGGGCTCCGCGCGGTACGAGGCCGCGTCTTCCTCGGCCGCCGCTAGGGGGCGAGCGGGGTTCCCGCCACCTCAGCCCTCCTTGGGTCTTCCCCCGCCGCGCTGCTTCGGCCCCCGCTGGGCGGTCCAGGGTGGGGGAGCTGCCCGGGCTGCCTCCCCCATCGCGGCCCTCCGGATTCCGCAGCCCCAGAGGATCCCGTCGGAAGGTCGCCTCCCCCGGCCAACCGCCACCCAGGCCCCAAAGAGGGGCGCGCCCTTCCCCGCAGGGCAGCCTCGGCCTGCGGGGAAGGGCCAGTGCAGCCGAGCGCGGGGCCGCTGTCCGATTCCGGGGAAGGCAGCGGGGCAGAAGCGCTGGTGGGAAGCGCGCCAAACTTGGTAGAGGAGAAGCAGAGCAAACGCCGGGAGAGGAGCGGAGGGTCCCAACACCAACCCCCCCCGCCCGCGGTTGCCCTTCTCCTCCCCAGACGCCCTGGAGGCTTTGGAGAAGGGCCGCCCGGCCTTTCCACCGGCTTCCTTCCCCGAGAGCCCTGCCGGCCGTCCATCCAGCGGGAAAGAGCGGAGTTCCCGCCAGAGGCCTTAGGTGTCCACCTGGCCTTTGGGGGGCTTGGAGTGGCCGCTGGCCAAGGAAGCCCGGAGGAAGGCGGTGGTTGTGCACCACAAGCCCCATTCAGGACGCCAAGCGGGAAGCCCCTGTTGGCTTTCTGGAGTGGGGAAAGAATCAAGGGAGGGGCCTCCCCTCTTGCTTAGTCCCAGCTGGCTCGGCCTTTGTCCTTTCCGGCTCCTGCCTAAAGTCGGGGCTGGGCTTTCTTTGGTGGTGGTGGGACTCCAAACATGCCCTGGGTTGGGGGGGGGGTAGGAGTCCCAGAGCCAGATAGGACACCTGGGGGCAAACTGGGGAAGAGCTTCCCCAAAAGGCAAGCAAAGCCCGGGAGGATGTTTAAAGTCCCACCAGGCCCCCTTTCCAGGAGGAGGAGGAGGAGGGAAGAGTTAGGGGAGGGCTTTGGGGGGAGGCCTGGGGAAGGGGAGGGGGCTTGCTGCTGGCACTTGCCAAACCCGGAGAACTGCTGATCTGTTCCAACACTCTAGGGAGGGGAGGGGGCAAGCAGAGCCCCGAAATACGAATCCCTGGGAAAAGATTCCAGGTGGCCCCAGCTGAACAAGGCCGCTTTGCTCCCTTGCCCCACCTGCCCAAGAGGGAGGAAGCAGGGGAAGCCGTGGGTCCTGGCCCTGGGGCAGCCAAGCGGGAGAATCGGGCTGTGTCCCTAGTGGGGATGGGTGGGGCAGGGAGCAAGGCAAAGCAGCCTCCAGGGACCTCGGAGTGGCCAGGCAAGGGAGGCAGAAAAGCCCAGACAGTCCTAGGTTGCATTAACAGAGGGACAGAATTAAGATTACACAAAGTGCTAGTGCAGCTTTGTAAGTTTTATCCAGTTTTGGTCACCACAGGAAAAAAAAATTGGGCAGCAGCTCAGCACCCCAAAGGCAATCCTAAACTTGCCCAACAGTTTTGGGAAAGGCCACTGAATCTGGGCTGCAAAATCCCGACCAGCCACTAGAGGGCACAGACAGATACTGAGCACTGAAACCCTTTGTTGCCCTCTAGTGAACACCAGGAGATTTGCAGCCCAGTTGGTAGTTCTGCTGTAAATTTACCCAAATAGAAGGCAGTTTTAAGTGTGAACGCCGCAGTCCTTAAGTAAACGTTGTGGTTGTTAAGCAAGCCCATTTGGTATGGCATGGTTTTGCCAAAAATCAGAAATAAGTGCCTGTTTTCAGCAAAGCCATCATAAACCACGATCAGGTGACACGTCAGACAACGCAAAGGGCTGCACGAGAGCAGAAGTGACTGGATTGCAGGGAGACGATCTGGGTTGTAGGTCCCTCTTTTCAGGTAGGTTATAACTTTGAACATATAGAGAGAATTTGTATAAAACGTTTTATAGTTGGCAAACGTCACTGGAAAGATTGGCAAAAATGTTCGAAGTGAATCAATCAAATGTCGGGAGTGTCACCAGAGTCCGGGATCCTTTGATCACATGTGGGGGCCACGTGCAGAGGCGAAAAAATATTGAGCAAAAATTTGCATGTGGTTGGAAAGATGATACAGCCGCATATTCATTTAAAGACTGAACTGATTTTGTTGGGTATTTTACCAGAGAAATATAGTAAAGGAAATGTATATTTAATTATTCATGTAATAACTGCTAAAATAGTTTCAGTGTATTTGGGTTTATACCCCGGCCTGTCTCCCCGAAGGGACTCAGGGCGGCTCACAGGCAAATATAAAACAATACAATAAATACAATACAGTCTTAAAATGAAATGAAATGAACTAGCCTGTGCTAAAATATAACTAAAAACTATTTAAAATCCCCTACCAAATACAGTTAAAGTATTTCTAGTCTAAAGTCTAAGCTAAGCTCTAAGCTAGGCCAGCTAGGTGAAAGAAGCGTGTTTTGAGTGAACGGGGGGGGGGGGGGGGCTGTGCCTGCGTGGGGCCCAGAGACCCCTTCCTTCCAGAGGCCTGGAGGCCTCACCTGCACAAGGGCTCTGCTGCAGGCCAGGTGTGAGGAGCACTTGTCCCAACCTGAGCTGGCGCTGGGGGATGCCCTGCGCTGCCCCCTCCCTCGGCCTTTCCTTGCAGGAGGGGGGAGGGCCAGGGGGTGCCGACACCTCCGGCTCTTTCTGCTCCGGTGGGCGCAGACAAGGTGGGCATTAACTCCCCTCATGCAAAGGCCATTAGGGACAAAAGGCCGGAGGTGTCTGGGGGGGCCCTGACAAGGCTGCCGACAAACAGGGCAGGAACCTGGGCACAAAGGGTGGTCCCCCCCCCCGAATACATTTACCTACCTCAGAGCCCATTCAGGGAGAGGCGGGCTGGGTGGGGGGTGGGGGGTGGAAACGTCGCTTGGAGGGTCGCCTGTTACAAGGCAAGATTGGACCGGCCTCCGCCCGCCCTTTGTTACCGCATAATAGGCATCAAAAGGAGGGGGTCGTGCTGGGGGGGAGAAAGAACCCCTCCCCCCTCCAGTGCATCAGGGAGGGACCGGAGCCTTTGCAAATGCAAAATGTCTTCCTGGCTTCCTGATGGCTGACGCTGGCGGGGAGAGATGGGTTGGGGCTGGGGGAGGAGGGGAGGAGCTTTGGGGTTCTAAGGGGAACCCCAAAGACTTGTGCATGGGGGGTGTCAAACCCTCTCTTGGTCTTCCCCTAAAGAGATTGATTAGCAGGCCACTCAGTAACAGCCGGCAATTCCTGTATTAAAGTACAGAATAATGAGGATAATTTTAATTCTCCTCAACGTAGCTGGCCAACCTCTCCCAGGATGCTGGCTTGAGTAATTAAAAGAAAAATCAATTTCCTTTGCACTTAGGGACTGCCATAAAATCCCCCCCCCCCCAGGTTTTCCCCCAACTAATCCATCACGGCTAATTAAGGGGGAGGTTTAGCCCTAAAGAAAGACCAAATTCAGGACGATTTAAACTTTGTAGAATAAAATCTCTTCCCCATGAGAGAGCAGCCAATCTCTCCTCTGGCATGCGGATGGGCTCCGCTTTTTTCCACTTCCCCTCCTCCAGGCCCTGAGCGTTTCCTTGGGGATCCCCTTCTCCCAGCGCTGGGAGCCATCCGGAGGAGTCGGTCCTTGGCATTCTCCTGGCTCCCCATCATGATCAGGGATAGAAGAGTTCTGTCACAGAACATAGAGCAATAGAGCTGGGAGGGATCCCGGAGGTCTTCTAGTCCAGCCCCCTGCTCAAGCAGGAGACCCCATCTCTCTCCTTAAAAACCTCCCCCTCTCCCCCTTCGACTTCTGGAGGGAAGCTGTTCCACGGTTCAATTGTTCTCCCTGTCCGGAAATTCCTCCTTAGTTCCAGGTTGCTTCTCTCCTGGATTACTTTCCACCCGTTGCTTCTTCTCCTGCCCTCGGGGGCTTTGGGAAAGAAGTGTCCCCCTCTTCTTTGGGGCAGCCCCTCAAATAGTGGAATACTAATATCCTGTCTCCCCTAGTCCTTTTTCCCTCTAGACTGGCCAGGCCCAGTTCCTGCAGCCGCTCTGCCTCTGCCTCCAGGCCTTTGATCCTCTTCGTTGCTCTTCTCTGAAGCTTTTCCAAAGCCTCCACATCTTTTTGTGTAACGTGGGGACCATTTATTTATTTATTTATTTATTTATTTATTTATTTATTTATTTATTTAACGACAAACAGAATAAATACAGTCATATCATTAAAATGAAATTAAATTAGATGTGACCTGTGCTAAAATATAGTTAAAACTACTAAAACAAGTATTAAAATTCAATCACTAAATCTGCAATAATTATATCAAATCTAGGCCAGGCCGGCTAGGGAGAAAAGGTGCGTCTTAAGCAGTCGGCGGAAGAGGCGAAGGCCTGCGGTGGTCCTGAGTTCGGGGGGCAGGTCATTCCAGAGGGCTGGACCCGCCAGAGAAGGCCCTTCCCCTGGGGGTCGCCCGGCGGCATTGACCGGCAGACGGCACCCTGAGGAGGCCCTCCCTGTGGGAGCGGGCAGGCCGAAGGGAGGTATGTGGACCAAAACCAGATGCCGGATTCCAGGTGTGGAATCCTTACGAAGGCTTCACAAAGCGGAACTAGCCCTTCCCTCCACTTTGATCCTATGCCCCTGTTTACACAAGCAAGGACTAAATGACTCCGCATCAGGATCAGGGATAGACGGCTGTCCATCATTCTCATGGACAGGTCAGGGTTGCCCCAAAAGTGCTTTTCTCAGTAGGCAAGGAGACTTTCTTGGGCTTTCCTCATCCCAGGTGCTTCTTCCGTTCTGAGGGGATGGAAGGATGAGCTCTCACTGTCCAAAGGAAGGAAGCCCAGGGGCCTTTCAGACATGACCCAGGAGGCCCCAGAGAAGCCTTCCCTGAGAGCAGAGACCTCCTCTTTGCAACCAGCCCCACGCAGGGTGGGGTGTGTGTGTGAGAGGCTCACAAAGGCCACGGTGGGTCCTCCAGGGAGGGGGGAGAACATCCATGGAGGGGCTTCCCATTGGGGGAGGTGGAGGAAGGGAAGAGGATGAGAAGGGGGGGGTCTCTTCTTCATTCCACTGTTAACCCCCCCAATCCTACTCCCTCCCTCCACACCTTTTAGTTAATGGTTGAGTATTTGCATCTTTATACTATTTTATTCATATCTCCTACAGGTTTTGTATACCGGTGGTTCTCAACTTACAACAACTCACTTAGGGACTGTTCGAAGTTACAACGGCACTGAAAAAAGTGACTTATGACCCTTTTTCACACTTACGACCGTTGCAGCATCCCCTTGCTCACAATTTACATTTGGATGCTGGGCAACTGACTCACGTTTCCCGGGGGGTGGGGGGAGGGAAAGATCTGCCCCCCCCCTGCACATACAAGCCCCACATTCATGAAGAAGGTCTATGGACACATGTGCACAGAGGCCAACATTTTATTTGAAGCTCCTTGGCTTACATGTAATGGAGAAGGGGGGACAGGCAGCCCCCTCCCTTCCGCTCATCCCACCCTCAAAATAAAAACAGAATTGCACAATCTGGACCCCTCCCCCCCCTCCCACACACAAGCGGCCACTTGAGGGACGCCATGGAAGTCCAGGAGTCTCGGTGGTCTCCTCGGTGATCTCCTCGGTTTCTGCTTCTCCCTCTGAGGAGCGTCTCCTTCTGGAACCTTCCAGGAGGGCCCAAAGAGTCCAGCCGAGGGACCCTCACCCCCTACGGCAGAGCAGAGCTTGGCCTCCACGTGGCTTTTGCCTTCTCCGACTGGAGAATCAACAGAGGCCTGCAAGGGAGTTTGTGAAGGAAGAAATAGGAAACAGTCCCATCCGTGTCTCTCTCTCTCTCTCTCTCTCGAGCCCTTCGGCTTCTGGCCAGACTCGGCCCCCTCCTCTGCTCCCCTTCCCCTGCGGAAGACCCCGGAGGGGCCCCTCGGAGCAGAGCACCCACGCCAACAGAGAGGATTTCAGAAGGTCTGCAGCGATTCCCAGCCATGCAAGGCACTTTTTTCAACAGGCAACTGAACCATTGTTTTTCCTGGAGGAGGAGGAAGAAAACGAAGAAGTTGTTTCACTTCTCCTCCGAGAAGCTTCCTCGGTGCTGCCATCTGGCATTCCTCCTCTCATCCAAGATGAAGCTTCTCAGGTGGGAAGCAAAACCTCCTCTCCTCCTTCCTTCCTCAGGGGAGAAGAACAGTCCAGTTGCCCTTTGGGAAACACCCCCCCCCCCTTTGAGACCATAAAGAATAACAAAGTTAGGAGGGGCTTTGGAGGTCTTCCAGCCCCACCCTCTGGTCAGGTAGGAGACCCTACGGCTGCCCCGCCTCTTCTTCAAAGCCTCCAGGGATGGAGCCCCCACAGGTTCTGAGGGCAACCTCCCTTCCACTCGCTGACCGTTCCCCTAGTCGGGAGATTCCTCCTTGGTTCCAGGTTGCTCCTTGATCACTTTCCACCTGTTGCTTCTTGTCCTGCCCTCGGGGGCTTTGGAGAACAGCTTGACCCACCCTCTTCCTTGTGGCAACCCCATAAATGCCAGAAGACTGCTATCAGGTCACCCCTGGTCCTCCTCCTTATTAAAGTGGACATACCCAGTTGGTGAATCTGTCTAGTTTAACGAAAACCAATGAGGCAGGGTCTCCTAGAAGCAGCTCTAAGATACAGTCAGGTCCAGAAATATTGGGACATCGACACAATTCTAACACTTTGGGCTCCATACACCACCACAATGGATTTGGAATGAAACAAACACCGTGTGCTTTAACTGCCGACTGTCAGCTTTAATGTGAGGAGGGTGTGTACAAACAACTCAGGTGTAGGAATTACAACAGTTGGCGTATGTGCCTCCCCCTTGTTGAGGGACCAAAAGTAATGGGACAGAATAATCATCATAAATCAAACGTTCCCTTTTTAATACTTGGTTGCAAATCCTTTGCAGTCAATCGCAGCCTGAAGTCTGGAACGCAGAGACATCACCAGACGCTGGATGCCATCCCTGGTGATGCTCTGCCAGGCCTCCACTGCACGGCTCTTCAGCTCCTGCGTGTTCTTGGGGCATTTCCCCTTCAGCAAGTGAAACGCATGCTCCATGGGCTTCAGGTCAGGTGATCAGACTTGGCCATTGCATCACATGCCACTCATCTGTCCCTTCACAGCCTCTCTGGGTGCTTTTGCAGTGGGCTTTGGGTCACCGTCCATCTGCACCGTGAAGCGCCGTCCAATGAGTTCTGCAGTATTTGGCTGAAGGTGAGCAGATAACATTGCCCGAAAGACTTCAGAATCCATCCTGCTGCTTTTGTCACCAGCCACGTCATCAAGAAATACAAGAGAGCCAGCTCCTTCCATTGGCAGCCATACCTGCCCACGCCATGACACCACCACCACCACCACCACCACCCTGCACTGATGAGCTGGTATGCTTAGGACCACGAGCCGTTCCTTTCCTTCTCCATCCTCTTCTCTTCCCATCACTCGGGTACAGGTTGACCTTGGTCTCCTCTGTCCATAGGAAGGGGTTCCAGAACTGTGGAGGCTTTTTAGATGCCGTTTGGCAAACTCCAATCTGGCCTTCCTGTTTTTGAGGCTCCCCAATGGTTCAGTTCTTGTGGTGAACCCTCTGTGCTCACTCTGGTGAAGTCTTCCCTTGATTGTGGACTTTGACGCACACACACCTACCTCCTGGAGAGAGTGTCCTTGATCTGGCCAGCTGTTGTGAAGGGAAAGGATTCTTCGCTCATCCACCAGAGTTGTTTTCCGTGGCCTCCCGGGTCTTGTGGGGTTGCTGAGCTCACCGGTGCGTTCCGTCTTTGTGAGAATGTTCCAAGCGGTTGTTTTGGCCACGCCTGATGTTCTTGCCATCTCTCTGATGGGCTTGTTTTGTTTTTCCAGCCTGATGATGGCTGGCTTCACTGATAGTGACGGCTCTCTGGATCTCATCTTGAGAGTTGACAGCAACAGATTCCAAATGCAAATGGCACACGGGGCCTTTTAACTGCACGTTGTAATTGGGATTGTGAAGGGAGCTCACACACCCGGCCGTGGAACAGCTGAGAAGCCAATTGTCCCATTACTTTTGGTCCCTCAACAAGGGGGAGGAAACTTACGCCAACTGTTGTAATTCCTACATCTGAGTTGGATGTACACACCCTCCTCACATTAAAGCTGACAGTCTGCAGTTAAAGCACACGGTGTTTGTTTCATTCCAAATCCATTGTGGTGGTGTATGGAGCCCAAAATGTTAGAATTGTGTCGATGTCCCAATATTTCTGGACCTGACTGTATCTCTCCCTCCCCTCCCCCCCCTCTCTCTCACACACTCACGGAGACGCCGGCTGTGGATGAGAGCACCCAACTGTTCTTGAGAAGACCAACGGAAGTTCCCCCCAAGAAGCAGCCTCACCTGGGGAAGCCGTCACTTCTCCTCTTGATGAAGGGCTTCAATGAAGACTTCCAGCTTCTCCTGGATCTCCCGGACTTTTTCTGAAAAAACCCCCCCAAGTTCCTGCCTTTAGGCCCAGAGGAGGAGGAAGCGGAGGGAGACCGCGCAGGGTCTCCGACTCCTCCTCTGCCCCGTCCATTGTCGGGGGACGAGCGTCAGGCAAGGCGGCTCATCCAGACGTGGCCCCCGACCTGCTTCCTCCCACCTGCTTCTTCCTAGCTCCGGGGTCCCCAAACCCGGCTACTTTAAGACTCGTGGACTTCAACCCCCAGAATTCCCCAGGCAAGCATGGCTGGCTAGGGAATTCTGGGAGTTGAAGTCCACAAGTCAGGTCGGAGTTGGCCGATCTAGATGAACTGGAGAGAAAGCTGGAAAGACCTTAAATTTGGGACACTCGAATTTCACTTCGTAGTGTTTTCATGTAAATCTTATCGTTTTAGTGAATGCTAAATAGCAATGGGGGAAAAAGGTTTGCACAATTGTGTTCGTTATTTTCCTTTCCTGAAAATGCCATTTCAGTGCAATTCCAAGTAGAGTTTGCAAACTGAGGGGGGGGGGGGCTTCAAGGAAGGGGTGTGTGAGCAAAATCCTGCCCCCCTCCCGGCAGTGAAGCCGGGCCAAAAGGTTCCCACCCCCCACTGCTTCTCCAGCAGGCAGGATGGGCCAAAGGCTCGGACTGTGAGCAAGAGAGGGGCTGGGGGTGATCAGCTCCCCAGGGAAGCGATGGGCCCAGTGTGGGAAGCCAGGCTCCGCTCCTCGCCCATCAAAAGGCAGAAGGGCAACCCCCCCCCCCCCCCGATGGCCCCGGCCATGAGAGGAGACCAGGGAGGGCGGCTTGGGCAGAAGAGCCGCCGAGACGAGCAGCCATCCTGCCCCGTCTCCCTGGCAGAGCTCAGGGCCGATTGTGGAACTGGGAGGCAGCGAGAGCCCAGCTGGCGAGAGGAAGCCCCTGTCCCTGGCCTCACTCCTGACCCAGAGCCCTCTCCCTGCTTTGCCAGTCCCCCAGGCCTCTCCACGGTGATCGCGATCGCCTTGGTTTGCTGCCCACCTGGTCACAAGGCAAGTCCCTCCCCCCTCCTGCTCCAGATGTCTTGGGGCCTGAGTACATAGGGAGAGCCCCGAGGGGGGCTCGGCTCAAGATGGGAAGGAGCCTCCAAGCCCAACCGCCCAGGAGCAGACCCCCCATCCCCCCCCCCCCCCGGGGTCAAGCAGGAGGCCCCATGTCATTTCAGACAAGCGGCTGTCCAGTCTCCTCTTAAGAATCTCCAGCCATGCAGCACCAAGCACAGCCTCTGGAGGCAAGCAGTTCCACTGGTTCATTGTCCTCGCTGTCAGGAAATGTCTCCCTAATTCTAGGTTGCTTCTCTCCTGGATTAGTTTCCACCCGTTGCTTCTTGTCCTGCCCTCGGGGGCTTTGGAGAAGAGATTGACTCCCTCTTCTTTGGGTCAGCCCCTGAGAGATTGGAAGGCTGCTATCATGTCTCCCCTGGTCCTTCTTTTCCCTGGCCAGGCCCACATCCTGCACCTCTCCAGGCCTCTGGTCACCCCAGCTGCTATTCTCTGCCCTTCTTCCAAGCCCCCCCCCCCCCCGATGGCTGGGGGGGGGGGCTGGGCTCAGGCCCAGGGGGCCCCCCTTCTTCACAGCCCAGAGGAAAAGGCCAGAGTGAAGCAACCCAGGTGGCCATTGGCCAGGCTGAGCACCATCCATCACTGGCCGGGACACATTGATGGGTAGCCCCCCCCCCGCCCCTCCCTCCCAGGCTGAGAACCAGATGGGGAGTGAATGGGGCAGCCGGTGGGACAAGGCGAGGCGTGGAGGGCCGCCTGTCGGAGGCGTTTGTGCTGCCAGCAGAGAAAGGGCTCAAGACAGGAACAGGGCGGCCAAGCGGGGGGTTGGGGGGGGTCCTTAGTTGGGCTACAAAGGCCGTCCCTGTTCCCCATCCCCCTGTGGGGCGGGAGAAAGAGGGGCTTGTCCAGCCTTGGCCACCGCCTGGGATTCCCCGAGTGGCTGAGACAGGAGGGGGGGCTGGGGGGGGGGCGGAGGAGGCCGGGGAATTCTTCCCCCATTAGCTCATTGGGGCAAGGAAGCCCCCGGGACAAAGCCAGCCCCAGAGAAGCCCTTGGAGTGGGACGGGGAGCAGCTCAGGCTTTCCCCTCCCTCTCTGCCAGGCGCTCAAAGGGCCCCTTGCCAGCCCCTGGGAGGGAAAGCCCCTGAGGCCAAGCTGAAGCCAAGGCTTCCTGGGGAGTTCCCCCTGGGGGAGACAACCCGGGGGCGGCCCCCTCCCCTCTCCCGCTGCCTTTCAGCTCCCCAGGGAAGAGGCTCTCGGCCGGGACAGGCCCCCACCAACTGGGGGGGGGGGAGTGAGAGAGCCTCCAGGCTGTGCTTGGTGATGGCGGAGAGGCTCCTGCCCAAGACCCCCCCCCCCTCTGCACCCTCAAGGGGGGGCACAAAGCTCCTCCCTAAGGGGTCCCATGGGGGCAACAGCGGCTCCTGCACTAGAAAACGGGGCTCAACCACCTCCACCTCCACCCGGGCTTCCCCGGCCAGCAAAGGGGCCCAATTCGGAGAGCCCGTCTGGGAAAGAGGCTGCGCGGAGGGCCCCGCCCTGGCGAAAGCTCCCTTAAGGCCGGAGGCTGAATGCAGCCGACACCCTCGCAGCTGCCAGAGCCCCCCAGCAAGAGGGCAGGAGATGGCCAGAGCCCGGAGGGCGCCAGGGGGCAGAGGGAGGCCGGGGGTGGGTGGGCGCCAGAAGGTCTTTGTCACACAAAGATCCCAAATACACACCTGTCCTCACAGCGGTTTGTTTAGTGACCGTCT
Source organism: Rhabdophis nuchalis (assembly GCA_039707465.1). Classification (NCBI taxonomy): domain Eukaryota; kingdom Metazoa; phylum Chordata; class Lepidosauria; order Squamata; family Natricidae; genus Rhabdophis; species Rhabdophis nuchalis. The sequence continues at coordinate 897,887 of CM077645.1, forward strand.
GAAGTTACAACAGCATTGAAAAAAGTGACTTATGACCGTTTTCCCCACTTATGACCGTTGCAGCATTCCCAGAGTCAGGTGAACAGAATTCAGAGGCTTGGCAACTGACTCATGACGGTTGCCATGTCCCGGGGTCACCTGATTCACTTAACAACCATGTGACTCACTTAACAACTGTGGCTAGGAAGGCCGTAAAATGGGGCAAAACTCACTCAATGCCTGACTTGCCTAACCCCAGAAATCTTGGGGTCCATTGTGGTCCACCCCTAAATGGACAATGTGCAGGAGAGGTGTGAACCCCCCTGTCAATCAACAGCCCTCCCTTTTCACTCCTCTCTTCAAAACGCTTCCCGCCTCTTCAGCCCTGCCCCCCCCTTCCTCCCAGGGGCCTCTGAGTTCCCAGCCCCAGGAGGATTCCCTCTCTGTTGGGGGGGGGAGGGAAGGGGGGGCTCTTTGCTGGAAGAGAGGAAACCACCGCCCAAAGGGGGGTGGGGGTGGGGCGGCAGCAGCCCCCCTGTCAGAGCAGCCTCTGCAGAGTTGAAGGGCCTGGGGGAGGGTCAGGGGGGGGGGGCTTCCCTCCAGGGGGATCCCGGCTGAAAAGCCCCCCCTCGGCCCCAGGCAGGCCCCGACAGGCGAAGAGGGCCTTGGTGGGCCAGGAAAAGCTCCTCCTGCAGGAATTCAGCTGGAGGCTCCCGGCACAAACACCCAGGGAGGCTCTGCTCAGAGGGAAGCCCCCCCCCACCCCCAATTGTCCTCTCCTTCCTCCTCCTCCCCTTTGCAAACCTTTCCGCCTTCTAGCTCTGATGAGGTTCCCTAGTTGGGTCATGAAACGCCTGGAAGGAAACAGGAAGGCTCAGAGAGCCCCAAGGGCCCCACAGCCCTCCTCCTCCCTCTCCACAGACCTCCTCCTTTCCAACACGGAGGATGTTACCTAGTCAGGTAATGAAACGGAGAGCCCCAAGGCCATTCCCTCCCCCTCCCCCCCCCTGGGATGATCAGGAGGCAGCCACACCGCCAGGCCCTGAGTGGCCCCGGGGGCTCAGAGGAAGCGGGGAGGGCTTCAGGGCCTCCGCTGAGGGGCTCCTCCCTGGGGTTTTCAGCCGGGCAGGAAGGGCCCCGGGGCCTGAGGGTGGGTGGGGGGGAGATACTCACTGAGGTCCTCGGCCAGCTGCACTCGCTTCCCCGTCAGGAGCGCCACCTTCTTGCCAGGGTCCTCCGCAAAGTCCTCCAGCACCTCCTTGACGTTCTTCTCCAGGCGCCTCACTGCGGGGAGGGAGGGAGGGAGGGAGGGGCACGCTTGAGCTCAAGGGCCTCTGCGGGACCTTCCCCCCCCCCCTCTCTCCCCAGGCCTTGGACTGGGCTCTCCCTCTGGAGGCTCTCCCTCCTCCAGGCCCTGCTTCTCCCAAGGGGCCTCTTCTCCTTGGAGGAGCTTTCGCTTCTCCTCCAAGCCGCTTCTTCAGCTCTGACCAAGGGCCTCCAGCAGAGCCCCCTTGGGAGCCTTTGGGGAAAAGCCCCTGGGAGGGGGAGGGGGGGGGCGTTTCTGCAGAGGGGCTCAGAAGGGAGGAAGCCAGAGGGCCCCCCCTCCCCCAGGGACCCGTCACCCAAGGGCCTCTAGAAGGATCTTGGCAGCTTTAAGGAATTCTGGGAGTTGAAGTCCACAAGTCTCACCGTTGCCCAGGCCAGAGCCCCCCTGCGCTGGGGAGGATGGCCTCCGGCCTCCAGGGCTCAGCACCCGGCAGCAATGGGGGCACCGATGCCAGGCAACTGGTGGGAAGGGCAGATTTCCCAGCTCCTGGAGGGGCCTCCCGCATCTCCCCCACCCATTGCCCAGGCGGAAGTCCAGAGAGAGGGAGGGAGGGGCCCCTACCTTCGGTGTTGGCCAGCTGCTGCCTGAGGGTGTTGGCGGTGATGGCCAGCATGCGCTGGATGCGCCAGAAGAGAACCACGTCGTTGCACTCCAGCTGGAGGACCGGAAGGAGAAGCGCAGCCGGTTAGGGCCCCAGAAGCTGCTCATGGCGTTTGGGGGGGCTGCGAATCCAGCCCAGCCCAGCCGGTGAGCGTGTGGGGCAGGAGGCCGGGAGAGAGACCCCCCTCCGGGCTCTTCCAGGGGAAGGAAGGGAGCTGCCCCTTCCACTGAAGCAGGGCTTCTCGGCCGTGGCGACTTCAGGACACGCTGCCTGGGGAATTCTGGGAGTTGAAGTCCACCCGTCCTAAACTCACCAAGGTTGAGAAGCACTCAAGGCTCTTTCCTTTATGGCTTCGTAATCTATCAAGGACCCCCAAGGGGATGACAGAGTCCCAAAGGGAAGAGCAGAGGGAAGCTGCCTCAGGCCAGCCCAGGACCCTTCCAGCCGCCCCAGGGGGGCCTCGGGACGGAGCCCCACGGCAACTGAGAGGGGAAGGGGGCTGCAGGCTGATGTTCCCTAGCTGGGCCATGGGACGTCTGCAAGGGGAGCTCCCCTTCAACTCCGGGACTGCGAGGACTCCCCTTTATTGGGGTTCCTCTCCCCGCCACGGAAGCGTGTGCAATGAAGCTGCCCTTCTGGTGCCCGAGGGGATTGAGCGGCAGGAAAGGCCAGAGTGACCCAGGGGGACCAGAGTTCGGAGCCAGACACTCACTGCAAGGCTGCCCCCTAGTGGAACGCCACGGGAGTGCCATCCCTTTGGAGCCCCTCCCCTCAGTCAAAGGCCACCCCCCCACTGACCTCGGAGTCCACAAAGTGCCTCTGGTAGTAGTAGAAGCCCCTCCGGCAGAGGTTGCAGTGGCCCAGGGCCGTTTTCAGGAAGTTCTGCCTGTAGACCTGGTGCCAGGTGTCCTTGATCTGGGAGCAGAGAGACAGGGGTCAGCCCTGGGCTGGGGAAGACCCCCCCCCCCCCCAGGCCCTGAGCCTCAGCCAAAGGCTGCCTCTGTCTGTGTGTGTGTGTGTGTGTGTGTGTGTGTCTGTGTGTGTGTGTGCTGGAAGGCTCCTCCTCTTTCCCAGAGCCAGAGAAGGGGAACCTCTGCTGCCCTTTGCCTCTCCTCAGGGCCCCTGGGACTGAGGTCTTTCTCCTCGGAGCCCCTGGGGAGGGGGGAGGGGGGAGGGGAGCTGGGGAAGCCCTGGAGGTCCTGAGCCTGAGGGAGGCATTCTGACTCCCAGCAGAGAGAGGGAGAGGGAGGGAGAGGTGGGGACCCTCTTCCGTGGGCGATGGAGTTTAGGGCCCGTTTTCCTCAGCTATCAGGATCCAACGGCCATCAGGGGAACCCAGCCTGGCTCATAACAAAAACCACAGAGTTGGAAGGGACCCTGGAGGTCTTCTAGTCCAACCCCCTCCCATGGCAGACAAAGGGCTTCCCGGTCTCTTCTGGAGGGGAGCTGCTCCCCTGACTCTTCCGGGTCCCTTCGATCTCCAAAGGCTCCAGGCAAAGGCTCCCCCCACCCCACCCACCCGTCTCTTGGCCAAGGGAGCCCGCGTTGTCCACGGAGGCCTTGTGTGGCTCTGCATGGAGGCACAGAGCACAAAGACCTTCCCACCAGGGGGCTCCCTATTTATCTGCTCACTTTCAGGCTTCTGAACCGCTCGGTGGGCAAGAAGGGGGGGGAGGGGGGGAAGAAACGGGAGCTCACCCCATCGGGTGGGGCCTGTGTCTCCAACCCTGTCAGCTTCCCAGCGGAGGTGAGGAGCTCATCGGCTTCAACCCCTCGACAGGTCCTGGGCTCCTCCCACCTGGGCAGCCAGTCGGCCATCAGCCAGGACGGGGGACCCTCCAGGACAGGGGCCTCCAACCTCGCCACTTTCAGCCTGGAGGACGTCAGCCCCAGCTTTGCTGCCGGGGGAATTCTGGGAGTTGGAAGTCCTGCAGGCTCAAAGGGGCCGAGGTTGGAGGGCTCTGCCCCAGGGGACCAGACTTGGCAGGGAGCGCACCTCTTCCTCAAAGCCTCCCGGGGGTCCCAAGAAAGGTCGCCAAACGAGAGGCCTTATACCAAGCAGGGGTCCACGGCCACCCCTCGGGCCTCCAGGTTCTTCCGGACGGTGGTGACCTCGTCGTTGGCCAGGTAAGCCGGATGCTCCTCGTCGCATTTCATCATCTTCTCCAGCTCGGTTTTGGTTTCATTGCGGATGCTCTGGCGTGCAAGGAAGGGAAGGGGCGTTTCCTCCATGGCCCCAAAGATCTCGGCTGCTCCAGATGGGACCCTCCAGACCCCCCCGGCTTTCCCCAGGTCAAAGGGCCCTTTGGGAAGCCCCCCAACCCCCCCCCCCCCGTGCTGGAGGAGGAAGGGCCGCGCAGAGGGAGGCCCCAAGGACACCCAGGCCCCACCTCCAGTGGGATGCCCTCTCAGGGGGGCCCAGGAGCCAGAGGGAAGGCCGCCCTCCAAGAGGCGGGACTCGCACAGCCGGCCCCCCTTCAGGGTCTGCTGTAGCTGGCCACGAGATCGAGGAGGAGGCCCCCCAGGAGGAAGGGCCCAGCGCCTCTTTACCTGCTCTTTGTTGCGCGTCACCCAATACAGCCACCGCTTCCTCCAGTCTGGGCCCACCATGTCCTCAATGACGGATTCCGCTAGGCAGAAGCCAGACACGGCCCTCCTCAGTCCCGGAGGCCGGAGAGAAGGGAGCTGCCGAGGGACACCCCCCTTCCCGAGCCCCCCTTCTGCACAAGAAGCAGCTCTGGCTGGGCCTTCAGAGCAGCAGCCCTGGGGGGGCCCAAGAGAGGCTGAAGGCCCCAGGGAGGGAGGGAGGGAGGGAGGGAGGGAGGGAGGGAGGGAGGGAGGGGAGGGAGGGAGGGGCACTCACTGTCCTTCAGGCGACTCTGCAGGGTCTCCTCCATGAACTGAATGGCGGCGTCCCACTGCTGCTTGTCGGAGATGGACCTGTCCTCCAGGGCGTTGTGCTGGATCACCCTCTGGCGAGGCAGAGCACGGGCGTCAGGGGGCCCCCTCTCCTCCCCCTGCAGCACTGCCCTCCGCCCCAAGGGAGTGGGGGGGGGGCCTCCCTACCAGGCTGTCCTCTGCCCGCTCGTTCCACTTGTGCCTCTTGATGCTCTCCTCCTTCACCGCCTGCTTCAGCTTGTCGAAGATGTCGTCGTGCTCCTTGCCCTTCTGCTCCGTCATGAAGCGAGAAAACTCCTCCTGCAGGGTCTCCCAGGCCACCTGCCCAGGGGCAGCGGGGGCACAGTAACCAACGGCAGCCAAGGCCCCCCTCCCCTGCCGTGCGCCCCCCCCCTGGAGTCCCCATCTTCTCCAGGCGTGGACCACAAGGGCCCCTCCAAGCCAAAGCCTCTGGAGGGCAGCTGGGGAGGGGAGTGGGCTCTCTTCTCTCCCCCCCCCACCCCCTCCTGTTCAGAAGGAGGGGCTCTCCAGGCAGGAGCCTCCTGGCCCACGATCCCTGGTCCTCTGCCGACTTCAGCTCCCAGGACTCCTCAGCCAGCCTTCGTGCCCAAAACCTCAGATCCGGCTTTTTCCTTCCTTGTTCCCCACTCGGCTTTGGCGAAACCAGGCCTTTCGCTCCAAAAGCAGCCGAAGGGCACAGAAGGGCAACCTCTCCTGCTACGGGGCTCAGGGCGAGCCTCTAAGGAGGAGGAGGAGGAGGAGGAGGAGGAGGGGGGGATTTCCCTGGGGTCGGCCGCAACTCACCTCCACGGCCTTGTTGGGCAGCTGCTTGTCCGTCCACTGCTTCAGCCTGATGTCCACGGTGGTGTTGAAGGTGCCGGCGTTGAGAGACTGGGCGGCCGGAAGGTAGATGTTCTCAATCACGTGGGTGGACACTCTCTCCCACAGGGTCTTCTGCAGGATCTCCTCCCTGGGAGGGAAAGGCGGGGGAGGGGGGGATGAAAACAGCGCCAGGAAAAGAGGGCAGCCTGGATTATGACGACAATAATCGCCAGCAGGGGCCGATAGTACAGGCGGTCCTCGACTTACGGCCATAATGGAGCCCCAAATTGGATTGTTAAGTGAGTTTTGCTCCATTTTATGACCTGTCTTGCCACACTTACCAAGTGAATCAATGCGGCTGTTAAGTGAATTTGGCTTCCCCACTGACTTTGCCGGTCAGAAGGTCACACAAGGGGATCACGTGTCCCCAGGACGCTGCAATCGTCATAAACACGAGTCAGTTGCCAAGCGTGACCATAGGGATGCAGCAACGGTTGTAAGTGTGGGAAACGGTCAGAAGTCACTTTTTTCAGTACCGTTGTAATTTGGAACTGTTGTAAGACGAGGACTTCCTGTACATCTTCTGCTTACAAAGGAGCCCAAAATGCTCCATAACGCCCCCTGCAGAAGAGACCCGAGGAGGATGGGAAGCCAACCTTCCTTCGTTAGTCCTGCCACAGATTTTGTCCCTGTCCCACCGGAGGGGGGGGGGTGGATTAGGTTTTCGTCTTTGGTTCTTTTTAATTCACTGTTTAAAATGTTCCCGTCTAGCTTTGTTTTCTCTCTGTTAATTTTTCCTTTCAGATTTTATATTTTAATCTTTTGGAGAAAATAAAAAACGAATTAAAAAGCAGAAAACGAGAAGTTAAAAGCTCTGAAAGGCAACCTTGCTTCATTTTCTAAGAATCTCTTTTTCTAAGATGGTACAACTATCTTCTGAAACTGAGACACAGTAAATTAAATTTCAGCTTGCAAACCAAACTCCTTGTGCTCTGGTATAAACACACGTTTCCATTTAAATGGCCAATTAACGAACAAAATGAATATCGCTGCAACGTAAGCATAATTATCCCATGGACTCCAGAAGCCTCGACTCCCTTCGGGGGAAGGAATGTAGCCACGACTCCAACCCAACCCAACCCAACAACCGTGGCAACTTCAGGCGCCTTCCGTGAAAAACCGACTCAGGGCGATGGGTGCTTGTGGGAGATTCCACGTGTTGTGAGAACCCAACCTTTCTCTTGACCGCGTGAAGTAGGCTGTCACAGGGAGCACCAATACGACCCGTGTAGACGCCGCCCACATTCTCTGGACACAGCAGGGGCAGTTGTGGGTTGTGGGTGGGGATGCAGAGGCTCCACCCTTGGCCTCTTTCAGACCGGTGGACTTCAACTCCCAGGATTCCCCACCCAGCAGATCTGGCTGGGGAATGCTGGGAAATGGAAGACCACCAGTCCTATAGCGGCCAAAGCTGGAGCCTCTGATTTAGAGCAAGGCCTAAGCCCAGCCTAACACCCAGGGAAGCCCAACGCAAAGGAGCTTGGAGTTAAGTAGGGAGACAGGAGATGAATGTGGTGGGAAGGGCAGGCTGATAGTCCAAAGGGGGGAAAGGGGAGTCCTTAGCATCGCGGGGACCCCTGAACGGCTCCTTCTGCGGAAGGGAAAAGGCGGGGAGGCGTGAAGGAAAGGAGAGCTGCTCCCTGCAGGGGCGCCTGGAGAGGGAAGCCCTTCAAAGCTCTGGGATCCGGCTGAAGCCAGGCCAAAAGGAGGGGGTGGGGGTGGGTGGGAGGGAAGGGGCCCAGATGGGCTTTAGGAACTTAAAAAGGACACAGAGCCTCTAGAGAATAAAAGTTGGAAAGGCCTGGAAACTGAAAGCAGACGTTGCTCTCGTCTTTGGCCAAAAGATGCTCGTGCCAAACCAGACTCATCTGCTCAAGAACAGACCCACAAGTACATGTGTTACGTACACACACACACGCACACACACTCTGCATCTTGCTGTTGGGGGCCTCTAGACCCACCAAGCGGGAGGGGGATCCAAAGTATGTCGGGCGTCTTGTAACGGCCGTTGCTTTGCTCTTCCTCAAGGCCGTCTTCTCAAGCGAGGAAAGCAGGGACAGGAAGTCCCAGGGGGAGATGCAAACGTTGCCATCCAAAGAAGGACTTTGGGGAGGGGGGGGGGGCACAGGATAGCAGTGTCCTGAGAGTTGAGGGTGTGTGTGTGTGTGTGTGTGTGTGTGTGTGTGTGTGTGTGTGTGTCAACCTATTCTCCAAAGCCCCTGAGGGCCGGACAGGAAACAAGGAGAGAAGCAACTGGGAATTAAGGAGAACGACCGTTGACCTACCTGAACGGTCCTTCTGTGTGTGCTGCGAAGGGGAATCCAAAGCATGGGTTTAACTTAGCCCTTTAGCCTAGAGACGACTGAGTTATTCAAATTGATGGCCACACCTCCTCAGTCCGAGCATCCCCAGTTTTTTAGACGAAGGAAAGCCGTCCAAGAGCACAGAAGTCCGATCGATAATAAGACAAGTCCGGTGATCAGCCACGAATGAATTGAATAGTAAGACAAGGTTCCGAACAGCCGAAGCCGAACGGGCGGGGTTGGATTCCCCTTCGCAGCACACATAGAAGGACCGTTCAGGTAAGTCAACGGTCGTTCTCCTGTGTGCTGCTTTGGGGAATCCAAAGCACGGGACATGCCAAAGCAGTAGACCTTCAGGGGCGGGAGCGAGGCCGGTCAGGAGCTGTAGGTGTGGCCACAACCCTCTGGAGCACTCTCCGCCCAAATGCAGCCTCCGCCGAGGCATAAGAGTCAATCCGGTAACGACGTATAAAAGGTGAAGGGGACGACCATGTCACCGCCCTGCAAATGTCTTCTACAGACGCCTGCGTCGCCCAGGCCGCGGATGTGGCAGCGCTCCTGATAGAATGAGGAACGATGCGTCTGGGAACAGGACGAGAACGGCTGTCATAAGCGAGCGCAATACAAGCCTTTATCCAACGCCCAATCGTGTCGGATGACACCTTCAGACCCATGGAAGCAGGCTGGAATGACACAAAAAGGGCCTCCTATCGACGAAAGGAAGCAGTACGCTTAATATAACGACGAAGCGCCCTACGAACGTCCAAGTGATGCCACTGACGCTCCTGGGGGCGCGAAGGGTGCGGGCAAAAGTCCGGGAGGACCAATTCCTGAGCTCTGTGGAACAGCGTGTTGATCTTGGGAAGGAAGGCCGGGTCAAGACGAAGAACAACTCTGTTCGGGTGGAATATACAAAGGTCCTGCCGATTTGACAACGCAGCCAGTTCCGAGACTCTCCGTGCAGATGTAACTGCCACTAGAAATGCCGTTTTCAAGGTTAACAGTCGAAGGCTGATAGTCCGAAGTGGCTCAAATGGTGCCGTAGTGAGGGCCTGAAGCACGAATGGCAGATCCCATATGGGATAGCGATGCACAACGGGTGGGCTGATGTTAGAAGCCCCTTTTAGAAAACAGCGGATCCTGGGATGACGAGCCAGTGAGCGAGATCCACCGCAAACCACCACTGTGGACAGGGCTGCCGTCTGCCGACGAAGCGTGTTGGGTGCAAGTCCTTTTTCCAGCCCCATCTGGAGGAAATCCAGCAGGTCTCCCCCAATGGGTCCACCCCAGCTGTGTGACACCAAGTACAAAAGGCGCGCCAGGTGGCCTCGTAGATGCGAATTGTAGATGGGCGTCAGGCCGCTTGGATTGTTGCAATGACACTGTCCGAAAAGTGTTGTTTCAGGAGGATAGACCGCTCACATGCCACACGGCTAGTTGCAGGAGCTGAGGGTTCGGATGAACTAGAGGCCCCTGCGAAAGGAAGATCTGGTCGTCCGGTATGCGCCATGGAGGGGACACGGACAGATGCACCAGGTCCGCATACCATGGGCGTCTGGGCCACATCGGGGCGATGAGGAGGACCTCTGCCCGTTCCGCCAGGATCTTTTGAATGACGACGGGCACTAGTGGAAGTGGAGGGAAGGCATAAAGCAGCTCCTCCGGCCATGGACTGCGGAGAGCGTCCGTGGCCTCCGCTCCTGGCGCCCGGAACCTGGTGAAGAACCGCGCCAGCTGTGCATTGTGAGGCTGAGCAAAGAGGTCCACTTGGGGCGGGCCGAATCTGCATGAGAGTTCCTGAAAGAGAGAGGGGTGAAGTTGCCACTCCCCCTGGTCGACTGTAGCCCTGCTCAGCCAGTCTGCCTGTGTGTTGGATGCCCCCGAGATGTGCTCCGCTCGGAGGGACAGTAGATGTCTCTCTGCCCAGTGAAGAAGTTCCGCCTCCTGCAGCAGAGCTCTGGAACGGGTGCCCCCCCCTGACGATTCACATGTGCCTTGGAGGCCACATTGTCCGTCAGGACCAGAATGTGAGTGGCGGACACCATCGGATGGAACTTGCGAAGAGCCAGACGAATGGCACGGAGCTCCAGCCAGTTTATGCTGTTGCGCAGTTCTTGGGGAGTCCATCTGCCCTGTGCCACCTGCCCTTCGGAGTGGGCGCCCCAACCGAAGAGGCTCGCATCGGTCGTCACCACAACTCGCTCCGGTTCCTTGAACAAGCACCCCTTGAGAAGGCTGGACGACGTCCACCACCTCAGGGATCGTAGCACCTTGGGAGGGAGACGAGTCCTGGCGTTAGAATGGCTGGTGTGATTCCTCTGGAAAGGAAGTAAGAACCACTGCAGCGGACGGGCGTGAAACCAAGCCCAGGGGACGATGTCGATACAGGAGATCATCTTCCCAAGCAGTTGTGACAGGGTGGCCAGAGGAGGTGATCTCAGGCGGAGAACCTGCGAAGCCAAGTGATGAAGGCTGCGACGTCTCTCCTGGGAAAGGGAGACGATGCAACTGCTCGAATTGATGACCGTGCCCAGATGTAGGAGGGACTTGGTCGGTCGGAGGTGGCTCTTCGGGAAGTTCAAAACGAACCTGTGAGACTGAAGGGTCTCGATGGTAATCTGGAGATCCTGACGAGCCTGATCTTGGGATGATGAGAGGACTAAGATGTCGTCCAGGTAACAATTGACCCTTACCGGCACCGATTGTAGGGAAGCTGCAACCACTGCCAGCAGCTTGGTGAAGGTACGCGGGGCCGACGAGAGGCCGAACGGGAGGGCCCGATACTGGTAATGATGACTGGCGAAGTGAAATCTCAGGAACCTCTGATGGGCCGGATGGATGGGCACGTGGAGGTAAGCTTCCGTGATATCTATGGATGTCATGTAGTCGCCCTGGCGTATGGACATCAAAATGCTCCTTAACGATTGCATCTTGAATTTGCGATATTTTAGGTAAAAATTGAGCCGTTTCAAATCGAGAATAGCTCGCCATCCCCCCCGAGCTTTTCGGTACCAAGGATTGAATAGAAGCCCAATCCTGCCTGACCCGGAGGCACCTGCTCGATGGCAGCGATGTCCAAGAGATGAGTGATTTCGGCTTCCATGAGACGCCGTTTGGACGGGCACCTGGGTACCGGGCACCTGATAAAACGTCTCGGGGGGATAGAGAGAAATTCTAGAGTTAGACCCTGGGCCACAGTTTGAAGGGCCCAGGCATCTGAGGTAGTCTCGGCCCATTGACGAGCGAACGCTGTTAGACGCCCGCCAATAGAGCCGACCCCAGGGGAGTCATCGGTAGCGGCGAAAGGATCGATTGCCGGATCCACGAAATGGCCGCCTGTGTAGGGCTTGATTGGGCTGTTGTCTGTTCCGGTCCCTATTTGCGGACCGGTCCTGACCCCTGTCCTGCGCCGGGACATATGGTCTAGCATAGGGTTGGTTGTAGGAAGCTGCCGCGAACCCCGAGTTGCCCGTCTGAAAGGACTGCCTTCTAGGGTAGGGCTGGTGTCTGCGCTCCGAGCGCCTAGCCACCGAGGGAAGCACTTTCCGCTTATCCCTAGTCTCAATTAAAATAGGTTCCAGAGACCCCCCTGTGAAAGGGGTAGAAGCCAGAGGCCACTTGGAGCGGACATCCGCCTGCCAGTGGCGAAGCCAGAGAAGCTGGCGGGAAGCTATGTTAGACGCCACTGCCCTGGAGGCGAATTTGGCTGCCGTGAGGGTGGCATCCGCAGAGAACTCCAGTGCCGCCACCAGCTTGTTGACATCCAAGTGAAGGTGGAGGTCCTCAGTGGCCAACCTATCCTGCAATTGTCTAAGCCAGAGCAGCGAGGTTCTATTGAAGAAGGATGCTGCAGTAGCAGCCTGCAAGGCCCAAGCCGAAGCCTGATGAGTTTTCCGGATAACTACCTCAGCCTTGCGATCCTCAGTTTTAAGGCCCTCTGATATTTCCGAGGGAATCAAGGCAGGGGAGGCTAAAGCCGCCACTGGCGGATCAACCGTCGGGAATTGCAAAAGGGTGTCCAAATCAGTAGTGGAAGCATACAGTTTCCTGTCCCCATTACTGGGAGGAGAAACTGCAGTAGGTTGCTCCCATTGTTTTTGGACAAGATCCATGAAGAGTTTGGGGCAGGGAACTAAATCCTGTTCCTAGACCTGTTCTGCAAAAACACGGTCTGTTGCTTCTAATCCCACATCAGTGCTAGCCTGGGAGGAGGCCCCTTTGGCCTTAAAAAGCAAAGATTTAAACAAAACTGGGCTGAAAAGGCCCGAGTGAATAGAAGAGCCCTGATCCAATCCCTCATCTTCAGAGAGTTCATATTCAGGGAGCTCCCCTTCCTCCACTAACTCAAGCCCCTCACTCAAAAGGGAATGACTGGGAGAAGCGGGGTCAGCAGGGAAAACTGAAAGTTCCCTAGACAAGGCCGAGGACGGTGGGCCCTGCGTAGCAGCTCCGCCTCTACGCCCTGGGAAATGGTGGCAGCAATCATGCTCCGAATGCTAGGAGAGAGGCCCTCCCCCGAATCCTCAGCCCCTCTAAGGCCCGCTGCTGTAGGGCTGAATGTGGCAGAAACGCCCGGCCTAGAAGGCCCAGGCCCAGAAGAAGCCTCGGTAGGCCCAGAGCCCACGGAAATTACGGGATCTAGGCCCTCAGCACGGGCCCCAAGCACCGGCTGGGCATCCGGAGACCACCCCCGCACTTGAGGAGAGGCGATGGGTAAAAGCGGGGCAGATACCTCAGGCAGGAGAGTTGGTGGAGCCCTTGGAGTCACACGAGCAGCTGCGCTCGTTTTGCCTTTATTATGGCGCTTCGCGGCTTTTCCGGAGGCTGCGGCCGAAGCACGCAGTGGTAAGGAAGAGGCCCTAGTCGTAGCCCTACTCACCCTAGAGGTGGATGGGAGGGGAGGGGGGGGGAGAAGGATCAGTACTTTCCCTTATTGTAGATTGTTCAGCCATAGCAATTCAATTTGAAAAGGCTCAACCGATAAACCAGCAAGACAATCAGATTAGACGAATAACCAGCCGAAGCAAGGCCAAACAGTCACTTGGCGGAGAAGCAAGGCCAAACAGTCACTTGGCGAGAAGGCGAACCAACTACTCCGATGGCAGGCGCGACAATGAGGCTCCACGGGCGGCAAGCCGGAGTCGCGCCTGCGCAGCACAATCTGGCGCGAAAACAAATAGCCAATGGATGCTCCCAGCAGCAAAACGGCGGTAAGTTCAAATAAGTACCCAAAATGGCCGCGCCAAAACGCGCGCCAAGGTCCAGAGCCGAAATGCGAAGGCACACAAGCGGTTGCTTCAGGGAGGCTGCCGAGGGAGTGCCTGCAGGCCGTCTGCCCCAGAAATCCGATCAACGATCCAAGAAACAAGCCGCCAGGCCGCAGCCGCGCGGGGGGGGGGGCGCTCGTTGCGAAGCTAGCCCCATTCGCAACAACCCCCATGGCTAGATAATGCCCGAACCCGAAGCGGCGAACCTGCCTTCCGCAGCGGGAGAAATCTGCAGGCGGTGAACCAGCCTGATCAAGGAGCCAGCATACGCGGATCAATATAGGCCCCTTTTGGCCACTGGACCCGTAAGGGGAAGAAAAACAAGGTAGAAGTCACTTACATTCACAGAAGTATCCCAAACAATTCAACTGGAGATAAAAGATAGAACAGAAAACTAGAAAACAACCTAATTTTAAATAAATCCTCCTAGAGAGGAGTTAAATGTGTCTCTTTAGGCTGGACTGAGTTAATAAACTGGGGATGCTCGGACTGAGGAGGCGTGGCCATCAATTTGAATAACTCAGTCGTCTCTAGGCTAAAGGGCTAAGTTAAACCCATGCTTTGGATTCCCCAAAGCAGCACACAGGAGAAGCTTTCTTGACAGTGAGGACCATTAACCAGCAGAAGAGAAGTGGCCTTCGGAGGTTATGGGCGCTCCCACAATGGAGCCTTTTTTTTTTTTAATAGATATTTTTATTTTATTTTCGATTTTCAAAGTAAATAACAACATATATACTGTTACATAGCCAACATCATATTATATTATTAAATGTTTACATCATTCCATTTTACCATCAACTCCCAGAAAACTCCCAGAGGGCTCTTCTGCTCTCCATACACCATATTTGTGCCTTATCCATCATTTTCTTTCCCCTTTCTCCTCCTCCTCCCTACCTCCTTTCTTCCCTCTAACGCCCTCCCCTTCTCTACTTCCCCTTCTTCTCTCCTTCTCCTCTCTCCCCTTTCCACTCCTCCTTTCTCTCCTCCTCTTCCCCCTCTTTGCCCTCTCTCCTTTCTCTCTCTTCTTCCCTTACCTCTCTACTCCACACTCTTCATCTCATTTACTTGGTGTATTTCGGCCTCTGAGCCAGTTCTATTTTGTGTTGATGGTATTTATAATTTCAGATTTAAGGTTTATCGCTTAATTTTCATATCGATTATTACAATTCTTATATCTCAATCCCAAATCTTGCTAGTTGTTTTAATACCCTTTTAAGTAAAGCCTAATTGTATAATGACGTTCTATTTATAAAACCAAACAAAAAAGTATAGATAAATTTAAATAAATTTAAATATAAGAAGACCTAATCGGGTACCCATAAATTCTGTGCCTTCCAGGAGTGGTTATTATTCATGGGTAATCTCATTTTATTAATTTTAAATCTAACAATTTATCCTGTGATTCAATATCAATATCCACAAGTCTTATCAAGTATTCTAGCCTCAATCTATTTTTTCTTTAATAATATCTTTAAATCCTATTTACTATTAATATCCCTTATTTAATCCCCTCATATCTCTATAGATTCCATATAATTATCTAAAATTTTATGTAACTGTTAAATGATTGATCATTTACCAAGAGTGATAGTATTCTATAACCATCTTAATCGCATAATTCCCCATCTATAGATAAGCAAATATATATCATTCACTAACACATAATCTTTCTTTAACCATCTAAATAGCATAGTTCCCCATCGATAAACAAATATATATCATTAACAAAAACTTTTACCAAGAGTATTCTATAACCATCTTAGTAGCATAATTCCCCATCTATAGATAAGCAGATATATATCATTCATTAACACATCATTTTTCTATAACCATCTAAATAGCCCAGTTCCCCATCTATAGATAAACTAATATATATCATTATCAAAAACATAATCTTATTATAAGCATCTATAGTTATTACTAACAATCAATTAAAAGGCACAATGGAGCCTTTTAAGAAGAGGCTGGACACCCATTTGTCTCAAGTGGTTTAGGGCAGGGGTCTGCAAAGTCGGCTCTTTTAAGACTGGTGGACTTCAACTCCCAGAATTCCCCAGCCAGCTAAGAGCCGACTTTGCAGACCCCTGGTTTAGGGCAGCGGTCACCCACTGGTGGTCCGTGAGAAAATTTTGGTGGTCCGCAGAAGAATTATTTGCATTTTTACATTATTTTATGCAGTAAATATAATTTATCTTTTGAAAAAATCCATATTAGAGGTCTGCAGTGTATAACATTATGAATTTAGTGGTCCCTGAAGTCCAAAAGGTTGGTGACGCCCGGTCTAGGGTCTCCTGCTTGAGCAGGGGTTGGACTAGAAGGCCTCCAAGGTCCCTCCCAACTCTGTTACTCGGTTAAGAGCCAGAGCCCCTATGGCCCAAGCAAGCCCCCCTCCCCCCAAACCCCCCAACCTATCCTCCTGACATCTCAGCAGCCCATGGCAGGGATTCCTGAGACCCCCAACCAGGAGACTCCCACACCTGGCTCTTCATCCAGCCTCTCTCCCGCAGCATCTGGCTTCCACATGGCCCAGGGGAGGCGCTGTGTAACCCTCTGCCTGCTGACAGATTCCTCGGGCGGCCAGACCCACCTGGCTTCCATTTAGGATGTTTACAACTTTGCACAACTGCTTCTCCTCCCCAGGACCCTCCGCCCCCCCAGCTGCTTTCACTCACTCTTGGCCCAAGGACAATCCCCACACGCCATGTTTCCTCCTGGGGAGGGGAGGGAGGGGCTGCAGAACTCCCCAGCCTCAGCAGAACACCTGGGGGGAGGCATGGGGGGGGGGGCTCCCAACCGACTTAGACACAGAGACCCATCAACGCTCGACGGCCCCAAGGGAGCATCCGAAACAGCCCATCCTAAGCTCAGCAACCCCTCCCCCCCAGCTACGCCCCTCACCCAAACGGAAGAAATCAAGTACCAGTGCTTGGGGGTCACCTGGCTCAAGCTTATGACTTCGTCAAGGATTTCGTTCTTGGCTTTTTCAAACAGCTCATTCTGGACAGAGAGAGAGAGAGAGAGGGAGGGAGGGAGGGAGGGAGGGAGGGAGGGGGGGTTGTTATCAAATGTGGGAATGAGGTGCACAAAGAGGCCCAGTGGATTTCCTCCGACTGAGATCCCTCAGCAAGGGGGGCCTTCTCTGGAGTGGAGGGAGGATGCAAGCCTCTCTTGGGGTCTCAGGTCCTCCACTGGGGACCCTGAATCACCTCCCCCCCCTCCCCCCCCTGCAGCAGCAGCCCTGCCTCTCCACCGGAGGGGACATTCAGCAGGTTCGGAGCGGTTCTGGAGAACCGGTAGAGGAAATGTTGAGTGGTTGGGAGAACCGGCAAAGGCCACCTCTGACCCCCCCCCCCATCTATTGTCCGCCTCCCGGGTCCCAGCTGATGGGGAGGGACGGAGGAGTTTGCAGCGTCCTTGCCCTGCCCAGCCCACCAAGCCACGCCCACAGAACCGGTAGTAAAAAAAATGGAACCCCACCATTACTCTCCCCCTGCTCCTTTCAAGCAGACCCCTCCATGCCTGGACTCAGCGGGGGCCTCTTCTACAGGGCGTGTGTGTGTGTGTGTGTGTGTGTGTGTGAGAAACTGCGCAGGCAGCAGCCCCGGGCCTGTGACGGAGGTCAGTGCTGGAGTCCAGCTGAGCAGGCTTTTGACCCTCACCCCCCGCCCATGTCTGGCTCCAGAGGAAGATCACATCCCAGGATGCTCCCGCCAGCTGCCTGGGGAATTCTGGGCATTGAGGTCCACAGGTCTTAAAGGGGCCAAGGTCGGCCACTCCTGCTCTACAGGGAAGCCGCGGAGAGGCCTCCACATGGCCAGACGCCGCGGCCGCTGAAGGTGGTCCCGAGGCCCAGGAGAGGTTCCAAAGGCCCGGAGGCAGACAGGAACTCACCCGGTCCAGCTCTCGCAAGCGGGGGTAGTTGTTCTTCCACTCCGTTTCCAAATTAAAGCGGGTTGCTGGGAAAGAAGAGAGGATTCCACACCTCCATGGGTGCTTTCCAGAGTGGGCCCCTTCCACACACCCCCACCCCAAAAGCAGGCTCGGGCCCTCCCTGGGCCATTTGAAGGGTCAGCAGCCCCTCCTGGCCTGGCCACAGTCCAAGACCCACGAAGCTGTGGCCGGAGAGGCTCCCTTGGGCAGCTGCTCTCCCACCGTCTGGGTCAACCTGTCGCCCAAGGTTTCCCCTTTTCCTGCCCCACGTGCCTGCGAAAGATCTCCCTCCTCCCCCCTGAGCCAGCATCCTCTGGATCCCACTTTCCCCCTGCCCCAAACCTCCAGGTGCCCCAGAGAGAGGCCAGAAGTGCCCTGCCAGGCACCCCTCCTGCCCTGGGTCTCCAGAGCGCTTGGCCTGGGGGGGGGGGGGGGGGCTCCCTGCCTTCTCTGCTCACCCTCTGGGCCTGAGGTGCTTCCCCAGCCCCAAATGAGCTCAGCCCGGCCCCGAGTGCGGATCCTGCCCACCCGAAGCTTTACCCGAGGCCTCCCGAGACGTCTAGCGCCCCCCTTCTAGTGCCCCCAGGGACACAGGAGCAACAAGCCCGGCCTGGGGGCCCCCTCCACGCAGAAGCCCAGGCCCCCTCCGCCCCCAGGCTCCCCACTGAGCGAGCTGCCCCCTCACCTTTGAAAGCATCCGCTTGCTGCTCCACAGACTCACGGACCATTTTCCAGAAGCAGTCGGAGACCGCCAGGCTGAGGTTCCGCGTGGTCACCTGGTGGGGCTTCAGCATGGAATTCCTGGGGAAATGCGCGAGGCTCAGCCGCCTGTGGGGATCCCGGGTGGGGCCCTGCGGACCCCAACGCCCAGAATTCCTGAGCCAGCCGGGCTCCTGGGGGTTGAAGCCCACAGGTCTAAAAGTTGGCTCAGTTGCCCCAGCTCTCCTGCGCATCTACGGCGGCCGTGCCCAATGCTCCCCTTAGGACAGTGACACCCCACAGCATCGTATACCCTCCGCCACCCCAACTGGCTCCCTTCCCCTCCTCCGCCCCAGTCGCGGAAGAGCAGGGCCCTCAGAGGCCGTCCCTGGCCCACCCCAGTCAGCCCCTGGCCGGATCGGAGGGATCAGAAATGCACGTACAGGCAGCCCTCGACTTACGCCCACAACGGAGCCCAAAAGCCTTGTTGCTAAATGAGACAGTTGTTGAGTTTTATGACCTTTCCTGCCACAGTTGTTAAGTGAACCTCTGCCGTTGTGAAGTTAGTAAGGCGGTTGTTACGTGAATCTGGCTTCCCCATTGACTTTGCTGGCCAGGAGGCTGCCAGAGGAGCTCACGTCGCTCCCCAGGACGCTGCAGCCGTCATAAATATGAGACGGTTGTCAAACATCGGAGTTCCGATCAGGTGGCCAGGAGGAGGCTGCAGCAGGCCTACGTGTGGATCTGCCGTTGTAAATCTGAGTGGTCACTAAACGAATGGTTGCTAAGTCAGGGACCCCCTGCAGTCCAGGTCCCTTCCACGCGACCCACATTTAACCAGGATGCCAGTCAGGGTGTGGCGGAATATCCTGCCCTAGGTCCCCCACGAGGGTCTTATTTTCCCTCCCACCCCCAGGAATAAAGGGGGCCGGATTAGCCCTTCCCACCCCACAGCGGCTTCTGCCGATTGCTGCCTTGATTTCGAGGTGTTCCCCCCCCCCCATCCATTTCTTTATCCTCACCCCCCCCCCCACCCGGCTCAAGGCCAGCCTGATGCCCCCCTGGAGAGCCTCCCCCAAGGCAATCCATCCCTCATCCAAGGAAGGGCGGAGATAACGAGAGCAGGGTGGGGGTGGGGGTGGGGGGCTGCTCAGCCTTTCCTTCTGGCACTTTGTCCTCTTCCTGGGGCACCTGGGGGGGGGGCTCTGACATAGGCCCTCTTCCTTGGATTTTTAACGTCTATCGCAGTGATGGCGAACCTCTGGCATGGACAGGTGGCAGGCGGAACCATTGCTTAGGGCACGCAAGGCCTTGCCCTGTCAGCTCCAGAGCGCTTGTGTGGGCTGGCCAGCTGATTCAAGCTTTCTTTTGAGGCCGTTTTTCGCCCTCTGGGGGCTTCAGGGAAGCTCCCGAAGCCTCTGGAGGTGGGGAGGGGAGGCTGTTTTCACCCTCCCCATGGCTCCTGGAAAGCCTCTGGAGCCTGGGGAGGGCGGAAAAAGCAGGCTAAAAGCAGGGGGTCAATCACATTTCATTATGGGTGTGGCACGCCCTCGCACGACCCCCCTGCGCTCCCCCTGCTTTGGTCACGCGAGCCAAGAAAGGTGAGCCATCCCTGGTCTATCAAAACCAAGAATTGTCCCAAAGGTGCTTTTCTTTCAAGAGGAGACTGGACTTTCTGGTTTTTCTTTGAAGACGTTTTGCTTCTCATCCAAGAAGCTTCTTCAGCTCTTCAAAAGTCCAGAAAACAAAAGGCACCTCTGGGACAACCAGGCCCTGGAGGGCTGGGAAGCCCCACAGACAAAACCCAAGGACACCCCCCCTCCCCCCAGTGGCCGAGAAGGCTGTGCCGAAAGCAGAGAAGCCGGAAGGCGACTGAGGGCCTCTGCGTTCCGTGGAAGGGAGCAGAAGCAGGCGGGCGGAGGAGGCTCTGGTGGCTGTGGAGTTGCTCAGTGGTGCCTGACTCCTTGAGATGCAAAGGACCCCCCGGACCCCCAGCGGAGGCTCTAAAGGCTGTGGGCTGCCTTCCGTCCTCACAAGGCGACTGCCCAGCCCCAACCGAGATGCTCCTCAGCCCCAACCACAGGCTGGGAAGGAAGGGGAATAGCAACCACAGGATACTAGGCCTGAGTCAGCAGCTGCAGAAAACCAACTATTAGCTTACTTCAACAGTTTGGAGTTCTGGAAAAACTCCTCTTCGTAGTCTCTAATCGAGTCAATGCTTTCACTGCTGTTTCCTAGAGAGAGAGAGAGAGAAGAAGAAGAAAGCAGCTGAAAACACACCAGGTGGGAAGGAAGGAAGGAAGGGCCTGTAGCTGGACATAGGCCAACCTTTCCATTTACCCATCACTGCTGCTCATTTTCCCCTACTACTAACGGTAGTTTACGATGATGATGATGATGATTACTGTTGCTTCGCAGGTGCCCAAGAGCTTCTGCCCTGGAGACAAATCCTTTGTGTGTCTAATCACCCTTGGTCAACTATTCCCTTCCCTCCCTCCCTCCCTCCCTCCCTCCCTCCCTCCTTTCCTGTCCTTCCCTCCCCTCCCCTCTCTCCTTCGCATACCTTTTCCGGTAACCACTGCAAAATACCCCAGGGCCTTCATTGGGAAGAGCTTGCCTTCGATGATCTGCTGAATCTGCAAGGAAAGGAGAGCAGGGGCTCAGCCCCACCAGGAACGCTGGGTTGGGGGTCCTTGACTCGTCACAAGGCGGCCCTTAGATCCAGGCCCAGCCCCCCCCTCCCCCTGCTCGGCACAGGAACCAACAGAAGCTGAACGCAGAGCCACAACTGAGCCCAGAGAAATGGAGGTAAATGGAGGCCCTGCGTGAGGGGACCTGGGTTTGGGGTGGGTTTTTTTTTTTGACATTTTTGCATTGTTCATTTCGAAATTTTTGCATCGTTCCAGAAATGAGTTTTTTGAAACAGGGTTTTTGCCACAAGCTGGAAGTGAATGCTGGAAACCCACAAACACCACCTCAAACGGCAATCGCGTGACTGAAGGAGGCTGCTAACTGTCACCCAGCGCCCCACATGCGATCGTGTCCCCGTGTGTTTGTGTCTGTCTGCCATAATTTCACAAATGGACCTTAAGAAGCTTTTGGAGGGGCCCAGCAGAAGTTTGAGCGGTCGCTAAGGAAGCCGCTGTAAGTCGAGGACCTCCTGTAAAGCATCCTGGCCCAAGGCCCGCTGCCCATCCCTTTCAGGGAAGAGCCCCCGTGCCACCCTCTGGGGTAGACGCCTGGGGCTGGGACGGCTGGGCCCCCAGCACAGCCAGGTGGTTCTTGTGACGGAGGACGAGGCTGCAGAGGTGCCCCCGGAGGCCGGCTCCATGCGCAGCCTGTCCCTCTAGAGCAGGGGCTCTCCCCTTTAAGACTCGTGGACCTCAACTCCCAGGCTGGGGAATTCTGGGAGGTCCCCTTAAAGGGGCCACGTTCGGAGCCCCCCTGCTCTACGGGCCCTTTGCTATCGGCTTCCAGCCAGCCTCAGCAGCCACGGAGCCTGTTTTGTTCTGCAGCTTCAGAGTTAAAGACACCCCCCACCCCCAGGAGACACAAGGCCAACATCAACGAAGGACCAAGAAAAAGCTCTCCTATAGTCAAGGGGGCAAAAGGACGGACCCCCCCCCCCTAAATCAGAGAGTCTCCCCAGCACACCGGACCGCAACGTCCCCCCCCCATCATTCCTGAGGGTGTCGAGGTGAATGCTTCCCTGGGGAACAGAGCGTTTTCTTTTCTTTTTTAAAACAGGGGCCCCCTCCTCTTGCTGAGCAAAGCCCCCTCCCCTCCCGCTCCCTGGGCTCACCCGGTTGGGACTGGCCACGTTCTTCTCCGCCAGATCCACTTTGGTCAGCACAAAGATGGTCCTCTTGCCCTGAGCGTCCATCTGGCTGACCAGGTCGGTGACGATGCTGCGCTCGGCATCTACGGAGCCATCTGGAAGGGAAAGCAGAGGGAAGCTCCAGTGGGAAGGGGGTGGGAAGAGGGGCAACGGTGCTGGACCTTGGGAGGGGCCGAACGTCCGGTGGAGCAGGAGGAGGAGGAGGGGGATCTGCCCTCCCCCAAGGGTTCCCGGGCAGGAGCAAGAGCCCCAGGGGCCCCAGGCAGACGGGGGCTCCCGGCTCCCCCACCTTGGATGCAGAGGATGATGGCGTTGGGGTTCTGCATGTAGGCCTTGCTGATGCTGAAGATGAGCTCCTTGGTGTTTGCCGCCATCCCCGATGTCACCGTCTGGGGAAAGAGAGGCTCCTTTTCATGGATCTTCCCAGAACGACGAGAGGTCTTCTAGTCCAGCCCCCTCTTCAAGCAGGAGACTCTACTACGCCAGTTCAGACAAACGGCTGTCCAGTCGTCTCTTCCTAAAAGCTTCCAGTGTTGAAGCTCCCACAACCTCTGCAGAGGAGGCTGCATCCTACTAGGGAACCCTCCTCACTGACTGGGCATTTCTCTCCTCGATCGGTTCCCCTCTGTTGCTTCCTCTCCTGCCCTCGGGGGCTTTGGAGAAGAGGCCGACCCCCCTCGTCACTGTGGCAGCCCCTCCAGTCCTGGAAGGCTGCTCTCCTCCTCCTCCTCCTCCTCCTCTAGGCCAGCCAGGCCCAGTTCCTGCAACCGCTCATCGTCTGCTTTAGCCTCCGGTCCCCTCATCGTCCTGGCTGCTCTCCTCTGCCCTCCTTCTCCACATCTTTCTTTTTATACTCTGGTGAGCAAAGCTGGGTGCCGTATGTAGCATCCTCTGGGCGTGAACTCCTCATTCAGGGTGGGGAAGAACTGCCTTCAACTCCACCTAGCAAGACCAAAGAAGTTGGGGGTTTTAAAGCCCCTGGGAACTCTCGGCCCCCCTCAATGGGCTCAGCCCTGGGGCAGAATGTGGGGCTTCCCCTGGACCTTCTAGCTAAAATCTCAAGCGCTAAGCAAAAGGCAGAACCCTGGGTCTGATTTTGGCCGTTTTAATTTAAAATGCACATTTCTTTAGAAGTAAGAAGTTTAAAATGCAATTTAAATACTGCAGCAGTGCCCCAGCCCGGAAGAGGCCCCCTGCCCTTGGTGTTGTACGCAACGCTCCCTTCCTCTAACGGAAGCGAGGGGGAGCCGGGTTGAGAGAAATGGGTCAGCCCCAAATTCTCCCTGGGCTTCCACCGCTGAGTGTGGACCTGAATGTGGATCAAGCCCTAACACCACCCGGAGCTCCTTGCAACAAGCACTCCGTGTGTGTGTGTGTGTGTGTGTGTGTGCCTCTTTCATCCCGCACTAGATGGGTGGCAGCACCCCAATTTTGCAGACAGGGTCCAGCTGTCACCTCACGAACGATGGAGAAGGCTGACGGATGAAGAGGGGAATGCTTGGGAAATGCACAGGAAG
The DNA here is from genome assembly GCA_039707465.1 of Rhabdophis nuchalis. Taxonomy (NCBI): domain Eukaryota; kingdom Metazoa; phylum Chordata; class Lepidosauria; order Squamata; family Natricidae; genus Rhabdophis; species Rhabdophis nuchalis. The sequence continues at coordinate 921,128 of CM077645.1, forward strand.
CGCTGGGCCTTCTTGAGAAGCTGCTTCAAGGGAGGAGGGAGGGGACCCTTGGCCATTCAGGAAGCAGCCTCCAAGACAGGGATCGGGCGCCTTGGGGTGGGAAAAGTAGGACGGAGGGAAGGTCTGCAAGAGGCCCCAAAGGTGCTTTTCCCCCCAGAGGCGGCTGGGAGGGCATTTTGCAGCTCTTCCGGCTCTGACGGCATGGAGGGGAGGGGAAGGAGGGGCAGGGAGACGTCTCTGAGGAAGAAGAAAGGAAGTCCAGGGGCCCCTTGGGAAAACCACCCGTGGGACAGCCGTCACCCGGAGGGCGGAGAACCTCCACGGACTGTCCACTTGGAGGGCAGGGGCAGGTCCGACACAGGGAAGGGAGGCTGAGGGAGCCGTGGCTCAAGCCGCCCTCTCCTTGGCCCCGGTGTTGAGGCCATCCCTCCCTCCCACAGCGCAGGACACTTACGCTGATGACCCCGGGCAGATCGACCAGCACCATCCTCTGCAGGCCGGGGCCCTTGACGCTCAGCGAGATGGTCTGCAAGGGAGACAGCGCAGCATGAGGGAGGGAGAGGGGAGGGGGTGGGGAGAGCCCATTTCTGGGAAGGCCCCTGGGTGGACGTGGGGAGGGGCCCCAGGGCCCCAGGCCTCACCTCCGAGCTGACGGTGCAGCCGCTGCCCACGCTCTTCTTCATCCGGATCTCGATCTCGTGCCGCAAGGCCGCCAGCTGTCTCAGCATAGAGGCAGAAAGGGGCGGAGTCAGAGGGAGGGGCCCTGGGGAAGGCCCCCGAGGGCACGGCAGCCAAAAGAGAGCAACCAGGCTACGGGTGGTCCTCGACCTACGACCCTGCATTTAATGACCGCTGAAAGAGGTGACTTACGACAGGTCCTCGCACTTAGGACCCTCGCAGGGGTCACGTGATCAAAATTCTGGGGCCTGTGCAACCTCCAACCTGATCGCCACCTGCAACCTTCCCACCAGCAAAGTCGCTGCAGGAAGCCAGATTCACTTAACAACTGTGAGATTCCCTTAATCCCAGTGGCAAAAATGGTCATAAAATGGGGTGGATTCGTTTAACGACTGTATTGCTTAGCTACGGAAGGTCCGGTCCCTGCTGAGGTTGTAAGTTGAGGACTGCCTGTTCGGAGAAGAGAGGCATCCAGAGAAGGGAGGGGGCCTTACAGATAAGCAGGCCCCACCTACAGCCCCTCCCCTCCCGAAGTGACCCTGGAGCGGCCCATTTCCTGAGCCACTGGGGCAGCCGTTAAACGGGGCAGAGGCCGCTTGGCAACGGATCCGTTCAACTGGGCAGCTGGTCTTTGGCGCCCGACACCAGCCCCGCTCTGAATTCACACGGAAAAGGCTGCAGGCGCCCCCCCTCGCCTGGAAGGCTGCGATTCTGCCCCCTCCTCAACAACCGCCTCCCAAGAAGGGGAGCCGAGCGATGCAGCTAGAACTCCCTGGAAGCGGCAGGCGCTCCAAGCCCCTAGAAGGGAGGGGCACCACGGCCTCCTCCCCCCCCCTCCAGGGATCCTTCGGCCGGCCGGGGCCCCTGCTGGGGTGAGCTGACCTCTCTCCCCAATGACTGGCTGACATTCCTTGCCACCCCTGGCAGGGCACCCATCCTGCGGGGGACGACTGAAGGGGAAAAAATGAACCCCCCGCCCCCTTCTGCGCCTGGAAACTTACATCTTCCTCCTTGTTCAAGTCGAACTCCCGAGAACTGTCCTTGAAGACGGCCACGTGGTGGGGGCCTTCGCTGAGGGTGACCTGAGGGCCAAAGGGGATTCAAAGGGAGAGCGTTGAGCCTCTGAGTGGGTCTCCCAGGGCAGGCTCCCCTCCCGGAAAGCTCGTGGCTCGGGGCCTGCGGCGTTCCTACCTTGACAGGTGAGCGTGTCATCATTTCTCCCGAGCCCCGAGGGAAGATCCGGGCTTGAGCGATCATTTCCAGCACGCTGGTTTTGCCCGCACTCTGGTCTCCCACCACCACCACCTGAAAGGCAAAGGCTGGTTGACTCTCCGGGAATGGCGTTTCTATCCACGGCTCCAGACTCCTGCTTCTCTCCCAGGCAGCCTCCTGAACCCCAAGCCGAGCCTTTCCAAAGGTCCCCCAGAGAAGGCCCAGCGGCACCCAGGCGAAGGCACTCAGGGGGGCATGGCACATGGCTGGCTCTCACTCCGTGCTGAATGGCGTATGCCCCTTACGTCTGGGGCAGGGATGGCCGACCTTTCTTGGCTCGCGTGCCAAAAGCGGGGGGAGCGCAGGGGGGTCGTGCGTGGGCCCATAATGCTATGCGTGCGACCCCCTGCTTTTGCCGTGCTTTTTCCGCCCTCCCCAGGCTCCAGAGGCTTTCTAAGAGCCATGGGGAGGGTGGAAACAGCCTCCCCTCCCCACCTCCAGAGGGGAAAAAAGGCCTCAAAAGAAGGCCTGAATCAGCTGGCCAGCCCACACATGCACGCTGCAGCTGACAGGGCAAAGCCTTGCGTGCCCTCAGAAATGGTTCCGCCTGCCACCTGTGGCCCCCGTGCCCTAGGTCCGCCATGACAGGTCTCGGGGCCCCTGAGGAGAATGAGGAAAAGGCTCACCCGAGGCAAGTGATCGTGGGTGTTGTAGCTGGCATCGTAGTCTGACAGAGTATCCAGGACTTCGGAGTACATGTCAATCAAAGATTTCTAGGGAAGGAACAGCGGGGCGAGTGAGGCCGAAGGTGAAGCCCCAGGAAGGAGGAGGCTCACCCCTCTCGTGCGCTAACCTCTTCTCACAACCACAGGCCCACGCAGAGAGGCAGAGAGCCTCCGCCGTGCAGCCCCCCAGTGGAGGGACTGGAGTTTGAAGGTCAGGCAGGTGGGGAGGGAGGGAGGGATGCTGTGGGAGCCCGTCAGCCGAGGGACTCTGACCGGTGGGGGTCTAGGCGGAGGGGCTTCCCTGCCATTGCCACCCATGGGAGGGGGGGCTTTTAACCCAGTGAAAACCGCCACCCGAAATAACATGGCGGGAGGAGCGGGGGAGGCCCTCTGCCTCCCTTACCTTCACCTTCCGCTGATGGATTCCCTTCTCGTCCTTCTGCAGGACGATCTTCCTCAGCTCCTTGTTCTCCTTCTCCAGGCGCTCCAGCATCCGCTGGTACTTCAGCTGCCAAGAGACGCGAGTGGGGGGGGTTAAAGGCTGGGAGGGAACGGCAGATGAAAGAGGCGGCCCAGGCTGCTCCTGCTCTCCCTCGCCCAGCCCAATGGAGGAACGAGAGTTGGAAGGGACCCTGGAGGTCTTCTAGTCCAACCCCCTGCTCAAGCGGGAGACCCCAGATCGTGTCAGACAAATGGCTGGCCAGTCTCTTGGAGCACTGAATAACTGCTCTAGCTGTCAGAAAATTCCTCCTTAGTTCTCGGTTGGGTCTCTCCTTGATCAGTTCCCAACCATCGCTTCTTGTCCAAAAGATCTTGGATTCCTTCAAAATGCCGGGTTCTGCTTCCCAGGAAAGGCAGAGAAGTTATTCAATAAGGGCACTTTTAAGGGGCTGTTGGGGTCACCCTCCACCCTGCCCGGGTCTTTCCCCAGGAATCTTCATCTTCTGGAAGGGGAAATTAAGCAGGGCGTCTCACTGGAACGGAAAGCGCAGGTAGCTTCATGGTTAGAAACTGGCCCTCACCTGGATGGGCAGCCTGGACCACCCCTGTTCCCAAGGGGTGTGTGTGTGTGTGTGACATGGCTGCCCAAAAAGCACACTTCTGAGAAGGCAAAATCACTCCTCCCAGTGGGGTAGCCTCCTCCCACTGAAAAGGAAGCCAGGGACGTAAATATTCAGGGGAGAGGTATCCAACCATGACACCCTTCAGACTGGGGGACTTCAACTCCCAGAATTAAGTCCACCTGTCTTAAAGTTGCCAAGCTTGGAAACCTCTGGATTTAGGATTTGTTTTGTTTTTTAAAGACATTGACAAAAATATCCCAATTAGTATCAATGTGTAGATAAATGGTATATTAAATACCTTTGAGATATATTTAAAAATGAATCTGATTGTATTTTTAAATGGAACCCCCCCACCCCACCCCCTCCGCAAACTTCAGTGGCAAAATAAAATGCGGAGGGTTAGAACTTGAGAGATTTTAAAAATGTCCTAGGAGAGTTTCTGTCGGGTCTAAAGAACCCAGAACCCGCCGTGGCCTTCCTTCCGAGTAGCTCCACCGGCCTACAGAGAGAATCTTGCAGACTAAAGCAACCTCCTGCCGTGACCCCTGGCACCCGCTGGGAATGGCCGGGGAAGGCAGGTCCGCGGTCTCTTCCTGCCCACCAGGCGTTCCAAGGCCTGCTGCCTCTTTGCCCTCCGGGAGGGAGACCCTCCTGGGACCCCAAACTAAATTCTGCCACAGTCTTCAACAATGGACGTGGGTGATGATGCTTCTTGCTGCAATTGAGTTGGGACGCAAGAACACTCAATGCACCAAACAAGCATCGGAGACCCACACCTGGACCTCCGGCCTCATGCATCTCAAAGGCGCAGCAGTGACCGGCCCAAGCCTGGCACACCTGGCTCTCAGCTGGTTCTACGGGGCAGGGGGAATCTCACCCGCAGAGCAGCACCCTCCCCAGGGATCAAACGTTCAGCTTGCCTCTCGCAACTCACCCGGCCAGCTGAGACCCTGGCCTCTCAACAGCCGCCAAGTCCCCTTACCTGCGTCCGCAGCAACTCTTCCTGGAGCTGGTCGACCTTTTCTTTATCAGAAACCTGCAACGGCAGAGAGACAGAGGAGGCACGGTGGGCATTTCAGGTGCCGCCTCCGTCTATAGCGTGGGATAAAAATTGATGTAGCCTTTTTATTGTTTAAAGCTTTGTTAGATTGAAGAGTCCCATGGGAGTGGGTGGCTGCGCAAGCTGAAATGATAAGATTAAAAATAAAATCCAGATGCAAGCGATCCTAAGCTTTAAGAGCCATTCTTTTACAAGGACATTTTATTTATTTATTTATTTATTTATTTTATTAAATTTATACCCGCCCTTCTCCTTGTTGGTCAAATCGGACCGCTTGGACTTGAAAGGAAACTCATTCCTACAGCATTTTGCTACACTTACAAGGTGCCTCATTTCCAAAAGCAGCTGTGGATTTATTAGCCGCGCAATTGAGAAACCTACAAACCTCGGGAACTGTATTTTTCTAAATGAAAAGACCTTTTAAGTATGCACTAATAATACGGCTAATTTCTCCAGTTCCATCCATCCCTGCTCTAAACAAATAAATAAATAAATAAATAAATAAATCTGCCGGGCTACGGTTCTTTCCTTCTTTCTGCCGTGCATCAGAACGGTGCTCTGACCCTCCTGGGTGCACAGAGCGTGCAGCCATTCCACCGGGAGAGCCTCTCCGTCTGAAGGCTTTCAACTGCCGTCGGCCCAGAAGCCGCCCTGGGCAGCAGCTGCCGGAGGGGCGATGGCCCACCAGCTACCAGGGAAAGTTGGGCGAAGGACACACAGTGGAGGCAACGCAGCCGGCCTCTCCTCCTCTGAGCCTCTCTTGCGCTCCAAAGCGATGGGCGGATTCCCCAGCATGGCTGAGAAGCACCCAGAAGAATCTCCCGGCTGCGCAAGAGGTTTTCTGCTTTTTCTGCTCCTCCAGGACAATCACTGAACTCTTGGCCGATTATAATCTCTTCTTCTCTGCTTCGTGAACAATCAGCCAGAAAATCAGGGGAAAAAATCTCCTTTATTTAAATATGTGACTGAAGACGTCCTGTTTTGTCAAGCAAGAGCCCTTTGGGCGGAGACAGCCGTGTTCAACCTTGGCAGCTTTTAAGGCTTGGGGACTTCAACTCCCAGAATTCCCCAGGCATGCCGTCAGCACACGGACCGTGTTTGTCAGCCGGATGCTCAGCACCGAACTTGAGTGGAGGGCCACCTCCAGCGATGGGGCACTGGCAGCCCCTGCAGGCAAGTCCATGGCTGGGTGGCTGGCTGGGGAATCCTGGGAGTTGAAGTCCACCAAGTCTGGAAGTCGCCACGGTTGGACATTCCTTGGCCTGAGACCAAAGGGGCCGGCAGATGGGAGCAGGAGGGCTTTGCAGCTTCTCCCACGGCTGCCCCCTTGCAGCTGGGACTGTCAGGGAGGCCACCAAGGCCGTCCACCCAGGAGCCACGCTTTGGCCTAACCCACTCTGAACGCCATCTCTGTGGTGGTGGCCACCCAGGAAAGCTCAGCTCTGACAGGCAGAGGAGGATTTCCCGTGCTGGTGGAGAGGAAGCAGAGCCAGAAGGAAAAGCTCCCTGCAGCCGAGCCCGGGGGAAGGAGGGCGGCCGTCTTCCAAGGGCCTGAGCGGCTCCTTGGAGGACAGGAGTCAGCCTCGGCCTCTGCAGCGGGAGGACAGGAGCCAAGGGGCCGGGAGGCTCCTCCTCCTGGGCAGCCCTGCTCAGCAACGCTCCAGGCTGCCGCCAGAGGAAGCAGAGCCGCCCCTGGGTGACGGCCTGGAGGGAGCTGCCGAGTCCCATGACCACGAGTGGAAGGAAGGAGGCCAGTCCCGCTTCTTCTCCACAAGGGAAAGGAAGCCCAGGGGACCCAGGCAGCCTTCAGCCCTCTCCTAGAGCAGGGGGCAGGTGGGATGGCTGCAAAAGAGGAGGAGGTGCTTTGGCCCCTGGGCTACTCCTCCGGTCCACCAGGGGAGATGCCAAGGCAAGGGGGGCCACGGCCTGTGTGTGGAACAGAAGACCCGGCCAGACCCTCTTCCTTGGCTCACCCAAAGCGCATTCAAGCAATCATCGCCATCCAGCACTGAAGGACAAAGGAGTAAAGCCGTCCTGCTCATCTCTGGTGCAGAGCGAACCATTCAAAGGCCTTCTCATCCTTTGTCCAGGGGCAAAAAGGCCCCACCGCCTTCTCCGGGTGACCACTGCAGCCCTTCCGTGCCGCCTCTCTGACCGGCTCAACAGCCTTGATGGTGAGGGTGCAGGCTGGGCTCCGACAAGGGGTCTCGGAGCCCATTTGAGACCCAGAACCTTTGGGGCCACCTCCTCCCTTGGGGCCTCTCCAGCCGCCTGGCCTCTTTCCTCGGCTCCCACCCAGAGCCCCCCCCCCCAATCAGAAATCCCCCGGGCTGGAAGAGCCTTTCGAATCCAGAGCCTCCCTCGTACACAAGGGGCAGGGCCTGAAGGCCAGGGGTGACCCCCGAAAGAGGCTTCTCCAGTGAGCCCAGGCAGAGAGGAGGCCTCCAACGCAGCCCTCCCTGTCCCCACCGGCCCCCGACGGTCTCCGAAAGTGGACGGAGGAAGCGAGGAGGAGGAGGAGGAGCCGGTGGGGATTTCCCCAGGGAGATGAAGGCCCCTTTGGGGAGAATTACACAGGCAGGAATCCTCCACCCCGGATGAACCAGCGGACGGAGGGGAGCGCCCCAGAGCAGGAAGCCCAGCCACCACCAGAGCTCGGTCAACGCCCAGGGCCTGACTGGGGGGAAGCGAGGGGGAGGCGGTGGGGAGGAGAGCAGGAGCCCCCCCCCCCCCGTCCCAAGGCCTGCCTGGTCTCTCTGAGAGCCGTCACCTTGCGCTTCTGCTGGGAGGAGGAGGAGGAGGAGGAGCCCGGCCCAAATTGGTCAGCGGCCCTGCGGACATCCTCTTCGTGCTGCTGGATTTGCTGCTGCAAGAGGATGAGCTCGCCCAGGAGGCCCTGCCGCACACACGAGGGGGGAGGGGGAGAAAAAAATGGAGGTGAGGGGGGCCATGATGCTCAACGGAAAGGGGCAACACAAAGACAGGGCAACACACACACACACACACACACACACACACGACCGGCGGAGGAGGAGCTGAGCGTGACAGGAGGGGAGGAAGGGGCCTCCTTCTAGGGAGGGGGGGGGGCAGCCACCCATGCGGACCTCTGGAGAGCCCAAGCATGAAGTCCCTCATTCCATGTGGGACCAGGAGAAAGGACCCCCCAGGACGGCCTCCCCGCCAGGCCACAGGTGGGCAACGCAACACCTGCACAGCCGACACAACCTCTGCAAACACAACGCAGCTCTCGGGGGTCCTTCTTCCGCCCCGTGACTGGGAAGGCCACTGTCCAAGTGAGGCCCGGGGGAGCTCCGGGCGCCCCTCTTCGGGGGAGAGGAGGAGCTGCTGCCGAATGAACCCCAGAAAGGCCTCTGCCCCAGAGACAGGGGCCTTGGGGGGGGGGCATCCTTGGGGGCCCAAGGCAGAGCCTTCTCCGTTGGGAGAGGTGGGGTTAATTAGGGGAGGGCCAGGAAGGCCCCCCTTCCCCCCCCACCACACCTGCAGGGCAGCAAGGGAAAGGGGCTCCAAGGAGGCTGCACTCCCCACTTCCGCCTGTCTGGGCTTAGAGGGGGAGACCCCTCCCTCCCTTTGCAATCCCAACCAGGGGCCCCTGCTCCAAGGGGGGAGGGGAGAAGGAGGGGTGGTCTCACTGCAGCTCCCCCTCCTCAAAAGCCCAGCCTCTTTCCACTGAGTGCCCCCCCCCACGGCACCCTTTGGAAGCCTCTGCTTGTGGAAAGGTAGCTCCAGACGGTCTCAGTCCAGCCCTGCTTGTTTTGGGGGTGGGTGGGGGCTCTGCAACATACAGTACCCCCAGTGGCTGAAGGTTCTCCAATCAGGCCCCAGCACAGCGGAAAAGCAGGAGAAATGCAGAGCCCTGGCAGTGGGGGGGGGCTCCCTTGTGGCGCTCCCTTCCTGGTTCATCTCAGCCCCAAGACCCCCGGGGCCCCTCCGCTAAGGGACACCCCAGGCCCTGCTGCTTCCTCTTCCGCTGATGGAATTGGGGCCTTCTTTGGCTCTAGGGGGGCCGAACCTTGACTTTCCTGCCCCCTTGAAGGGTCTCCTCAAGAGAACGCCAGCCCCGCAGGGGGCTCTGCTTGGGTCCTGCTGACAGAGGACAGGCGGCCCCCAACCCAGCTCAGAGAGCCCCAAGGACCCCCCCCTCCCCACCCCCCTTCCAGCTACGGAGGCTCCCCTGTCTCAGAAGGGCGGAAGAGACAAATCTCCCGAAGGGCCATGAAAGCAACCGGGAGGGGGGGGGGGAGGCAGGAGAAATGGGCTCCCTTCCCCCATTTGGTCTCCCAGCACCAGCCCTGGGAAGGAGCTTCCCCCCCTCCCCCCAACCACCCAGGGAGCTGCCTTGGGGAAGCCAAGCCAGAAGGGAGGAGGGGGGGGGCAGTGGTTCAGCTGGGGGTGGGGGCAGGGGCTCTAAGTGGGGCTTCCCGGCTTACCCCACAGGATCTTGGGCTGAGCTCCTTCTGCCAGCAGCCCTGTCCTCCTCCCTCTCCAGCACAACCTTTGGCCACCAGCGTCCTAGCCAAGCCAGCCCGGAGCCTCTGCCCAGCACTGCAGCAGGTGCTGTTGCCACCCGGCCAGAGGGGGGGGGGGATCCTGCCTCCAGTGTGAACCCCCCCCCCCCAAGGCAGCACCCTGAGCCTCTGATGGGCGGGTGAGGGTAGCAACAGCCAAAGAGGAGAGGGAAGAAAAAACGGAGACCAGGAGCTTCCCCCCTTCCTGCCCATCAAAGCGACGGGCACTCCTGGCCTCAGGGGGTGGGGGGCTCTCGGGAAGACCCTTCGCAACGGCCCCCAATGACTCCTGCTTGGCCTCTGCGTGACTGTCCAGCAGGCAAAATGCGGAGGGGCCCTGGGTGCTCTCTCAGCCTGGCCCTTTCCTTGCAGGTGGTTTTTTTTAATAGTCCTTATTAATATCAATATAAGAAACAAACACTTAACAATTAAGGGACGGGGGCAGTGGGAGGAACATTCCTAGGTCGAGAGAGAAAAGGAAGGGGGGAGGGACACACCGGGAGTGTAGCTCCTCCCCTAATTTATAAAGATGTGTTTGTCCCAGTCTAACATCAGTTATTATTTACAATTGTATTCAGATGTTTACATATATATCTATGAAATTGTCTCCGGTTCACCGTTATCTTGTTTGTTCCTGGTGTATATTTCACCATAGTTTTGTCTAATGAGTTTCTTTGGTATCCGTTATTCTCTTATTCTTCTGTCCTTGCAGACGTTTCATTACCCAAACTAGGAAACCTCATCAATGCTCACTTAATAATAATAATAATAATAATTTAATTTATAACCCGCTCTCTCTCCCAGAAGGGACTCGAGGCGGGGCACAGGGAATTTAAAAATACATATAAAATACAAACAGTATACAATAATAAAATGAAATTAAACTAACCCTGCGTTAAAATCCCATATTAAAACTAACCCCAATCTAAAAAGAGACTACCCTAGGCCGGCCAAGCGAAACAGATGTGTCTTTAATTTTAGGCGGAAGGAGCGGAGGTCCGTGGTTGTCCTGATATCGGGGGGAAGGTTGTTCCAGAGGGCTGGGCCCGCCACAGAGAAGGCCCTTCCCCTGGGCGTCACCCGCTGACAAAGTCTAGTGGACGGCACCCGGAGAAGTCCCTCTCTGTGGGAGCGAATCGGCCGTGAGGATGTATGAGGCAGGATCCGATCCCGCAGATAGCTAAGTCCCGAGCCATGGAGCGCTTTGAAGATGATGACTAACACCTTGAAGCGCACCCGGAAGACGACAGGTAGCTAGTGCAGCTCGCGCAAGAGCGGTGTTACGTGGGTGAACCTAGAGGCTCCCATTATTGCTCGCGCGGCTGCGTTCTGGACCAACTGAAGTCTCCGGGTGCACCTCAAGGGGAGCCCCATGTAGAGAGAGTTGCAATAGTTGCAATAGTCCAGTCGGGATGTCAGGCACCCCACATGTGAGGGGTCTCGGGGTCGACCTCTGCTCTCCTGTCAACACAAATTGCGATCGGCCAGAGAGGTAGGAGGAGAACCACCGCAAAACGGTGCCTCCCACCCCCAACCCCCCCAGCCGATGCAATAGGATACCATGGTCGATGGTATCGAAAGCCGCCGAGAGGTCTAACAGAACCAGGATGGAGGAGCAACCCCCATCTCTGGCCCTCCAGAGATCATCCAGCAACGCGACCAATGCCGTCTCGGTGCTATGCCCGGGCCGAAAGCCGGACTGGCGCGGGTCTAGATAATCAACTTCCTCCAGATGACGGGGAAACTGTTGTGCCACCACACTCTCAACAACCTTCGCCAGGAAGGGAAGGTTGGAGACTGGACGGTAGTTGGTTAATAAAGCTGGATCCAAAGAGGGCTTCTTGAGGAGGGGCCTCACCATGGCCTCTTTTAGGGAGGCAGGCAAGGAACCCTCACTCAAGGATGCGTTGATAAGCTTTTGGAGCCAGCCTCGTGTCACCTCCCAGGATGCCAGTACAAGCCAGGAGGGACACGGGTCCAATAAACATGTGGTGGCTCGCAGTCGCCCACGTAACCTGTCCATATCCTCGGAAGTAACGGAGTCAAACTCCTCCCAAACAAGATCCCCCTCGTGGCAATCCACTGGACCAGCAATGGGGGCTAACTCATTCTGTATCTGAGCGATTTTCTCCTGCAGATAAGACACAAATTCCTCTGCTCTACCCTGTAAGGGGGCTTCCCGTTCCCTCTGTTGAAGGAGGGCGCGGGTCACCCTAAACAGGGCGGCAGGGCGGTTTTCTGCGGATGCTATGAGAGTGGCGCAATGATGGCGTTTGGCCACTCTCAGCGCCACAATGTAAGTCCGTAAATGGGCTCTTACCTGTGTCCGGTCAGATTCAGAGCGGGTAGACCTCCATCTTCTCTCTAGGCATCTCTTGTGGCGTTTCATCACCCTCAGCTCCTCGGTAAACCAAGGAGCCAGGGTGGCTCGCCGCCGCAAGAGAGGCCGCAAGGGCGCGACCCAATCCAAGGCTCCCGTGGTCGCAGTATTCCATGCGGCCACGAGGTCCTCCATCGGGGCGCGGGTCAGGGGTACAGGAAGTGGCCCAAGCGCCGCTTGGAACCCATCTGGGTCCATCAGGCGCCTGGGGCGGAACCAGATTGGTAACTCAGGTTCCACCTCCCCGCGGAGGGGAGTAGCGGTCGGAAAGTCAAGCCGGAGAAGTGAGTGGTCTGTCCATGACAAGGGTGTGATGACTATATCCCCTATACCCAGATCACTCTTCCATTGGCCTGAGACAAAGATGAGATCCGGTGTATGTCCACCCTCGTGCGTGGGGCCTTGAATTACTTGGGTCAGGTCCATGGCCGTCATGGAAGCCATGAACTCCCGAGCTACCACGGATGATTCGCCCACCGATGGCAGGTTAAAGTCCCCCATGACTAAAAGTCTGGGGGTCTCAACTGCCACCGTAGCGATCACCTCCAGGAGCTCGGGCAGGGCTGCTGCTACATAGCGGGGAGCCAGGTATACAACCAGCAAGCCCAACTGCCTCCCTAGGCCCCACTTCACGCAGAGGGACTCACAACCGGTGGTCTGTGGCACAACGGTCTCTCTCGGCTCAAGACCTTCCTTAACAATGACCGCTACCCCACCACGCCTGCCTAGGGCCCGGGGCTGATGAAAAGCGCGGTAACCTGGTGGGCACATTTCAACGAGGGGGAGTCCTCCCTCGTGGCCCAACCAGGTCTCCGCAATTCCAGCCAGGTCCGGCTCCCCCTCTGACACCAGGTCATTAATGAGGGGGGCTTTGTTGACAACGGACCTGGCGTTGCAAAACATCAGCCGCAGGCCCTGGCTCTGTACTCCCTGACCACCTAGCCTGCAGGGGTTGTGGCAACTGACCGTTTGTAACCAACGGCTACGTGCCTCCAACCGGGAGGATGGAACTTGTCTCCCCTCGGACCTGCCCCTCCCCACGACCCTCTGGATGGGGAAGCCCTCCACCGGAATGACTTGCAACCCCCCCTCCCCTCTGTTAGATTCTCTGCACGGTGGAGAATGGAGGGAGTCCGAGCCAGGTTTACTCAGCCTTTATTAGCTAGGCAAGCTTACAGAAAAAGATAAGTTCAGTTAAAGAAATAGGCGGTAGACAGGGGCTCCCGCGCTTTGACAGCTCTTTATATTTGGAGCTGTCAAAGGGGGAGCCAATCAGGCTGCAGCAAGGGCCAGGCGCGCCGCAGCCAATCAGGCGCGTCTGTCAGTTGGCTGCCTTGCTACTGTCTGTTGCCAAGGCTCCTAGAGGCAGCTTGGAAGATCTGCGGCCGGTCGTATCTCGAGACCGGTCGCAGGTCGAGGATATAACACCCCTTTCCCCCCTCGGTCTGCGCATGCTCGAGGAAATGTCTGTTCCGATGCACGAGCATGCGTAGTCTTGTAAGAAGGCGGGGCGGCGCCGGGAACGCCCAGACCGCCTCAGTTGCTGGTGAGACGTCGGAGATGCAGGTTGCCCCTGTGCGAGCTCCTCCCTTCGGGGAGTGGAGCTCCAGGTGGTGACGTCATCGAGGCCTACCCACGGAGGCGGAGCCGTCGGAGCTGGTAAGTCGGGGCGAGGGGGCGCGGCGTTCGGAGCATAGTTTGCTGTATGCCGGTTGGTTGCGGCTGTGCAGGGCGGGTCCTTAGGGGCAAGGGCCCGCGCGTCCCCCTCGGCTTGAGACAGCTTGTGCAGCGTATGCCGGAAGGCGGCGTCCAGTTCGGCCGGGCCTGAAGAAGCGAAGGCCCCGAGCGGTTTCTCAGGGGACGGTTTGATTGGCCCAACCAGGGCAACGGGGAGGTGCGGCTCCGACGATGGGTCCGCAGGTGTGGGAAGGCGGCGCCTTAGTTGATCCAAGTGGCGCCGCCACTCGGACCCGTCCGGGAGGCTGACCCTGAAAGAGCAGGGACCCGTTAGCTCGGTCACCGTGGCCGGAACCCACTTAGTGTCCCCTGCATAGTGGCGGGCGTACACAGGGTCCCCGGGCAGGAAAAGGCGGGGAGGGGGGGCCCCCAGGTTGCAAGGCCGCACATCGTTGTAAGCCGGGTGCAGCCTGTCCAAGGTTGTCCGCAGGCGGCGACCCATCAAGAGCTCGGCGGGGCTTTTCCGTATGGCAGGGCAAGGCGTGGAATGCTGACCTAACAGGTAAGCAGCCACCCTTGCGGGCCAGTCCCCTTTGGTCATCCGTCCCAGAGCCTCCTTGGCCGAGCGGACGGCCCGTTCAGCCCGACCATTGGAGGCCGGATGATAAGGGGCCACTGGCGCGTGGCGGATCCCCTGCGAGGCCAAGAACTCCTGGAAGGTGGCGGACTGGAACTGGGGCCCGTTGTCGGACACCACGATGTCCGGCAACCCGTGCGTCGCAAAGAGGCGGCGCAGGGCCTTGACCGTACTCTCCGCTGTAGTGGAAGCCATCAAGATGACCTCCACCCAACGGGAGTAGGCGTCCGCGACCACCAGGAACGTCTGGCCTCGGAAGGGGCCCGCGAAGTCTATGTGGAGCCTGGACCAAGGGCTCCGGGGCAAGTCCCACTCCCTGGGCGGGGCGACCGGAGGGGCGGGGCGGGAGATTTGACAGGGGACACAACCCCCGACCCAGGCAGCTACCTCCGCATCCAAGCCCGGCCACCACACATAGCTGCGGGCGAGCGCCTTCATCCGGGCTATGCCGGGGTGGTCGGCGTGGAGCGTCCGGAGCACCCGGTGACGGAGGGGGGGGGGAACGATGACCCGATCCCCCCAGCACAAGCAGCCGCTGTGGAGTGAAAGCTCCGTTTGGCGTGCCTGGTACGGCCGAAAATCTTCGGCCACGCCGCCCCGAGGCCACCCTCGCAAGACCCAGGCGGAGACCTGGGACAGGACAGGGTCGGCCTTCGTCCGGGCGGCGACGTCCGAGGACGTCAAGGGCAGGCCTGAGTCCGCCACAGACAAAACGGACAGGGCCGGTACCGGCTCATCGCCCGTCTTGGGGAGGGGGCACCGGCTCAGGGCATCAGCATGCCCCAGCTGTTTGCCCGGACGGTAGTACAGCGTATAACTATACGCTGCTAGGAACTCCGTCCATCTGGTCATCCTGGGAGAAAGGATGGGGGGTGTCGGACGGTCACCGGCCAAAAGCCCAAGGAGAGGCTTGTGGTCCGTGAAAACAGCAAAATTCCGTCCATACAGGTATGGGTGGAACTTTTTGATGCCGGACACCATAGCCAGAGCCTCCTTGTCAATCTGGCTATAGTTTCTCTCAGTGGGAGACATTGTCCGGGACCAAAAAGCAATGGGGGCTTCTGAGCCATCTGGGAAGGAATGGCTCAGGACGGCCCCCAGGCCGAAAGGGGAGGCATCGCACGCTAACGTCAAGGGCAGCCTGTCATCATATTGCACAAGGACTGCCTCTGACGTCAGAGTGGCTTTGACAGCCGCGAACGCATGCGCCTCGCGGCTGCCCCAGCACCAGGCCGCCGATCGATCGAGCAATCGATGAAGCGGCTCGGCTAACGTTGCCTTGTGGGGAAGAAAAGGCGCGTAAAAATTCAAGAGGCCGAGGAACGCCTGCAGCTCCGTCTTGGAGGCAGGCGTAGGGGCGTTCCTAATGGCCTCGACCTTCTTGGGGGTGGGGTGTATGCCCCGGGCATCTATCAAGAAGCCCAGGAACTCCACCTCCGGCGCGGCAAAAACGCATTTGCTGCGCTTTAACTTTAATCCCGCGCCCCTGAAAACGCTGAGAACCTTCCTCAGTACTTTGGCGAGTTCTGAGATGCTGGAAGCAGCTATCAGAACGTCGTCAAAATACGGGACCACGCCTGGGAGCCCATGGAGCAAACGTTCCATGAGGCTCTGGAAGATTCCCGGGGCGACGGACACACCGAATTGGAGTCTGCGACAACGGAAAGCCCCCCGGTGGGTGACGATGGTCTGCGCCTCCGCAGCCGCCTCGTCCACCGGGAGCTGTTGATAGGCCTGGGCCATATCCAGTTTCGCAAATATGCGGCCCTGCCCCAGGGAATGGAGCAGGTCTTGCACCACAGGGACTGGATATGGGTTCGCCTGGAGCCCACGGTTGATGGTCGACTTATAGTCGGCGCAGATCCGCACCGACCCGTCGGGCTTGATGGGGACCACAATGGGGGTCTCCCATTTTGCCTGGTCAACGGGCTCGAGCACGCCCTGCGCCACCAGCCGGTCAAGTTCAGCATCAACCTTGGGCTTCAAGGCGAGCGGCAGCCTGCGGGCCTTGAGCCTAATGGGTGCAACCTGGGGGTCAAGATTTAAGGAGACAGGGGTGCCTACGTACGAGCCAAGCCGACCGTCAAACACGTCGGCGAACTCCTCCAAAACTCCTGAGATGGGAGAGGAGGCGGGAATAGTATGAACCCCCTGCACTGACAGGCCAAGGGCGGGAAACCAATCCAGGCCGATGATGGCCGCCAGGGGGTCAGAAACCACCAGAATAGGCAAGGGCCCCTTGAAACCCCCGTACTCCACCCCCAGGGAAATCTGGCCCAGGGTGGGGATAGATGATCCCTGATAGTCCCTCAGAACAGTGAGTGGGGGGGACAATTCATCTAAGGAAAACCCGGGGCGTAGCTTGGCCAACTGAGCCCGGGAAATAATGGACCGAGACGAGCCAGAGTCCACCTCCATGCGGACCCCCACCCCCTCCAGCTTCACAACTGTCCTGAGCCGCGTACGGTCGGGCCGGGCTTCCAGCGGAGAGTTGTCGTCGGTCAAGGCAAAACAGCCGGACGGCTGCGGCTGCTGGCGTCTGCCCCGGCGGCGTTGGGTGGGTGGGTTGGCCGCTGGTCTTCTACGGTCCTCTCCGGAGCGGCGTTGGGGCTCGGGGGAGGGTAGGTCTTCCGCGGGCGCGGCGGCGCGGCAAGCTGCGGCCAGGTGCCCCTTTCGGCCACAGCGGCGGCAGATGGTTTCCTTGAACGGGCAATCGGCTCGAGGGTGCTTACCCCGGCAGCCCAGACATCGGTAGGCAGCCGGCATGGGCGGCTTGCGGCCGGTGGGCCTAATGTAGGCGACCTGGTCATCCACGTCAAGGTCCTCGTCAGGGTCCTCGTCCTCCTCTACCAGGCACGCGCGTGCGGCTGGGTGGCGGTCAGAGTCTCTGTCCAGGGCCGAGGACTCGGACATCTCGAATGCCCGAGCCTCGTCTACAGCCTGTTCCAAGGTTAGCTCAGCTCGGGCCAGCAGGCGCCTTCTGAGGCGGACTTCTCTGAGGCCCCAGATGAATTGTTCCAGCAGGGACTCGGCCAAGAACTCCGCGGCGAAGATGCACGGAATAGCGGCCATGCGGAGCGCCTTCAGGAATTCGGCCACCGACTGGTCAGGCTTCTGGAGGCACTTCCTGAAAGCGAAGCGGTGGGTCATTTTAGACGGCACCGGGGCGTAGTGGGCCCTGAGTCGTTCGATTAACGTGTCCCACGGCACATCATATACTTCGGCCGGCGCGGCCACAGTGCGGGCTGTGGCGAACAACTCCGTGCCGCCGCAGCCGAGGAAATGGCCCAATTTTCGCGCCGGGGGCAGCGCCCCGTAGTCATTTGCCAGCACGAAGCATTCGAATCGTGCCATAAAGGACACCCAGGACTCCTTCGCCGAGTCGAACGGAGCGAAAGGAGGAACGGAACCCATAGCGATCGTACCGCAAAAGAAAAAAATGTGTAATAAAAATTTTGTGAGGAAAATTCCCTTCCCTCAGCAATTCGAGCTCTGCCTGATCCCACCTTCGTCGCCAGTGTTAGATTCTCTGCACGGTGGAGAATGGAGGGAGTCCGAGCCAGGTTTACTCAAAACAACAGCCTTTATTAGCTAGGCAAGCTTACAGAAAAAGATAAGTTCAGTTAAAGAAATAGGCGGTAGACAGGGGCTCCCGCGCTTTGACAGCTCTTTATATTTGGAGCTGTCAAAGGGGGAGCCAATCAGGCTGCAGCAAGGGCCAGGCGCGCCGCAGCCAATCAGGCGCGTCTGTCAGTTGGCTGCCTTGCTACTGTCTGTTGCCAAGGCTCCTAGAGGCAGCTTGGAAGATCTGCGGCCGGTCGTATCTCGAGACCGGTCGCAGGTCGAGGATATAACACCCTCCTTCCCTTGTAGCACTGATGAAGCTGCCTAGTCAGGTCATGAAACGTCTGCAAGAAAACCACCAAGCCCAGAGAGCACCAAGGAGCCCCCATTGCAACCTGAACTACGGAGATTCTCCTTTATGGAGGCACAATATTAGCCCACTGAATCTCGGCCTGGGGCACATCTGGAAGCCCAGAGGGAGGGAGGGAGGGAGGGAGGGAGGGGCTGCGTAAACCACCCCCGATGCTCCCCTCCCCTCCCCTCCGATCCCCAGCAGCCCCTTCTGGGCTTCCCTTCAGCTTCCCCCTTCAGTGAAACCACCGTGGGAGTAAATGCCACGAAAGTGACCCCCCACCCCGGCTGTTCCTTCCTCCTCCTCCGGGCTCCATGCAAAGGGCTGCTCAGCCCCCGGAGGGCTTGGGCCCCTTTTGCCTTCCTGAGCCATCCCTCAGGGAGCCCCCCAGGCCCAGGCTCCACCCCCCCCCACCATCTGCCCCTCTAAGCGCCCAGAGCAAGAAGAGGAGGTGGGCTGGAGGCCAACGCCAGGGTCCCCCTGCCACTGACCAACCCAGGCGAAAAGGGGGGAGAGAGCAGCCCCAACGTAGCCCTGCCAAGGATTTTAACCAATTGCCGTTTTCTTCAGCTCCATGGAGAAGCCTCGGCAGCCACGCCAAAGGCAAACCTTCGGGGAAGTAAAGGCCTTTGTCTTTACTTAGGAAGGACTCCTGGGCACTGGCTCTGCCTGGCCTTGGGAGGGGCCCCTTCGGCTGAGGAAGCCCCTGTGCTGGGAGGCCCTGGAAGCCCCCCCCCTCCCAGTCTCCCCCCACCCCACCCCTTCTGAACCGGCCCTGGGCCTCCCCTGCTCACCTTCTTGTGCTGCTTGTCACTGTCGCCTCCCTGGTCGGTGGCTCTGAAGGCCGAGTCCCCCGGAGAACCTGGGAAGGGAAAGGAAGGGAGCCCGTAATGTGCCAGCCACTTTCGGAAGGGCCCAGAGAAGCCACGCCATCCCTGCTCCCCCTTCACTCCCTCCGCTCGTCCGCTCGTCCCTTCCGGGGCCCTGCTCAGCAGACTGACCGTACTTTGGGGGGGGGGGGCTCTTCTGCAGTGGGGGAGCTCGTTTGGGAAAGGCGAGGCTGGCAGTTTCCTTTCAGGAGCCCCTCCAGGGGACGCCGGAGGTTCCCTCGCCCTGTCACCCCCAGTGGGGCAGAGCCCAATGCAAACTTCCTCCAGGCAGAGGCTAAGGAACAGGGCACTGCAGGGCGGCCACCTCCGCTCTCCCTGGACTCCCCCTCAGCTGCGCCCCCCCATTCCATTGGGCCCCTCCGGACGGAGCCTCTGGGACCCTGGCTGCAGGGCAGTGCGGAGAGGCCGCCTGAGAGCCGGACGGGCAGCATATCAACGCAGTCAATACATCGATCCGAACCGAACGGGGGAAGGAGTCCGAGGGCTGCTGGAGCCACGGAGGGAAGGGGATTGGGAAAGAGACACCTTTGCACAGCCAGGGAGGCCACCACTTCTGACCTCATCAGAGCCCAGTTGGGCTCTTGGCTCTTTCACCAAAGGCTCCGGCGGTGGGGATGCCCAAAGTCCCTCAGCCCACGATGTGGAAAGAGCCGTTGCTCAAGAGGAGCCATAAAGCAATTAGCAGCAATTGCAAAAGTCCAATTAATAATCTGGAAGTGGATTAAGTGAGCCTGGCTTATCTCTTTCCAGCTGGCTTAAAGGTGGCGGGCAGAGCAGCCTCCGGGCATGGCAGGCGGAGGGCCACTCCTCCACTCCCTCCTCCACTCTGTCTTTCCCGCCTCCCTTTGTCCCTTCTCGGAGGAGAGACTCCCAGCCCCCCAGGAGGCCACGGGACCTTTGTGTGTTTCTGTGAAGACGTTTCGCTTCTTCGGCTCTGACTGGAGGCCTCTTGGGTGAGAAGGGAAAAAGAAGGAAGCCCAGCCGCCTCTTACAAAAGCCCCTTTGGGACCCCCTTCGAGGTGCTTCTTCAAAAGGTTTCGCTCCTCATCCAAGAAGCTTCATCAGTTCTGATGGCAGGGTGGGGGTGGGAGGATCCCCACCATCAAAACCGATGAAAAGTCTTCCTCCTCCTTCTCCAGGAAAAGCCAGTCCAGGGGCCTCTTGAGAAAGGGAACCCTTGAGCCCACGTTGAGCTGGCAGGCTGAGAATCTCCCGAGACCTCTATTCCGCCTGGAGTCTGCCCATTCTGTTTCTGTCCCCTTGGGGCAGAGGGAGGGGAAAGGGGGTGGTGGTCCTGGGGAGGGCAGAGAACAGGAGGAGAGCCAGGAAGGCCTCACCTGGAAGGCCAGCTGGGCAACGCGGCCGAAAGGACGAGGGAAGGATTGGCTGGAGCAGGAAGGGCAGCTTAGCTCAGTTCCCAAAATCTACCCTGAGGCTGCAGCTGATTTCAGAGCCGGCCGAGGAGGGGAAAAGGCTCTAAAGGCCAGAAAGCCTCTTGGTGCCACCAGAGCTCCCGGGGCAGGGAGAGGGCACGGTCTTCGGGTACAGCTGATGCCCTGTCCCGTTGGCTAAACGAGGCCACTGATCAATGGGCCTGGCTGCCTCCCACAGCTGGAGGTGCTCAAGAAAAGCCTGGGCAGCCGTTTGTCCCAGGGGGTAGAAGGGCTCCGGCCTTGGGCTGGGGGTTGGACTAGGAGACCTCGGAGGTCCCCTTCCAGCCCTCGCATTCTCTGATTCCAGGGCTGAAGGCCAAACCCTGGCTGGGAGGGTGCAAGGAAGGGGGAGCTGGCCTTCCCCCCTGGCCTCACCGGCTCTGAAAAGGGCCCAAAGGAGAACGGCCAAACGTTCAGCCCAACTTCTCCCCAACTCAAGGCCCCTCCCAGCAGATGTAGACGATCCTGCTTTTCTGATAGCATAAATGTTATTCACTGAACTGAATGAAACCCATAACAAGGAACCAGAAGCCGCTTAGGTAGGAGTAGTTTTTAAAAACTGAGCCTCAGCCTAAACAGAGCTGTACTGATTTTTACATAGGTTCACACACACACACACACACACACACACACACTGACACGTTTAAATTCTTCTCATCGGAGGGACATTCTATTGCATCATCGATGCGCCAGGAATGCACATTTTACTTACCTGCCACTGTTTTGTTTCTTGCAGCTTGAATGGAAAAAGAGGGTGAGATCCATCACAAAATTCCTTTTTCCAAAAGTACTTTTTCCTAACTTCTCTTGGTTTCTTCCCTTTGAAAACATTTCTCCTCTCAACCAAGAAGCTTCATCAGTTCTGGATGAGGGGTGAAACGTTTTCAAGGGAAAAAACCAAGAAAGTCCAGCTGTTTTTTGGAAAAAGCTTTGGGCCAACCATGACCTGCGTGATGGGAGAATCTCCATAGACCAGATTCCCTTTTCCAATTTTCTGTCCAATTAATTATATGGTTTTATTGTAGTGCTTAAGACTGGTAATCCATTGAATCACTGCAGTGTATGCATTGAAGATCTAAAAGATTCTAAAATGTCCCTTTCTATACAACTCCAGAAAAACTACCCACAGTAGGTAAAGGTATTTCAAATTTGTTGGGAACATGGGAACCGTAGTTTTATCATGCCTGACAGACATGTGAAAAAGCCAGATCGTTCTGGATTGAAATACTTACGCCGATACAAAGAATTTCGAAGACTTAAGATTCAACTGAATCCACAGCTTTTCTTGTTGGGGCAAATGAACCCAGGAAAGGGTCCCAGAAGGCTATTTTTATATGCGATTACTGCTACGAGGAAAGACTCCGATATCCCCACGGGGGGAGGAGGGAAAGCCAAGGAAGAGGATGGAACTAGAAGACAGCAAAATTAACTTCTGACATTTATTAGTGACGAGGAACCCCACAGGGACTTTTTGCTTATAAAAAAAAGGGAATGTGTGATTTATGGGTCTGATGATTACACAAAGCAGCTTACGAAAGAAGGAACGTAATAGATGCAATTTTAGAGAGACAGTAAAATATATGTGTCAAAAAGAACAGAAGCTGCTTCTTCAACTTCTTTTTTCCCCCCTGTCTATGGGGGTTTGTGTATTTTTTTGTTAATAATATTTATGCTTTAAAAATGATTCGCATTTTTTACCGATTGTTTTACATATGTGATGTTTTATAAGAGATAAATGTGTTTTATATGGTTATATTGCATTGTACGCTGTCCATTATTCACTACTTTTATTTACTTTGTTTTCTAATATTGGCAATGCTTTTATTTGTTTAAAAAATCTCCAATAAAAATACAGCAAAAGATGCTAACATTTTTCTAAGCAGAGGTCACTCGGCTAACCCAGCAGCATTGCCCTGATGCGACCTTGGCCCAAAGACAAAGGAATTGGGTTTTGGGGATCAAGAGAGTGAGACCTGGGGGTGGGGTGGGGGGGGGTGGTTCATACCCTCTGGGGTCTGCTGAAGCGTTTCCCTCTTTCCCAGATCAAAGGCACAGCTGAAGGGGGGGGGGGAACGCTGGGGGGGGGAAGAGCAGGAAGCAAATAAAATACTTTCTGTACCACAAAGGACTCTCCAGACGGAGGAAGGCAGGCACTGGGGATCGGAGGCTCTTATCGACCTTCTAGAAGATAATGCAGCAATTAAACTAAACAATGAAAAAGGCATTATCTCTTATCTGGTCTTGTCTGTTTGTGGAGCAATCTAGCAATAATTATATTGTGCTTCGTAATGGTGACATGACAGCTACCTAGAGTACTTTCTGGGCAAAAAGCGAAATAAGTGGGCCACTCCATTCCACTCACCGCAGGTAGATCAGGTATTCTCACTGGCCTCAGATAAATGGCAACCCCATTTTATAGGCCAAAGGGCCGAGGGAGCCCAAGGCAGAGCCAGAGCCTCTTCACTGAGGGAGCCGGTCAGATTCTCCACCAGAATCCCCTTAGCCTGCCAAGCCTTCTTCCTGGAATGCCTTGCAGCAGGGGCCCCCAACCACTCCTCCCCCCCCCCCCAAATCTCTCCCTAGAGAAAAAAGTCTCTTGTCAGCCAGGCTGGATTCCCTTAAAGCAGGAGTCTCCAAACTTGGCAACTTTAAGACTTGGGGACTTCAACTCCCAGAATTCCCCTGTGAGCATGGCTGGCTGAGGAACTCTGGGAGTTGAAGTCTGCAAGTCTTAAAATTGCCAAGTTTGGAGACTCCTGCCTTAAAGCACCTGATGGATTTTGGCTAGAGGTCTATAAACCAGCTGAGATATCAGGGCATGGGATTAATTGGGGGGGGGGGGGCACTCCCAAATATAATTAAGGCTGATTGTAGGGAATCCTCCCTGCATGGCTGATGCTCTGAACCAAGCAGCTGGTAGGGGTAGAAGCTGCCCCTCCTGCCTTGCCCTGCCCTACCCCAGTCTTGGGAAGGCCACACTTGGAACACGGCATCCAGTTTTGGTCACCAAGGTGTAAAAAAGACGTGGAGACTCTAAGAAAGAGAGCAGAGAAGAGCAACCAAGAGGACGAGGGGACTGGAGGCTCAGACATAAGAAGAACGGTTGCAGGAACTGGGAAGGTCTAGTTTAATGGAAAGAAGGACCAGGGGAGACATGATAGCAGCTTTCCGTTATCTCAGGGATTGCCAAAAAGAAGAGGGAGTCAAGCTATTCTCCAAAGCACTTGAGGGTAGAACAAGAAGCAACGGGTGGAAACTAATCAAGGAGAGAAGCAACTTAGAACTGAGGAGGAATTTCCTGAGAGTGAGAACAATTAACCAGTGGAACAGAAGTTGCCTCCAGAAGCTGTGAATGCCCCAACACTGCAAGTCTTTAAGATGCTGGATAGCCATTTGTCTGAAACAGTATAGGGCTTCCTGCCTAGGCAGGGGGTTGGACTAGAAGACCTCCAAGGTCCCTTCCAACTCTGGTATGGTATGGTATGGTAGACGTCTCTGCTGCTTTTCCCTTCCCCACCCTCTGGGTGAAGCTGGCCCAGATTAAGTTCCCAGCAGGAACCCCCAGCTGAAGGCTGGCAAAGGAGGCTCAGCCCAGCATCGCCCACCCTGCCTGTGGCTGGAGGTGGCTGGGAGAGCCTAGGCAAAGGTGCCCTCCTGGCATAGCTCTGCCTGCCCGAGGCTGACTTGAGAGGAAGACCATGGACGGGGCAACCAAGACGGAGCCACGGCTGAGAGGCTGCCTTGATTTGCACGTGGTGGTGGTGGTGGTGGTGGAATTCAAGCTCCTGGCGTCCACCTTTCACCCCCACAGGGCTGGGGGTCCCTCTGCCTTCCCATCAACCACGCCAGGGACTTCATTCTGCCAGAGGCGCCTCTCTGGGAATGCAGGAGCTCTGCTGGGGGGAGACAGGAAAGGCTGCCAGGCTGCCACAGGGGAGGCCCTGCCCCCACGAGGAAGCCCCCCTCCTTCACCAAGCTCTCAGGGGCTGAATTAGCCTACCGGGACTCATTTGAATGGGGGCTGGCGCTGTGTTCTTATTGCTGTAGGCGGTCTTAATGTTGGCATATGGACACATAGGCACGGCACAGTTTCCGTCATAAGAGGAAATAAAGGAAAAAATGTCAAAATGAAGAACAGGAAGGACGACAGCCTGGGCTTGAGAAAGGTGAACCCTCTAGGACTCTGAAAGGGGACTCAGCTGCAGAGGAAGGGAATCTGGCAGAGGGTCTGCACTCCCAGCCCCAATCAGATCCCGAAGGGCCGTTCCCAGCGCCCCCCCTTCAGATGCTCCCCCCCCCCAGGGCAGAAATGAGTCCCTGCATCAGATGGGGGGGGGGGGGGGGGAGGAGAATCCACCCAGAGAAGAGGCAGGAATCATCCAAAGCGCTCCTTGGCTTCAACCACAGAGTGGGGTGGAGGAGGTAAAAACGGGGTACGGCTGGAAAAGACCAAGAGGCCAAAGATCCTGGGACAGTAGCCACCGGGGGCCAAATCGGGGTGGGAGGGTTTTATTTATTTATTATTTATTATTTAAATTTATAGACCGCCCCCTCTCCCCCATGGGGACTCGTTTTGGTTTAGGCCCCAAGAATCAGAAATCAATTCACCCCTCCAAGAGCGAACAAGGTGATCAAACATTAGTATATTGTGTTTTAGGATAGTCTAGTCTTAATTGAAAATCAGAGAACTTGATAATGATATCCAATATTCCAATAATGAAATAAAAATAAATAGTAATTCCTGCAATATTTGTAATGTAAACCTACAGCCACACCTGAAAAGTATGAGTATTCGAGATGGCACCTGTGAACATCTACATATTTTAAATTACATAGTATTATATCATATAATATCTGCCCAGATTCTCCATGATTAATGGGAGACTTTATAGAATAAACGCTTACAGCAACTGCAGACTTGCAATTTACATTTCACCAAATTCACCCAAATGGCTTTTCTTGTTCCTATTCATCTGAACGGAAAGAGGGTCCTGGACTCACCACGAGACCTTGCCTATTCTTTCACCATAAAATGCACTGACCTTCTTCCCTGCCACTTGTGAGTGGTTACCGGGGCATATTAAAATAAATGAAATTGGTTTTTTTCAAAAGGCCCTGAATTTTCAGGCATTGATTTTTCACTTTTTCTTAAAACTTGTTTTCTAAAACCGAGAAACTCAATTTATGCCATCCAGGAAAGACAATTCTATTAGACTGACTGGAGCTTACCAAGACTAGCTCTCCAGAATTCCAAAGTTATAAGGGTTTTTTTTAAATAAAAAAAAAACCCACCTTAACTGAGTTATGGTCTCCGATTCCTGCAGTTTATTTGTCATTACAGTTTTTGAAAAGGGAGGAATATTTAAATGAGAGCAAAGAAAAGTGCATTTTACACACCTAACAAGAGTAGATCAGAAGCTCCTATGACTTCATTAACCAAATTGTGACCTGTGGGAAACCAGCAGAAGAGGGGGGGGGGGGGGAGAAAATTATAAACACCAGAAACGGCAAAGGAAAGGCAACCTACCACTCGGGAAGAACCGCAACAAGGGCCACACAGACACAACCACAGCTTCCTCAGAGGTGGCACACCAAGAGGTAGCGACAAGGGGAAGGAGGGTCAATCAAGGAACCGCCACAAAGGGAAGGGAAGGGGGGGGGGAGGGCGGTCCAATTTCCAAAACTGAGAGTGCATAGGAGAGTCTCATCTACGGGCCCTGAATGTCTGAACATCCTTTCAGAACTGGAGACTTTGGAGATCCTCACCACACATCCAGTCCCCCCCCCCACCCTAAATACAGCCCCCCTCCTCCTGCAAATCCAGGGCCCTGGAGATTCCCTGCCTTCCTTCCCCCCCCATCCAGCTGCCGTCTCCCCTCCCGCACTCCCCACCATCACATCAGCTGACTGGCAGGGTTCGGCCCCCACAGAGAGCGCCCTCACGGAGGAAGAGGAAGGTGCAGAATCAGGCCAGGGATTAACTCTCCGGCAGGGCCCAGGAGAAGCCGCTTGGGGGGGGGGGCATTAGGGGCAGCAAACATTGAGAAGAAACCTCCGGGTGGCCACGTTTTTTAAGGGCAGCTTTGCAGGCAAACTCTGCCCACGGCTGGGAGTTTGATCCCGAAAGGCTCAAGGTTGACTCAGCCTTCCGTCCTGCCTGATGGTTGGGGGAAAGAGGCAAAACATTGTGAACTGCCCAGTGAGGGCTGAAAAGCACTGGGAAGCGGTACAGAGGTCTCGGTGCTACTGCGATGGCTGACAGATGCCCATCATCATCATCATCATCAGGAGCCCCGGGGGTGCAGTGGTCAGAGGACAGTACTGCAGGCTATTTCTGCTGACTGACGGCTGCCTGCAATTTGGCTGTTCGAATCTCAGCAGGCTCAAGGTTGACTCAGCCTTCCAACCTTCCGTAAAATGAGGACCCAGATGGTTGGGGGCAACAGGCTGACTCTGCAAACTGCCTGGAGTGGGCTGTAAAAGCTCCATGAAGCAGCGTATAAGTCTAAGGGCCACCGCTCTCTCCTCCTGGAGACTGACCTTCTCCGGACAGGCGGCCTCTCCCAGGCGGGACCCTCTTCCTGGGCTGCCTAGGTCTCAAGAGAGCTGGGGGGATCCCCGCAGGCCCCCCTGCTTCCCACAAGGCCCACGGTGCTCATGCCTTCCCCCCCCCTCCCCAAAGGTTTCAGATTCAAGGGGCTGAGACACGCCCAAGCGGTTCCCTTCCCAGCTTCTCCTTGCGTGTTGAAAGAGCCCCCTTACCAGGTGTGAAGAAGCCAGATAAGGAGCCGAAGCTCTCGCTGATCTTGTGGAAGTCGGGCATGAGCTTGGCCAGCTCCTCGGAGTCCGGAAGCGCCTTTTTAAGTTTCTCTAGGGAAAAAGAAGGCGGGAAAGGGAGTCAACTCCAGGGGTTTCTGTTTTTATTTAAAAAGAGTTTCACCTAGGTTTAATTTGTCGCATTTTGCAGGGCATTTCAGGCAGAACGGCTGTGACATCTGACTGGCTCTCCGGGGTCTTCAGGGGATGAAGGAGCCCCCCTCCTTTGCGGTCTCCACCCTCCGAGCGCCACCAGCACCGGCTAGTCTGAGCTAACAGGAGGCCCAGAACAGGCGGCAGCTAAGGCTTCTCCCCACGTGGGGGGTCAGGGCAGGGCTTGCCCTTTGCCCCAAGGTCACTGCTGGGGTGGGGGTGGTAGGCAGGTGGGGGATCTGCCTGCCTCGTCTTCAGCTGGAGACAAGAGCCCAGCATTTCCCCCAAAGACCAGCTGAGCCCAGGCAGGTCCAGAGCTCTTGGCAAACGGGGCGGCTGAGGCCCTGGGAGGATTCGATTCCGCTGCCTCCCATGGAGAGAGGCCAAGAGCAGCCGAGAATGTAGGCTTCACGCATCACGCTCTTGTTATACATCGCCTAGGCCAGGGGTCTGCAAAGTCTGCTCTTTTGAAGACTGGTGGACTTCAACTCCCAGAGTTCCCCAGCCAGCATAGCTGGCTGGGGAACTCTGGGAGTTGAAGTCCACCAGTCTTAAAAGAGCCGACTTTGCAGAGCCCTGGCCTAGGCAAAGGTCGGTCCAACAGCGAGATGGAATCATCAACGAACAATGTTAACACGGGTCCTCGTCTTCCACGGTTCATTCAGTGAGCTGTTCAAAGTTACAATGAGATGGAAAAATGCGACTTATGGCCACTTCTTGCAGCCACGACTTTTGCAGCAGCCCCCCCCCCCCCCGATCACGTGATCAAAATTCAGGCGCTTGGCAACGGGTTCATGTGTATGACGGTTGCCGTCTCCCTGGGTCACGTGATCCCCCTTTGCGGCCTTCTGACGAGCAAAGCCCAGGTTCACTTAACACCCGTGATGCCAATTGAATGGCCGCAGTTCATCCAGTGCAAACCTTTCCTCTTCCCTGTCTAGGCGGTTTCTTTTTTATCGCCTTCACGGGAAGAAAATGCTAATAAAAAACTTAAAAGTAAAATGTTGAGAAAGAAGATTCATTTCTATAAGCAGCTAATATAAAAGTGAAGATAATCCACTGAATTGATTTTTTTAAACCCTAATGCTCCGGTTTCTTATTTTTTAAAGTAACCATAATTCTAGTCTTGGCTTAGGCTTATTTATTCTGTATTTGTTGGCTTGGCAACGAGAGATATTGCAACGGCTGTGCAAGAGCCCCAGGCCAAAACCTGCATGGCTTTGAAGGGCCGTTCCAGCCAGGGAAAGTACACAAGTACAAGCCAGCAGAAAAACAGATTTTCCCTGCATGAAAAGGTCTTGTGCGCGTTTCCAACAAGACAGAAGAGGATATAAACCGGGAACGTTACCCTCCAGGCCTCCTTTGCCACAGAGCCAAAAGCGAGCAGAGGAACGGGGGGGATTACGTCCATCGCGCCGTTTTCCTTTGACCTGTGGGCCCTGCCCAGAGTCACCAGCAAGGGAGGCGGGCGGGCGGCTGTATAAAGCCCACAAGCCAAGAGCTTCATTCTAAAGGAAACGAGGTTTGCAACCCCACAACACCCATGGGAAGCCCAAAGGACGGAGTCAGGCTGCCCTGGGTCAGAACTCGGCCGGGGGCGGCAGGGAAATGAAGCACCCACCGAAGTCGATGTACTCGTCAATCTCCCACAGGAAGTCTGGAACGATCCACTTGTATTCACTGAGGTCAGGCAAGGAATCCTTCCACTGGTTGTAGGTCTAGAATAAGCCGGAAAAACGGCATCAGGTTTTTGCATCCATAACACAAAGCCTTGAAAAAGCACCTCGAGTTACAACGGTTCATTTAGTGACCATTCAAAGTTACGATGTCACTGAAAAAAGTGACCTATGACCATGTTTCACAGTTACGACACTTGTGGCATCCCTATGACGGTCACGTGATCAAAATACCGATGCTTGGCAATTGGTTCATACTTATGACTGTTGCCATGTCCCAAGGTCACGTGATCCCCTTTAGCGACCATCTGACAAGTCAATGGGGAAGCCAGATTCACTTTACAAGCAGGTTACTGATTTATCAACTGCTGTGATTCGCTTAACAACTGTGGCAAGAAAGATTGTAAAATGGGGCAAAACTCACTTAACAAATGTCTCACTTAACAACAGAAATTTTGGGCTCAATTGCAGTTGTAAGCTGAGGACTACCCACACTCCAGAAGACCCAGCCCTGATCAACGGACGTGTGAATCAATCCACTGTTTTAAGTTTAATATCTGAACGTGTCTTTGAGACGGGGAAAGTGGCACAGGAGCACCGGGAGAGGCCGAGGGAGACCGAGGTGGCCGCCTTCTGGCTATCAAATCGCCTCCCCCGAGACACCCCCCCCACCCCCCCACAGATGGCAAACGTTGGCTTTCGTTTCTTTCAACGTTCTGTACCTGCCGTCTTGCCAAGAGGTGGCCTTAAATGGCTTACAACCAAGCACCACTGGCTGATACATCAGGTCAAGGGTCAAACCCATATCCAGGTCGTGTTCGGCTTACGGCCGTAAAGGAGTCCCGAATTTCCACCGTATTTGATGACGGCCCTTTGCCACTCGCGTAACTGGAGATGAGATTTTATGGCTTTTTTCCAGTGGTGATTAAATCAACCGTGTGGTTGTTAGGGGAATGCAGTTGTCATTAAGCAAATCAATTTATTCCTATGGGCATTTTTTGCCAGAAGCCAGCAAAACCCAGCTGTAAATCGCAGCCACGTGACCACAGGATGGCCATAGAGGAGAGCCGTGACCACAGGGTCACATGTACTTTTGGGCAGGTCTCTCATAAATATCAAGTGGTCGATAAATGACTCGCCGTAAAGCGAGGACTACCTGTCCTACGTGAAGCAACCTGCCTAGAAAGAGCTCCCCGATTCCCTGCCGGCTGGGAACTTTTGAATCCAGGACCAGGAGGAGGGCCTGCGACGGACCCATCCACCCGGCAGACTTCGGAACTGCCTGGAATCTAATTACAGTGGCCACTCAGAACTGGGTAAATGCTTATAATAGCCACCAGGACATCCCTAAGGAGCTTAGGATAGGCCAGGCTTAGCGTCTCTTTAACAGGAGGAAAAGCCACCACTTAGAAAATCAAACCGGTGGGGATGTATGGCAGGGGGGATGCGACTTAGCAATGCTATTTTGAAACACAGCCACGCCTTGTTTAGCAAACCATCTTGGTCAGCGACCATTCGCAAATATACAAGGGTGAGGAGAAAAACCTCTCTCCAACCAAAGCTTGCCACGGATGAAGCCCTGTGAGGAGAGAGATGAAAGGGCCCGGCGGTGCTTAGCGCTGAGAACAGAAGAGGGAGGGAGGGGGCGGAATGTGATAATATTCACAAGATTCACACAGACTTCGGGAAAAGGAATTGTGGGATTGGAATGGAGCCGAGGGATATTCTAATATTGCTGGTTATTTTATGAAAAATGAACGATTATTTTAAAATGCCATGTTCCCACCAAGGAGCTTGCTTTGAAAAGTGCCACGGATCTTACGGGCAGGAAGAAAAACCCAAACCAACTTGAGCAAGATTCATGACAAATTTAATTTCATATTGCAAGCTTGTGAATTAAAGGCATCCGGAGAGGAGAAATTGGGACTGACCCAAGGTGGGACTTTAACTACAGGCACAGCAGAAGGAAGAGCTGCCCAGCAGAGACTGATCTTCATAATTTGACCTTAACTGGTGAGGATTTTTTTTTTGAGGTCAGGAAATGATTGATTCACACAGGTAATCCTCAACTTACAACCACAATTGAGCCCAAAATTTCCGCTGTTAAGTGAGACATTTGCTAAGTGGGCTGTGCCTCATTTTACAACCTTTCTGGCCACAGTTGTTAAGGGAATCACTGCAGCCGATAAATCAGTAACCTGCTTGTAAAGTGAATCTGGCTTCCTCATTGACTTTGCTTGTCAGGAGGTCGCAAAACGGGATCACGTGGCCCCCCAGGACACAGCAACGGTCATAAATATGAAGCAGCTGCCAAGCATCTGAATTTGGATCAGGCGATCTTGGGGACGCTGCAAAGGTCGTGACTGTGAAAAACGATCGCAAGTCACATTTTTCAGGGCCGCTGTCATTTTGAACGGTCACTAAATGAACTGTTGTAAGTGGAGGACCATCCGTATGGAATTAACGTTGCTGGTTAGGGAAGAAACGCCGTTCATTCTTACAATCCTGTTTCAATCCATTGAGAGGCAAGCGTGCTCTCCCTCCCCATTCCATCACCGGGAAGGCTACCCAGCCCACCCACCTCTCAACCAACCACCATCCGCCCTCCAGGACGGAGAGCCAGTACCTTTTGGGCCGTGTAGCCGCCACCCACGGCCGAGCCCAGCACGAGGTAGCGCAGCCGGAGCAGCCGGGAGGCCACCCGCGCAACCCAAAAGGTCCTAGAGGGCTGGCGGCCGAACTGGACAAGCAGCAGCCTGGCGTTGCGCAAGGGAAGGCGGCCGAGGGTGGAGTAGTGCGGTGCGCAGGTGCGTGACCGAAGCCTTGGAAGCTTGGAAATGGGAGGGCAGGAATGATGAGCTTTTCGTGAAATAAGATGCAGTTTCTGCAGCGGCAGCTTCCCTCTCGCTCTGGAGCTCCCATTGGCCAAGTTCTGGCAGGCAGCGCTAGAGGGGAGGAAACAGAGAGCCTGGATTATTCCAGCAGGGTCCTTACATCCTCTAGAGAGTCTTCAGTGCCAGAAGTTCAAAGTCACTGAACGTGAACATTTCAGGTGGAGCTTCTGCAGTTAACACCCCCACCCCATCATCATCATTAACCGCTGTTTCCCAGGAGGCCGTGGGAAACCTTCAGAGGAGGATTCTGGGATGCACGTTGAGGAGGGTTCGAAAAAGGAGTCACTGAGAGACTTTTGGTCTTTTGTTTAAAAAAAGCACCGAATCTGTGCTGCAACCATCCTCTGCTTCCTTTTTGGGAGCAACAGTTTGTGGTTAGAGGTCTCACAAAACCATCCTACAGGGAGACTGTGCCTCCCCACCGCCCCCAGGACATCATTTGCTGGCATGCAAAAATTACCACTCCCAAATCAATGGGGAATTTTTAAAAAAAAGACATTATTTCATAATGAAACCATGTAGCTTTCCACAACAGGAATCTTTCTGGGTCTGTGGAGGTTCTCAGCCACCCAGGTCACGACTGTCCCAAAGGATCTTCTCAAAAGAAGCCCAGCAGCCTTTTGAAAAGCCCCTTCGGGATGGAGACCCCTGAAATTTCTCAACAGCTTCTCAAGGGAGACGTAGCCTAACCAACCTCCAAGGAATCTGGCTTGCATAGGTCACAGAAGAGAGTCAGGAACCCAGCAGGCTACAGTTCCCAAACGGTCAGCTACGAAGAAGCAATGACACAACTTCTTCTCAGGTTTATAAACATACTGTAGATTTACAATTTTGCTAATTATAACGCCTATGAAAAGTGGAATTATGCACTCCACATTTGGACCACCCCTCTTTTCAGCCTTCGCTGTGAAGATCTTCTGGGAAAGGGAGCGGTATATAAATTTAATAAAAGTAAAGTAAAAGTAAAAGTAAGTAAGGCTGGACGGGAGGCATAATAAGAGTAGGAAACGTTTAGTGTCCGTTGCAGTGCTGTGGTTGGAGTTAGAGGGGGTTGTTACCGTACTACTACTAGTAATATTAATTCAATGTAATATAGCCATCCGCTCTTCTGGGTTTGATCATTTTGTTTTTATTGAATAGAATTGCCTTACATAGGACTGCCTATTAAGTTTCTAAATAATTAATCCCAAAAGGGGGATAGTGGCATCTTAATGTGGGATCCATTAAATGGGCTTTATTATTACAGAAAGCCTCCAGGCCCCAACATTTAGGAGTGCTGGTCTCAACTCAGGGTCCTCCTGGGGCCTTATAACCACAACATAACCCCCCCCCCTCTCTGTGTTCACCCCTGGATCAGCGTCCCTGGGAGGGAGGGCCACCTTGCATCTAGAGAGGCTGTCCATCCTCCAAGGCCCCCGGGGTGTGTGTGTGTGTTCCCAAAGGTGCTTTTTCCAAAAGGCAACTGGACTTTCGATTTTTCCCCTTTGAAGGCATTTTGCTTTTCATCCAAGAAGCTTCTTCAGTTGTGGGTGGGAAGGGGAGCCCCTCCAAGGGGAAAGCCAAGGTGCCTTTGGGAAGGAGCCCCTTTGGGTGACTGAGACAAGCGTTAGATCCGCTCTTCCCCTCCTCCAGGGAGCGCCCTCTCTTCCCCTCCTCCGGGGCCCCCAAAGGCGTCTGGGCTTTCCCTTTCCCTCGCAGACCTTTCGCTCCCCACCCAAGGAGCTTCCCCGGGTCTTTTGGGGGAAGCAGCTTTGGGGCCTCGATTCCCCCGCGCATCGCCGCGTCTCTTCTCTACTGGACGCGTTTCCTGGAGCTTTGCAGTCAGGGCGCTTGGTGGGTGTTCCGTTTGCTCAGCCTCCACCGGCCCTGCCCTGCAACGGGGACGGAGCCCCCCCACCCCACCCCCGAAGGCCCTGACCGTCCCCGTTGCAGGGCAGGGCCGGTGGAGGCTGAGCAAACGGAACACCCACCAAGCGCCCTGACTGCAAAGCTCCAGGAAACGCGTTCAGTAGAGAAGAGACGCGGCGATGCGCGGGGGAATCGAGGCGAGGGAGGAGGAGGAGGCGCCGCCTTCCCGCCCCACCAAAGGAGCCGCGGCCTCGCATCGCCCACGCCGCAACACCGGGGGGGGGAGGGGGCGGGGGGATCCGTGCCGGGCAGCCTCGGGCGCTGAGCGGAGACAGGCGAGACTGGACGGCCGGAGGAAGAGCCGCTCCCCCCCCCCCCACCCGCCTGCCTCTCAGCCCCGCCGAGCACCAGGAACCGGGAGTCGCGGCCCCGCCTCGCTGCAGGCGCCCCGCACTAACCAGGCCGCCGCCGCTGCCGAGCGGGCCCTCCACATCCTGCACCGCCCGGCCCGCCGCCGCCGCCTCCTCGCCCTTCAGCCGCTTCCGCTTCCGGCCCTCGGCCGAGCGTCCGCCGAAGCACTGCGCCTGCGCGCCAGGTTCCGGGCGGGTACGCGATTGGGCGGACGCGCCGCGCCGTAGACTCACGAAAGTACAAGAGGGGTCGCGCTAAGCCGCTCCAATTCGGTCTCGGGTCCCTCGACCGCCCCCCCGCCCCCGCGACGCCCGAGCCGTGGCAGCCCTAGACGGCAGATGGGCCTTTCTCAAGCTCAGAAACTCTGGAATGGGCGGACTCCAACTCCCAGAATTCCCCCAGCAGGCACACGTGGACTCCAGTTCCCAGCACCCCCCAGTTGGTGTGTGGGGACTCCAACTCCCAGGATCCTCAGCACACGTGGACTCCAGTTCCCAGGAGCCCCTAGCTAGTGTGCGGGGACTCCAACTCCCAGGATCCCCTGCCGGCCCAGGTTGTCTCCAGTTGCCAGCTGGTCTGCTGCTTTTATCCATTCAGTGGCACCACAGAGCCCAATTCTGCCACTCAAGGCATGAGATTGGGAAAGCTGGCAAGGGGGCTGCTCAGGCCTACCTCCTTTTGCCCCCAAGACCCCCACCGTCTGTCTCCTCCCTCCCTCCCTCCCTCCCTCTGGAAGGCAAAGCACCGCCGACTGCAGAGCCCCAAAGGCAGGAGGGCACTGGGGGCGCCCCACAGAAGGCAGCCCCTGAAACCCTTGGGGTTTGTGATGCCCCCCACCCCCCATGGCCTCCATCCCGCCTGAATAGTGGATCTACCTGTTAATAGTTTGTCCGAACACTTGTGTCCCTTTAGTTTTGCCCGGCTTTGTATTTGCCCTCTAAATTAAAGAGAAAAGCAGAGTTGGAAAGGACCTTGGAGGTTTTCGAAGCAGGCCAGACTTTATACCATTCCAGACAAATGGCTCTCCAGTCTCCTCTTCAAAACCTCCAGTGATGGAGCACCCACAACTTCTGGAGGCAATTTCTGTTCCATTGTTTGATTGTTTGCATTTGTAGTACCCACAAATAGTAAACAACCCCCGGCCCACCCCCAAATTCCACTGGATTGGGATTCCACACCTGTGAAAGCATCGGCTGCCCTTCCTCCTTTCCTGCTCTGCAGAGGGAGAAGCTGAACCCCAGAAAAGCCCAGGATCGGCTGTTTTGCTTCATCTATGAAGTGCCCCCCCTTTCAGGAGAGCCTCCGGTGTTAGTTCAGGCGCAGGAGGCCTCGTCCCTGGGGGATTCCCTCTCCCTAAGGAGGAGGCGGAGGGAAGGGTTGCTATGCTGAGTTTTAGGCTCTTAAAATGGATGTTTAAATGGAGTGGCTCCATTGAGGAGACCAGGGAGAAAAGGCGGCCAGAGAGCCCCTGTTGGGGACGGCTGCAGTCCCTCTCCCCTCCACCAGAAAGACCCCCCCCCCAGCGATTGGCTGAGCATCTGGTGCGGAACCACCCGAGAGGGTCTCATCCGGGTCACCTGCAGCTTCTGCCTGGTTCTTGGGAAAGGAGCTTCTGGTTGCAGCAACTCCAGCTTTCTGGGGACCTTCCTGGGGTGTCCTGTGAGCCCAGCTCAATTTGTGGTGGAATTTCTCTGAAAAAGGGCCCAGTGAGTTCCAAAGAGCCAGAAAATAGTTCAGCATTTTCAGTTCAGGAAGCAGAAACCTTTATTTTGCTGTGAATCAGAGGCCATGGATCCACAGGTCTTTCTTTAAGGGCCAGCTTGTCCTCTCCACAGAGTTTCCCCCGTCCTTCCAGGATGCAAAGCAGGAGAATTAAGGATTTGGGGCATGAAAAGGGGTGGAGGGGAGGCACCTGCAGGCCTCTTCCGATCCAAGTGGCCCACCTGGTAGCAGTCACACAATACCTGCCTTTGTCAGGAGACAACCCCCCCCCCCCAACACACCTCCTAATCTCTGCAGGCAGCCCTCCCCTTTGCCGGGCCTGGAACCTGCCTGGTCTCTCGAGTGGCCCCATCAGGAGGGAGCCCGGCCTCTTTGGGTGAGGAAAGGTGTTCTCACCTGGAGCTCCAGGGAGGAGCTGTCCCTCAGCAGCAGCAGGAGCCTGGCAGGAGGAAGGTGTGGCCCTGCAGGTCAGCCTGGTATATAAAGTGCCCCATCCCTGCTGGCCCAGGAAGGGCTGTTGGGCTGGCAAGCTTGGGGGAACTTCCAGAGACCCACCAGGGCCACTGCCCATGGGGGAGAAGCATGGCGGGAGCCACCGGGCCCTGCTCAACGAGGGAGAGGAGGCTGAAGTGGTGAGTCTGCCCCACATGCCCCTGTCCCCCCCCCCTCTGTTGCCTGGGAGGCAGCCTCTTGCTCTGAAGGAGAGCTCTTCCTGCAGGGAAGCCCCCAAAGGTGCCCTCTGGGCAGCCTCCAGAAGCTCTGGCCATGGGGGCAGAGGGGAGGAGGAAGAACTGGCAGAAGGGAGCGAAACCCTCTCCAAAGAAAGGGGCTCTCTTGCAAGGGCTCCCTGCACTGCCAAGCCCCCTGGGGACCTCGGCTGTCCCCTAGCATCAGGCCACCCTTCCCGGGAAATGTCAGAGGGAGACCCCACCCAGGCTGCTCTTCCCTGGCTTTCTTGCCCAAAGGGTGGTGGTAGTTGCTTCCCCTTCTTCCACGGGACCTTCAGCTCCACCTGCACTCAAGGGGTCGCCCCGGGCTAAGAGAGACCTTGAGGCACAATGCCCCCCCATATAATTATTGTAGTGGGGGGTGGGTGGAATGTCTGGTTGTCCCCGGGGGCTCTTCTCTGCTTCGCTGGCTGAGCTGTCACCCAATCCGGGACGAACCCTCGGAGCCCGTCAGTGGCTGCGGCTCCTCTGCCGCTTCTGCTCGCCCCTCAGGCTGGCGGGGGTTGGGCGGGGAGAGGAAGAGCCCCGCTGCCCGTCGGCGTCCCTGCTGGAGCGGAGAGGCTGCCAGCTCGGCCAGGCTTCGACGGCTGCCTCGCGGGAGTCCCCGCCGGTTCCCCTGCACTCAGTCCGTGCTCAGAGGCGCCTTCTGCCTCCCACGGCAGCTGCTTTCTATGCCGTCCGCATCTTCCCCTCTGCCCCCCCCCCGCTTTCCCTCGTGTACCTGGAGCTCCGCGGGGCAGGTGGGGGGGGGGGCAACCGGGAACCGGCAAGGCTTCTCCCTGTCCCAACGCCTGTGCCGAGGGGGGGGGGCTTCCTTCGGCCTCTCTCGCCGGACAGTCCCTCTGCAGGGCCGGGTGCAGGGAAGAAGGGTCGGTCGGCGTCCTCTGGAAAGCCCGCGCTCGGCCGAACTTCCCCGGACCTGGCCGCGCTCCTCCCCCGGCTTCCCTCTCCTCTGTTCGGGCCGAGCAGGGAGCGCCCCGGCCGCCGCCCGGCGCCAGCCTCTCGCTCGCCTCGCCTCGCCTTCTCTCCGCGTGCGGCAGATGGGCAGCCCGCCCCGCGGCCCTTCGGAAGCGGCGCACGGGCTCTTTCAGGACCCCGGCCGGAGTGTGGGAGGGGAGGGGACCGCAGTCCGAAGGCGACTCTCTCGGGCGGGTCTTCTGGCGGGGCGGCGGAGGCGAAGGCGCCCAGGACAGCCGCCTTTTCAAAGTTCTACCATTCCCTTTCCTTCTCAGCCCTTCGCAACGCCAAGGAGACCAGAAGAGCCCACAAGATCACTCTTCCCTTTATATTAAAGCAACGTCATACACAATAAGTGTCAAGTGAATGTAATTAATCTAGCATAAGGTTTACGAAAGTCAACTGAAAGCGATTGAATCAATTTTATGTACCAGCCATCCTGCTGTCAAGGGCAGCTTAACACCTCAGAAGGGATGGGCATTCCGCAGAGGGGCAGGGATGGAGCCTCGAGGGAGGCTCTCCACAGGGATGGTCAAAAGAGAGAGGGTAACAAGGGTCTCTCCCTCCAGCCATCCCCTTGGACTCTTCCGCTGCTGCTTGAGAGCCTAGCCTGCCCTGCCCCCTCCTGGCCCTCCCCTCTTTGACAGCTGCTGCGTCTCAGCCCTCCCCTCCCTTCGCTCTCGTCCTCAGACCTCGTGGTGCCACAGAAGTGGCCCAGCAGGAGAGAGTGGCAGGCAGGAGCAGCCTGGGACGTTGAGGCTGCAGATATGGGGGCCACCTGTGGCCAAGACACCCAGGAGCCCATTAAAGGGTTGGGCGAGGGGTCCCGGGTGGCCATTGGGATGAGGGGGGCGGTGGCTCCTCAGCACCTGCTCCTCAGGCCCTTCCTGCAGAAGTCCCTCCCTCCCTCCCTCCCTCCCGAGGCTCTGCTGCTCTGAAATGCTTCTTTCTTTGAGACTGAGGTGGGGGGGGGCATCTCTTGCAGGCCCAGGACCTACAAGATCCCACTCCAGGATCCTTTGATCCAGCTGCTCCCCCTGGGTGTCTCCATTTAGCCTCATCCTCCTGCAGAGGCCTTGGAGCTCTTCCGCATTTTCAGGGGAGGGCATCCCCGGATTTGGCAGAAGAGTTTCTCCAAGGCGAACCAGGAGCCGCTCCCTCCGTCTCTGGGGCCAGAGCCCAGGGCTTCAGAGGAGGGGGAGAAAAAGGAGGAGCCAGGGGCTTGACACGAGGGAGGCCACAGTGCAGGAGCCCATGGGGGTGGCAGAAGGTGGCGGATCCTGCCTGGCCCAGCCCCAGACAGGGACGGGCCACTTTCTGCCACCCTCGGCCCAGTTGACTTGGCAGCCGGAGACGTGGGGGGGGGGGAGGGGGAGGCAGCCCCGCGTGCCTGAGGCCGTGCCGGTGTTTGGATCCGGTGTTCTCCAGAGACGCCTGCCAGAAACAGGCCGGAGACCATGCCAAGCAGAAGAAAAAGCAGGCAATTAAAAGACACACAGGGCCAGCAATTAGAGCAGCGATTAAAGCAATGAGACCAGCCCAGAGTTCAAAGCCCAGGGAGCCTTCCAGGAAGGAAGCCCCACCCGGAAGAACCGGTCACTGCCTGCTTTTGCATCAGCCGGGATGGGACCGGCTGGCGGGTGGCTGCCAGATTCCTCGCAGAGCTGCTTCAGCAACGCTGGCCTTCCCTTCCCATCGTCCCAGGACCAGCGGTCAAGCTGGGACGAGGAGAGCACAGGAAGTCCTCCACTTGCAGCAGTTCACTTAGTGACCAAAGTTACAACGGCTCTGAAAAAAGTGACTTATGACCGTTTTTCACATTCTGACCCTTGCAGCCGCCCCCTGGGCATGTGATCAGGACTCAGGCGCTTGACAACTGCTTCATACTTATGACAGCTGCCTTGTCCTGGGGCCACGTGATCCCCCTTTGCGACCTTCCGACAAGCAAAGTCAATGGGAAAGTCAGATTCGCTTAACGACCATGCTATATGCTCAGTGACCACGGCAAAACCATCGTGAAAAACGGATCCGGTGATGTCTCGCTTAACTGCCACATCACTTAGTGACCAAACTCCCAGTCCCAATTCTGGTCATAAGTTGAGGATTAACTCCACAGGTAGTCCTCGACATACAACAATTCATTAAGTGACCATTTGAAGTTACAAAAGCATCAAAAAAAGTGACTTATGACTGTTTTTCACACTTACGACCATTACGGCCTCCCCATGGTCACATGATCCAAATCCAGATGCTTAGCAACTGACTCAGATTTCCTGGGGTCACCTGATCCCTGCTAAGTGAATCCTGGGGAAAGCGGATTCACTTAACAGCCGTGTTACTAATTTAACAGCTGCAGTGATTCACTTAACAACAGTGTCTTAAACGGACCCCTTGTCACGAAAAGCCCCTCTTTATTTACCTCTTGTGAATTAATGGCAGCCACCCACGGAAACGTCCAGGCGAGAGTCCTGCAAGGAGTTAACGGCAGCACAGACCTTATCCGTTCCTTGTGATATTTGCAGGGCCCTGAGCTCCCAGCCGCAAAGATGGAAATGATTCTTCTGGCAAGCAGCAAAATCTTCAGAAATACGAACGGTTGTCTCCTACGACCGCCACTCCCCTTTCCTTTTATTTAGTCTCCAGCCAGGGAGGGGAAATGCCAGACGGCCCTGACTCTACCTCTGCGTCTGACGCTGAGCCTCCGCCAGAGCTTTCCCCAGGCTCCAGCACTCCCCAACCGCCTCGTCGTCCGACTCTGCCGCCGGCTCCACTGGCAGCTGGCAGGCCACAACAAAAGCAGAGCGTGGTCCATTTTGGAGGCCTCCTCCTTGTGGCTTGGAGGCTGGCCAAGGAATGTGGCCAGATGCAGGTCAGGGGAAAGAGGCCGAAGTGGACTAGGAGGACCAGCCCTGTCTCCGAAGGAGGGGACCCATCAGGCAGCCTGAGCCCAAACTCCCTTTGTCCGCCCCAAGATCTGTTTGCTCCCCGCCTCTGTCGGACGCTGCCTGAAGGGATTCCCAGAGAAGGAATCAGCAAGAGGGTTGCAGCTCAAAGGTTAAACAAGGGAGTTTCTACTGAAGGGCCCCCCGTCTCCTCCATCCAGCAGAGGCTGCAGTTCTTCTTCTCAGAGGAAGCATCGCAAATACTTCCTGGATTGACAGGGACACCCCTCCTCCTCCTCCTCCTCCCTTCCAGCACTGATGATGTTACCTAGTTTGGTCATGGAACATCTGCAAGAAAATTGCCAAGCTCAGGATTAAGGACCCCCACAGTCCTCCTCCTCCTCCTCCTCCTCCTCCTCCTGATGGGATGATGCTTGACAAACGCCCCCCTGTAGCTCCAGAGCCAGCCCTTCTTCCCCCAAGGAGCAGCAGGAACTTCTGAGACCCGTTTCCATCCGACTTGAGGATGCCAACATTGGATCTGGGATCTGCCCAGGGGTGGAATTCAAATACTTGAACCACCGGTTCTCTGCCCTCGTGATTTCTTCCAACAACCAAATGGCCCAGAAGGTTAACAGCCGATTCTCCCAAAGTGGTGCAAACCGGCTGGATCCCACCACTGGATCCATTATGTGCCTGGAGGCTGAGTGGGTGGGGAGGGCTCCCTTCACGCAAGGCCTTTCTCCCCAGGAGATCTTCGGCTACAAGAGTGGGGGCCTCCGGAGGGCCCTGTGCCTGGCCGGCTACGTCCTCTCCTGCGGGGGCCTCCTGCTTCTCTTCCACTGGAGACCCCAGTGGGGCGTCTGGGCCAACTGCCAGCCCTGCAGCCTGGAAGAGGCCGACGTGGTGCTGCTCCGGACCACGGTAGGTGCCTCCCTGCCTCCTCCTGGGAGCTTGCTCTCCAAAGGAGGATATTTGTAGCTTGGGGTGAGGGGCTGGGGGGCACAATGAGGGGTCCTGGGTGCTCTCTGAGCTTGGCCGGTTCCCTGCAGACGTTTCATTACCCAAAGTATGTAACGCCATCAGTGCCAATCATGCTTAACTGCCAAAGAGGGTGAGGAATGAAAGAAAAATAGAGGAAGGAATTGCAGTTTTGCATTCCTGAAAAATTATTGGGGTTTTGAAGGCTGGGCGGATCTTGCTTCTATTCTGGAACCTCCTGTGTTCTCGATTCAGCCTCCTCTCCTCAGCCCGATGCATCATCCTTGGTG
This sequence comes from Rhabdophis nuchalis, assembly GCA_039707465.1. Classification (NCBI taxonomy): domain Eukaryota; kingdom Metazoa; phylum Chordata; class Lepidosauria; order Squamata; family Natricidae; genus Rhabdophis; species Rhabdophis nuchalis. The sequence goes on from CM077645.1 coordinate 962,684, forward strand.
GGCTGGGCAGGGCAGGCCCTGCGGGGGGTTTCCAGTTGGATAGAAAGATGGAAAGAAGCGTAGGACGGAGGGCCGTGATCCTTCCTGTCTTAGCATTATTTATTTGTTCGTACTTAGACTTTGGCCAGGGAAAGTTTCATCACAATCTTGAGTGAGAATCCCAGGACAGTCTTTCCCCAACCTTCCCCGTTTTAAGACGTATGGATTTCAACTCCCAGAACCCCCCCAGCCCCCCACCCTCCTTATTCCACTCCCAAACTTGGCAATCTCAAAATTGCCAAGTTTGGGAGGCCCTGATCTAGATGGGCGTCCATGCCAGTCCTGAAGGGGCTCCTGCGAAGGAGATGCTCAGGCGGGCAGGAGGGGGGACGGCTGCTGGTCTGCAAGGCTGACCCACCTGGGGCCCCTCCACACAGCCTCAGGAAAGGGCCTGGCGTGGGGGCTGCAGGGCGGCCGTGTTTCTCCTCCCCCCCCAGCCTGCCTTGTGCTCCCCCACAGTTTCTGCTCTCTTTCCTCAGGATGAATTTCACATTTGCACCTGGAAAAAGGTGACCTGGCTCCCTCTGCCTGCCCACTTGAAGCCCGGCTCTCTCCCCACGGACGACGAGGAGCCGCTCCTCCACAGGCTCATCGAGAAACCCGGGTTCAAGGTACGCAGGGACCCCCATCCTCTGGGGGGCGCTCTAGAGGCCTTCCAGGAGGGCCGGAGGGTGGGACGGGCAGGTACAAGGAGGCAGGACTGCTCTCACCACTCAGCCACCCTGCCAGGCTTGGAGAACTGCTGGCGGCCCTGCTCTTCACGGGCCCAGCAGAGAAAGGCTGGAGCCGGTCAGAGCCAAGCCTTTAATCCTCTTCCCAGGCTCAGCCGAGCGAGGGGGGCACTGCCAGGCTCCTCCCGTGAGCTGCTGAGAGGCGAAACCAGGACACCCCTCCCGCCCAGGGCAGGAATTCACCAGGCAGCTTCTGCCTCCAAGCCCCCAGCAGCTCCCATCATCCACAGGCTCTCCGGTTGAGAGGGGGAGGCAGTTGTATTCCACACCTTGATAGGGAGCCAGGTTGGAGAAGCCCCCCCCCCTGCATCCCCCGCGCACTCCCCCCCCCCCGTGCCTGTCTTCTCGGGGTCATGGGGTGACTTTCGTGTGTCTGGATGCTTTTCAAAGAAGCTTCTTGGATGAGAAGAAAAACCTTCTCAAGGGAAAAAACCTACAAGGAAGTCCAGCTGCCTTTGGGAAAAAAGACACCTTTGGGTTAAGGAAGTCTCTTTTTCTCCAGCGGGCTTTTTCTTTGGGACCAGAAACTAGAAGTAAATGCTGGAAACTGAGCAAAACAGCCCTTCAAAATTCTCATGCAGGCGACCACCGGATGTTGCCATCGGCCATAAATGCAGAGAGGTTGCCCAAAGGGAATCCCATGATCCGTGGGCATCAAAGCTTCATTTTTGAAGTACAGAGGCCCACAAGTCTGTTGTAACTTCGAGTGGTCATTAAGTGAGGAGCAGCTGTAATAGTTTTTCTTCCCCCCCCCTCAAGCTCTCCAAGGCTGCCCCCTCCCCCCCTCTCCCTCTGCCCAGCTTCAGGCCTCGGAGCAGCTGGGAGCCCCCTGTGTCCTCACTGGGGCTGCTGTCCTTGCTTGGTTCCGCAGGTGAGATCCCTCCAGGTGCAGAAGATCCGGTACGCCTGGGACTTCTGCGCTCGAGAGTTTCGGAAAGTCGGGTGAGTCCGGTTTCGGCCGCCAGGGAAGGAGGCTCGGCCGAAGGAGCCCGCCCTCTCACACCGCCTGGGCCCTCTCCTCTTTCAGAGCCCCGGAGGACCATTGCAGCTCCCTGGAGGTCCATGCCAGGTTCGGGGCAGGGCTGAGCAGCCCCCAGCAGGAGCTCAGGTATTTCCCTCCCTCGGTAGGGCCAGGACCACCTGCTCAGGGCTCGCCTTTGCCCAGGAGGCTCCACCAGGCCCCCTTCCCCCACAAGGGGTGGGCTGTCTGCCATTGCTCCTCATGGGAATCCATTGCGGTGGGCTTCTCCCTGGTCCTTTGGGCGGAGCAGTTGGGAGACCTCAGGGCCTGCTGTCCCCAGAGCAAGAGGAGGGCCGGGGCTCCCTGGACGGCCGCTCGCCCAGGCCACCCGCAGGCTCTGGAACGGCTCTCGTGTTGGCCTTGGAGGCCTGGGATCCCGAGGTCATCTCTCTCCCTTCCCTATCCACAGGAGAGAAATCTGTGGCCCCAACGCCATCGACATCGAAGTCTCCCCCATCTGGAAGCTGCTGGTCAAGGAGGTACTTTAGCACTGGCCCTTAGACTTATGTACTGCTTCCCAGGGATTCCCAGCCCTCTCCAGTGGTTCACGGAGCCAGCCTCTCGCCCCCCCCAACACTCTGGGTCCTCATTTGAGCCCCCTTGGGAGGAGGGAAGGCTGAGCCAACCTGCTGCTGGTGAGATTTGAACTGATAAACTACAGCCGGCAGTCAGCTGAAGTGGCCACTAACCACGGCACCACCGTTTACCATTCCGGACAAAGGGCTGTCCAGTCTCTTTTTAAAAGCCCCCAGCGATGGAGCATTCACAGCCTCTGGTGGCAACTTCTGTTCCCCTGGTTAATTGTCCTCACCGTCAGGAAGTTTCTCCTTAATTCCTGGTTACTTCTCTCCTGGATTCCTTTCCACCCGTTGCTTCTCCTCCTCCTGCCTTCTGGGTCCTTTGGGGAACACAGGCTGACCTCCAGGCTTCTGTGGGCAGCCATCCCCTCCATCGGGGCCCATGACGTTTCAGCCCTGTGGGTCGATGCACCTGCCCACAAGGGGCTCCGGGGATCTCTGCCCCCTTTCTGCCCATTGCCAAGGACTTCACGGCAGAGAGGAACTGGGCGGGTGACGAGGGGCAGGGAGCTCCTAGCAATTCAGCTCAGCCAGAGGACGTTCCCTTCAGCTGCCTAAGTGCCAACCCAGCTGAGGAGCCGCGCGGAGGAGCCCTGGCATCACCAGGGCAGAGCTGCCTTTCCTGCTGCTTTTGGAGAGCCAGCTTAGCAGCTCAGTCAACAGAGGATTTATTCCCCCAGAACGTCCGGCCGTTCTTGTTCCTGCAGCTCTGATTTCCTGAACCCGGTCAAGTCGCTTAATCTCAATTAACAATTCCGCTTACAAAAAGGCCCCAGGAGACCCCCCATTAATCCCTTTCTGACAGGGCCCCGTGGCTTCTCTGTGTGCCAGGGGGAGGACGTGAAGCGAGGGACACCCCCCCCCTGCCCTCAGCCGCCCTAGGCTGCCTTTGGGCCAGGCAAGGAGGCGGGGATTGTGCTCCATTCAGATGTGTTGGAACTTCTCTCCCACTGGTTGATTCTTCTGACTGCCAGGAAATTCCTCCCTAGTTCCAGGTTGCTTCTCTCCTTGATTAGTGTCTACTTGCTTCTTCTTCTCCTGCATCTTCTGGGGCCTTGGAGAATAGACCCCTCCTCTTCTTTATTGCAGCCCCTCAAATATTGGATGACTGGTAACATGTCTCCCCTAGTCGTCCTCCTCTTCACTAGACTAGACCTACCCAGTTCCTGCAACTGCTCTTTGCGTGTTTGAGCCTCCAGTCCCCCGATCCTCTTTGTGGCTCTTCTCTGCAGGCTTTTCTAGGGTCGCAACCCCTGTTTTTTTGTACGGTGGTGACCTAAGCCAACCCCCTTCCTTTCCTCCCCAGGTGCTGCACCCATTTTACATCTTCCAAGCCTTCAGCGTCTGCCTGTGGTTTGCAGAGAATTACACTGAGTATGCGGTGGCCATAATCATCATGTCCCTCCTTTCCATTTCACTCTCTGTGTATGACCTCAGAAAGGTGAGCGCCTGTTCTCCAACATGTCTTCTCACCACCCGCCTTAGGCCTGGAGGAGGACCTGGCCGGTTCATTCCTCAGCTGCTGCCCAAGAGGTTCTGTCTCACCTCCCTGGAAAGCCCTCTCCCCAGGCTGCCTCCTGGGAGGGCACGCTCAGCCCTACAAGAGCTCAAATTCACGGAGCACCTGCTGGGTTGGAGCCTTGGGCTGCCCCTCAGGGGCTTCCTGGATCCGGATGGATTTTGCCAGCTGCTCCAGGAGTCTCCCAACATTTGTGGGGTGCTTCCTGGTGGCCTGCTAGGAACAGGAGCTGACCATGGTTCAACAAAAGTGCCCCAAAGGACAAATTGTGGGTAGATCCTGGGCTTCCCAAGAAATTCTAAACGTTGAAGCAGCACATGTGACCCAGGAAGAAGACAAGAAGAAAGTGTGAACTTCACCAGACCTGAAGGTTGAATGCCAGTTCAAGATCATCTCCTCCTCCTCCTCCTCCTCCTCCTCCTCCTCCTCCTCCTCCTCCTCCTCCCTTCTCCTCCCCCTCCCTTCTCCTTTCTTGCCTTTATTTTTCAAGAACTGGGAAACGCTTTGGAGATGCTTCCCACACCCCATTCCTTCTATGGGCTGGGGTCTCTTTTATCTGGTCATCACCCTGGCTGCACCCCCTCCTCCGATCTCTCCAGGACATTCCAATATAGACCATTGCATGTTGGCTGCTGGCACCTTTCTAGCTCCTGGCAGAGGCCTTGTCCACCTGCCCCCTGGTTGGCATGTCCCCTGCCCTGTCCCTCTCTCTCCTGATCCGATTCTCCTTTTCCTCCCAACACAGCAATCTGTGAAGTTGCACCAGCTGGTGGAATCCCATAATAGTGTCCTGGTCAAGGTGTTCAGGAAACAGACAGGTAAGGCAGCCCAGGAGGTCTCCACCACCCCTTTGGTCCCTGCCTGAGCCAGGGATGAGGGAGAGCCCCGAGGATGTTATAAAGCTGAGTTCAAACTAGAGTTTTCCAAGAGTTCTTCTATTCTTGGGCTATTCAGACAAAAGGCAAGGCTAATGTGCAATGAAGCTTAACCAGTTCCTTTTATATTTATACACATGCATATACAGTATATCTGTATCACTTGTCTAATTTCAAAGTTAGCTTACTACAATAAGCTATGGCAGAGCCTTGGTGGCACAGTGGTTGGAGTGCAGTACTGCAGGCCGCTTCTGCTGACTGCCTCTGTCTGCAGTTTGGCAGTTCGAATCTCATCAGGTTCAAAGTTGACTCAGCCTTCTGTTCTTCCGAGGTCAGTACCATGAGGATCTGTAAACTGCTTAGAGAGCAGTGGAATATAAGTGGTATATAAGTGCTCTTGCTGTGCCCAATGAAGCTATTAAGAAAATATAACCAACAAGGCTACTTAAATTGCTCTAAGTATCATTGCCCAGCTAGGCTCCAGTCAAGGCTGACTCAGATTCTCACCCGTAATTCCCCTCTCAGCTTGACAAGGGAGGGAAGGGAAGGAATTCCTGGGGGAGTTGGAGGAGGGGCTGCAGGATCCAAGCCATCTGGCTGTCTGAGAAAGTTCCTACGCTTCAAGGTCATGCTATGAGAACTTTTCTGACAGCACAGCCTGTTTCTCAAAACACAAAGAATGCGATGGATTGGTGGGCAATGGATGGGGGGGGGGCTAATGGGGAAAAGGGGAATTTACCCACGCTGCTTCCCGTGGGAACCTTTAGAATTGGCTTTGCTTCTCCTGTGCCTCTACAGATCCATAGTAAAGTTACACTCTTGGTAAAGGAGTTTCTTTTGGGACGGTTGACAGCTACACATGCAATGCTCACCTACGCTCTCAGGCGATGGTCAGGCTGCGTTGCAGTGGGCTGGGAAGCAGACTCCGGGCACCCCCTCTTCCCACAAGAGTCGCCTTGCACTCTGGGGATCTGGGTTCCTTCTACTCCCCCCTTTATACCCAGCGTGGTTACTCTGAATTCACGTGTTTGGGGCACATCTTGCCCCAGGCACCTCAGAGACGCCCCATTCCTTGCCACCCACAGCATTCCTTGCGCACCCACTGATGTTCCACTTGGTATCCTCAGCAATAATTCACTCACCCACACCCACCCAGGGCCAGAGACACACAAATTCCAGCAATGGGAGGTTCCCGGTGGGTTCACGGAAAGGACCTAAAGGCTCAGGATGTATCCAGATTGTCTATATATCACATTTGTCACCTAGCCACAGCGGTTCACATAGAATGTGGGGCAAGGGCCGGAACTTGCTAGATCCCTCGGCAGCTGCAGAGCTGTGGGCGAGGGGCCTGCCTGGGAGAGGCAGCACCCCAGAGGCAGGAGCTGAGCGGTCCAGCTAGAAGGGGGCCACAGGCGGCTTGGGGAGAGCAGGCGGAGGAGGCGGAGCGGGGCCTTCCTTGGGGAGCATCCGGCCCCCCGAGAGACCCGAAGGGCTGCAACACGACGGCCGCCTTCTGCAGAAACACCCAGAGTGCCCCCCCCTTCAAAGGCCCCCTTTCCTGACAGGCACCCAGGAGGTGGAATCCCGCCATCTGGTGCCCGGAGACACCCTGATCCTGGAGGAGGGCAGGAGCCTGATGCCCTGCGATGCCCTCCTGCTCAGCGGCCAGTGCATCGTCAACGAAGGCATGCTGACCGGTAAGCTTGGCCCCCAGCCTCAGCACACAGGGAGGGAACAGCTGCCCAGTTTGGGGGTGGGGAGAGTTCTGGGATAAGTAGAGGGCGTGACCCCCCCCACCCCCTTCATGGCAGCTCCCTGCAGCCTGCTGGGTTAGAATCCAGGGTGGGGGGTGGGGGGTGGGGGGGCAGGAGACACAGAGAAACCTCCCAGCCCCCGCCCCCCTCTGGGAGGAAGCCCAAGGGAGCCTGGACGCTGCTGGGAACATTTCAAATTGTCCTGTGTTTCATGCACACGAAGCCTGCGGTGCTGTGGGTGGGAGATTGTGTGGCATTGTCAGGCCCACAAATGAAGGCTCAGTTCAAGTGACGGCTTGCCTAATTACCCAGTGGAAGAGAAGTGGCCTCCAGAAGCTGCGGGCGCTCCATCCACGGGGGCTTTCAAGAGGGGAATGGAGGGCCCTCGGTCTCCTGCTTGGGCAGGGGGGTTGGACTAGAGGACCTCCAAGGTCCCTTCCGTTATTCTTGTCTTGTGATGGCAGTGAGAACGTGCCCCAGTCAGACCTCTAAAGGGCCAGGCCCTCGTGATGGGCCCCCACCTCAGCCCCAGCCAACAGCCGCCTCCTCTTAAGGGCATCTTGAGCCGCTGCCGTTGTAAAGTGTAGGCTTTCCTCTCTTCTCACACTGAAGATGCACACCATGGACGGTGAGGATGAGTGGGGCATGGCTGCACACTCTCGCACCCAAAGAGCAGCTCATCCTTCACCCGCCTCGTCTCTGGGAGGGGCTGGGGAGGGTGTGTGTGTGGGGGGGGGTTCGGGGCTGAGCCTCCCTTTCCTGCCTCCTCCAGGGGAAAGCCTCCCGGTCACCAAGACCAGCCTGCCCCAGGAGTGCAAGGGCAGCCAGCCGTGGCATCTCGGCTCCTCCGAGGATAGCAAGAGGCACCTCCTCTTCTGTGGGACAGACGTCATCCAGGCCAGGGGAGGGGACGGAGGGCCAGCAAGGGCCGTCGTGCTGCGGACCGGTGGGTGAACAGGCGCCTCGTATTGTGTGAACGGTGTCAGCTGGACGGTGGAAGGGGGGACAGCAGCCTCTCCCCTCTCCCCCAAACCAGGACTCTTCCGGAAGCCCCCCCCCCTCTTCAGCCCCTTCATTAAACTGCCTGATCCTGGCATCCTCTTGGTCAGGATGGGGCTTCTGAACTGGGTTTCAGTCACAGGTGCCCCGAGTGACCCTCAGGTGGCTCAGGGTGATTCAGCCCCGTGAGGTAGCTATGAGTCGTGACCCAGGGAGGGTGGGAAGTCTCTGCCCTTCCTCTGCTCTCTGGTGCGCTGCCTTCCTCTTCCTCCACCTGGCCTCCTCTCTGGACTCTGCAGGAAGAGAGCAATCAGCCTGGGAGTCCAACCTGCCTCCCCTCCCCTCCCCTCCCCGCCTTAGGAGGCCCCTGAGGATCCCTGCTCCTCTCTCCTCTTCACCCTCTCAGGCTTCAACACCGCCAAGGGAGACCTGGTGAGATCCATCGTGTATCCCAAGCCGATGAACTTCCGCCTCTACAGGGACGCCATGCAGTTTCTCCTGTGCCTGGTGGTGGTGGCTGCCATCGGGATGGTCTACGCCATCTGTGTCTTTGTAATCAATGGGGTGAGCCACGGGGGAAGGGCAGGGCCCCCCCACAGATGGCTCAGTTAGACCTTCAGGTGGCTCTACCTGCAAATGGGAGCCCAAAAGGGCTGCGGTTCTCTCATAGCTTCAGTCTAGGTCAGGGGACTCCAACCTTGGACTTCAACTCCGGGAATCCCCCAGCTGGCCCTGGGTAGAAGCCCAGAGGTCTTCCAATGGCCAAGGCTGGACACCCCCTGGTTGAGGAGGGTCTAGGTGAAGGCTAAGATCTGTCCCCTGGGAAGGGTGCCCTTTCCATAGCAGCCCCTGCCCTCTGGGGCACTTTCCCCCTGGAGATCTCTTCTGGGAAGCCATCAGAAACTGCCCCCCCCCAAGTGAAATCGATGCCCGAGTAGCTGTAAAGATGAATGGGTGTAAAGTGCCTGATTCATCTCCATTTCCCCCCTTCTTTTCATTACTGATTTTATTATTGTTATTGGCTACCCAGAGTTGTGTCCCACTTTCAAATTCTAGGGCTGGTTAGTCCAGGCAATTGCCAGGAATGGGCCCAAAGGCACCCCATAAATGAATAATTAATACATCCCTCCATCCTGATTCTGGTGCGTGAAGGATGACCTTGATTGGGTCCATCGGTTTTCGGCTCCCTCAGCCAATCCCCTGTGACCCTTGGTTGGCATCTTGGCCCGGCTTCCCTGCCTGCTCTTGCCGACTGCCCCCCTCCTTCCTTCCGCGTGTCCGTCAGCAAGAGGCAGGAGAGGTGGTGAAGAAAGCCCTGGATGTCATCACCATTGCGGTGCCTCCAGCCCTGCCCGCTGCCCTGACCACCGGGATCATCTACACCCAGAGGAGGCTGAAGAAGAAGGGGATTTTCTGCATCAGCCCCCAGAGGATCAACGTGTGTGGCCAGCTGAACCTCCTCTGCTTCGACAAGGTGAGCGCTTTCGCCCCCCAGGGAGCCCCGGACTTCACCTTGGTGGTCCTGGGAGGCCAATGCAGTTGAGTTGACCAAGACTCGTGAGTCAAAGCTCTTCACGCCTGTGGCCTAGTGGTGGGAGGGATGGAGAACTGGGTGGGAAGACTCTCTGTCACCCAGTGGCCCCGCCTGAGGAGGAGATGACCAGGCTGTGCCCGAGGGGAGGGACCAGGCACATCATCTGCCTCCAATCCCTTCGTGTCACGAGAGATCAAAGTCGGACCCACCTTGAATTCCCTTGACTCTTCTCTGCCACCTACTTGCTTTGACTGTTAGTAGATCAGATTCTTATAGAGAGCTTTAGCGTGTCACTCCAGGATCCACAGCATGCCATCCTCCCCATCCTCCACTGACTCCCGGGGTTTGCCCAACCTCCTCTTGATGGTATCCCTGACCCTCTCGATGCCTCTGCTCCTCCTCCTCCTCCTCCACCACCTTCCTCCAAGGAGGCCCCTCTTCTCTCTTGGCCAGGAAAGGATTTCAGCTTTGGCTTCCAGTCGGGGTTGTTGAACTACAGTTCCCATCACACCCAACCAGGGGGACCTGCCAGCCATTCAGAGGGAGGCAGATGGGGAAACTGAGTCCAGAGGAAGAGGAGAACCATTTGGGGGGAGGAGGAAGGCTTGCAAGTCTCCCCCCCCTGTTTTCTGCCCCAGGGGTAGAGTTGGGAGGGGGGGGGAAAGCCAGACTGAGTCCCCCCCCCTCCAAGCCTTGGCCTTGACCCATGCTTCTCCTGCCCCTGTTGGGCTAATGGCTCGCGGGTGCCTCCCCCGAGTGGAGCCTCCAGGGATTGCAGCCATAAAGAGAGGAACTCCTGGGTCTTCTCCACCAGGTCAGACCTGCGGCCTGGAGACCCTGAAGCCCCAGGGAAGCCCAGCCCCCCCTCCTTTGCCCTGCTTCCTGCCCCTCCGAAGCTCCCTCCCAGCCCTCTTCTGATTCCGCTTCCCTTCTTTTCTCCTGGCCTTCACCCTGGCACCTGTGGGCCCACCTGCAGACGGGCACCCTCACGGAAGACGGGCTGGACCTGTGGGGCATCGTCTTGGCCCAAGGAAAGAGGTACCCAGCTCGGGATTCCTGCCCTCCGGCCGAGGGCATTAACTGCTGCCTTTGAGAAGTGGAGCAGGGAGGCAGCCCTCCACTGATGACCACGGTTGGGCCCAGAACGTCCATGGATGAGGGAGGCCATGGGACAATCCCCTCACTTAGGGATGGAAATCCTGTCCCTGGGGGTCCAGATTATCTCCGGAGGAGTCAGGTCCAATTTAAAAAACCTCTTTTTTGCAGCGGTTGTTAAGTGAATCCAGTTTCCCCCATTGACTTTGGGGTTCATCAGGAGCCCCCTGAGAAGGTCCAGAGTGCTGGTCAGGTGACCCGGGGGGGGGGGCTGCAACTGCCGTAAATGCAGGCCAGTGGGCAAAGGCTGGAGTTCAGGTCAGGTGACCCTGGGGGGGGGGTGCACAGTCCCAAGCAAATGGCTTTTGCCAGGGCTATCCTAACTTGAATGGGTGGTGGGGCTACCATCTACTGGGACTGGAAAGCCCAAAGAAGACAGAGACGAACGACTCCAGTGTTACGGCCCAAAACATGGACTGAGATGCGCATGAAGTCAAGCCTGAGTTGAGAGCCTCTCTTGCACCTCTGAAATGCCGTTGAATGAAACCCCATAATAATAATAATGATAATGATAATAATAATAGCAGCACCTTCCCAGAAGGTGTATCTCCTCCTCAGGAGCTCCAGGCAGGTTCCAGAGCCAGGATTTCCCCTTGCTAAAAGCCGGGGTTTTTTTGCTGTGTCCCATCAGGCGTCCACAAGGCCTCCCAGCCTCCCGGAGGGGCTCCAGGCAGCCCGAGTGGCCATCCAGGGGCATCTGCTTCCCAATGATGGCAAAGCAAGGCTTGCAAAGTGGGGGGGGGGAGGGGGAGCCGCACGGGCCGTGTAGAAGAACAGCAAGAGCTGAAACTTAATTTCTGGGAAGACTCAGAAGCTCCAAAGTCCAAGCAGCCGAGCCTTTGCCTTCCATGGTGGCCGGAGTCTTGCCTCTGTGGGACATCTCAGGTGGCTTCCATCAGAGCCTGTGACTTCCTGTCTCAACCGCAGCTTCCAGGAGGCCCACCGCTTCTCTTCCGGCCCCCCGATGCCCTGGGGCCCAGCCTATGCGGCCATGGCCTGCTGCCATTCCCTGGTGGTGCTGGACGGGAAGATTCAGGGGGATCCGCTGGACCTCAAGATGTTTGAGGCAACTCACTGGGTGAAGCTCCATCTTCTTCTTTTGGGATTGGCCTACAGTTGTTCTGTCTGTGTCCCCCCTTTTCAACGTCATCACCCCCTCCTTTCCGACGGACGTCGTGGGGCCTCGTGGCCCAAGGTCACTTTTCCTTCTGTTGGATCCTGCAGGAACTCGTGGACTCCGTCGGTTGGGAAGGAGGCCCGGCGAATGTCCTGGTGGTCAGCCCTGGACCCGGAGCTGCGGAGGTCAGTGCCCAGCTCCTTTGCCCAGCCCTCGGCAGAGAAGGGACTCTCTTCTCTCCCTTTCTGCCTTTGCTTCTGAATCGGCTCAAACTGGCCTCCACATTCCGCCTGTGCCGATCGGGTGGGCCTCTGGTGGTGCTGAGGGACGGAGCCCGGGCGTCCTGCGGTCTGATCCTGCCCACTGAGCCCCTGAGGACCGGTCCCCTCTTGGCTCCTTCAAGGGGGGGGGGGGCAAGGGGTGCGCCTGCGTCCTTCTGCAGCTCTGGCCCAGCCCAGGAGCTCCCCTCGCTTACGGCCCAAGGGGTCGAGCGAGCGAGATGGTGGCCTTCCCTTGGGCCCCTCCCCCGCTGCTCCTGGACACAAGCAGGGGCCTTCTGCCCTCAGGACCCCCCCCCCCGTGCTGAGCAAGGGGAGAGGGGCCAAAGCCTCTGTCCGGCTCCCATCCCCCACTAGGGACAGCGGTTGCTCCAGCTGCAGCCAGGGGGCAGAGTGAGAAGCACCTCTGGGCAGCTGGGAGGCAAACAGCTGATTTGGGGCTGGGTCACATGACTTGGTGCCATCCTTGGCCGGGTTCAGACAACCTGCTAAAGAGGCGCCAGATTGGTTCTGTCTACCTCTCAGTGCCCTTTGGCATTACGCAATCAGGCCGGGCACGGCTCCGGGTGCAAGGAAATGCCCCCCTCCCACCCGTCCCTCCTTCCTGTGCCTGAGCCCCTGCCTCCCCCCCCCCCCAGGTGCCCGTGAAGGGCCTGGCTGTCCTTCGGCAGTTTCCCTTTTCTTCAGCCCTGCAGCGGATGACGGTGGTGGCCCAGGAGGTCCCTGGGGACGGCCAGGTCTTCATGAAGGGCGCCCCGGAGACGGTGGCCAGTTTCTGCCAGCCGGAGACAGGTGAGCCTTCGGTTGGCATTGCCCTGCAGCACCTTCTGCCCACGGTGCCTGGCTGGGCTGCAGAGGGGAGGCATAATAGCAGCCTCCCAATATTTGAGGGGCTGCCCCAGAGAAGAGGGGGTCAACCTGTTCTCCAAAGCATCAGAAGGCAGGAGAAGAGACAGCAACAGATGGGAACTAATCCAGGAGAGAAACAACCTAGAACCGAGGAGGAATTTCCTGGCAGGGAGACCCATCAGCCAGTGGAACAGAAGTGGCCTCCAGAGGTTGTGGGGGCTCCAACACGGGAGGGTTTTAGAGAAGACCTTGGGCAGCCATTTCTCCTGAAAGGCGTGGGGTCTCCTGCTTGAGCAGGGGGCTGGACTAGAAGACCTCCAAGGTCTCTTCCCACTCTGCTACTTGGTTATTCTGAGGCTCTGCTCCAGCCTGGCAGCTGGGGAGCAGCTGGGGCTCTGAGCTCTGGAGGAGAAGAGTTGGGGGGACCCCTAATTTAGTGTGGCGGTCCAAAGGGAGCGGTGTGGAGGGTTTGGGGGCCTGCTCCGTGTCTTGGCTGGGACACGGGGTCTTGCACACAAGGGGGGCTCCCTGCTTGTTCTTCCCGGGGCCTAACTCTGCCCCCCTCCCCCAGTGCCCCCCAGCTTTGCCCGGGAACTCCAGGGCTGCACTTCCCAGGGCTTCCGCGTCATTGCCTTGGCACACAAACGCCTGCAGGAAGGAAGACCGGCCGTGTCCATGACCAGGTAAGGTCCCCAGGAGGCGGGCAGGAGGGAGGCCCAGGGGAGACTGCAGACAGGACCCCCCTTTGCTGGCTCTCGAGGCAGCCCTGCTCTGCCCGGCTTCCCAAGCAGTGCTGGAGCGCAGCTCCTCCTCCTTCGGCCCAGAGGAGAGGGAGGGGGTCCCTCCGCAGCCCCCTGAGATCAAGCAGCCTCCTCTGGACTCTGGTGGCCGTGGGGGAGACAGAGCTGCTCCCAGCCAGGAGGCAGGCGGAGGGAGGGGGCTCCCAAGCTCTCCTGTGGCCTGCCCACCCGTCCCCTTCCTCTGTCCAGGGAGGAGCTGGAGTCCGGCCTGACCTTCCTGGGCCTGCTGGTCATGGAGAACCGCCTGAAGAGCGACACCCGGCCGGTCCTGAAGGAGCTCAGCCAGGCCCACCTCCGGAGCGTCATGGTCACAGGTGAGCCGGCCTTTGGGGCAGCAGGAGAAGCCCCTGGCTGTGGCACAGGGGAGCCCCGTCCACCCAGCACCCGCCTTCCTCGGCAGGAGCTCTGCCTCTGAGTCACGGACGCTGGGGTGGGTCACGTTGGGAGCAGCCCTCCTGGGTGGGAAGAAGGAGCCCCCCTTCTCTGCAAGGAAAAGGGGGGAGGGGGGAAAGGCTGCCCTATGCCCCCCCTCCAAGGGGCACCTCCTGCCCTGCTTCACCAGCCCAGCTGCTAAAGACGAGGCTCAGGGTTGGGCCCTGGGCTCCGGCATGGGACTCCCCAGGCTCTGTTGGCAGTGCCGCCTCTCGACTTCCCAGGCGACAACCTTCAGACCGCGATCACCGTGGCCAGAAACGCGGGCATGATCCCCCCGGGCAGCCGGGTGATTCTGGTGGAAGCCCGTGCCCGGCCAGGGCAGCCCTCGGCCTCCGTCAGCTGGGAGGAGATGGAGGAGCCCAGCCAGGAAGGCGGCAGCGGCCCAGAGGTGAGCGGCCTGGCGGAGGGGAGGCAGAGGGGCAGGGGCTGCTCCAGACCCCCTCGGGATGCCCCCTCTGGGCATCAAAACCCAGGAGCCGAAGAAAACAATCCAGGCAGATCCCCACAGACCCAGGGAAGGAGAGGCCCTCAGATTGACAGCTGTCAGGAAGGAGGGAAATGGGGCGTGGGTCCATGTTCCTACGTAAAACCTCCGATCTCAGGGGGGGGGGCTCTTCCCCCCCCCCCCTCTCCAGAGGCCGAGGGTCCTGGCACAAAGAGCTGCAGCTGAGATCCAGGACTTGGAAGGAGAAAGCCTCTCAAGGGCCCTCCCGTGCTTTGCCCCCCCCCCCCCTTCTCCTTTGCAGGGGGCCGTTCTGGCGCCTGGGGGAGACCCTCCACCCGCGGGGGGCCCTGGCTTCCACTTCTGCCTGAGCGGGGGCTCCTACGAGGTCCTCAGCCAGCACTTCGGGCACCTCCTCCCGCAGGTGAGCGCGGAGAGCCCAGCCCAGAGGGGAAGCTGCTTGGCCGGCCAGGCTGCTCCGGGCCCCCTCCTCCCCCTGGGGGTCTCATGGCCCCCTGAAGCCCCATCTCCCCCCTTCTCTCTCCTGCAGCTGCTGCTGAACGGGACGGTCTTTGCCAGGATGTCCCCGGCTCAGAAGGCCCACCTGGTGCAACAGTTCCAGCAGCTTGAGTGAGTGAGGGCCCCCCGGGACCCCCGAAAGGCCATCGGGCAGGGCTGGGCTGGGCTGCCTGGGACTCACGGAGGGGCTGGGGGCCGCCTTCTCTCTTCCAGTTACTACGTGGGCATGTGTGGAGACGGGGCCAACGACTGTGGGGTGAGTCTTGCAGGGCTGCTGGGCAGAATCAGTGAACGAGGGCAGGCTTCGGGGATCCCTGTGCCAAGGCAAGGATGTGAGGGCCAAGGCAGGGATGCTGGGCACCTTCACCAGGCATGGAGGGGCTGCTGGGCACCTTCAAGAGAATGGGAGAGGCTGCTGGGTGAGGCTGGCGCTGAATTCTCTCGGCCAAGCCAGCCAGGAGCCCCCACCCCTCTTTGGAAGAGCTCTCCAGTCCAGACCAGCTTTTCTCTAATGGGGAGGGTCCCGTGGCCCCCTCCCCAGGCCTCCCTCCCCACCTCCTGCTGGCTCCCAGGGCCCGTGGCCTTCTGGGCCCCCTTCCTGCTTGCTTGGCCTGCAGGGGCCATAGCAGTGCCAGGCCAGGAAGCGCCCCTTCAGTCCTCCCACGGAAGGCACCCAGGCGGCCACAGGCCAGATGACCCGGCCTGGCTCTGAGTGCGGCTTCTCCCCTTGCAGGCCCTGAAGGAAGCCCACGCCGGGATCTCCCTCTGCCAGCAGGCGGCCTCGGTGGCTTCCCCCTTCACCTCCCAGGTGCCCACCATCCAGTGTGTGCCCGAGCTGATCAGGTGGGCAGGGAAGAGGGGGGGAGGCCGGGGGGTGGGCTGGCTGGAGGGTCTGGCCCATGCGGGGGCCACTCTTACTCCGGCTGCCTCCCAGGCCTCAGGGAGGGGAGGGGGGGCTTTGGGCTCACTCAATGGGGGAGGGGCAAGTGGTGCAAAGAGGCGAACCCTCATGACGGGGGGGGGGCTCCTTTGGTGGAGCTGAGCTGCCCGTGAACCCCCCTCCCTGATTCAGAGGGAGGGGAGTCCCCTTTATCCAACCTCCTGGGGAGGGGAGGTGCAGTGGAAGTTGGAGGCCCCACTTGCTGCAGGTGGAAAGGAGCCTCAGGCCAGCCCCTCCCCCGCTCTCTCCAGGGGGGAGGGGGAGGAGCCTGTGGCAGGAAGGGCCACCTCTGCTCCTCCAGTGGGGGGGGGTTAGGGTCATCCTCTCTAACGCTCCCCCTCCTCTCCTCCCCTTCTCCAGGCACGGCAGGGCCGCCCTGGTCACCTCCTTCTGCATGTTCAAGTACATGGCCCTCTTCAGCCTGGCCAGCTACATCGGGGTCCTCCTGCTCTACTGGGTAGGGGGGCCTTTTCCCCCACTGGGACCAGAGTGGGGAGGGGGCGCTGCAGGGATGGGTCCCACCAGGAAGGAGGCATCTTCCTGGCCAGGGCTGCCCTGTGGGCCCCCAGTCCTGGGTCATGGGGCTCTTCTGGAGCCCCTCCCTCACTTCAAATGGCCTCTCTTTGCATCGGAGAGGAGGTGCCCCCTCCCAACAGCCACGGGGGGAGGGGGCTTGAGGGGCTGGCCGTTCAGTCTCAGCAAGGGAAGGGGGCTGGAGGGGCTCAGAGTCCTGACCCAGGGGGCTCCTGCAATGAGCCGGCTGGCATTCTCCTGTTGGGAGGGGCGGGGAAGCCGAAGCCCCCACCTCTTTTCCTCTCCCCCTGCCAGAAGGTCTGGGGCTGGGGAGGAGAGACACCCCCCCTCAAGCGCTGCCCTTCTGCTTCTGGCTTTCAGCAACTCAACTCCTTTGGGAATTACCAATTCCTCTTCCAAGACCTGGCCATCACCACCGTCATTGGGATGACAAGTAAGCTGCCCCAAAGCCCCCCCCGGGGGAGAGGGGGGCCTTCCCCACCCACCCTGCACAGAGCTGGGCATGGCCGGAAGGGCTGCTTCTGCCTGGACTGGCCACCTCCGCTCTGCCAATGGCTCAAGGGAGGCGCACCCGTCCTGGGCAAAGGTGGCCTCGTTCAGGGGAGACTCTCCAGCCCTGCTCCCCTCCGACCGCCAGGGTGCTCCTGCGCCATGGGGAAGGCTGGCACCCTTCGCCTCCCGTGGGGATGGCTGCCCTCCCTGCCAAGGGGCGATCGGCAGGCCTAACTGCCAGGCTTCCCTCAGGCTCCGTCTCCACGCCTGCTGTGCCAGCCGCCTTCCCAAAGCCCCGGCTGGGGCTCCAGGGGCTGCTGCCTCATCTCCCCCCCCCCCGTGCCCTCTCTCGCAGTGAGCCTGAACGGGCCCCACCCCCGCCTGGCCCCCTATCGGCCCCCCGCACAGCTGATGGCCCCCCCGCTGCTCCTCTCCGTGGTGCTGAACTTGTTCCTGAGCCTGGCGGTGCAGCTGAGCGGCTTCCTTCTGGTGCAGCAGCAGCCCTGGTACTCCCCCAGCGACATCCACAGGTAGACCCCCCTCCCCCCCTGGAGCAGAGCTGGGACACGGGCTGCGCTGGCTGAGGCGGCTGCCCCTTTCGAAGCACAAGGGACCCACCTTCATTTCGGTTTACATCCCCCCCCCCCACCTCCGTCTGCCTCTCCAGAGAGGCTCCGGGCAGCTTCCAAAGGCAGAAAAGGAGAAATGCTTTAGAATGAGGGACAGAAGAGGGGAAGAGGGACTGAGGATGTGGAGGGACAGGGGAGGAGTTGGCTTCTGAGGATCGATTGGACCCTGCCTTGAGCAGAGGGCTGGACTAGAAGGCCTTTGAGGTCCCCTCCAGCCCTAGGATTCCGTGCCCTCGCATAAACGCAAGAAAGGAACGCACACTAAACAATTGGGGCCTCCCCTCCCCCGCTTCCTCCCAGCGCCTGCTCCCCCAGGAACGCCACTCCCGGCCCCCCAGCCCCCCAGCCCCGGCACGGCTTCCAGAGCTACGAGAACACCAGCGTCTGGCTGCTCTGCACCCTCAACTGCCTGGCGGTGGCCCTGGTCTTCTCCAAGGGGAGGCCCTTCCGGGAGCCCCTCTACAGGAACCGTAAGAAGGCCGGGGGAGGGAGGGAGGGGGTCCCTGAGATGAGGTGCTGGAGGCCCCTGGCCCAGCCAGAGGACGAGGGGGCGGCTGGGGCCTCCTTGGAGCCTCCCGAGGGAGGGGAGCCTGGGCAGAGGGTCCCGCAGGGGCTTCCCCAAAAGGCCGCTGGACTTCAGAGGGAAAGAGAAGAAGCTCCCCGGGGGTCTGGAGGGATGGCCTGGAGGTCACTCTGCCCCCCCCCCCAATGAACGCCTGGGCAAAGGCTAAGGGGAGCCCCTCCCTTCCCCCCTCCTCCTGCAGGGTCCCTGGCCCAGAGGCCTCTGGGTGGGGGGGTGGGGGTTGAGGTTTGGCCTTAGGGCTGCTTTGGGAGCGTTTGAGCTCTGCCCCTCCGGCTTCTGTCCCCAGAGGCCGTGCGAGGGGCCGGCCTGAGGTAGCTCCTTCTGTGTCCCACACTCACACCCCACGCCCAGGGTCCCAAAGCCAGTAGGGGGCCTTGGAGAGAGGCTGTGTGGCTCCTCTGGAGGGGCTGAGAAAGGAGCTCTCTCTCTCTCTCTCTCTCTCTCTCTCTCACACCGTTCACACCACGGGCCTTACCTGTCTGGGAGGGAGGGAGGGGAGGCCTGAGGGGCTCTCGGAGGGCAGCCCCCCCTCCCCTTTGCCCCTCCCTCTGCTGGCCCTCGGCCCGTCCTTTAGCCTCCTCTGGGTCTGCCTCTCCCCCCTCTGACTCTTTTGCCCCTCCAGACGTCTTCGTGGCAGTCCTGACGGTGCAGCTGGCTGCCTGCCTCTTCTTCCTCTTTGCCAACATAGACGGACTCTACGCCCAGATGGACGTAAGCAGGACTTGGGGGGCTGGGGGGGGGGCTGGCCTGGCCACAGGGGTCTGGAGGGGGCCCATCCCAGGTGGGGCCGGCCTTGTGCTGAACCTCAGGGGGGCCCTTCTGGGCTCCAGGGCACGTGTGGAAGGTTCAGCCCGAGGCCTGGAAGGGGGGTGGGGGGCAGAGTTGAAGTGGAGGCTCACAGCAACCGTGGCTCAGCTTTGGTCCAGCCCACTGGGGGGGGGGGCAAGTTGGGAGAGAGTGACCTGAGGAGGCCCCATTGCAGGGGGTGGAGGAGGGAGTGGAGCCCCGTCAGTTGCTTCCCAGCAAGTCTTCAGCCAGGCCCGGGTGGGGGGGAACAAGATGCAGCCCCCCTATTTCTCTCCCCCCTCTGACCCCCTGCCGTCTCTCCCACCCACAGCTGGTGTGCACCCCCACCCTCTGGAGGGTCTGGCTCCTGGGGCTGCTGCTGGCCGCCTTCATCGCCTCCCTCGCTGTGGAGGTGAGTGGGGTCCTGCTCTGCCCACCCCCAGCCGAAAACTCCCCCCCTCGAACAATGCAGAGTCCCATGGGGGCTGGAACAGGGACTGGAGAGGGTCACATGACCCAGAGTCAGAGGCTTGGCAACTGGCAAGGACTTATGACGGTTGCAGTCACGTGCTCCCCTTTTGCGACTGGATAAGCCGAATCCATGGGGAAGCCAGATTCACTTAACAACCGTGCTACTGATTTAACAACTGCAGTGATCCACTTAACAACTGTACCAGTGGTGGGATTCAATTCTTTTTACTACCGGTTCTGTGGGCGTGGCTGGGTGGGCGTGGCTGGGTGGGCGTGGCAGGGGAAGGACGCTGCCCAATCCCCATTCCCTACCCATCGGCTGGGACTCGGGAGGCGGAGAATAGAAGGGGGCGGGGCCGGCCACAGGTGGCATTTGCCGGTTCTCCCAACTACTCCAAATTTCCGCTTCCGGAAAGTCAGAACCTGCTTTGTGCCACCTCTGAACTGTAGCAAGAAAAGTTGTAAAAAGGGGTGTGACTCACTTAGCAACCGCTTTGCTTAGCAGTGGAGATGTTGGGCTTATAGGTCGAGGACTAGCCGTCCTGCAGTTCCTCTCCTGGGCTTCTGGCCGCCTGCTCTGCCTCCAGGCCTGCCGATGCAGAGGGGGGAGGGGAGACTTTGTCCCCTGACTCTGCCCCCTCCTTGACCTCCCCCCTTCCTCCCCCCCCCCCCCGGCAGGAGTGGCTGATAGAGAACCGGGCGCTCTGGCAGCGGCTGAAGAAGGCCGTGGGCTACCAGTCCAGAAGCCGCTACAAGCAGCTCCAGCGGGCCCTGCGGCGGGACCCTGCGTGGCCCCCCAGCAACAGGACGGACTTCTCGGGCTGCACGGCCGTCCCCCTCGAAGGGCTGGACCCCGCCTACACCAACCCAGCCTTCGTGAGCCACGAGAAGCCCTGGCACCACTGCTGAGGCCGGGTCTCCACTGGCAGCATGGAGGCACTGCCCTGGATGCCCCCCCCCACCTGCCCTGTGGGCCTTGGGGGCAGCAGAGAGCAGCCGGGAGAGGCCTGTGGGTGGGGGGGGGGTCAGCAGTGGGAGGCAGGAGGGGGCAGGGAAGCCCCAATGGGAGCCTGGGAAAGAGCTGGGTGGGGAGAGGCAGTGAATCCACCTGCCCTGTCGGAGGGATGGTGCCAGAGGAGAGGGGATGAGATGTAGGGAGGGTCCCCTAGGGGTCTCCCCTCTTGAGGCACAAGGACGCTCCACTTCCTGGGGGGCGGTGTGGATGGGCTTGCTCCAGAAGCTTCCGCTGGGCATCCCTGGGCCAAAGGAGCTCCGTTTCTCCCCAAAGCTTGTAGGGGTCGCAGATGCTCCAGGTCCCCCCAGGCCCTGGGACGACCTTCCTCGCCCGGCTGCCCCCCAGGTGCCTGAGGCTGACAGGGGGTCAGGTGTGGGCGGCTCCTCCGCCAGCCCCTCCCTCCTTGGATCGTGCCCCCTTCCTGCTTCCTTCCCCCTCCTGAAGGGTCTCCGCCTCCTCCTCCTCCTTACGGTCCACTCCAAGCGCCTCTCCCTCCAGAAAGGCCCCCCTTCCCCTATTGGGGGGTCTCAGGAACCTCTCTGGGCCCACCAGCTCTCAGGCTTCTGTGCCCAGCAGGGGTCAGTCTTTACCTGGGCTCTGGGGCCCTCTGGTGGTTCCCTTCGGCATTGCAGGGGCAGGGGCTGCTTCTATTTTATTTAAACTGATTTTTGTTCAAAGTTGGGGTCCAATGGGGGCCTGATGACTACGACGACATAGTGGTCTGCTTAAAGGAGCAGTTCAGGGGCTGCCATCTTGGCCCCTGGGCAGAAACTCATCTTCCGTTAACATTTTCTGTTCCGAGAACATCAGAGAAAAAGGCTGGGCTTTCATTAAATGCAGCTGACACACTTACAGGCCCCGTACATATTTCCCCCCGTGATCCCACTGGGAGTTGTAGCCTTTGCACGGGCTCTTTGGGGCCCTGGGAGGAGGCCGGGGTGAAGCCAGCCCTGGGCAGGGGTTGGGTTGGGCCTCTTTTGTCCAGGGCCACCTTGGCTCTGGCCACTGGCAAGTGTGTGTGTGCGTGTGACCCTCCAGTCCTTCCCGGCCCTGACCTGAGCATCTGGCAAAGGCCTGGCACCCCCCCCCTCCCCCCGCCTGGCCATCCAGCATGAAGAGGGGCTCCAGGGCTGGGGTGGGGGGCATTTTTCTTCCTTGGGAGGGTAAACAGCCCCCTCCCAGAATCCATTGCAGGCCCCCCCCCCCCCAGGTTCTGACCAAGCTGAAGAGCCCCGTTCCATGTTGCACAGCCTGGTCTTTGCAGGATGCCTGCCTGCAATGTTGGCAGATGGACTCAGCTACGGCTGGTCATTGTGGTCCTCGTCCCTGCCCCCCCCCCTTGAAAATGCCAGCCCCCCCCCCCCCCCGACTCCTGTTTCTGCCAAGAAGAGAGTTTCATGGACTTTGGGAGGATTTCTTTATGTCTCCGTCAGAGGCTTTTCCCAGGTGCAGGCAGCCCTCCCTGATGGCCCCAGTTGGGTCCAAAATGTCTGTTGCTAAGTGGAACATTTAAGTGAGTTTTGCTTCATTTTATGACCTTTCTTGCCACAGTTGTTAAGTGAATCGCTGTAGTTGGTAAGTTAGAAACATGGGTTGTTAAGTGAATTTGGCGTAGCAGAAGGTCACAAAAGGGGATCACGTGACTCCTGGGACACCGTGACCGTCATAGATCTGAGTCAGTAGCCAAACCTCTGAATTTTATTTTTAATAATTTTATTTATTCTTATAAAAAAATCATACAAACATAATTTTAAACACATTTGCTGTCACAACGCGAGAAAGCGACAACATATAAATAATCAAACTTAACAATAAAATCCTAATAGTAGGCCTAATATTTAACCCCAGCATTTACACTCTATACGGCCATCTAGTTAACCTACCTGCTTCGTCAATTCTTATTCGTCATTAAGTTTCTGATTGATATTATTCACCAATATCCGATTTAAACATATATTATTGCTTCAGTTGTTATTATTCGGTCGTTCCCGTATCCAATTATACCACCTCTTCCACGAATTATAGAATTCTGAGTCCTTTTTTCCTTTAATTAATTTTGTTAATCTATCCGATTCTGCGCACTCATTAATTTTATTTATTACTGCCCTATCCGTCGGTATTTGATCACTCTTCCATTCCTGGGCAAATGCCAATCTTGCCGCAATAATTATGTGCAACACCAGAAACCCTATCTCCTCTGAATTTTGATCATGTGACCCCTGGGGGAGGCCACAAGGGTTGTAGTCACTTTTTTTCAGTTTGAATGGTCAGTAAATGAGCTGTTGTAAGTGGAGGACTGCCTGCACTATGAAACAAAACACAAAACCCCACATTAATGACAGACAAACCCACTGAAGCCTGCAAAGAGCCCAGGAGGCAAATCTTCTCAGTCAACACTCAGCAGAAGACTTTCAAACACACTCCGGGGGAAAGGACTGCAGGGCCCAGAACAGAACAGAAATGGGATAGAATGGGATTAGGGTGGGACCTTGGAGGTCCTCTAGTCCAGCCCCTTGCTCAAGCAGGAGAACCTGCACCGTTTCAGGCCAGTGACCGCCCAGGCTCTCCTTGAAAACCTCCAGCCATGGAGCCCCCACGACTTCTGGAGGCAACTTCGGTTCCGTGGGTGGATTGTCCTCCCTGTCAGGAGGTTTCTCCTTAATTCCCGGTTGCTTCTCTCCTGGATGACTTTCCATCCGCTGTTTCTTGTCCTGCAGCATCTTCAGGTGCTCTGGAGAATAATTTCACACACCCCCTCTATACACACACGCCTGCCACAGGTAGCCAGAGCGGAGTTAAGCTGAAACAGCCACCAAGGAGGAGCAGGAGGGAACATCCAGGCCCTACGCAGCCCCACTGACCAGATTTTTTAAAAGGGGGGCAGAGAAATAAAAGACTTTTAGGGTTATTCATTCATTTATCAAAGGCATCTCTTGCGCCCCACAGTTGAGCAGCCTACAGAGAATTCGGAAAGAGAATTAAGCCGTCCATGGTGGCTTCTAAAAATACCCCCACACGTCACAAATAGCAATAAAACTCCACCAAGAAAGAAGCAATAAAGACATCGCATGAAAGGAGGATCTCTGGGGCAAAAAAGTTCTCAACACTTTGCACAGGCTCTTTCATGGTGTGTGTGTGTGTGTGTGTGTGTGTGTGTGTGTGTGTGCTCTAATAGAAAAGCAATGCCCGCCCACTTCACCCCCCACCCCAAATGTCCCGGCTCTTTCTCCCGGTCCAACTCATCAGCCAGGCTGGTTCTGCAGGGATTTGGGCACCAAACCAGCTTTACAGCTCAAACTCCACCCAGAAACCAGGGCTGGGTCTGCCCCCCAGGGCTCCCAATGAATTCCTGACGGGTGGGCAGTTTGTGCCCGGAGGACTCTCAGCCTGGGGGTCCCAGCTGTCTCTGCCAGGCCCTCTCCTAAGACCAGAGGGTGGAGGGGGTCTCAGAGAGGGGACCTAGGCGTGAAGCAGCCAGCAGAGACCCCAGACCATACAATAATAATACAATAGTAGAGTTGGAAGGGACCTTGTAGGTCTTCTAGTCCAACCCCCTGCGTGGGCAGGAACCTTATACCATTTCAGACAAATGGCTATCTAACAACTTTTTAAAGACTTCCAGGGTTGGGGCATTCACAACTTCTGGAGGCAAGCTGTTCCAGAGGTTAATTGTTCTAACTGTCAGGAAATTTCTCCTTAGTTCTAAGTTGCTTCTCTCCTTGATTAGTTTCCACCCATTGCTTCTTGTCCTGCCCCCAGGTGCCTTGGAGAATAGTTTGGCTCCCTCTTCTTTGTGGCACCCTCTGAGATATCGGAACATTGCTATCATGTCTCCCCTGGTCCTTCTCTTCATCAAACTAGACATACCCAGCTCCTGCAGCCGTTCTTCATATGTTTTAGTCTCCAGTCCCCTAATCATCTTGGTTGCTCTTCTCTGCACTCTTTCCAAAGTCTCCACGTCTTTTCTACATCGTGGCGACCAAAACTGTATGCAGTATTCCAAGTGTGGCCTTACCAAGGCACTATACAGTGGCATTAACACTTCACGTGATCTAGATTCTATCCCTCTGTTTATGAAGCCTAGAACTGTGTTGGCTTTTTTGGCAGCTGCTGCACACTGCTGGCTCATATTTAGATAGTTGTCCACTAGGATTCCAAGATCCCTCTCACAGTTGCTACTATTGAGCAAGGTACCATCTATACTGTACCTGTGCATTTTGTTTTTCTTGCCTAAATGTAGAACCTTACTTTTTTCACAATTGAATTTCATTTTATTAGATAGTGCCCAATGTTCAAGTTTGTCTAGATCCTTCTGTATCTTAAGCCTATCTTC
Source organism: Rhabdophis nuchalis (assembly GCA_039707465.1). Taxonomy (NCBI): domain Eukaryota; kingdom Metazoa; phylum Chordata; class Lepidosauria; order Squamata; family Natricidae; genus Rhabdophis; species Rhabdophis nuchalis. The sequence continues at coordinate 987,112 of CM077645.1, forward strand.
TGGAGTGTTGGCTATTCCTGCTAGCTTGGTGTCATCTGCAAATTTGATGAGTTCCCCATTTATCCCCTCATCCAAATCGTTGATGAAGATGTTAAAGAGTGGGCCTAAAACAGAGCCTTGGGGGACTCCACTGCATACTTCCTTCCATGTAGATGCAGTTCCATTGAGGACTACACGTTGAGTGCGGTTGGTCAGCCAATTGCGAATCCATTTGGTGGTGATGCTGTCTAACCCACATTTTTCTACTTTATCTAATAGTAGGTTATGGTCTACTTTATCAAATGCCTTACTGAAGTCCAGGTAAATTATATCGACAGTGTTCCTCTGGTCCACTGATTTTGTCACTTTGTCAAAGAATGCAATTAGATTCGTCTGGCATGATCTGTTTTTGACAAACCATAATACGGCCGCCTCCCCTTCAGAGGCCCACCTGGATCTTTGAACTGGAGAAAGGCGCTTTCTCTGGGGCCCCAACCCTCAGGGCGGAGAGGTGAAGAGGGTGTGAGAGGCCACCTTTCTTCCCCCCTGGGGGCCCCACAACCCCACATCTGCGGGAGGGATGTCCTAGCAGGAAGGTCTCCAGAGATTCTCCCTCCTCCAGGTTCCAGTTGGCCCCACGGAGCTTCCTCCGAAAGGCCACCGGATTTTCTTCATATTTTTCCTTGAAAACATTTCCCTTCTCATCCAAGGAGCTTCTCCAGTTCTTCAGAACTGAACTGTTCCAAGGAAAGAGATGAAGAAAGTCCAGCTGCCTTTTGAGAAGCCCATCCTGGCAGCAAGATGGCTCCCCGGTTGGTCAACAGCAGCTGCTTTCTGGGAGGGGGGTGCAGTTTCCTCCACACCCACCCAACAACGCACAACTTTTGCAAGGCAGCCAGAGACCAGGCCAGAGGGAGAGTCCCAGGCCAGGGGTGCTCTTCAGCTCTGCAACTCCAAAGAGGAAGAGGTCGGAGGCAGCCGCTGCTCGCTCCTCATCCGCAGGCCTCGGCCTGCCCTTCCGAACCGGGAAGTTCCCCATCCCTTCTCTGACTCACGCCGGGAAGCCTCTCCGGGCTGCGCCGGCAGAAGAACCCGCTGAGGCCACCGAAGGCTGAAGGTGGCAAGCCTTTGTGGGATGGAGAAGCTGCCAGGCGAAAGGCAGGCTTCCTCTCCCCTCCCTCCCCAGAAGGCAGGAGAAGAGGAGCCACGGATGGCAGAGAAGCCACCGGGCACGGAGGAGAAATTCCCCGACAGGGAGAACCATCCATGGTCATCAGAGGTTGTGGGTGCTGGACAACCATTTGCCCGAAATGGTCTAAAGTCTCCTGCTTGAGCAAAGGGTTGGACTAGAAGACCTCCAAGGTCCCTCCCAACTCTGCTTTCCTGCCACTGAATACTTCTGGAGGGGGGTGGCCGTTTTCCAAAGGAAGGCTCCTCTGTGCCCAACACCTGGAGGGCGAGTCTGCCCCTTGGGGGAGGAAGTGCTGGGGGTGAAGGGTGGCCAGGCCTCTGTCCGCACAGATGCCACCCCAGCCTGGGTGACTCAGGGGTGGCTCCCAGGGCCCTGGGGCTGGGTTGAGTGAGACTTATTGGTGTGATGTGATCAACATTATGTGATTCACTCAACCCAGGGGAATTCTGGAAGTGGAAATCCACAAGTCTTGGACATTAGACGTCCTCCAGCTGGAACATGGCTGAGGGAAGGTCAGCCGATAAGCCCCACATCTCTCTCTCTCTCATAGAATAGAAAAGAGAATAGAGTAGAAGAGAACGGAACAGAATAACAGAACAGAATAACAGAATAGAAAAAGAATAGAATTAGAACAGAACAGAGCAGAATAATAGGACAGGACAGGACAGAATAGAATAGAATTAGAACAGAACAGAGCAGAATAATAGGACAGGACAGGACAGAATAGGATAGGATAGAATAGAATAGAATAGAATAGAAGAACAGAACAGAACAGAACAGAATAGAATAACAGTGCTTAAGAGTGCTGGAAGGGGCCTTGGAGGTCTTCTAGCCCAGCCCCCTGCTCAAGCAGAAGAACCTATACTATTTCAGATAAGTGACTGTCCAGTCTCTTTTTAAAAACCTCCAGCGATGAAGCACCCACAACTTCTTGTGGCAAGCTGTTCCACTGGTTAATAGTCTCCATTGTCGGGAACTTTCTCCTTATTTCTAGGGTGCTTCTCTCTTTGATTAGTTTCCATCCATTGTTTCTCCTCCTGCCTTCAGATGCTTTGGAGAACAGGTTGACCCCTTCTTCTTTGGGGCAGCCCCTCAAATATTGGAAGATGCTCTCCTGTCTCCCCCGGTGCTTCTTTTCTGCAGACTGGCCAGATCCAAATCCTGCAGCCGTTCTTCCTCTGTTTCCGTCTCCAGGCCTTTCATCACCTTAGTTGCTTTTCCCTGAAGTTTTTCCAAAGTTTTCCTCCTCAAATCTTCCCTTGTACTTTTTAACTGCCGGGGGGGGGGGGGGGGAGGGGGGGGGAAAGATTATCCATTTGCATCCAGGCGCCAGGCCTCTCCCAAGAGGAGCCTCTCGGGGCCTCCCATCCCTGCCCAGCCGAAGGCAAAAGCCTCGGGGCTTCATGGGCAGGGAAGGCCAGGCACAGGTGCATCAGAGCTCCGAGTGGCACATTGGCCAACGCATCCACTCGCTGAAACTTAGGACATTCCCTCATGTGACTCAGGTCGGCACCCGCCCACACACACACACACACACACGTGTACGGTGCGTAAGGGCTTATCTGGAGGCCGGCCGATCGGAACAGGTTTTCTCAGCTCAGGTGATTGCAAAAAATAGAAAAGTGCATTCCACAACCCCGGGATCAACATTATGCGCGAGGAGGTGATCCTGTCTGGAGATCAACTTTTGGCAATTGGCTCTCCTCCAGTCGAGGCAGGGAGGCCGGCCAGCTCCTCTGGGGAGGACGCTTCCCATGGACACCCAACATGCCCTGCTCAACCAGGGGGAGGACGACGAGATGGTAAGGGCAGGGGCCCCCTCCCCACAGGTGCCCCCTGGCTTCTGCTAGCCCCACGGGGTGGTCCATGCCTCTGTGCTGGGGGGGGGGGGGAAGAGGATGGTGGCTTTTCTGCAGATGGACCTTGTGGGTCTCCCCAGGACAAGTCCTGCCTCTCTCCTTCTGGGCCAGGGGGGGTGGTGGGGGGACTCATTGGGAGGGGGGTCATTGTTCTGGAGCCTGCAGGCCACACCCAGCCTGGCAGGGGGATGCAATGCAAGGGACTCTCGGCAGCTCAGGGGGGAACTGGGGGGCTCCAGGGCTCTCTGAGCTGGGCGGTTTTCTTGCAGACGTTTCATGACCCAACTAGGGAACATCCTCAGTGTTAGGAGGCAATGGGGGTTAGGAGGAGGAGGAGGAGGAGGAGGAGGAGAGGACAAGGAGGAGGAGAAGAGGACTGGGTGGGTCCTTGGAGCTCTCTGAGCTGGGTGGTTTCCTTGAAGACGTTGCATGACCCAACTAGGGAACGTCATCAGTGCTGGAAGGGAAGAGGGAGGGAGGAGGAGGAGGAGGAAGAAGGAAAAGGACTGGGATTCTTGGAACTCTCTGAGCTGGGTGGTTTCCTTGAAGACGTTGCATGACCCAACTAGGGAACATCATTGATGCTGGAAGGGAAGAGGGAGGGAGGGAGGAGGAGGAAGAGGAAGAAGGAAAAGGACTGGGATTCTTGGAACTCTCTGAGCTGGGTGGTTTCCTTGAAGATGTTGCATGACCCAACTAGGGAACGTCATCAGTGCTGGAAGGGAAGAGGGAGGGAGGAGGAGGAGGAGGAAGAAGGAAAAGGACTGGGATTCTTGGAACTCTGAGCTGGGTGGTTTCCTTGAAGACGTTGCATGACCCAACTTGGAAACATCATTGATGCTGGAAGGGAGGGGGGGTTGTGGAGAGGAGGAGGACATTTCATTACCCAACTAAGTATCATCGTCAGTGCTAGAAAGAAGAGCGGTTTACAGGGGGGTTGGACTAGATGACCTACAGTGCAAGGTCCCTTCTCTATCGGGTAGGCAGCTTCTCCTTTCCTTAGCAACCTTCCAAAGTTACAAGGGCCCCGAAAGAGACAGCCTGCACCGACCCAGGTTTCGCCCCTATGATTATTGCAGGTCAGGTGATGGAAATGCCGGTGCTTGGCAACCGCTACGTACTTACGACGGCTGCTGCTTCCGGGGCTCCCTGCGTCCCTCGCCTTTTGCGACCTTCCCAGGCAGCCTCTGGCGAGCAAAGTTCCTGGATCCACGTAACAACCTGTGGTGCACTTAACAACTGCAGGGGGTTGCCTAACAAGCACGGCAAAAAAAGGTTGCAGAATCAGGTATGACTCACTCAATGACTGCCTTGCTTAGCAACAGAAATTCTGATCCCAACTGTGGGTGATTGTTTGTCTGAGTTGGTAACGCCTGGATCAGGGCACGGTTTATCACTGGAGGGTTTGCCAAGTGTTAATCCCGGCTAACCTGGATGTTGCCAACTCAGGCACACAACCGAAGCACTAAGCCACAGCCCAACAGAGGAGCAACCAGGGAGGGTGAGAGGGCCTGGGGGGGGGGGGCTCTGTCCCACAGGGGCTTTGCTTTCCCCCCCAAGACCTTCGGCTTCTCATCCACGCAGCCGGATGCAGAACTGGAGAAGCTTCATGGGTGGGAAGTGAAATGTCTTCAAGGAAAAAACAGTTGCCTTTGGAAAAAGCCCTTTTGGGTATGACAGGATATGTAAACAGGGAACAACCCCCCACCCCCACTGCTGAAGATGTTGTCTAGTTGGGTAATGAAATGTCTGGAAGGAAACAAGAAAGCTCAGAGACCAAGAAAGTCAGTTTGCAGTGGATTGAAATTGTAACAAACCCTCCTGCTGTCTTGGGGCACATAAATCATAGAACCCTAGGGCAGGAAGGGACCTCGGAGATCTCAGAGGGTGCCACAAAGAAGAGGGAATCAAACTATTCTCCAAGGCACCTGGGGGCAATGGGTGGAAACTAATCAAGGAGAGAAGCAACTTAGAACTGAGGAGAAATTTCCTGACAGTTAGAACAATTAACCTCTGGAACAGAAGTTGCCTCCAGAAGTTGTGAATGCCCCAACACTGGAAGTCTTTAAGAAGATGTTAGATAGCCATTTGTCTGAAATGGTATAGGGCTTCCTGCCCATGCAGGGGGTTGGACTAGAAGACCTACAAGGTCCCTTCCAACTCTGCTATTGTATTGTATTGTATTATAGATCTTCTAGTCCAGCCCACTGCTCAAGGCAGGAGACTCTATACTATTTTAAATTAATGGGTGTCCAGTCTCTTCTTGAAATCCTCCAGTGATGGAGCACATACGACTTCTGGTGGCAACTTCTGTTCCACTGGCTAATTGTGCTCCCTCTTTAATTCCAGGTTGCTTCTCTCCTGGGTTAGTTTCCATCCATTGCTTCTTGCCTTCAGGGGCCTTGGAGGATAGGTTGGCCCCTTCCTCCTTGCAGGTGGTGGCGGCTATCTGTCCTGCTGGAGAGGGCCCAGGGGGCCACGGTCCTTCTGGGTCTATGAGCTCATCCTCTCAAATGTTGGGCGTTGTCCACTCAGGCACACAAGGAAGCACTAACCAAGAGCCTCGTTAAGGAGCAACAATATTATTGTATTATTAATATGATGACGAGGAACTAGAACAACAAAGGTGTATACGCTGATGGCTTAACACCCAGAACATGCACCGTTCGATGAAAATGGGGTGTTATATAAATAACAGAAATAAAACTTTGGGGAAAAAGGAGTAACGAAACAACAATCTATTCCTGCCAGCTTATGTCCTCAGCAAATTGGATGAGTTCCCCTTCTACTCCCTCACGTAAGTCCTTGATGAAGATACTGAAGGGGCTAAGAGGGAGCCTTGCGTTAACCCCCCCCCCCCTTACTTCCCCCACAAGTAGACCTACTACCCTTAAGGCCTACTCCTTGGGGACGGTTGGTCAGCCAGTTACACATCCACCTGGTGGAGATGCTGTCATCTATGCCACGTTTTTCTATTTCTCTTTTCAGGCTGTCTTGTTAGAAGAGACGCAGGGGTCTGCAAAGTCGGCTCTTTTAAGAATGGTGGACTTCAACTCCCAGAATTCCCCAGCCAGCTATGCTCTCATGCTCCCAGCTATGCTGGCTGGGGAACTCTGGGAGTTGAAGTCCACCAGTCTTAAAAGAGCCGACTTTGCAGGCCCCTGGAATAGAGTTTGCTTTGGGGGGCCTGGAACTGCCAGGCTCTATCTAGGACTACAGGGGTTGGGGGCCCCCGGGGCATCTTGTGTGGACCCAGCTGCTGGTTCTCTGTTGCGCTTTGCATTTAAAAATGTCGGTTGGGGCTGAATGAAATTTCCTCTGCTGAGATCCCTCTGAAATAAGCCCCTCTGGCATCAGGACGGTGTGTCTGTCAGCATTTACCCCCCACCTTTACTCAGCGAGTAAGTCTTTGGCAGCTCCTCCAGCTCTCTGCTCTCCATGAAGGACTCACTCTGCAATCCGGTGGATCTCTGACCCCCCCCCCCCTCCGTCCCCTCTTTCACCCTGGAGTCTCCCCCCTGAGGGTTTCGGCTTGTGTTGCACAAAACGTCATCTTTTGTGGTTACAGAAGAATTCCAGTTTGCACAAACTTTCTAGGGAGGAAAGCCTGAATATTATCAGGTGTCTTAGAGCTCCTGAGCATAGCAAGAGTACAAACTGTAATAGCCAATATTTAGCAAGCGGAAGAGCTTTAAGGGAAAACGACTTCTTCTTCATCTGAGGGTGTCATGAGGGTGGCCAGAAAGACCGCCAGGCCAGTGGAAAGTTTCGTCCCTCTGCAATGCCAGACTGACCCATTTATTTTTGCCTTGGAGTTTTTCCCGCAATCTCCCTTTGGCATCTCCGCTCCTTGTCCCTTAATTACAGAGCAGCCTCTTCTCTTTCTCTGGAGGTCCTGCCCTGGAATGCGACCGGACGTCTCATGTCGCTCCCCCCCTGCCCCCCACCCCCCATGGCAAGCCCTCCTGGGATGGAGCTCCTCCGCTGTCCGGCTTCGGTGGAGGCCTTGAGCCCCGCCTGGTCCCTGTGGGGCTGGGTGGGAGGGGAGAGGAAAGGGGATGTGCAGGAGGTCCTCCACATACGACCACAACTGAGCTCAGCATTCCCCTCACTAAGTGAGACAACTGTTAAGTGAGCTTTGCCCCATTTTACGATCTTTCTTGCCACGGCTGTTAAGTAAAGCACCACGGTTGTGCCGTTAATAACATGGTTGTTAAATGGATCTGGCTTCCCCAGTTCTTCTTGGAAGGTGGCAAAAGGGGATCCCACGACCCCGGGACATGGCGACCATCATAACTGTGAGCCAGTTGCCGAGTGTCTGAATTCTGATCACATGGGGATGTTGCAACGGTCGTAAGTGTGAAAAACGGTCACAAGTGGATTTTTTCCAGTGCTGCTTTAACTTCAAAGAGTCATTTCCTCAGAGTGAGGCTTCCCTTCAGAAAAGGCCTCCTCATCACAAGAAAAGCCGGACGGGCCTTTGCCTGAGACGGAAGGGGGCAGCGATGGAGTGCCAAATGCAAGCCTGTCCGCTCGGGAGCTCATGTGCCCACCCCCGTCATTCAGTGCCCCCCTGCCCTGCGTGCCTCCTGCTGCCCCGTGCACACTCGCACGGCTTTCTTGGAGCACAGGGAGGGCAAAAGCGTCCTCCCCCCGCCCCCGGAGGCCCTCCAGAGGCCTTCCAGGAGCCCGAGGAGGACGGAAAACAGCCCAACACGCAAACTGGAAGTCTATTCCGGAACATCCGGTTTCGCATTGGGGGGTTTCTCTCTCTCTGGAGGCTTCAGAGAAAGCCTCAGGAGGGCGAAAATCGGCTCCACGTGCCCTCAGAAGTGGCTCCTGTGCCATGCGTGCCATAGGTTCCCCATCACGGGTATATAAGGTCTCCAGCTTGAGCAGGGGGTGGACTAGAAGACCTCCAAGGTCCCTTCTAACTCTATTCCGACTGATTGAGGGGGCTCAGGAGTGTGCAGCTGAATGTGTGCACAGATGGGGGAAAGTTACTAGAGCAAGTAGTGGCCTCCCCTGCCAGTTTCCCCACTGGCTTTCTGTCTGCCCACCAGGAAACTCAGTGGGGAAGCCAGCAGGAAGTCGGAAGCCGCTCCTGCTGCCATGGCCTGTGGCCCTCCTGTCCATCTGTTTAGGTCAGGAACTCTCTCTGAACCGATGTCCCAAGGGATCAGGGGTTATCTAGCTTCCCTCTGTTTCTCAACCTCCTGGCTTGGTGTCCCTTTCTGGCCTGGTGGCAAAAGTCTTGTGGCCGGAGGCTCTCAGGTCGTGGCTCAAAGCCCATCCCGCCTCTGAGCTTCCTGGAGGTGATGCTCTTATGACCTCTTCTGCAGTCCCCAGGCTGCCCTTCTCCCTCTCTTCCTGGCTCCTCCCAGATCCTGAAGTGGTGAGCCAGGCAATGCCACGGGCACCCTGGAGCCTCTGTGGCTGCCTCTTTCTGCAGTGGGAGGGAGTGGATCCCATCCAGGTCTCCAGGGGATCCTCCTGGGCTCCTGCGTTTCTCCCTCCCCGTCACCCACCGGTAGCTCTGTGTCCCTCCTTGCCCTGCTGCCCATTGGTCCCCCTGTCTGGGGAGATTGTCCATCGTCCAAGGTCACGGTTGTCCCAAGGGAGCTTTCCCCCCCAAAGGCAACTGGGCTTTCTTGGGGGGGGGGAGTTCCTTTGAAAATGTTTCCCTTCCCATCCAAGAAGCTTCTTCAGTTCTCTTGGCTTCTTGGAAGAGCAGGGAAAGATTTTCAAAGGGGGAAAAAATACCAAGGAAGCCCAGTTGCCTTTGGGACAACCTGTGCTGTGAAGTGGCATTTAGGTGCTATTACTATTGCTGAACTGAAGAAGCTTCTTGGATGAGGAGCAAAATGTCTTCAAGGAAAAACAAAGCCTAGTTGCCTTTTGAAAAGGCACTTTTGGGAGTTTCTCTGCTGATAAGTTTCCGGTACACAGAAATCCAAAACTAACCAACCGGCCAGGATTCGCACAAAGTTCTAAGCCTCTAATTCTGCTTGTGGCCGTCATGGAAGATGGATCGATTAAGCCCCATAATAGCCTAACCGAGGCCTGCAATAGCCTCCAGCCTCTCACTCGCCTGGCCGAGCCGGTTGGGTGGCCGTATCAGTTACTAGCCTGATCTCTGGTTCCTCTTCCAGGTTCCTTGAGTGACTTCAACTGCTGGGTGGAGTCTGAGTTCAGATCCAGGGTCGGTTGGCAAATAACAGTCCTCTAAAGGCACCTCAGCTTAACCGCTGGTCCTTGGCAATCACTGTTAGCAAATACCGTGGCCAATTTCTGGCTAGTTTCGCAGCCAACACAGCCCAGACGCAAATCAGAGGAAGAATCCCCTGCGATTCGGCTCAGCCAGCAAGGAGGGGGCTCCAGCCAAGCCCAAAGCGGCTTCCTGTTGAGTCGCTTGTGATGCCGAGATTTTGGGGAGGGGGAGGGGAGGCTGAGAAGAAGCCAGGGGCCACTAGCCTGGGCTGTCCGAGTGGGAGGGGCCTGGGGTAGTCCCAGCCTTGCCCCTTGGTGGACATAAGGGCAGAACAATAGAATTTGGTTTCTGAGGTCGACGGGTCCAGCAATCTTTCACCTGAAGATGACCAAGCTAGGAAACAGATGCACCCAAAGGAATAACGAAGCCGTATTCTCAGAGGCTGGAGGGGCCCCAAGTGAAGCGAGCGATTGTGAAAAGCCTCACCCAGGAACCTTCTCAACCAACGGTCAGCCCTGGCCAGAGACAGGCAGGAGTCCAGGGAATCCAAGGGAGGTGGGGCTTCCTTTGTTTGTGGCCACGTAGAGGTTCTGGGCTGACTGCCCCCTTTCAATCCCCCCCTCCCCCCCCCGGTTCTCCTCCTGCAGGTCGGCTGTCCTGGATCAACTCCTCACAACACACAGAAAAGTCTGGTTCACAATTCAAAAAGGTTTATTGACAGAAAAACAAAAAGTCTTTGGAAAGCCATTTCTTTCGTCACCCCATCCTCTAAAGGGCCAACCTGGCAATTCATGGAGCGGCCCCCCATCTCTGATTTGGTGGTTTTTTCTGGTGCCTTTCGGCTGAGCAGAGGGCTTCTGATCTCACTTAGGCGCCTGTCAATAACCTTTAGAACAGGGATGTCCAAACTTGGGAACTTTAAGACTTGTGGACTTCAACTCCCAGAATTCCCCAGCCAGCTATGCTTTAAGTCCACAAGTCTTAAAGTTCCCAAGTTTGGACATCCCTGCTTTGTAATAACAAAGTAAACATTGACCTGTTTACTGATCACATTTTGTGGTTAGCCAAAGCCCAGTAACTTATTACACATTTCAAGCAAGAATATAATGGCTTCTACATTTAACAGTGTAAAAGAATACAAAAGTAACTTTTTAACATTTTATAAAAAAGTAACTTAATATCATTTCCTTCATTGAGAAGAGCCCCAAGGTGCCTTTCTCCTTCTCGGGAAGGAAGGTGGGAGCCTGGAGGCTGAGTGGGTGGGGAGGGCTCCCTTCACGCAAGGCCTTTCTCCCCAGGAGATCTTCGGCTACAAGAGCGGGGGCCTCCGGAGGGCCCTGTGCCTGGCCGGCTACGTCCTCTCCTGCGGGGGCCTCCTGCTTCTCTTCCACTGGAGACCCCAGTGGGGCGTCTGGGCCAACTGCCAGCCCTGCAGCCTGGAAGAGGCCGACGTGGTGCTGCTCCGGACCACGGTAGGTGCCTCCCTTTCCCTGAAGACCCCCCGATTCCCTCCGTGTTGGTCAGTGGGAGTCACAGCTGAGAGTCCTTTTCTCCTCCTTTTCTCCTCCTCCTGAAGCCTCCCTGGAGAAACTGAATCTCCCACAGCATTCACGAGTAGGAGTTTCTCCCTTATTTTTATCTAATGCTGGGCCCTGGAGCCCTTCCACCTTCCTCCTCCTCCTCCTTTCTTCCCCTTTGCTTCCATAGGAGAAGGCAGCAGCATAAATTGAATGTAATGTAAGCAAGCAAGCGAGAGGCTCCTCGGGGTCTCCTGCTCTAACCAAGAGAAATGCCCCAGGCCAGCTCTGCCTCCTTTCCCCCTTTCCCTTCTCCAGGATGAGAGCAAGAGGCAGACTCGGAAGCAGGTGGTCAGCCTTGACTTCCGGGCTCTCTTGGGCACCGAAAAGCCCGTCTGGAGCTTCAGCGGAGAGAAAGAGTCGGTCCTACGGAAAGCCATCCAGATGCCCGACATGAAAGTGAGCCCGGGGGTCCGAGGGGTGACCTGGGAGCAGGTGGGGAGGGGCTGGTGGTGCTGGTGGGGGAACACTACCAAGAGCCTCCTGCTCTCCCTCCTGCTAAGCAAGTCCCACGTGGCACAGCCTGAGGCCAGAGCGAGGCGCAAGGGAGCCACATGCAGCATTTCCTCATCCCCCCAAACCCCAGAGGCTCCTCCCAACTTTGCCCCTCTTCCCTTCCCGGTTGACGACCTCCAGGTGCCCCACTGGCCGAGGACCCAGCCAGGGTCGCCACGGGGGCCGTGCCCAGGAAGAACGCGGGCTGCCCCGCATTGCCTTGGGAGGGGCCCCTTGCCAGGGACCTCTGGACCCCCTGGCATTCCCTGGTGCCCTGCAGGGCAGAGGAAAGGGCAGCAGGAGATCAGCCTTGGGGCTCTGTCCTCCCTGCCCCCTTGACCCCCTCCTGAAGGACGGCCGTCTGCCCCCTGGCTTGGCTGAAGGGAGGGGAGGCCCTCTGGGACCCCTCCCCTCCTGACGCTCTCCTGGTGTGTTGCTCTTGTAGGCGAGGTGTATCCAGGTACAGAAAATACGCTACATCTGGGATTTTTCTGAGAAACGCTTTGCCCGAGTTGGGTGAGTTTTCCACTTCTTGAGAGGAGGAGGAGGAGGAGGAGGAGGAGGAGGAAGAGGAGCAGCCGGAGGGCCCCTCTCCTGCCCAGCGCCTGCATGGTCCCCTCTGGCTCCTTTCCTAGGTCGCTTCAGGACAGCAACACCTGCCACCAGATACACCACCGATTTGGGGAAGGGCTGGAGAGGAGGGAGAAGGCGCTCAGGTACACCCCCACCCCCCCACCCTTCCTCCTTTGCTTCTGCTTCCATCAGGGATCTCCAGAAAGGGATCTCCACGCAGCCTTCTGACTTCAAACAAGGGCAGAGCTGGTTGGATGCTGTAAATGTTGCATTTAAATATCTTCCCAAACTTGAGTCTGGCCAAACATCCCACCTGCAAGCAGACACAGCGAAGGAACCATGGATGGAGACACATTTCCTCCGCCCCTCCCTCCCTCCCTCAATTCCACCTCCCTCCCGCCTTCCTTCCTTTCCCATCCTTCCTTCTGCCTCCCTCTCTCCTTCCTTCCTTTCCTATCCTTCCTTCCTTCCTTCCTTCCTTCCTTCCTTTCGCCTCCCGCCCTCCTTCTTTCCTTCCTTCCTTTCCTTTCCTATCCTTCCTTCTTTCCTTCCTTCCTGTCCAGAGTGGGGCCAGCCGGAGGAAGCCCCCTCGCCCTGATCTGGGTTTGGGCCTTGGGGAGGGGGCGTTCCTCCCTCCCAGTCCTTCTCCTCCTGGGCTGCCTGGGAGGGCTCCCCCTGCCTCTCCCCCCTCCCCGGCTGCTGCTGCTGCTGCTGCTGGGTGTGGACTGAGGCGGCTTCCCCTCCCGTCTCGCAGGAGCTCCGTCTGCGGCCCCAACGCCATCGAGATCGAGATCCGCCCCGTCTGGAAGCTGCTCTTCCGAGAGGTAGCCGCCCGGGGCTGCCCGCCTCTGCCCAGGCTTTGGGGGGCCCTAGCGAGGGGAGGTCTCGGGCAAGAGCCAAGGGGCTGGAGAGCAGAGTCGGACCATCCAAGCGGCTCCTCCTTCAGGGCACGGGCAGCGGACCTTCTCCTCCTCCGGAAGCCAGGCGCTCCCTTGGAGGACGGGGCCCGCCGCTCGTGATGCCCGAGGGCAGCTCTGGGTCCCTCAGAGCAGAGGCCGCTCAGGGAGGCGCTTCCTGGCAGCTGCGCCCTGGCACGGAGGCCGACGTGGGCATCTCAGGTGCCTGGCAGAGGGCCGAGCCTCCTGGGGCTGCTCCGGGGTCGGTTGGCGGGGCCTCGGGCGCCCTGGGAAGGCCTCGGGTGGCTTGGGGATGACCTGCCAGCCTCCCGTCTCCTCTGCCGGCAGATCCTGAACCCCTTCTACGTCTTCCAAAGCTTCACCCTGAGCCTCTGGTACAGCCAGGGCTACGTGGAGTATTCCTCGGCCATCGTCATCCTCTCCGTCATCTCCATCGGCCTCACCATCTACGACCTCCGGCAGGTGAGCCCCCCCTCCCCGGCCCTTGGACGGAAGAGCCCCCCTCCCCTCCAGTGGCTGCCCCCTCCCCGCCTGCTTATTTCACTCGTTCGATCAACGCCTTGCCCCCCCTCCAGACCCTCCAGGCAAAGCGGGCAGCACCCCCCTCCCTCCCCCCCCAACCCTGCGAGGGAGGCAGAGGGGCTGCTGGTCAGCTTCCCTGGAGGGTTTTTGTTTTTTTGCATTCTTGTCTTAACTCACTTCCCCCCAATTTGCTTGGAGGGGGGGCTGTTCCTTGTGTGGATAGCTAAGAGACCCACAGCCTGTCCCGGGGTCCTTCTGCATCATGGAGTTGAGCAGGAGGTCAGGGAGCCCCTGATGGGCCAATGCCCCCCCCCCTGCCCATTGCTTGGCTGGTGATGAGAGGGGGAGCCTGGCCTCTTGGGGGGGGGCAGAAATTGGTAAACTTTGGCCAATCTGATGCCCCCCAGGACCAGGAAGTAGCCTCCTCTTCCCCTGGAGGGGGAGGGCAGGGAAGAAAGAGGCAGCCATAGATAGCCTGTCTCTGCCCTTTAACCTTCTCCCCCCCCTTCTGCCCCCTCCCCCAGCAATCGGTCAAGCTGCACAATCTGGTGAAGGAGCACAACCAGGTACAAGTCACCGTCTGGACGAAAGGCGAAGGTGGGTGTGGTGACCCCCCCTCGATATCCCCGCCCCTCTCTTGCCCCCCCAGCCCAGCCCTTTATGATGACTGCTGGCCCCTTGGGGGGGGAGGGGGCTTCCACAGGGACTCCCTGGTCACAGCAAGAGGGAGCCTGTGGTGGGGGCAGAGCCCCTCCCTCTGGGTGACCCAGAGGACCCTTCAAGAAAGACCCCCCCATTTCCTTCCCAACCCCGGCCGTTCCTGGAGCAAGCAGCCTCTCCTGGCCTCCCCCGGGTGCCCCAAAGGCTTGGCATGGAGGCTGCATGCTCTCCCCCTTTCTCCTCCTTGCCAGGGAGTTCCACCACGGAGTCCCGCCACTTAGTCCCCGGGGACCTCCTCCTCCTGGACGGCCAGCGCTTCTCCCTGCCCTGTGACGCCATCCTGCTGGAGGGAAGCTGTGTGGTCAACGAGGGGATGCTCACAGGTGCAAGCCGGCCGGGCGTCTGTCTAGGGGTGGTTCTGCCGCCCCCCAACCTGTGGGCCTGGTGGGCAGAGAAAGGAGTCTGGTAGGAGCCCCCAGAGGGGCTTTTGCCAAAGGCCGCTGGGCTTTCTTCATTCCTTCTTGAAGACATGTCGCTTCTCATCCAAGAAGCGTCTTCGCCTCTAGAACTCCTTCAGAACTGTGGAAGCTTCTGGGAGGAGAAGCGAAAGGTTTTGAGGGGAATAAAGCCAGGGAGCCCAGGGGCCTTGAGCCCCCTCGGTTCAGCCGTGGCCTTGGAGGGCCGAGAGCCTCCGTAGCCTCCGGGTCTTGCAGGACGGACGCTGGGAGAGTCCCTGGGTGGTGGTGGTGTCAATGCAGGCGCTGTGGGGAGGGAAGGCTGGGGGTCTCCGGATGGGGAGGAATTCCTGCCAAAGGGGCTGCTGCTCCCACCGGGAGACCCTTCCCCACTCGGGCGGCCTCTCCGCTTTGGAAGCCGCTTCTGCCCCAGGGTGCCCGCCCTGGAGGGCCCTTTGGGGCCTCCTGGGCCTCCTGCTTGCTTGGAGACCCGGCTGCACAGCCAAGACGCCAGCCCTCCCCTCCCCACCCGTGGGCCTGGCGGGCAGAGCAAGGAGCCTTGAGTGAAGGGAGGGGCTTCCCTGCTGCCCCCTCTGCCCCTTTCCCCGTCTCCTCTTCGCCTGGCTCAGACTTCGGCTTGGAGGTTCCTTGGGGCAACTGCGGGCACCTCCTCCTCCTCCCCCCCATCGGCTCCGTCTTGAGGAGGGGTCCTGAACTCTGTGGCTTTTCCACGGCCTTTAGGGGAGAGCGTCCCTGTCTCCAAGACGCCCCTGCCTCACTCCGACCACTCCCTGCCCTGGAAGGCCTGCGGGATGGGCGACTATCGGCGCCACGTCCTCTTCTGTGGCACGGAGGTCATCCAGACCAGGCGGACAGGCCCAGGCCCAGTCCGGGCGGTGGTTCTGCAAACAGGTGAGCCCAGAACCTGTCGCTCTGCTCTCCTTGGCCCAGGCGGGGGGGGGGGGTCCCCGGGAGCCCCCTGTGCACGTGTGGGGTGGGCAGAAGCAGCCATCCATCCACCACTTGGAGGGGACACTCGGGGCTCCTCCGCCTTGAGCGTGTAAATAGAGCAGCCGTGGGCAGGGATGGCAACTTTATGACTTCATTTCCCAGAATTCCTGACCCAGCTGTGCTATGCTGGCTGAGGAATTCTGGGAGACGAAGTCCACAGGTTGCATAAAATTGCCACAGTGAAGCAGAGGGACGGGTTCCTGGACTTCAGGCCCAGCAGAAAGAGATTTATGGCCTTTTGCTTTTATATTCACAACTTTCCTGATTACAGATTTGGCTGGCCTTGGAGGCCTCAGGGAGAGGAGAGGTTTAAATCTTGACCTTTACTCACAATTTCTTGATGAAGCCCATTCCCCCAAACTCCAGGACTCTTTTCAGTTAAGGAACAAGTTGGATGTGGGGCACCTGATTTTTTTTTAAACCATCCAGTCTGGGCCCCAATCCCTCCAACCTGTTGGCCAACCATTGGCTGCCCAATTTCTTCCATAGAATAGAATAGAATAGAATAGAATAGAATAGAATAGAATAGAAATAGTCCAAGCGTGACTGGACACACAAGGAATTTGTCTTTGGGGCAGATGCTCTCAGTGTGAATAAAAAGACAAGATAACATTGGTCAAGAATCCTAAGGTACAACAATTAAGGGCAGTCATAAGGTACAAATAAGCAACCAGGAGACAGTCGATATCAATATAAATGGTAAGGATGCAAGCCACAAAGGGACAGTCCTGCAGTCGTAAGTGGGAGGAGGAGATGGGGGATGGGAACGATGGGAAGATGTAAAACTTCCAGTATTGCAGCTCCCACAACTTCTGGCGGAATCTTTGGTTCCACTGATGAATTGTTCTCACTGTCGGAAATTCCTCCTTGATCCCAGGTTGCTTCTCTCCTTGATTAGTTCCCATCCATCGTTTCTTGTCCTGCCTTCTGGCGCTTTGGAGAAGAGCTTGGCTTTGTGACAGCTCCTCAAATCCTGGATCCCCCAGGCCCCCCCTGGTCCTTTTCTCTGTGGGAGTGCAACTGCCCTTTCCAATGTTTGAGTCAAGCACCTGAAGGCCAGACAAGAAGCCAGTCCAGGAGAGAAGCAACTTAGAAAACAGGGAGAAACTTCCTGAGGGTTAGAACAATTCATCTTTCCTTCAGAAGTCACTGGAGGTTTCTAAGAGGAAATCACACAACCATTTCTCTGGAATAGTAGAGGATCCCCAGCTTGAGCGTGTGGGATGGGGTGGCGGTTGGACTAGAAGACCTCCAGGGTACCTTCCAGCTCTGCTCTTCTGCTCCTCTTTCCCTGCAGGCTTCAACACGGCCAAGGGAGACCTGGTGAGGTCCATCCTTTACCCCAAGCCCCTCAACTTCCAGCTCTACAAGCAAGCCTTCCAGTTCATCGTAGGCCTGGCTGTGATTGGCATCCTGGGCATGGTCTATGCCATCTGCGTCTACGTGATCCAGAAGGTGGGCCCCAGAAGCAAAACTCCACCGGCCAGCGGGAGACACCAGGCTGCCCTTGCTGCTGCTGGCAGTGGTCTCCTCCCTCCCTCCGGCCGGTTGGGCTCTGCAGCAGCCCCTCCGGGCACACCCGTAGAGAGAGGCCCAGCTCAAGCGGCAGCGTGGAGGGTGGATGGAGGCACCTCTGCTGGGACGGCCTTCCCACCCTCCTCCCGTTGGGTCCCTCCTCCTCCCCCCCATTCTGCTCTCTGTGGCCTTTTCCCCCTGAAGAAAGAGGCCCGTGGCTGGCAGAGGTGGCTTTGCCCGCATGCCTGAGGACGGGGAGGCTGAGGGGCGTTTCCCTGGGATGGAGCCTGAGCAGGGCTGGCCAACGAAGGCAGGGCTCTACGACCTTAAGCCTGTGCAGACTTCAGCTCCCCGAATCCCCCAGCCGGCTTTGCTGGGAGTTGAAGTCCGCCAGGCTTAAAGTTGCCACGGTTGGAGACCCCTGAACTAAGGCAGCCTCACCACCTGTGGACTTCAACTCCCAGGATTCACGATGGCTGGCGCAGGAGCTCTGGGCGCACGTCCAGGGGGCCTAAAGTTGCCTTAGGTGCCCCCGTCCGTCCAGAGGACCTTCTGGGTCTGGAGGGGGGGAGGGGGGGCAGAGGCTGCAGAAGTAGCCCGGAGCAGCTGCTCCTATTCGCCACAGCTGCTTCCGTAGAGGAAACGGAGGGCTGCATTGGGGGGCCACGAGAGGCCCAGCAGCCACGGATCCCTCCGAGGACTGGCATTGGCCCCTGGCTCAGCCGCTGGGTGGCTTCTTTCCCAACGGGATCCCTGCTGCTGGGAAGCCTGGGGCGGGGCGGGGTCTGTTCCCCCAGCTCAGCCAGAATTGCAGGCAGTGCTCGACTTAGTGACCGGTCAAAGTTACAAGGGACTTACGACCATTTCTCACACCCACCACAGTTGTAGCATCTCCAGGACCACCTGGTCCAAATTGGTTCCTGTTTATGACCATTGCAGCCTCCCAGGGCCATGGGGTCTCTTTTTGCGACCTTCGGATAAGCAGACTGAACTGGGAAGCCAGATTCACTTAACAGCCATGTTGCTAACTGAACGGCTGCAATGTTTAGCTTAACAACGGTGGCCGGAATGGTCATAAAAGGAGGAGGGGAGGGGCTCCCTGGCTCCCTCTGCCCACCCCCACCCGCCTCCTGTCCTTTCCCAGCAACCCCCCTCAGACACGGTGGCCATGGCGCTCCTGCTGCTGACCATCCCGGTGCCCCCCGTCCTCCCAGCCGCCTTGACCACCAGCATCGTCTATGCTCAGCGGAGGCTGGCCAGGAAGAAGATCTTCTGCATCAGCCCCCAGAGGATCAACATCTGCGGCCAGATCAACCTGGTCTGCTTTGATAAGGTGCCTGGGGGTGCCTGGGAAGCTCCCCTGGGGGGGGGGAGGGCTGGGCTGGATTCTGGGGGGCTGTTCCAGGACTGGGAGGGGGGCTGCCCTTGGCAAGGACTCAGGAACAGGCAACCGGGGGGAACAGAGGTTGCCCCCCAGAAGTTGTGGGTGGAGATTTTAAAGAAGGGGCTGGACAGCCACTTGTCTGGAATGCTACAGGGTCTCCTTTCTGAGAAGGGGGTTGGGCTAGATGACCTCCAAGGCCCCTTCCAACCCTCTTATTCTGTAATCCCTGATGAATTAATCAGGGCAACGGCTTGTCTCCAGAGGTTGTGGGGTCTCCATCAGAGGAGGTCTTCAAGAAGAGACTGGACAGCCTTTGGGTCTCCTACTTGAGCAAGGGGTTGGGCTAGATGACCTCCAAGGCCCCCGCCAACTCTCTTATTCTGTCAATAGTTGTCACTGTTCAACCAGGGACGATGTAGGTTTAATGTTGGCTTTATACACAATTTTCTTTTACAATTTTTTCCCTTGTGTTTGTGTTTGTAATTTTTGTCTGTTTCATTTTTTCCCTCTTGTACTTTTTAATATTTCATCTTTCAAAGAAATAAAAAAATAAAATTAACCCCCCCACCCAAATAAGAGCCCCCCTTGTGGGGCGTAACCCTGGCGCTTCCTTTCACCCAGACAGGCACCCTGACGGAAGAGGGGCTGGACCTCTGGGGCGCCCTCCCTTGCCAAGGCCAGAGGTGAGGCGTGTGGGGAGCAGCCTGAGCCCAGATTACCCCAGGAGGCAGGCAAGGGGAGGGCCCTTGGGAGCCTGGGCATTGGCAACCTTGGCTGCGGCCTTCCCTGCCCCTTCCTTGGTCCTGCCAGCCCATGAAGCCCGGCCTTCTCCTGCTGGGGAGACCCCCGTCTGCCCTCCTCTTGCCTTGAGCCCAAGGGAGACCCCGCTGACCCCCACCTTCCCCTCAGTTTCCAGAGGGTGCACAGCTTCTCGGGGGCCCCATTGCCCTGGGGGCCCCTCTGCAGAGCCATGGCGACCTGCCACTCCCTTTTGCTGCTGGACGGGAAGCTCCAGGGGGACCCGCTGGACCTGAAGATGTTCGAGGGCACAAACTGGGTGAGCCTCATTTCCCCCTGGCTGCCTCTGACGCCAGATGTTCTCCCGCCAGAAGTTGTGGGGGTTTTGGGGAGGGGAAGAAGCTGCCTCCCTTCCCCCCTTCCACCCCACAGGCTGCAGTGAGCGCTTCCTCCTGGCATCACCCAGTGGCATGTTTGGGGATGGCCCAGGGAGGTTGGCAAGGCAGCCGGTCTCCCCTTTCAGCAGAAGGTGGCATGCTCTCTTGGCTTGGCATGGGCTACTTTGGGTGGAGGGCTGGTTGGGTCCCCCTCGGCTCCTTCCTTGGTTCAAGTTCATCAGGCTTCATTGCAAGGACTTCTCCGCTGGCATTGACAGCCCCAAGCACCTGCAGAGCCTGGCATCCCGGGCAGCTGAATGGCCTCTTTCTCAAGAGGTTGGGATCGTGGCTCTTTTTTTGGCCCGGGGGTGGTGGTGGAAGCTGAAGAAAGAGTTTGCTGAGGAAGAGGGCTTTGTGGAGGGGGGGGGTGTCTGGGGGAGCCACTCAGAAGGAGGCCTGCAACAAGGCAGAGTTTCCTGGCTGAAATGGTCTTGAGCAGGGGGTTGGACTAGAAGACCTCCAAGGTCCCTTCCAACTCTGATATTCTGTTATTCTGCTAAGACGCGGAAGAGGAAATTGGCTGCCAGAAAGAAGCAGGTCTGGGATGAGACGGTACATCTCAGAGCCGCCCCCCCTCCTTGAGAAAGGCCCCCCTGCCAAAACTGCCTTGGGGGCCCAAGGGAGAATCTGTGGGAGATGATCAAAGCCTCAGGTGGATTAAGAGGAGAGGAAGTTGCCTCCTGTTCCTCTCAAGGTCTCCGGGTGGGGGTGGGGGCTTGTTGGTCACCCCAAACCTGGCAGGGCCTGACCCCCAGCCTGGCCTGACCCCATAAGGGGCTCAACCAGGGTGAGTGGTGGAGAATTGGCCTCGTCCTGTACGAGAACTGAGACTGGAAGGCAGATTTCCCCAGGCAAATCCTACAGCTTGGTTTGAAGACAAGGAAGCCCTGAAGAGTTCAGATGAAAGAGCCCCGAGGTCCCTTCCCGCTCTGCTATCCTGCTGTTCTGCTTCATTTCAGAGGGGGCCGGGGCGAAGGAAGGGGGCGAGGGGGTGGGTGGGAGGAGGTGGATTCCCCGGGTAGCCAAGAGCCCCTGGGGTGGGGGGTGGGGATGCAAAGGAGAGATCTTCCATCAGGGCTAAGAAGCGGAGGTCCTGCCCTGAGGGGGCAGCCAGCTGGGCACCTTCCATGCCCTGAGCAAACAGCACAAGTACACGGCCCTCTGGGTACCCCAATCCCTCCCCCCCCCCTCTGCCACGTCTGGTTTGCATCCCTCCCTCCCTCCCTCTCTCTCAAACCCCCCCCCCCACTCTCTCAAACCCCCACCCACACCCCAGCCCTGGAAAACAGCCAGACTTTCAATCATGTTTGAGGCACAACTGGTTCTTTGAAAGACACAAAGGCCCCGTGGATTTAAAATAAGAGCAAACTTTTACAGTTGAAAATATACCTCTCTCTCTCACACTCCCAGCCCTCGCCCACACTGGCCCCTCCCCTCCTCAGCCAGGGCTGCCAAGTCTGGATCCCAAGACAATTGGCAGAGCGAGGGGGGGGGGGAGCCCTTCTTTTCTTGATTCTCAAGACCGTCAAGTTTGCTTGTTGATTGACACATCTGGTAGCTGTTGGTGGCTTTGGGGAGGGGGCTCTGGGGCGCTCAGTGTTTCAGCCTGGCTTAGGTGCCCTTTCCGCCCTTTCTTTCTCTCTCTCTCTCTCTCTCTCTCTTTCTCTCTCTCTCTCTCTCTCTCTCTCTCTTTCTTAACTGCCTCCTCCAAGGGACCCTTTAGAGGAGCCACCCTCCTCCCGCCCCTCACCCCGGTCTTTGGCTATGGGGCAGCTGGGAGTCCCCCAGGACGGGTGTCTATGGAGATGGTCCCTCGTCCAGAGGCCATGGTTGCTCCAAAGAGGCTTTCCCCAAAAGGCGGCTGGACTTTCCTTCCAAAGCCTTTTGCTTTTCATCTAAGAAGCTTCTCCAGACTCCCTCCCTCCCCCCCCTCCCCCCCCCTTCTCTGAAGAACCGAAAAGGCTTCTTGGATGAGGAGCCGAAAGCCCAGGAAAGCCCACCTGCCTTTTGGAAAAGCCTCTTTGGGAGGATTGGAGGAGAGGTGCGTGACCCACGTCACCCTTGCCCAGCCCCTGGCACCACAGCCCCCCCCCCCCCCCGTCCCCAGGTGGGGGCCTTTCCTTAGCCCTGGAGCCCCCCAACGGGATTCTTTCAGAAAGCAGGACCAGGCTCCCAGCAGGCACTTCCGAAACACCCCCCCCCCATCAGACGCAGCCCTGCAGGGCTTCTAACGCTCTTCCGATTGTTTCTTCTCCCACCAGGAGATGGAAGAGCACCGGCCGGACGAGGGCAGAGCCGGCCTCCCCGAGTCCTGCCTCCTTGTGAAGCCGGGCCCTGCTGCTTCCCCCGTAAGCCGCTTCTTCTCAGCCCCCCCACCCCCTTTGGGCCCCTAGAAAGTGGGGCAGGCAAGTGAAGACGGTAGAGGGGGTTGGACTAGACGACCTCCAAGGCCCCATCCCAGCTCTGTTCCGACTGACTGACTGGTGGGAAACCAGGGCTGGGACTTCTCCGATTAGGAAAGCCTGGGTGGGGGTGGGGGTGGGGGGAATCTCAGCTGGCAACAAAGCAGCCGGAGAGGATTTGCATTTGGAGCTGATTTTGCAGGCAAAAGTGAACAGAAGGGCAGGGGGAGGACCGAGCGATTATGGCATTAGGATTTAATCCTTCCACTTATTTAAGCCACCAGCGTCAGGAGCACCGGAGCCCTCGGCCTCCTCCGGCTGCCGACTGGCTGGTGGGCCCCAAGTGGGCCCCGAGGGGCTGGGGGAGCAGTGGTCTGCACCACTTTGGGAGAAGCGGTGGTTCACTTCCTGAGCCGTTTGGTGAACTGGTTGTTGGAGGAAATCCTGAGGGCAGAGAACGGCTGGTTCAGTCATTGGAATCCCAGCACCGCGGGGGAGGGTCTCCGTCCAAGGAATCTCTGCCACCTTCCGAAGCCCCGGACTCTCCCGCCAGACCACGTCAGGAGCTGCTGGAGGAGGCACCCAAACCCCAGGGGGCTCCAGGAGGGAGAAGTCCTCCCCCCACCCCCCCACGGCTCTTCCAGGAGGGCCACCCCCTGGGATGCCCAGGCGTCTTCCTTCCTCCAGACCAGGCCCAGATCCAGATCGGAACTGGGCTTCTCTTCCACGGGGGCCTGTCAGGTCCTGAGCTTAGCTCACAGGCAGCCGTGGAAGCCTAGCCTCCTCTTCAGGAGGGGCCAAATCCTGCCTGTGCAGAGGGCTGGACTAGAAGACCTCCAAGGTCCCTTCCAACTCTGTTCTTCGGTTGACAGCACACCCGTATGAAACCCCAGAGGGCGGCAGGCCCCTCTCTTTGCCCCCAAGAAGCCTCTGCTCCGCCTAAGATCCTCCCCTGGCCAAGGGATGGGCAGCGTGTGGAAGGGACGCCTCCGCCTGCCCTGATGCAGGGAACCCAGGTGGCGAATGCTTACACAACGCAACTATTGTGACGAATTAGTTGCAGCAACAGGATCTTGCAAGCCCAGAGACTCTCCTCCCTTCACGAGGAGCAGGCAAGGCCAGGGCTGAGGCACCTTCTCAAGTTCCCTGCCTTTCGCAAGAGCATCGCCTTGGGGATGACTTACATAACAGATCAACAAAGTTGGAAGGGTCCTAGAGATCTTCTAGTCCACCCTCCAGCTCAAGCAGGGCACCCTAAAACTTTCCAGAAAACTGGCTGTCCAGCCTCTCCTTCAAAGCCTCCAGTGATGGAGCCCCCACAACTCCTGCTTAATTGTCCTCCCTGTTAGGAAGTTTCTCTTCAGTTCTAGGTTCGATTCCTCCTTGATGACTTTCCATCCGCTGCTTCTCCTGCGGCCTCTGGTGCGGAGCCCTTTCTCTCCTCTTCCTGGGGCTGATTCCTGCACTCGCTCCCCTCCCCTCCCCTCCCCAGGCGCCCGTGGAAGGGATCCTCGTCCTGCACCAGTTCCCCTTCTCCTCCTCGTTGATGAGGATGTCGGTCATCACGCAGGAACGTGGGGAGAGCGGCTGCGAGCTCTCCATGAAGGGAGCCCCCGAGACGGTGGCCAGCTTTTGTGAAGACAGGACCGGTAAGGGACGAAGGACCAGCAGCCCCCCTTCCATGACCGGCCCCTGCGCCAACAGCCTTCAGCAGTTGCCCCCAGATTGAAGCCCAGCTGGGGACCCTCCCTCCACCTCCGCTTCCCTGGGGGTGCAGGGAGGCCAAGGGAGGGAGAAGCCGGTGGGTTGGGGAGGGGGAGCCCGATGGCCAAGGCTTGCCTGAGGAGCAGAGCCCACCCTCCCCCCTTTTCATTTCTGGGACTCCCACACAGCAGACGTGGCTGCAAGAGAGAAGAAGCCCCCCCCCCCACCTTCATCCACAGGAGAGGCCAGGGGAGGTTCCCTCTGTACAGAGGCAGGACTGAGATGCTTCTACAGGCAGCCAAGGACAGGGGCCCAGTTGAAGATGGGGAGGAGGGGGGAGCAGTTAATCGATCAGCCATGCCCCCCCCCCCGCTCCGTCTTCAGTGGCCTTTCGGGGCAGGTGCTGTTCCTGAGCTTTTCTGATGCACGAGGGGGGCGCAGGGCCCATTGTTCCTCAGTGGGTTTCCTGGTAGAGGCCCTCTCTGTCTGGGGTGCCTGTCCCTCAGTTGGGCCAGAATCCGGGGAAGGAGAGCTGGACCAGGCCCAGTTGGAGATACCATGAAGGGTGAAAACCCAAGACTGGCTGGCTGAAGAAGCGGGCCACATCCCTGCCTGGTTGATGGGAATGAAGGGAGAGTTTGGATGGTCCAGGGGTGGGTGGGAGACGGAAGGGCCTGTGGGCAGAAGGACCCCAAAGCCACCGCTGGGGATTGTCCAGCCGCTCTGCTGCCTTCTGCCTCGCCCCAATGTTGCCCCATCTGACTCAGAAGCCCGGAGGGTGTCCCAGAGCGTTGGGTGGCCATCTTCTGACCGCTGCCTCTCTCCCTCTCCCAGTCCCAGCCACCTTCCAGGCTGAGCTGAAGCACTTCACGGCTCAGGGCTTCCGAGTCATCGGCCTGGCCCACAAGAAGCTGGACCTTCCCCAAGGAGTGACCTTCAGTGACCTGGAGAGGTAAGCAGGCAGAGGGGCAGCTCCGGCCCTCTCTGGCCTCTCTTGCAGGGGGGGGCTTAGGAGGGACTCTTCAGCTCACACGCCCACATTCCCCCCAGATTTCAGCTCTGCCAAAAGCTTCTCTCCAAGGCAACTCAGAACTTGGCCCCACAGAGCTCCATGGGACCTTGGAGGTCTTCTAGTCCAGGTGACCCTACAGCATTCAGGACCAAGGCTTGTCCAATCTCTTCTCGGAAACCTCCCGTGTGGGTGGTGAGAGGGAAATGCTTGCAAATCTCTCAGTCCCAGCCCACCATGGCCACCTCTGGAGCGCACCCCATACATACCCCCCCTCCCCATTATGTTCCTCTGCGCCAAAGAGCCCCAACCCCTTGCAACTTTGGGAGCTGAACTTCCTTGCCGTATCTTCAAAGAGAAAGCCCCCCAAATAAGCCCATGCAGGAGAATGAGCATAATTAACCAGTGGAACTACCTGCCTCCAGATGTTATGCTCCATCAATGGAGGTTCTTAAGAAGAGAATGGACAGTTAATTGACTGGAGTGGCATATAGCAGTGATGGCTCACCTTTCTTGGCTCGCGTGCCCAAAGTGGGGGGAGCGCAGGGAGGTCGTGTGTGGGCGTGCCACACCCATAATGCTATGCGAGTGACCCCCTGCTTTTGGCGTGCTTTTTCCGCCCTCCCCAGGCTCCAGAGGCTTTCCAGGGGCCATGGGGAGGGTGAAAACAGCCTCCCCTCCCCACCTCCAGAGGCTTCAGGAGCTTCCCTGAAGCCTCCAGAGGGTGAAAAACGGCCTCAAAAGAAGGCCTGGATCAGCTGGCCAGCCCACACAAGCGCACTGGAGCTGACAGGGCAAGGCCTCGTGTGCCCTAAGAAATGGTTCCGCCTGCCACCTGTGGCCCCCGTGCCATAGGTCCGCCATCACGGGCATATAGGGTCTCCTGCTTGAGCAGGGGGTTGGCCTAGAAGACCTCCAAGGCCCCTTCCAATTCTGTGATTCCGTATTCTATCCTGGAGAAGAAACATCGAGATCTTCTAGAGCTAAGGAGAAAGTTCATGAGAGATAGACAAAATGGATCAGTGGAAGGACTTGCCTGCAGAGATTGTGTCTGCTCCAACACTGGAGGCTTTTAAGAGGAGGTTGGATAGCCATTTGTATGACATTGTATGGGGTCTCCTGCTTGGGCTGGACTAGAAGACCTCCAGGGACCCTTCCAACTCTGTCATTCTGCCCTCTGTGTCCTGGGAGCCGAGGACCACCCACGCTGCCCCTTCCCTGCCTCTCCTTCTCACAGGAAGGAGCTGGAGTCCGGCCTGACCTTCCTGGGCCTGCTGGTCATGGAGAACCGCCTGAAGAGCGAGACCCAGCCGGTCCTGCAGGAGCTCAGCCAGGCCTGCATCCGGAGCGTCATGGTCACAGGTGTGCTGGGAGGGAGAGCCCTCAGCCCGTGCACAGCAGCCGAGGGGGCTCCCTGGATTGGCCCAGGAGCCGCCCAGAGCCTTCCAGGCTTGCCTCCTGGGGCAGGAACAGGCAGAGACAGCCAGGCATCTCCTCATGTTGCAGGTCTCCCAGGAATCTGCCCCATTCCAGGGGCTGCTTTGGTCCAGCTGCCCCAGAGCTGCCCACTAGCCAGGACTTCTCTCCTCACTGGGTGGCTTTGATTCCCGAGGGGCCACGAGGCCTCCCAGCCTTCCCCCCTTCCCTTCCCCCCCCACACCCTCAGGGTCAGAGCAGCAATTGGGAGCCCTTGAAGCCCCAGTGGGAAGGGGCTGCCTGGAGCCCCCCAGAGCTCTTCTGGCCAGGGCTGCCATGGGGAAAGGCGGGAATCCCGGCCCATGTTTAGGTATTTGGGCTCCCATCTCCTGGTTGCTTTAAAAAGAATATTGGGACTTTGGAGGCGTCCTTGGCTCTTCTCTGAACTCGGCTGTTGGTTGCAGCACAGAGGATGTTGCCTAATTTGGGTCATGAAACATCTGCAAGAAAGCCCCCAAGCTCACAGATCACCCAGGAGCCCCCAGTCCTCCTTCCTCACTCCTTCCAGCACTGATGGTGTTACCTAATTGGGTAATGAGATGTCTCCAAGAAAACAACTAAGCTCCCAGACCCCCAAGGACCCCACTGTCCTTCTCCGCCTCCGCCTCCCTTCTAGCACTGATGGTGTTCCCTAGTTTGGATAGCGCAACATCTGCAAGAAAGCCCCCCAGCTCAGAGAGCGTCAAGGACCCCTCGTTTCAACCCTGAGCCACCAATATTCTCCTCTGTGGGTAGCTGAGCTTTGGCTGCCCAGGACTTGATGCTGGGCCTCTGGGAGACTTTGCCTGTCCAGTTCCAGATGTGCCAATCGGGCTGACAAGCCTGTTTCCTTTGGAAGGCTGCCCCAGCCTCATCGCAGCCTCGCTTGTCCCCAGGCGACAACCTCCAGACGGCCATCACCGTGGCCAAGAGCTCTGGGATGCTTCCCAGCACCTGCCAGGTGGTCCTGGTGGAAGCCCAGGAACCGGGGGAGTCCTGCCCAGCGTCTGTGACTTGGCAGCTGCTGGAGGAGGAGGAGAAGGCGCCCTTAATCATGGGCAGAGACAAGGTAAGGGCAGCTGCCCCAGAGGAGAGGTGGGCAGGAGGGGCTGGGAAGAAGAGGAGGAGGAGGAGGAGGTTGGTCTGGGGTTGTTTGTAGGCCAGGAGAAAGATAGGCTGGCCACGTTCCTCGTCACCTTCTTAGGAGAAGACCAGGTTGGCCCAGGTTTCGTAGACTCAAACTGTTGAGAGCGCCAGGCTCTAAAACCCAAGAAAAACCCCTTGTGATCTTTCTATCTAAGCAGATTTTTAAAATTGTCCCTCACCTCTAGGCAGAATCTTGCCGGGCTAAAGCATGCTAACATTCCCCCAAGGCAGGGGTAGCCAACCTTTTTATACCTACCGCCCACTTTTGTATCTCTGTTAGTAGTAAAATTTTCTAACTGCCCACGGGTTCCCCAGTAAGGGTGATTTATAAAGTAGGGAATTCAATTCAATTAAAAAAAAGGAAAGTGCTTCAATATCGGACAAAACCCCTCCTGCCCACCATGAAAGCTGGAACGCCCACTAGGGGGCGGTAGGGACCAGGTTGACTACCACTGCTCTAAGGCATATACTCCGGGAACTGTTAGGGAAGAGCCGTCTCCACCACTTTCTCCCTGTCTCTTGCCCCTTCCTTCCTGGAGATCCACTTCATCATTTCATCACAAGTCCTGCTTTCAGAGGAGGGGGGGAGGGAGGGGGACGTGGGCCTGCCCCTATGACAGGGTAGGGGGAGGTGGGGGGGGGGGAGAAGATTTGGGCAGGAGCTGCCCAGTGTGAGGTGGGATTTCCTGGAGGGAGCAGAGGGGCAAGGTCCTTGGGCGATCCTGGGACAATTCACTCCTTGTTGACTGGCTCAGCCCCTGTGCCTTTTGGGTCCCATGAACCTCCCACTGAAGTGGGGCTGGACAGTCACTGAAGCCTGATTTCCAGGACTCCCATATCGCCCCAGAAGACCCCAGTGCAAAAGAGGAGGGCCACAGCTTCCACTTTGTCTTGAGTGGGGCCTCTTACCAGCTGCTGTCCAAGCACTTCAGCAGCCTGCTGCCCAAGGTGAGTGAGTGGGGAGGGGGCCTCCCTGCTGTGGACCCTGAGTGGGGCATCGCTTCCCTTTCCCTCCAAGGCCTCCGGCCGCACCTGCCTCCCTGTCCTCCGGGGCCCCTTTCCGGCCAGCCGGGTGACCGTGGCGCCTTTCCTTCCCCAGGTGCTTCTGAACGGAACGGTCTTTGCCCGCATGTCTCCATCGCAGAAGTCCAGCCTCGTGGAAGAGTTTCAGAAACTCGAGTGGGTCCCTTCTCGGGGTCCAGGGAGAAGGGGGCAGGGGCTCCCACTGCTGACCCTCCGGCTGGGAGGCGCTTGGCTTCCAATGACCTCTGGGGAACTCTTGGGGCCCACAGAGTTTGAGTCACGGCCTCCTCCTCTTCCTCTCTTCCTCTTCCAGCTACTACGTCGGCATGTGTGGGGACGGAGCCAACGACTGTGGGGTAGGTGGGAACTCCAGGGTCTCGGGGGGAGGGGGCTGTTCTCGTGCAGTGGCCCCCCTGCCAGCCCTCTTCCCCCAAAAGGGAGGAATCCAGTCAAAAGGAGCTTGCAGAAACTCCCCCCTTTCCAGAGAAGATTTAGACAGGCCCTCTCCCTTTGAAGATCCCCATTCCTCACAGGGAGACCCCTGGGTGTTTTCCAGGCCCTGAAAATGGCCCACGCCGGGATCTCCCTCTCGGAGCAGGAGGCCTCCGTGGCTTCTCCCTTCACCTCCCAGATCCCCAACATCGAGTGCGTGCCAGCCCTGATAAGGTAGGAGGGGTCTGCACAGGGGCTTTCAAGGAGGGAGGGGACGGCCCTTTGCCCGGAATGGCACGGGCTCTCCTGCCTGAGCAGGGGGCTGGACTAGAAGACCTCCAGGGCCCCTTCTGACTCTGGGAGTATTTTGTTATTCTCTTATTCCTTGGAGTCTCTCCCTCCAGAGCTGCCTTGAGGGCCCACCTAGCAGGGGGGGCCCTGGGGCCCCAGCCCTCCCTCTCCCTTCTTGTGCTCTGCATCCCTTCCTGAGCAGGGAGGCTGCTTCCCCCTGCTGAGGACCCTTCCCTTCCCTCTCCTCTCCCCCCAGGGAGGGCCGGGCTTCTCTGGTGGCCTCCTTCGCTATCTTCAAGTACCTCACTCTCTACGGCCTGGTCCAGTTCATCGCCACGGCCCTCCTGTACTCGGTAGGCACGGGGCAGTGCTGGGGACGACTCCTAAGGGGGGGGTGGAGGGGGAAGAAGGGCTTCCAAGCTGACAAAGGCCCTCTGCAACTGGACGTCTTCCGAGGGGCCCCTGCTGCTCTCTGGGCCGCCTGTTGTCCTTGCAGGCGTCTCGTGGCCCAAACTAGGTAGCCTCCCTCTGACCCCATCGGTTCTTCCTGGGCCCCACACTCACAATTCCCTGATGGCCTTTTGCCCCTCCGCTAGGGGGCGCCTGCACACCTGCCACGCCCAGTGGGGATTCTGGCTCCTCAGTGTTGCCCGGATGGTTCGGGGCTGGCCAGATCGGGGGGGGATTTTTCCACATTGCAAGACAAACGTGGACATTGTGTGTGTGTCTGGGTGGGGGCAGTTTTCCATCCAAAGTTGTTTCCACGTATTGTGCATGTTAAAATCATCTTCTACTTTAGCGTCAGGAATAGCTGGGCGCCTGGCTCTCCGCCTGTTTCGCTCCAGGTGGGCAGCTGGGAATCACCAGTAACTTCGGTGGTGTTTCTTCTTGGAGTTTGCTCTTCTGCTTCCGAACGTTTCAACACCAGCCCAGCTAGCATCGTGACGATGTAACGAAGGCCGGTGACAAAACGTTCGGAAGCTGAACAGGAAGCTCGGAGAGCAACCCGCCAACCTCGACCGCCTGTTTTCTGCCATTGCCAACCATCTCCAGGTGCTCTGGGAGGAAGGCAGCTTCCTGTCTTCCTTCCAGAGAGGCCCAGGACTCAACACAGGCAGCCGGTATGTGGGGAGCAGTTCGAATCTCCCCGTGAGCACTGGGGAGCATTGACGCTGCCCAATCTCCTAAGAGCCTCCCTGGAGTTCATCCTTCTCCTTGCAGCAACTGCAGATCCTGGGGAATTACCAGTTCCTGATCCAAGACATCTGCATCACCCTCGTGGTCTGCCTCACAAGTAAGCCGCTCCGGCCTTGCCTGCTTTGCCCCAGGCCGTCGTCAGTGGGCACATCGGGTGCCTCCATGCCAGCTGTGGATCTGGGAAGGTGCCGCCCAAGACACGGGCGGAGCAGCAGAGTAGAGCCGGAGGGGCTGCCCCGACACCAGCCGCTCCTTCCTTCCCGCAAGGTTGCTTAAAAAGGGGCATTCTGGGTTCCCACAGGGTGATGGTTGTGGGAGACTCAGCACTGGGCGGGGCAGCTGCTGGAGGAACCCCAAGGGCACCAGGAGATTCCCTGGCAATCACAGGCGGAATGCGCTGACTGGGTTGGCACAGAACACCTAATCAAGGCGAGCATCTTGCCTGAAACCAACGGCCAGTCTTCGCTCGCACGGTTGTGTAAACCACCAGTTGGCATCCGGTTGGCTCTCTTGTGGCCTGATCTCAGCCCACAGAGTCCCGGCAGGAGAGGCAGTGCCAGGGCTGCGTTGCTGGCCTCTCTCTTGGCCATGGCTCTGCTTGGGCATCAGGCGGTTGGTGGCTTGGCACTCTGCTTCTTGCTCCCCCCCCACACCGCCTGAAGCAATGCGGGTAGGAACCCCCCAGCAAAGAAAGGGTGGGTGGGCTGGAGAAGGCCCCCCCTTTCCTTGGGGGAGCCTGGCGATATTCTGGAACCTTCTCCCTCTGTCCTCCCAGTGAACCTGACTCACGCCTACCCCAAACTGGCCCCCTACCGCCCCCCCGGACGGCTGCTCTCTCCGCCCCTGCTGCTCTCGGTCCTCTTCAACGGGGCCCTGAGCCTCCTGCTCCAGCTCTTCGCCTTCCTCTACGTGCAGCGGCAGGCTTGGTACTCGCGGCTGCGGGGCCACTGGTGAGCCCACCCACCCACCCACCCACCCGGGGGCCTGGGAGGATCTTCCAGTGGGAGGAAGGGGCCTGACCAGAGGGGCTCGTGCGGAGCCGCTGGACAAGGGGGAAGGGCTGGTGCTTAGGGACCCTCCCTGCCTCCCTCCTTCCAGTGGCTGCCCTGTGGGAAACCAGACCAGCTGCCCAGGCAACGGGACGGCCAATGCCACAGCACAGGAGAGCCGCGTTCTGAGCTACGAGGCCACCACCCTCTGGCCCCTGGTGACCCTCAGCTGCATCGCCTTCGCCTTCGCCTTCTCCAAGGGGAGGCCCTTCCGGAAGCCCATCTACACCAACTGTAAGGGAGACGCCCCTCCCCCCTCCTGTGGGCCTGATGCCCCACGCAACTGATGCCCATCCTCCTGTGGGGTGCCCCTCCCTTGTTCCCCAGGACTGATGAGACCCCCTTCTCCGCCTCCCCCAGATATCTTCTCTGGCATGCTGTGTCTCCAACTGGGGGTCTTCCTGTTCCTCTTCTTTGCCGACCTTGAGGGGGTCTACCAGAGGATGGAGGTGAGTGGGCAGGGGCTGGGCTGCCAGTTTTCCCAGAGGCAGGGAGGGTAACCCCCACAGGGTGGGACGGGCTCCTCTTGGCAGGGAGGGAGGGAGGGGGCAGCCAGCCAGCCACCTGATCAGGATCCTCTCTCGCCCCCTCGCAGCTCCTCTGCACCCCCACCCTCTGGAGGGTTTACGTCCTGATTATGATGCTGGTCTTCTTCCTGGTCTCCTCCTTGGTGGAGGTAAGCCACATGTCCCTCCCTCCCCAGGAAAGGATCCGGGGCTGCTGGGCTGGAAGCAAAGGGTTCCTGTGGCCGTGGCGGAGGGGGGGGTGGGGGGCTGCAGGGCGGGAGCTGGCTTCAGGACCTCTCCCCTCTTTCAAGATGGGGCTGGAGAGGGACTCTGTGGCCCTTGGCTGACCCCAAACACTCTTCCCCCCTCCTTCAGTCCCACCGGGAGTCCTGATGGATGATCTCTCTTGCCCCCCATCCAGGCTGAGGGTTGCTTTGCTTCCCCGAGTGGGAGGAGCCCCCCTCACCCCCATGGCATTGCAGTGGAGAAGGTCTGCCTTTGGGCTGCTCTCTTGTCCCCCCGACCCCCCCCCAAGTGGAAGGAATGGACAGAAGCGGCCCCCCTACCCAACCGGGAAAGTGAGGGGGGCAGCCTAGCAGGGCTGGGCAACCCCCTCTTTTTCATTGCCACTAACAGCCCCCTCCCCTTTGCTGGGTGGGTGGGGGCTCTGGAGCCCCTTCAGCGGCCAGCCAAGCGACCCCCTCCTCCCCCTCCCTCCCCTTCCAGGACGGCGTCCTGCAGAACCGGCGCCTGTGGCTGCTGATCAAAGCGCTCTGCCGCTTCCGCTCCTCCAGCCGGTACCGGGCGTTGCAGCGGCAGCTGGAAAGGGAGGCGCTGTGGCCGCCCCTCCACGGACGAGACTGGGCCGACGGCAGCCCAGCCTACCTCAACGCGGCCTTCGAGCGGGAGGAGCCCGCCGCCCACCCGGGAAGCCGCCCCGGCTCCGCGCAGCCAGAAGGGAGCAGCCGCGGGGATTCTCCCGGCCAGCCCTGCAAGGAGAGCCGTGGCTGGCAGCGCTGCTCGGAGGGGACCTTGCCCCGCGCGGCTCTGCCCTAGTTGGGGAGGGAGGGGCCCAAGGAGACCGGAGGGCCCAAGACACGCGGGGCTCCCCAACTCCTTCGGCCTCGCTCCCCGCGCCAAGTCCCGACTGGAGGCGCCCCTCTGGGCGGGGATGGGCGCTCGGCAGAAGGCTGGGCGACTCCGCTGGGACCCCGCCACGCCCCCGGCCTGGGGCACCTCTCGCGGCTTCCATCCCCCGCGGGGAGAGCGGAGGCTCGGCTGGGGCGCTCTTGGGGGGCGGGAGAGGCCTGGAGGGAGCGTCTCCCGGGGGGGGCAGCGACCCAAGTGGGGGAAGAGGCAGGAGCCGCAGCCACGCTTCGTTGGAAACCAATGGGCTTTATTGGAACCGGCCGGAGGGAGGGGGAGGAGGAGGAGGGCAGACCCTCCGGGGAAGGAAGGGAGGGAGGGGGCTCGGCTCCTAGTCGTGCTCGAAGGCTGGGTTGGAGAGGGAGCCCACGTTGCGCTGAGCCGCCGAGGTCCGAGACCACCGCGCTGCGCTCCGTCGCCTGCAAGAGAAGAGCCGCCTTAGACGGCAGAAGGGCCACCGGGGCCTCGAGAAGCAGGTTCACCCCCGTGGGGCTCGGAGGGGCTCGGGGGACGGGGCTTTAAGGGGCCAGCTCTGAGACTGGGGAAGGGGGGGTCTCCTGCCCTTCTTCTCTTTGGGGGCTCCCTGCAGGGGCCCCGTGGAAAAGGCCGCTGCCCGACGGGAGCGACCTTTATTTAGGGTGACCTCTCCCGGGGCTGCTCTGGGTGGGGGCAGCAGCTGCCAGCAGTCAGCGGCCAATGCACTGTCCGTCCCCCCCAATCCCCTCGGGTGGCAGGTCTGTCTATCCTTTGCGGGAGGATTTGCGCCCTTCTCTGCCCCAGAGAAAGGCCCCCTCCCTCGGAAAGAAGCCGGCCCCCTTCTCTGCCAAGCCCCCCCCTCCCCCTCCCTGAGCGGCCCGGAGCGACTCACCTGCGCATGCACAAGCAGACCAGCACGGAGATGGTCACGGCCAGGAGGACGGCGCCCACCGCCACGCCCAGCGCGATGTAGAAGGCGAGCCGCCAGTTCCCTTGAGGGGGAGAGAAGAGGGAGGTCGGCGGAGCTCCGGGCGAAGAGAGTATTGGCGGGGCTGCCTTTGGATGACTCTGGATAGGGCCAACTTTGGCTGGGCAAGCGCAGAGAGCGGATAGATGCGCTCGCGGGGACCTTCGGACTGGCTTTTCTCCCCTAAAGGACGCTGCCCTTCAGGGTCTCGAGGGCCTAGATCTCTTCAATAGCCACATTTCTCTCTCTCTCTTTTAACTTCGGTGAGATGCTAGTGGAGGGAGTCCTCAACTTATGGCTACAACTGGGCCCATTATTTCTGTGGCTAAGGAAGCATTTATGGGAGTTTTGCCCCATTTTACAACTTTTCATGCCTCCGCTGTTAAGTGAATCACCGCGTGTGTTAGTGAACGACGTGTGTCGTTCAGTGAATCTGCCTTCCCCGGTGGACTTTGTTGGAAGTTGGCAAAAGCAGCTCCCATGACCCTCGGCATGCTGTGACCGTCATAAACCATGAAGCAAATGCCAACGCCAGAGTTTTGATTACGTGGCCCTGGGGGAGGGGCAGCCGTTGTAAGGGTGGAAAATGGTCATGCGTCACTTTTCCCAGGGCCATTCAATGCTTCCAATGGTCCCTAAGTGAACTTTTTGTAAACTGAGGAGTAACCGTATATATTGTGGGTCATCTGTGACATGCCATGGGCTAAATAAATAAACAAATGCCCCAAGCAGCACCCGTCTCCTTCTCCTTGGGGGCGCCGAGAGCAGCGGGCAGGGCCGCTTGGAAACGCAGGGCTGGGGGCTCTCAGCTGGCAGCCCAACTGACCCTCTGGAGCCCCCGAGGCCCCCGAGCGACCCACCAGCCAGGGAGTGGGGGAGGGGCTCCGGGGAAGGACTTTACCTCCTGGGGTCTCCTCGCAGAGTTTCCCACCGAATCCCTCCAGGCATTCGCAGTGGACGTTCCCGGAGCTGTTGTGCCGCACACAGGTCCCATCATGCTGGCAAGGATTCGGCTGGCAGGGGTCGGCTGCACAGGGAGGGAGAAGAGAAGGGTGGGTGTTTGGAAACGGGCAGCCCTCCTGGCTGTGGCAACCCCCTGCCCTCCCCCTGGGCTGACACAAGGGCGAGGACTGGCACCTCGACACAATGGATCTGCGAAGCTCGACTGCTCTGGGTAACGTGCAGATTTTGGGCAAACTGGTTCATTTTGGGGTGGTGGTGTAATGATCACCTCCACCTATTTCCCAACCCTAGAGGGAGGAGAATGCTTGCTAAAGGCCGGGGGGGGGGAGGGGGGAAGGGTCCCCGCCTTAGGGGGAGCCTAAAGAAAGGGCTGGATGCCCCCCACCCCCCGGGAGATCTGAGGTTGCCTGGAGGGCAGGCTGAGAAGTTGCTTTATGGACTCCAATGAGAGAGAAGCCTTGTAGCTGAAGGTTGAACTGAGGTTTCCTTGGGGGTCTCTGAGCTTGGTGGGTTTTCTTGCAGGCATTTCATGACCCAACTAGGTAACATCATCAGAAGGAGGTTTGCTTTTGCCCGACTACACTGATGATGTTACCTAGTTTGGGTATGGCGATGCCTGCAAGAAAACAGCCAAGCTCAGGGAACAACCCCCCTCCCCAGCACCCCTCATTTATAGACTCCTGTGCAGTTACCCCTCCTCTCTTTGGGGGCACCAAGAGAACAGCCAGCCCCACATCGGAGGGCTTAAAAATGGGCGTCTGATGGTTCTCTGCTCTGGAGTGGAAGCTAGGTCTGGGATGGGCAACACCCCTGGGGACCCCAAGCAGCTTCTGGGACACACCAATTAAACCCACGGACTCTGTGTGTGTGTGTGTGTGTGTGTTTACCTTCTGGTGAGACCTTCATCTCGCAGAGCAATCCTTCGTAATTCTCCGGACAGTCGCAGTGGAAGGTATCTGGGCTGTCGTCCATCACACAGCTCCCATTGTTGGCACAGGAGTTGGGCTTGCAGGGGTCGGCTGCAGAGGGAAGGAGGGACATGGGGGGGAGGTTGTTGGAAAGGGGCAGCCCTCCTGGCTGTGGCAGCCCCCAGCCCTCCCTCTGGGTGGGATCACAGCGGCCACAAGACCTTTGGGCCAGAGGTGGGTTGCTAATCGACCACCAGTTCGGGCGTGCTCCCGAGCGCTTGTGTGCGCAATGCCTCTGTGCATGCACAGAAGCGCCCGGGCGACTGGGCGGAGTCTCCTGCTGCAGCTATTGCCGACTTGGCCGGATCTTCTGATTTAGCCTTCTCTGCCGCTTGACAGGGCTTCCCAGCCCCCTCTGGGCGGGTTGAAGAGGCAGCCTCTTAGCCCCCCAACACTCTGGCTCCTCATTGGATGGACAGATGGAAGGTCGAGTCAGGATCGAGCCCCTGGGCAGAGGGGCAGCGTTGGCCTGCAAGGCCGCCTTCTAACCACTGCGCCACCCACGGAGGCTCCTACTGCGGCTCAAGGGGAACCCTCACCCTGATAGCAGCCGCGGGTGAAGTTGAAGATGCGACAGCGGAGGTCCTGGGAGCAGCCGGTCGGCTTGCAGTCCAGGCTGGAGCTGTCCCTGCAGACGCATTCTTGGCTGCACTCCTCGGCCATGAAGCGGTCCCCCACCTGGTCAAGAAAGGGGGAGCAGGGATATGATTTATAGAATTAACTCAGCATATGCCAGAATAAATGAGGTACCCAGAGAGATACATATTAAATTTGTAAGAAGGTCAACAAGGGATGAGATCCTGAGAGCACAGAGAGATGGTCCTATGATTTACCAACAGACAGAAATAACCATCTTGAAACAGATCCCGAAAAAGATTCGAGAGATAAGAAGGAAATATTCCTTCCTATCCAAAAAATTATATAAAAAGGGGGTTTGGTTCAAGTGGGTGATGCCTGAAGGAATGTTAGTGTTCTGGGAGGGGGGAAGAGTAAGAATTAAAACAATTGAAGAGGCGGAAGCCTTTCTTAAAAAACATTCCTCAATCCTGGAGGATGAAAATGGGGGAACGGGAGGGGCCATGGCTCCGCCTACAGGCGGGAAGGGAGGATACAATAGCTAAAAGACTCAGATCACAAAAATAACTTTCCTTTACATAGTGTAACCTTCAAACGGATGTCTATGAAAACAAATGATTGATTGCATGAAATTTGTGACATGATATATATATGTATTTCTTTCCACTTTGTGTAAAAAAAAAAAAGAGAGAAAAAAATTGTTTTTTGTATGAAGCCCCGGAGACAGCCAGCACCTCCGACATGGATGTCCACAAAATATCTTATGTAAACCTTATAACCCTTTTCCTTTGAAAAAATTTGTAAAAATCAATAAAACTTTTTTCAAGCGAAGAAAGGGGGAGCAGGGGATGGACGGGGGCTCTTTGCCCCAAGTGGCCCCCCCAGAGGAGGAAAAGGCCCAACTGGGCCAGCCACAAGCCGCCTCCTCGGGTTTCCCAGCCCACAGGTGAGCCCTGGGGCCGAGGACCAATTTCACCCAGGCATATGTGGAGGGCTTATAAAATGAGAAGAGCCCCCCCTCTCTCCACAATTATGAGATTCTGCAGAGCTTTTCAGAACAAGGTGTAGAAATGGTGGGTGGGGTTGCTTAGTGGGGGGGGGGGGGGCTTGATCTATTTATGGATTGCGCGGGTGTCGAAAGGAGGAGTGGTGCAAAGTTGGCCTAGAGGGGGCGCTCTCGCCTCACCATCAGGAGGCTCTGTGTTCGATCCCAGGGAGAGGCAGATATTTCTCTCCCTGGGCACAATGAGAATAAATCTGCTGAACAAAACTCCGAATTGGCGACAGGAAGGGCATCCGGCCATTAAAATGCTCTGCTAGCTCCATTTGGTTGCCCAGACTTCACCTCGCAAGGGATTATGGAGTCATTAAAAGAGGATGAAGACGATGACGCCTGGGGTCGAAAGGGGCTTCCCGGTTGGAAGGGTTAGCTGGTGATGCCAACATGGCCTGGGTTTCTTTTTGCCCCTTTGGGGGTTCCTTTAATGCCCCCGGCAGAGGAGCTGGAGCAAAGCACAGGAGCTCAGCCCGCCCTATGGCAGCACCTGGTCTCAAGCACGGCCTTGCCAACCTCCAGCCCTGCATCCTCCCCACGTGAGCCACTCTGCCCCCCAGGTGGGGAGGAAGCGCCAGGACCGCCTGTGCCTGAGAGTTTCAGATCCACCTCTGGGATTCTGAGCATCCCTGGGCTTAAAAGCAGGACCTTCCTCCTTCCTTCGTTCAGGGGTGGGGCCCATAGGAGCCCCGTGGGGGGGGGAGGGAGAAGAAAGAGCCCCTTTGCTGGAAAGGATTCTCTGCTGCAGCTGGAGAACCTGGCAGAGGACCCTCAAGGAGGGCGATGGGGGGGAGGATGGGGGGAGGCAGGAGAGGGTCCCCTTACCTTATAGTATTTGCCCAGGAAGCTGCAGCCGCAGTCCCGGAAGGGCACGCAGTCGAAGCCGCTGAGGACGTAGCCAGACTCGCACTCGCAGCCTTCCAGGCAGGGGGAGCTGCAGCTGGCAGGGGCCGCCAGGTCGGAGCACGACGGGGGGCAAGCTGACATGCAGGGGTTGTAGTGGCTGTGGGGCTGGCACTGGAGGGCTGCGGGCAGAGAGGAGAAGCGTTGCGTGGTCTGGGACAGAGCTCAGCCCTCCCCCCCCGGGGAGCCCCCTCCCTCTGCCCCACGAGGATGCCATGGGGCAGAGCCTGGCGGTGCCTCTCAGCACCCTGGGAGTGTTGGGGAGGAGCGAGGTGATCCCACTGGCCCCCCTGACCAAGGAAGGGCCAGGCCGGGCCTCCCTCCTGCCCACTCTTGAAGAGGGAAGCTGCTCCTTACCGCAGCCGGTGGCTGCCCTCCAGTCGGGCACCGAGAGGTTCTTGCTCTGGCAGACCTTGGCGTACTGCTCCAGGATGGGGCACAGGCGGGCGCTGCGGTTGGCTTCTCTGCACATGTCGAACACGCAGCTCCTGCAGCAGGAGGAGAGGCAGGCGGTTGGCACGGGGGGGGGGGCAGTGGGCCAGCCCTGCACAGGGAGGGAGGGGCTCTGAAGAAGGGGGCTCCAGCACGGGGGTGGGGGGGTGGGGAGGAGGAGAAGTGCAGGGGGCGGAGGGAGTGGCCTGGAGGGAGGGAGGGAGGGCAAAGGGGCAGAGGAGCTCGGGATGTCTGGGGGGCAGCAAGAGGCCGAAGGTGGAGCCTCCTGGGAAGTTCACAGGTGGGAGCGAAGAAGCTATGCAGATCCCCCTGAGCCCCCCTGGCCCCACAGGGGAAGGGTGGGGGGTGGGGGGATGGGGGGGGTGGAGATTTAAGATTGATTGCATTTATATACCACCCTGTCTCCCTTTCGGGACTTAGGGCAGTGGTGTGCAGCCAACAGTAAACATGAGTAATAGAAAAGTTAAGATCAAATGTTAAGATATAATTACAGAAATTGGCCTGTCAAATTA
Organism: Rhabdophis nuchalis; assembly: GCA_039707465.1. Classification (NCBI taxonomy): domain Eukaryota; kingdom Metazoa; phylum Chordata; class Lepidosauria; order Squamata; family Natricidae; genus Rhabdophis; species Rhabdophis nuchalis. Next base: position 1,026,369 of record CM077645.1, read on the forward strand.
AAACCCCCGACTAAAACCAAATGTAAAAGCCGCACTCACTGCACGAAGGGCTGGGGGTCCTGGTCGGCCAAGCAGCCTCGGAAGGGGCCCTTGGGGTCTGCCAGGACGCCACAGGCGGAGCTGCCGCTGAACACCTTGATGTCCTCTTCGGAGCAAAGGGGGGAAAATCCCACGTCCAGCTCAGCCTCCTCTGGGGGTTCTTCGGCCGCGAGGTCTCGCCTGGAAGGGAAAAGGCTTTGCAGGATCCTTTGGAGGCAGGGAAAGAGACTAGATGGCCTCTAGTCCCCTTCCAGGTGGACGCTAGGATTCCACTGCAGGACAGACAGAGGTTTGTGCCTCCATTGGCACCCATCGCCAAGGCGGATCAATCCTGAGGCTGGGATGGTGTGGAGCCTCCTCTTCAGGGGAGGGGGTGCTGCTGGTGGGAGGGCCCCCCGGTGGTCCTGGGGAGGGCTCATCCTGCCTGCCAGAGGCGTGGCAACGGCTGCTTCCGGGAGCCCTACCTGAGGCGGGAGGCGTCTCTCTGGACGGGGACTCGCCAGCTCTCCCCGAAGGTCTGGACGTCCTTGACCAGGGTGCCGTCCGGCTTGGCAAAGTCGTTCTTGTACTTCCCATCAAAGTTGCCACAGAGACCCTCCAGGTTCCTCTTGTAGCTGTTGGGCAGCAGGATGCCTGGGCAGGGGAGGAATCGCAGGGTAAGAGGGCTGGGAGGGACCCCGGAGGTCTTCTAGTCCACCCCAGGAGGCCCCATACTGGCTCTTCTTAAAAGCCTCCCCTCCTCCCTCCCGCAACTTCTTGTGGCAAGCGGCTCCACTGGCTAATTGTCCTCTTAGGAAGTTTCTCCTTCCTTCCAGGCTGCTTCTCTCTTGGATGCGTTTTTGTCCTGCCTCCTGGGGCTTTGGAGAACAGGCGGGACCCCTTCCTCTTTCCCGGGGCAGCCCCTCCAAGACTGGAAGACTGCCAGCAGGGCTCCAGGGGTCCTTCTTCCCTCTAGGCTGCCCAAACCCAGTTCCTGCAACCGTTCTTCTGCAGAAGTGGCTTCCTCCAAGCCACAAGCGGGAGGGTCCTTGGTCCTCCCCCTCCCCTCCTGGGGCGCTTCCCCTCCCCCCAAGCCCCTGCAGCTGCTTCACCTGAATTCTCCAAGCCGTCAAAGCTGACCGAGAGGCCAAAGTCGGACTCCAGGAAAATCTGCCTCCCGCTCTGCTGGATGCGAAGCCCCTCGTGAGGTCGCGCTGGGGGCTCAGTGGCCACTCCGTCCACCTGGGGGGGAGGGGAGAGAGGGCAGCCTGACCCTTGTTCTCCAAAGGCCTCACTAGGACTCAGCCACCGTCCTAAGGACATGCCAGTTGCCGATTCCCATCCTGTGGCCACAGGGATGCTGCCGTGGTCAGAAGTGGTCATAAACCACATTTCCCAGGGCCTTTGTAACGTCAGATGGTCCCTAAGGGATAGACCCCTTTCACAGGCAGGAGCACACTTAACGCAGGGCAACCTGGGCAACTTGAAGCCTGGCGGACACCAAACTCCCAGAATTCCCCAGCCGGCAAAGCTTTTTCTTTTGCTTCACTTTACGACCTTTCTTGCCACGGTTGTTAAGTGAATCACTGCAGCTGCTAAGTTAGTGACAAGGTTGTCAAGCGAATCTGGCTTCCCCCTTTGCTTGCCCGAGGGTTGCATAAGGGGATCACGTGACCCCAAGATACTCCGGTCGTCGTAAACATGAGCCAGTTGCCAGGCATCTGAATTTTGATCCTGGGATGACGGGGGATGCCGCAACAGTCGTAAGTGTGAAACATGATCATAAGTGACTTTTTCAGTGCTGTTGCAACTTTGAAGGGTCACTAAATGAATGGCTGTAAGTCAAGGGCTACCTGTATCTCCCCCTTTCTGTCAGTGGGGGAGGAAGGGAGGCCCTGTTCTGGGGACCCCCTGGGGGGACTCTGGCACCCCACATTGCCTTTCCACAGCAGGAGGCTTCAGGGAGCCAAGACCCCTCCCCCCTCCCTGGCATCCCCCAGCCAGCTCAGGGGCCCCGCAGAGCTAAGGCTGGGGAGGGGGGCTGTGAAGGCCTTCGGGAGATGGCCAAGAAGCCCCCCGGCTGAGGGTTGGTGCAGGGCTGCCCCCCGGAAGGGCCCTTACCACCAGCTTCTTCCTCTGCTTGAAGAGCACCGTGTGGTTGTAGACACGGATGCGCAGCTCCTTCAGCACGGAGGGCTGGCCAGAGCCCCTCACCAGCCGGTTGGTCCCTTCGATGCTCAAGGGCTCCAGGCGTTCGGAGGCATCGGGGCGGCTCTGGGCCAGCACGTAGCTGTGCAGCCCCTGGAAGTGGTGCAGGAGGCCGTCGAAGGTCAGGTAATGGGGGTCCCCCGTGATCAAGCAGTTGCCGAACCCTGGAGGGGAGGAAGCGGGATCAGCCGGCGGCCCCTGCAGCCTCCCAGGCTCCAGGCGGAGGGCCCCTGGATGGGGCCAGGTTGGCCGGGGGCTTCTCTTTCCTAGCGGCTGCTCCGTGGGAAACCTCCTCCCAGCCCCGGCTGCTCTTGGATCCCAGGGACTCCGTGGGGTGGATGGGGCTGAAGACCCCCCCCCGGTTGTCTCCTGGACCACGCCTGAGCCGAGGGCTCCTTGGGGCTTCCTTGCAGGCATCAGGTTGCCCCATCAGGGGCAGAAGAGGGTTTGCAGAGAGGAAGAGGAGGAGGAGGAGGAGGAAACTGTGGGGTCCTTGGGGCTCTCTGAGCTGGGTGGCTTTTTTGCAGACGTTTCATGACCCAACTAGCTAACATCCTCAGTGCTAGAAGGGAGGAGGGGAAGGTGGAGGAGGAGGAGGAGGAGGAGGAGGAGCACTCGGAGCTGGGTGATTATTTGGGTAGACATTTTATTACCTAGCTAGGTAATATCATCAGGGCCAGTGACTAGAAAACAGGAAGCTCAGAGAGCACCCCTCAATTTCACCCCTGAGCGGGAGATTCTCCCTTGTGGGCCTGCTGGGGTTTCCCCCAGCTGAGCCCCCAAAGGCTGGAGGGGGTGGGTGGAGGGGGGTGGAGGGGGTGAGTAGGCGTTACGGCTGCCCTTATCAGACGGGGCTGCCTGAAGGGGGGGTCTCCCTCCTCCTTCTCCCAACCCCCTCCCCACAGCTGGCTTCCCTGGGGCCCACCTGTGGGTTTGCAGTACAGCTTCCCGTCTTTCTTGGTATCGCAAACCTCCCCAGGTTCACAGCCGAAGTCCTGGCACTTGACGGTGCCCCCTTTGCGACAGCGGCACTTCTGGCTGCAGTGGGGGGTGAGCCAGCTCTCCCCGATCTGCCAAAATGAGGGCGGGCTGGGGGTTAGTGCAGGGGCACGAGGGGAGGCCCCTTCCGCAGCCGTGGGGGGCTGCTGCTGCGCGCCACCCTGGCTGACGGCCCCAAGGCCAGGCAGCTGGGGGCAGAGATCGGGGGCTCTGATCCCCTGCAGGCAGGAGCCCCCCCCCACTTACCTTGTGGTACCGGCCGTCTTTGTCCTGGCAGCCGCACTGGCTGAGGGGCACACACTGGTCGTCGCTGAGCACGAAGCCCTGGTGGCAGACGCAGCCTTCCAGGCAATCCCCCGGGGGCTTCTCACACAGCTCCCCCGCATAGATGTTGCTGCAGGTGGGCGGGCAGGGAGGGGCACAGGGGGAGTAGAAGCTGTTGGGGGGGCAGGGCAGCGCTGGAGGGAAGGAGAGAGGAAGGGGGGTCCCAGCTGGTTAGCCATGGTTAGTTAGTTATGACGAAATCGTATCGGCTGCCCACCTCACTTCAAAGTGACTCTGGGGGGCTTACAACCCCAAAAACACTTCAATCCCAGGAGGGGCGGGGGCTAAGCTGGGGTGAAATGACGGGCAATCTGATAGCTCCAAGATTGCCGTTGATATCTTGGTCGCTGGATGGTCCTTTTGGACCTCAACCGTCCTGGAGAGACGGTGGCAGGGAAGGGCACATCCTGCTGATCCTACAGATTTTGCAAAGTTTCTGGTGATCCAGGAAAAAGCTTTTCTTGACGGCGGCCGGTGAGGCAGCCTTTAAAGCTGCTGAGGCCATGGAGAAGCTCCTCCACAACGAAAGAGCAGGAGGGAAGGGTGTGTTTTGGTGAGAACTCCCCCCCTTTTTTTTACTCTTTGAGAGAACACCCTAAAAGATGAAAATTAAAGTTAAAATTGAAGACTGAAGAGAATAAGCGGCGAATTTAAGCCGAGTCAAACTGAAGGTTCTTTCCTTTCTCCTTCTTATTGTCTCCTAGTCCACTTCTCAAGCGGGAGGCCTTATGCCATTCCAGGCAGAGAGGGCTCTTAAAAGCCTCCAGTCACGATGGAGCCCAAAACCTCCGTTGCTAAGCGAGACAGCTCTTAAGAGAGTTTTGGCCCATTTTGCAACATCTCTTGCCAGGGTTGTTCAGTGAATCGCTACAGTTGTTAAGGCAGCAACCCGGCTGTTAAGTGAATCTGGCTTCCCCATTGATTTTGCTGGTCAGGTCACAAAAGGGTATCATGTAACCCTGGGGCACTGCGACCGTCATAAATATGAGTCAGTTGCCAAGCGTCTGAATTTTGATCATGTGACCCTGGCAATTCTGTAATGGTCGTAAGTGTGAAAGGCCCTTCTCCTGGATGCACACACACACACACACACGCACCCCTGAAATTCCCTGGCCCGAGAGGGCCCCCAGCGGCCCCCCCTGCTGGTGTGGCTGGGCCAGGGGTTGTGCCGGCTCCAGGAGACAGACCAGCAGGCCGCCTTTGCCCACCTGTCTTCTTCCGCCTCTGCGCTTCCTCCCTCCCCCCTGCCCCCCATGAGACCTGCCCCCAGGCTGCTTACGGCAGAAGGTGCTGTTCCTCCACTGGACGGTCAATCCCTTGGCCTGGCAGGCGTCCACGTAGGCTTGCACCACGGCGCACAGGGTGGCCCGCATCCCATCGTACTTGCACATGTCATAGACGCAGGTCTGGATGAAGAGGTCCGGCTGCACCAGCGGGTGGCAAGGCACGAAGGCTCCGGATCGCAGCACCTGGCACTGCTTTTCCACAGAGGGCAGGTCGCCCTGGGCACAAGGAGGGCCCAGCTCTGGCCGGGTGTCTGGCAGGCAGCTGCAAGGAAGGCAGGCGTGAGGGGGGTTGGCGAGGGGACCAGGGACGAAGTGGGCCCAAGAGCCCCTGGAACTCAAGGGAAAGGAGGGCACCCTCAACCGGCAGCCCCAAACGTTCTACAACCAAGTTACAACCATCTTAGGAGTTGGAGTCAGGTGCCACTGAGGTAGAATTGGATGGATGGATGGATGGACGGACGGATGGACAGACGAATGAATGGATGGATGGACGAAGGAATGAATGAATGAATGAATGGATGGATGGATGGATGGATGGATGGACAAAGGAATGGATAGATGGATGGATGGATGGATGGATGAATGGATGTACGAATGAATGAATGAATGGATGGATGGATGGATGGACAAAGGAATGAATGGATGAATGGATATACAAAGGAATGGATAGATGGATGGATGGATGGATGGATGGACAAAGGAATGAATGGATGGATGGATAGATGGACGAAGGAAGGAAGGATAGCAAGGAGGGGACCCTGTACCTTGAGTCTTCAGGATCGTCCACTTTCCAGCTGTTCCCAAACTGAGTGACGTTCTTGGCCTGGGAGCCGTTGGGCATAAGCAGCTCATCCTCCTTTAGCCCGTTGTAGTTCCCACAGAGGCCACGCACCTGGAGGGAGAAGAGGGAGGCTCACCTGAGTCCCTGGGCGGCAAATTCAAAACACGAAGACTAAATAGGAAACACCTGCAAGGAAACCCCCAAGCCCCAGAGCACCCAGGAGCCCACAGCTCGACCCTGAGCTACAGGGACCCCCTTCTATGGGTCCAAGGGGACAGCCTGACCTCAGCCGACCCCTTTGTTCCCACCCATCCTCCTGGCCGGTTGATGGCTCAAGTGCATCTAAAGTGGGGGCTTCATTGGTGGGAGGCACCCTCTGAGTAAAGATTTTCTTATTTTTTTAATTATTACATAATAATAAACATTATTATTTTAGTTTAGTTTTAGTTTTTTTCATTTTGTTCGTTCGAATTGAAGAAGCTTCTTGGATGAGAAGTGAAATTATTTCAAAGAAAGAAGCCCAAGAAAGGCCCTTGGAGCTGCTTCCATCCAGCCACAGAGGACCAGAGAGCCCCTAGCTGTGATATCCCAGTGGGGTTCCTTTATGAGAAGCCACGGCGGTCTCTGAGTGGCCATCGGAGGGGAGGTGACCATCCAGGACTGGGCAACTCTCTTCATGGGGCTCCCCTTGAGGTGCACCCGGAGGCTCCAGTTAGTACAGAATGCGGCCGCGCAGGGGAATTTTGGGAGCCTCACGATGCTCCCACATGACACCTCTCCTGCGCGAGCTGCACTGGCTGCCGGTGGCTTTCCGGGTGTGCTTCAAGGTGCTGGTCACCATCTTTAAAACGCTCCATGGCACAGGGCCCAGTTATTTGCGGGACCGTCTCCTACCGCATACCTCCCTTCAACTGGTCCGCTCCCACAGGGAGGGCCTCATCAGGGTGCTGTCTGCCGGTCAATGCCGGCGGGCGGCGCCCAGGGGGAGGGCCTTCTCTGTGGCAGGCCCGGCCCTCTGGAATGACCTACCCCCCGAATTCGTACCATCACGGACCTTCGCCTTTTTCGCCGTTCACTGAAAACACACTTCTTTCACCTCGCTGGCCTAGCTTAGAGCTTAGATTTTAGATTTTAGCTTAGACTTTAGCCTAGATTTTAGACTAGAAATAATTTAACTGTATTTGGTAGGGGATTGTAAAAGTTTTTAGTTATATTTTAGCACAGGCTAGTTAATTTAATTTCATTTTAAGACTGTATTGTATTTATTGTATTGTTTTATGTTTGCCTGTGAGCCACCCTGAGTCCCTTCGGGGAGAGAGGGCGGGGTATAAACCCAAATGAACTGAAACTGAAATGGGTGGAACCTTCTTTGGGAATTCCCTAGGAGTCCTTGACCAGCTCTTCCTGGGGGAGGGGCGCCACTGGCTGAGAAGGCCTTGAGGATGACTCCGAAGCTCCCCGGACGGACGGTGTGCCTGGGGAGAACCTCCAACCGGCAGAAGTCGGAGCCCCAGAGCTGTGGATGAGC